>CM060472.1:16209653-16844653 GCA_030544235.1 Lepturacanthus savala | reverse complement strand
TCTTCCAGACAGGAAGCCGTTTAGTATCGATCGGTGGTGAACCACAGAGAATGGGGGGGGGGGGGGGGTCTGTTAATCCTGACTGGATGTGTAATGACTCCTCGCTCTATTTCAACAGTATTTTGCATAAAGACACATTAGTTATGTGCTTTTCGGGCGTTTGGTATCAAAGCGAAGACTCCGAGGCCCTCGGGGCGACGCTGGCTTTGAGGTTAGAAACGGACGCCAGTTAGAGTCCCGGGCCGGGAATAAAGCCTCCGGATTGGCCGCCAGCAAGGGCATGAAATACGCTTTTTGTTTCTGGGATATTTTTGGTCCTTTTGATCTGTTTTTTTTTTTTTTTTTTCTTCTTACTATAAGATAATAACATCCTTAAAGTGGTGCCCTGAATGCATCGGAAACACAATGGACATAAGAATCAAAGCATATGCTCAACAGAAAATTACACATACATGCTCAAACATATTAAATTATGTCTAAATACAAAAAATATTACATAAATACAGAATAATCGAAAACATTATGGATCTAATATATAGCAAAATCCATCCTGAATATACCTAAATCGCCTCATAGAAACACAGTGAACATGAAAACTGAACAATCAATCAAACAAAATGAAATAAAACATCAATTTAATCAGTAATCTGTCATTATCTGTTATTGCTGCGATACCATCAGATCATTCTTTAACAGTTTAAAGAATCATTTAATTTCCTATAATAAAACAAATTCTTTTCCCTCCTCCTGTGTGTTCCAGGTGTTCGCCATCTTCCCGAGGCGGACCAGCGCTCCGGCGCCAACGTGCACTACACCCTGCTGATCGCCTCCGTGCTGGTGGCCTTCTTCCTGGGCGCCATCTTGTCCGGCTTCCTGGTGACGTGTTACTGCGGCCGCGGCACCACCCAGCGGGCGACCAGGCTGGGAAAAGACCCAGAAGCCTCGCTGCCGCACGCCCTGTCGCTGCAGTCCCTCGCCAAGCTCAACGGCCTGCTGGACGGGCAGCCAAAGGTCAGATGACGGGATTTAACGCGTAGCTTAAACTGTAGCTTCAGAGCACATTTTTAACAACAGGGTAATTCAAAGGGCTTTACAGGAAACATTAAAAGCAGCAGGAGACAGTAAAAAAAAGCAGTAAAAACGGTTGATTAAAAGAGAAGAATACCAAAACTGGGACAAAGTGACATTATAAGATATGAACCAGACTTTAATTCTGTTAATCCCTGGATTCCTTCCTAAAATACCCTCTTGACATAAATGTTTGTCAAGAGTATAAGTAAAAATAAATTTTTAACCCCTTATCATCACAAAGTTGCATCATACCGCTTGCATCCAGATTGCAGCATGTATTCCATCAGTGCACGCCCAGGAACCTTTTGCGAGCGCTGGTTTCTCATAGGACCAGTAGGAGCGGGACCTTCATCCAGTTTATAAAAGCACACGAATATTTAAAAGATGCTAATTTGGAGAAAGAGGAGTTGCCAAAAATTAGGGAACTTATGCTAACAAGTAATAATAATGTTTATTATTATTGTTGTTGTTGTTTATACAGCTAATTTATTGGAATGACAAATATTCCTCCACATAATTTGAAGATTTCCATTTCTAGCACCATCCTTCTGACCTCTGTTCATAATGCTAATGCTAAATGATGCTAATGCTAAATTGATTTGGAGTGGCCCACATGCATTTTCTTTAGGGAATGCCATTATTGTTAAGTTCTATAATCATTCTAAAAATGAATTCAGATTTTAACTGTGGCATCAATTAAACTTTATTTTTATTTACCATTCATGCCTGCTAATTTGCAACAACCTTAACTCTGTGTGCTATAGACAAATTAATCATCTCAATTTAATTTAGCATCATTTTCCATATAATTGTAAATACATTTATGTGACAAATAGCAAAAGACATTAAAAGGTAGGCAAAAAACTGAACGCTCCTTCTCCAGGTTTAGCAGACCTGTCCCAGACCATCTGAGAGGTCTGGATGGATGATAAGGGATCAGCAGGTCAGGAAATAACATGACCTTTGACCGCCAGTGCTTTATAAGGCACTAGCAGTATTTTAAAATCTACCCTTTTGATCTTAGTGAGGACTCATGCCAGCGTTTTGAATTGGCTGCAGCCGCCTGATTGACTTTTTAAAGTGACCCATAAAGACCCTGTTTCGGTCATCAAGTCTATAGAAAATGTGTGTGTGTGTGTGTGTGTGTGTGTGTGTTGGTCGGTCATGGAGGGGGTTGTCACCAGCTGGCTGGTGCACTGTGACTAATGTAATCTTCCTCTTGGGCTCAAGAATGTCTCAACTCAGTGCCTTTATGTCTCTTCTTTTTTATTCCCTGTGTTTTTGTCTTTCAGGAGAACAAACTGGACATGTCAACACCGAAGATGTACAGCTCCTTCATCCCCAACGGCCGGGCGGAGCCTCACCTGCACCCCCCCGGCCAACAGGGCCTCTCACTGGGAGACCCCAGCCTCAGCCTGTCCCAGGTAGGACAAGTTCAAGTTAAAATAGCATCATCATACACTACCGTTTAGAAGTTTGGGGTCACTTAGAAATTTCCGTATTTTTGAAAGAAAAGCACTGTTTTTATTCAATGAAGATGACTTTAAAGTAATCAGAAATACACTCTATACATTGCTAATGTGGTAAATGACTATTCTAGAAGTGTCTGGTTTTTGGTGCAATATCTACATATGTGTATAGAGGCCCATTACCAGCAACTATCACTCCAGTGTTCTAATGGAACAATGTGTTTGCTCATTGCGTCAGGAGGCTAATGGATGATTAGAAAACCCTTGTTCATGTTAATACAGCTGAAAACAGTTTAGCTGCTTACAGAAGCTAGAAAACTGACCTTCCGTTTGATGAAAGCAAAGTTTGAAGGAAAAAAAACCTTGTCAATATCTTGACTATATTTTCTATTCATTTTACAACTCATGGTAGTAAATAAAAGTGTGACTTTTCATGGAAAAAGCACAAAGGTTTGGTGGATGCTGGTGATAATTGTTTATATTAGATTTTTCTGAGCCGTGCGTTAACCTGTGTGTAGTCTCTGTCTCAGGGGGATGGCGAGCTGTCCGGCCTACCCACGCCGGACTCCACCCCGGAGCTGCCCATCAAGAACATGAAGGCTCTGCGGCAGTACGAGAAGAACCACAACTGCAACAACGGCAAGGACAGCAACCCCAAATCCGGGCCCGGCTGCTCCGGATCCGGTCTGAACTTCATGGCCGTGGCGGGGAACTCCCTGACGCAGCAGGTCTTCCCCTTCACTCACCAGCATGGCAGCAGTCTGAATAACGGGCCGACCCACGGAGCGGGGGCGTCTTCGTCCTCGCTGCACCTCCCTGAGGAGAGGAATGTCTCCAATGATGAACAAGCAGCTGCAGGAGGAGGAGGAGGAGGGGTAGGAGCCCCCCATCACCACAATCCCCAGCAGTCCCTCCCCCAGACGGTGGTGGACGTGTCGGCGCTGGACGAGCTGCTCAAACACATCCACGAGGTCAGCGCCTCAGGAACCGGCGGCATCAAGGTCCTGACCTCCACCTCCTCGTCCGCTCTTTTCCCCGGGTCGTCCTCCGCTGGAGGTCATCATCCCAGCCACCATCACAGCCATCAAAACCAGCACGGCCAGACCCGCACCCACCACTACAACCACAGCCATCGCCATAACAACCACCACCACAACAGCAGCGGCGGCGGGGGCGGCGGGCACCATCACCAGCAGCAAATCCCTGAGATGGAGTCGGCGCCATATTACAGCACCTCCACGTTGCCACGAGACGGCCTCCCCAAACGCCTGGACGCGCCCCCTCAGAACTCCACCATGTCCTCCGCGTGTTCCTCGTCCTCCTCCTCCTCCTCCAACAACCCCACCCCCTCCGCTTCCGTCCTGTCCTCCTCCTCCTCCTCTTCCTCGGCCCTGCTCCAGCAGCTGATTCCGGAGAGGCCCGGGCAGTCCGTGACGCGCCACCACTCCCAGCGCCACTCGCTCATCAAGATGGGCAGCGGCGGAGGTGCCGTGCCGCGCCACCACAGCTTCAACCAGCGGGGGGCGGCGCACGTGCACTTTCTGGCCAGGATGAACACCAACAACAGCAGCAACGCGCCCCCTGACGCCGGCAGGGCAGACGACGGGAACGACACCACCGACGGCGAGAGCCAGCGGCCGCCCGGCGCTAGCACGTGCTTGACGCGGCAACACAGTTACAGCGAAGGTCCGCACGTACAGCGGGCTCCGGTCGTCCGGAGAACGGTGTCGCTCAAACCCCAGGTCCCGCCCAAACCGCTGTTCCTCCCCAACGCGGCGACGTCACCCGTAGCAGAGGCCAGGAAATACAAGTACTGAGGTTGAACGCTGGCGGTACTCCCGGGAAAACAGGAGCATTGGCGGGGACACGAAGTCACAAGAGACATTAGGACCCTTCAGTTGTGGTTATTTCCTGCTGCTGAGAGGGCACCGCCTGTGGCCTCCCTGAGTCACGGCCGCTGCATTTGAAGCTGCTTCACCTGCTCACGGAAACAAAGCCGGGTGACACAAACTGATGAACAAACAAGGTCCCCCATTCATCTCTTGCGGCCGCTACCGGCGTCCGACTGCGGATCAGAGCCGGCTCAGATGAGTCTTAGCAGCTTTCCAAAAGCAGAAGGATGTTAAGGATTCGAAAGGAATCCCAGAGGCTCGGGGGGGGGGGACATGAAAAACTCTTGCTATGAGGTCGCTGGCTGTTGAGACTTGGGGGAAAAGCAGGGTTTAACCTGAGATGAATGGAATCTGGAGTCAAACAACAGCATCAAAAATCATATCAAGAGTGCTCAGAGGGTAATTCCTCTGGTTTGTCCTGCTGACACCGACAGGAGGACTCACTCTCTCTTTTTCAAGAAAGACATTCGAGAACGTCTTTTTGTATCCGAACACACACAGAGCCTGACAGAACACAAACAGATGAATGTTCTCTTTTGTACCATATTGGTATCTATAAAAAAAAAAAAAAAAAAAAAAAAAAAAAAACAAGAGCATGAATGGAGCTGTGATTATGGAGCCCAGTAGGTGTTTGAGGGGCTTTTTCTGATAAAATAATTCTCACAAATGACTATTTAAAGGACCATTGTGTCAGATTTAGCAGCATCTAGCAGAACAGAGTTGGCAGAAATGGAATATAATATTAATAAGTATGTTATAATTAGTATAATGTTCGTTCAAAATAATTGTGTTTTTGTTACTTAAAGTCCTTTTTATCTACATGGGGAGCAGGTCTCCCTCCGTGAAGCCGTCATGTTTCTACAGTAGCCCAGAAAGGACAAAGTGCAATCTGCAAGCTCGCCACTAGATGCCGCCAGAAACTACACATTGTACCTTTAATGCGTTCACTACAGATAACACTCCTTCAGTTTGCATGTTCCCATTACGGAATTGATCCTTTCGAATTAATAATTGGCCTGGATTAACTTAATTTTGCTCTCTCTCGTCTCCTGTCTGCTTTTTCCGTGACAGTTCTTACATTGAAACGCATCAAATCAAACAGCCGATCGGTTTCCTTCCATCACCTACTGAGCTCCGTAGCTTCTTTGACAGAACTGTGTCATCAACAGGTGAAACTGCTGTATGAGACGAGACCAAAACCTTTTAACAGAGTTTTGGTTCACCCAAAATCGCATAAAAGACATATTTTCTCACTGGCCTCCCGCAGCCGGGGGGTCACGGCACCTCATCGTCGTCACGGCAACATTATCGTTTTCCATCAAGTTTTAAAGATGTCAAAATGGAGAAAAACAAGCAATAAATCATTTAAGTTAAAACCTGCAAAAAAAAAAAAAAAAAATCGCAGACACAGCAACGAAGTCTGATGACACTGATGACACTCTTGTTGCCTGTTGTCATAGTAACGACCGTGCTTTACAGCTTAACAGCAACGAGCGGCCGCCAACACGCTGGTTTACAGGTGGGTGTGGGACTGGAATGCTTCCGTTTGTACAAGTGCTGTCTATTAGTTTGTTCGAAATAAGTATAAATGATATTATGCGTTAGTATTATAACAGAAAAGGGTTTGGGTTTATTTGATTGGAGTCGTTGCACATGTTTCCAGACACGGCGTCCTGCCACCCGCAATGAGAACACGGACTGAGGATCGTCCTAGAAAAACCAAATATCTGCATGACTGAATAAAGCCGGAGGAAAGTGAGATAATATGTTGTGTTTGTGGTGAACCTTTAAACCTGCGGCAAGATCCGCATTCATTCACTTTCACAGTCTGACTGCGGTCTGCTGCTGGTCTGTGGGAGCGTTTCTGCACCGACGCTCTAAAAATACCAGACTGTGAAGGAACTCTGCTGTTTCCCGCTCCTTGTAATAAGCGTTAGTTAATATGTAAGAAGGGTTAGTTACAATGTAATGTGTTAGTTAATATGTAATAAGCATTAGTTGATATGTAATACATGTTAGTTAATATGTAATGAGCATTAGTTAATATATATAAGGCCTTTTTAAGTCCTTATATAATGCGTATTAATACTATTGTGGCTTAATAAGCCTATGTTTGTGTTAATAACAGCATTATAGATATAATCATTGGCAGATTATAACATGTATGAGAAGCTAAACCTATTAACAGCTTGATACAAGATGAAAAATCTCTTATTAACGATAATAAATTCTTAATTATGCATTATTCTCACTTTAGATCCAGTAGCTGAAAAAAGCCTTTTTAATAATAGAGCATATTTAACTGTTAATAAGGCATAGTTAACTGGTAATAAAGCATAGTTATCTAGTAATAAAGCAGACTCAAAAGTTAGTAAATATACTTAACTACTACTAAGAAACAGGTTCTACAAAATTGTATTAGATTAGTTGAAAGCCAAAAAAGATTATTTAAGTTAATTACCTCAAATTAGGCTTCTAGTGACATCTAAGCTTATTATAAAATAATGGATTTAAGTTATTTGGACTTGAATATTGTATTTTCAGGCTACATATTTCCAACATATCTTATTTGTAGAGGTAAATCAATGCATTCAAGTTCAAGTAACTAAATTATTCACTTAATATTTGTACAGATAGACAATTTCATGGACTTCATAAGAAAATATATAATTTAACTTATAATGTAGAATAAGTAATCTAAAAATAAGAATGAATATAAGGTGCACACACCCCGAATTCACTTTTTTGGAAAACTCATAAAGCTGATGCTAAGCTCTTGAAAATATCTGATAATCTACCAATGAATTAGATTATAATGCTGCTATTAATGCATGTACAGTCTTATTATGGCATAATGTTGTTATAAGAATCTTATAAGCACTTATTACACATTATTTCTCGCTTATTACAAGGGGCTTCGTATGGAAGTGGTTCCTTACTTGGAATTCCCCATATCTGTCGCCAGTCAAGAACACTTTTTCTTCCGTTTGGACTCCAAACGACCGCAGGAAACATTCGGAGGCAAAAGAGAGAGAGAGAGCGGCGCTGCCAGCAGCAGCAATAAAAGTCTAAATCCCTGTAAATCTAATAAAGTGCCGCAGAGGGCCGATTAGATCCGCTGGCAGCCGACTGTCTGTGTCGCCTCCACATGTCGCTCAGTTTTGGTGAAGTTCGGAAAATGAATGTTCGTACAGATTTGTTCTAAAGAAAAGTTCTGACTGCAAAACAATGTATTTAAGAAAAAAAAAAACCTGTCAAAATACTGTTTCTGCACGTTTTAGCCCATTAGCTGCTAACTTTATGTTACTGCTGATTGTATTTGACTTTGGATTGATTCAAAACCCAACAGTGATTAAAGTAATGAAACCAGGTAATAATAAAGTGTATTAAATTCTGATTAAACACAGGTGTTCCTGTCATATTCAGGTGTTGGGAGACATTGCTCATGTGTGACATAGAAACCAATAAATCTGCAGAAGCTGCGAGTTAATTACAGGGACGTAATTATAATGGATGATGTAAAATGTATCATTTCTTGCAATAAAAAAACAAGTTTGTATATGAAGTTCCTGCTTTGAGCTGGATGACATGACCACAAAGTAGAATATCCCGCCTGCGGCAGCAGGTTCCTGAACTCTCCAGATGCAACGAGTTTGGCGCCAAATGATGCAACGTTGGTTCCGTCTGCACCGGAGCTACGTGTCCGGCGAGTCCAAACCACGCTGACTCGTTTTCTTCTGATTTAACATGAAGCAGCAGATTTGATCTCGGAGTCAAAGCATTGATTTGAGCCGGTGTCGGTGTGTGAAGAGGTTTGCGTCCGTTTCTGAATCCGACTGCAGCCGTTTGACGCTTATCGGAGACGAAGTGTTGTTCTGGTCGCTGGGAAGAAGCTGCCGGCACGAATTAAAGTCTCGTTTAACAAAAGCCGCGGTTTGATCCTCAACTTCAAAGGAAAATGTATCAATTTAAAAGATTGGATTCTCATGAGAGGCTTGGGTCTGGGCTTTTTGTGCAGTTTAAAGGACTGACTGCTGGTAACCAGCAACTACAAACATTACACTCCACATTACTGCTCAACGATGCAGTTCACTTCTTTTCCAGAACTTTAAAACATAAGAACAAAACTTTAGATTTAGATTGAAGGTCATGCAGTGGCCTCCGGTGCATTCAAAAACCCCTTATCCGTTAGCATGCTGCAATCAGCTCCAAAAATATGTTCAGCTGTTAAAGTTTTAAATGTAAAAAGATCAATAATTTATGTAGAAGAGGTGTCAATGAAACGTGTGTGTGTGTGTGTATAAAAGGCCCCAAACTTATAATTTAAATAGCCTATTCAGTGCTGGTTACGTATAGTTGTGTTCAACGTAATGGCACTGTTTAAAAATGTAGCATTGCTGTGAATCACTAGAGTAATATGGTTGTATAACCATGGATCAGTTTGCCTATATCAAAATACTTGAAGAGGTCATGTTGCCTTATGCTGAAGAGGAAATGCCCTTGAAATGTGTGTTTCAACAAGACAACGACCCCAAACACACGAGTAAATGAGCAGCATCTTGGTTCCAGACCAATAAAATGAAAGTTCTGAGAGTGGCCAACCCAAATCCCCAAACCTTTATCCCCTTGAACACTTGTAGGCAGACATCAAAAATGTTTCTGAGGCAATTCCGAGGAACTATGAAGCTAAAATACCCGTTCATGAATGCCAGAAGTTGGTCAGCTCCATGCAACACATACAACTTTTAGTTTATATGATACATATTTAAGTTTGTGAAGAAAAATGCAGGCACTGCTATTTTTTTAAACAGTCTAATATAGATTTTTCTTCATTTTCTGTAAAGTAATCCAAAAATTGACATAAAAATAGGACATAAAATGCAGTGTTCCCAATGCATGGGATTAAAAATGATAAGGATTTTAGTCTCGTTTTTAAACACACTGCTATTATATAGAAGACAACTGTATAAACTGAGTCAGTCCAGTTTAGGGAACTCTGAGACAACAGATAATGCACAGTCTGAAGTTTATTTCAGACCAGTGATGAGCTTCAATATAAAAGTACATAACGTTGTTATAAGTGAACTGTGTGTGACTAAATGAAGCGTGAGTATCTGTTTCATGATCTTTTCACCATGTTTAGGTGCGGTTGTATCTATATTTTATGAGCGGTCGGAATTTAGCCGCTCATCAGATCCTCATTACAGTAATTATAGCCGATAGCTTTGATGCTAGCTAATGTGGTCAGGTCATGTGACTCAGCCTGAAGAAAAGATGCTTCTTACTTTTTTTTTTTAATTAAAAAGAACATATGGATACATATTAAGGTATACACAATAATACAGCGCATAAATATAAAGAATAATGATTGCATGAGGATTAGTTTAGAATAGTAATAACAGTAACAACCATAAGATAAGCGGACGAGGAGTGTCAAAGAAAAGAAAGAATAAACAGAAACAAAGCCGCCATATGAGAGAATATATAAGGATTACAAGAAGAAAAACATGTTTAAGGAAGAGGAGTTTCATTTTTTTATATAATAACTTAATAAATTATTTTTGTTGTTTATTCATTCAAATTAATTAAATGTTCAATAGCCTTTGGGTTACTACGATGATAGATGATATCTTTAAGACAATGAGTACATTTAGTAGCATTAAATCATAGGATTTCACATCACTTCAACATTTTAGACCTCACAATAGATGCTATATAATAACTGTTTTTAAGTTATTATAGAGCAACTTAAAATTGGGAATCATTGGAATCTAGAAATGTGAATGCGCCACAAGTAAACAAGATATTAACAACACAATAACCTTTCCTCAACGCCATTAGCGATCTTCCACTATGTGTAGTTTGTGTGTGCACGTGCATTCAAACTGGATAGAAAAGTAGCTTCGTCGTCATTCAACACTACGGATAATACACTCGCCTGTCAATTTTAAATATTATTAATAATATTAATAATAAATAAATAAATAAATAAATAATAATATAAGTAGTATTCGTTTATTTGGTGACTTCCAAACCTGTTGTGTTACGTCGAGCGGCAGCAGGTGGTGGACGCACAGCGACACCCGGTGGGCGACGCACGAAAATGACGTAATGACGTCCAAACGGCGTAAATAAATACTAGTTTTCTGCTCTTTAACTGATCAATTAAAAAAAAAACATTTGATATTTTTTTACTGAGCTTTAAATATAATGTAGTTCATTAAATTACATAGGGCCAAATGTCATGTATTAATACGTTAATAATTTTTAAAATAAATGAATTTAAAGAATTATAAAAATGTAATGCCCCATAAATAAATATGTAATTTAATGCTTAATCAAATACATAATTTTATAATAAAGTTCTTAAAAAATAAATACATAAATAATATATATTAATGTTCAATATTCACAATATGGTAATAAATTGCAAATTAAATTTTACATTTAAAAAATAAATAAAATATATATATATATATATATATATATATATATATATATATATATATATATATATATATATATATATATATATATATATATATATATTTGAAGCCTTTTAAAAGGCTTCAAAAAATCCTCTAAAATGTACATTTTGTGTTCATGTTGGTTTTATTTTAATCCACCTAGAATATAAAACTAGTTGATAGCATTTGATTTTCAACTTTTTAAAACCTTTTAAGAGAGTTCACAGTAAAAATCATAGTGCCAGTTTTACTCAGATAACATTTGGTCCCACTCAAAAAAGTGTAAAATCAGTGTAAGATTTTTAGAGTTAATTTTACTCTATTTTGTGTCAAAATTAACATTGATGTGTGTACAAATATTTAACAGGTTATATAAAGCAGGTTTTTAGGGTTACACCACATTAAAATTTGTTTTAATTATGTCATATATATTTGTACATTGATTAAATAATGTAATAATTAATTTACTTTATTCTGAAAAAGAAAACATGCAAAATAGTGAGTGGGGTACCTACATTAGATGTGTATCTCCTCCTGTTGAGGCACCGCCTGTCCCCTACTGATTTGACCTTTTGTTCATATCTAAATGTAAGGCTCCTTAGAAATAATGTTAATTAGGTCCCATACAAACAAGTCACCTTCAGGTCTGGATGCAAATGTCTTTTGTCCTTAAGTGTGAACCCCAAACTGTGAACCCCCTCCCCATGAAACCAACCCCCTCCTTACCTTTGTATCTATTCAGTCCCCTGCTGTGTTCTAATCTTTCCTTTGATGTATGAATGATGAATGTGAATCTGTCTCTTATTCTGGGTCAGTCTATTGTCCACGGAGCTGCTCTGAGATCGATATGTTATAACCTGCCCCTTAACTATTGATGAATGAAGTTGACCCATTTATTAAGTTAAAAATAAATTCAAGCCATATGTTATGTGTCTTATAGGTGTCACGTATGTCATGTTCCCTGCATAAAAACCTTCTAATATAAAATGTCAGAATATCAGCTAAGAGGTTTGTTTCTTCCTCTTCTCTTCTTCTTCTCCCTCTTTTGTCCCGCCTCCTCGATGATGACTGAACCAATCAGGGGAGGTTTAAACGAAAGAAGTGGATCATTTTGTTAAACAGGTTTGTAGATGAACCCGAACTCAGACAACAGCCTCAGGTGATCAATGATGTCATTTTTACAAACATTATCTGGTTTCCATGGAAACAGGATGTGTCCAAAGCTGCAACGATTATCAGAAAATCAAAGAAAAATCAGTTTATCATCAACATCAGTTATGATTTCAACTTCTTTGGATTCTGGATGACTATACTATATACAATAGTATTTTCTGATGTCCATTAAACGATTAAAGGCCCAATATGTAAATGTGTCAATAACTTATGTGTCTGTCATGTGTCAGTTTCCATGGAGACCGTTTTGCGTTTGCGGAAATAAAGACAGCGAGACGTTCCAACTTTAATTCAGTATATTCATCTTCTTGACGGTGAAATAACAAATGTCTAGTTCGCCGTCTCCTGAGTCTCTTCTCCCACAGCTTGACTGCCATGTGGACTATGGGATTTGTAGTTTTTGTAACGGACGCCATGATGGATTGTACTCCTTGTTGTAGCCGATAAGACAGTAAAGACGTGGCGAGAAAACCAGACCAGAGAGAGATCCACAAATGAAAAACTGCCAAAATAAACACATTTATCTCCATATATTCAGCCATGTTGCAGTTCAAATTGAGTCAGAGATGCTTTAGGTCTGTTGCTAAGGTACTTTGGTTACTAAGGTACTTTGGTTGCTATGATACGTTTAAGGAATTCCCTCTGTAGAAGACCAAGATGAAGAGAGAAGTCTCAAATACTTAAGTAAAGATTTAAGAAAACTTAAGGAGACTTGAGGTGTTTTGTGTAATGGATTTTTATTTGAAAGCAACTTGAACTCAGACTTTAAGGAAAATCTCAACTGGCTTTACCCTCAAATTATCAAATAGTTGGAAAGTTTTCTCTACCGACATGACAGTGACCTAAATAACATAACATTGTTTAACTGGATGTTAGTTTATCATCTGTGCTGCAGGTTTGAGGGGGGTTTATCAAACATAATAAAATAAAGACTTAAAGAAAAAATTGAATATTTAAAAAATAGAGAGACGTAGAGCGGAAGTACTGCGATATTTCAATACGTCGGAATCGACCGAGCCTCCTATGTGGACTCAGGTGCATGTGAGCCCTTAGATCAGATAAGCATCTCTTTTAAATCCATACACAGCAGCTGTCAGTATTAATATTGTAATGATCAGAATGTTCGAATTCGCCTTTTTTCCAGGAAAACTGAAGATCAGAAATTTGTGCTTTCCCTAATTCCTCACAACAGATGCACCGATAGATCTTCTGTTCTGATGAGATGAAGCCAGCAGCGAGGTGGGTTTATATTTAGTCTTCTGAGTGTCCCGCTGCTTCACGGCAACGATCGGGCACCGATCATCTTTATTTATCACGTGGGATCACAGTGCGATTAGGCAGAAGCCTCGTTCGGGATTCTAGTGGTCTGATAGAAGCTCCTTCTGAGCTTTGTGTTTATCTGCTGTGTCGGGTACCTTCTTCCTGACCGCAGCAGGAGCCGTTACCCGGCTGGTTCGGCTCCTTAATCGTTCCTTTTGCCTTATTGCTGCAGAGGCTCCTGCTATTAACGTCATTGAGTCGAGTAGAGCGCCACCTCGCTGCCGTTTCTGTACCCGGTAGCGAAGTTTCGCTCTCGATGGCGCAAGAGTAGGAATTCTTCGCTATTTGAGAGGACATCTGAAACTTCCTCAAGCATCTGAGGTTAAGAATCAGAGTCAAAATGCAGCCCCCAGGTCAGAGGTCAGAGGTCCCTCTGTTATTAGGACAACAAGGTACTCGAACCTATCCGACCTCTCCACCAAGGACCTGTTGATGCTAAGGGGGGGGGGGGGGGGGGGGGGGGTGGAATTTCTTCTCTACTATCAGCTCCTTAGTCTTGCTAATGTCCAGAAGAAGGTTACTGACCTGACACCAGCGAGTCATGATGATGGACAGCAGCCTCACATCAGAGGCCAACTCCCTTTCCTGTCCAGGTGAGACCAGCTGGTGTGGAGGATGTGTGCTATGGTGTCTAGATAGTGACAGTGGACTCCTTGAAGCCTGTTGGTATCATAGATGGAGCCAGGGACAGCTATCGATGCTAGTTGGTCGGTTCTGCTGCTTCCTGGGTGAAAGTTCACCCATCCATCGACCTCTGCTGGTTGCCGATGGTCTCAAAGCAAGCGCAGAACATGTTTATCTTACTAGACAGAGACGTATCAGCACTTGACAAGTGGGTCGTTAGTCCTGGCCTTCTTGCTCCTGGGATTGCCCTCCTGGATATGTACTTCCACTTCCTTCCTGTTCTGCTTCAGACTGACGTGACTGTCCCTGACTGCAGCCGTGAATCGTGGCGCGTTCACGGCGTCCGGATCAGAGGAACTCCGAGCGTCCCGCGGGCCTCAGCTCTGCTGCGTTTTTGCCGACGTGTGAGTGCGGATGTGCCGCTTGTAGTTGGAGTTGTCGCTGAACCTGCGGCCGCACTCCTCGCAGCTGTACGGCTTCTCGCCCGTGTGGATCCTCAGGTGCTTCTGGTACCCGTCGAAGCGCGTCAGCCTCTTGCCGCAGATGTCGCAGGTGTACGACTTGTCGGTTTTGGACTCCACCTTGCGGTGGACCTGGACGTGTTTGGCCCAGTGCGCTCGCTGGGCAAACGCCCGGCCGCAGATGGTGCAGATGTACGAGTCCACCACCTCGGAGATGGGCGCCTCCACCTCCAAGCCGTCTGCCTGGCCGTTACCAGAAACATCGGGAGAGTCCCGGACCGGGTCCGCGCAGGTCTGCCGGACGGAGGTGCCGAGCTGAGGGTCGATCGCCGGGTCCTCCGGGTCTTGGCTCGGGAAGCTCGCGAGGGAGGAGGTCACGTCGTTGAGGTCCAGCTCGTTCCTCACGCTGTTGTTCCGGAACAACACGAACGGGACGTGGTTGTGCTCCACCTGCGGCTCCTCCTCCATCTGCAGCTCCTCCTCCACCTGCTCCTCCTCCTTCGGCTCCACCTCTTCCTGTTTGATGTGAGGCGTCGACTCGCAGATCCAGTCTTGATCGGATCGGCCTGCCAATCACACACAGTCAGTCAGCAGGTCAGAATCATAACAGGACAGTCAAGTGGTCAAGTGTCCACTTTCATTTTGGTTCGATCTTTTCAATCATACTTTTCAAATTGAAATAAAAAAGGACGGGTCCTAGGATGTCAGCTACAGAGTGAAAGAAAGAACTTAATTAACATTAATATTACATAACATTAAACTAATTAACATCAATGTTATAATAATATTATATCTGGTATTTAATACTTTTCTTTAACTATTGCATTTGTCATCAAGTAAAACATCATCGATCATCAAGGGTTGAAAGTACATTTACTCAAGTACTGTACTTATGTACAGTTTGAGGTATTTACACTTGAGTATTTCCACGTGATGCTACTTTTTCATAAACTCTTTAATGTTTTATTATTATGTAGTAAATTGTCTCTTCTTTTTTTTAAAACGTACTTTTTACGGTAATTATTACTGGTGCAGTATTAATACTTTTACTATTAGTCTACCCAAGTATCTCGAATTGACAAACTAAAACATTAAAATACTTTCGCGCGTGTATAGAGATTAAACGAAGTAATATAATATACTATAATAATATAGGATGAACCGGTTAATCAATAATCCATTCATTTAGGATCAGAAATCACAACTCTTCCTTCTTGTAGTGATCAATAAGCATCTGATCGCTAGTTATTAGTTATGTACCGCCAGGCTGCAGGGTAATCAATAAGCATCTGATCGCTGTAGTTATTGATCATCAACCATCAGGCTGCAGGGTAATCAATAATCATCAGATCACTTTAGTGTTCGGTCATGTACCGTCCGGCTGCAGGGAGATCAGCGGCTGCTTGCGGAGCTCCTGCTGCCGGCGCTGTCGCTCCATGTCCCGCTTGTAGCGGGAGATCTGCTCCTCGTACTCCGCGATGGTTCTCCCGAACACCGCGAAGATCTCCTCCGCCGCCGCGGTGAGCCGCTCGTTGATCAGCAGCCGTAACAGATCGATCTTCGACATGTTTCCAAGACAAGGAACAGCAGCAGCGGCGGCGGCGGCGGCGGCGACTCAGGAGGCGTCGTGGTGTCTGTTTACCTGCTACACTTCCGGGTTACCAGCCGGAAACACTTAGGGTTAAACTACGATGCTGCGTTCCTTTGCAGTCGGAAATCGGAATGATCTGAAAAGTCCGACTTCCACAGTGAAAGCGTTCCATCGTGCAAACTCAGGAAACATGGCCGACCACCACTCTTCTGGCTTGGACGCCATTCCCTCCGATTCTTAGTTCCGTTACAATTTCCCGACTCGGAGGTCCGAGCTTTCCGAGTTCCGAGTGCAATGAAACGCAGCATACGTCCATGGTGGACAGAAACACTTCCGGTTTGAGGGCCCCACGTTATCCCTCGTGCGGTCCTTTGTTCATGTGTGTTACATATCAGCTGTTATTTTTGATGGTTTTCAGGATTTGTTTGTATTAATATATTTTTATATGAATGAAATGAGTATTGTACAATTTCATACAGTTATATTGTTTAAAAAAATAAATTGTAAACTCATAGCTACAAATTTCAATAAAACATTTCGACCAAACAGATGCTGATATGAAAAATGTCTGTACAACATGAATCAATAGCTGCTGCAGTAGCTTTAAATAAAGACAAATAGTAATCGGCACATAAATACAAATAAATAAATAATGAGGGTCAGAGATCTAATTATAATAATTGAATATATGTATGTTTGTTTTTAGAACAGGTCTGAATTAGTAATCTCTGTGGATAAAATGGGTAACTACAATAATTCAGCTATTGTACATTTTCAGCTTTAGAACTCTAAATTGAATATCATTCTGCTCTACATAATTAGGATTAGAATTTGGCCTTCATTATTTGTATTTTTAGGAGCTTGCATTTGTTTTGTAACATGTAACATGCAGGACTTGAGATGTTAAATATCACTCGCACACGTCACAAGCTTCACAAACAGCAACCTTTAATTCAGCTGCAGATAAAAAACTATTTAGGCCCAAAAGAGACAAACAAATATCAGAGTTCAAACATTTCATTCCGGAATTCCAGACTAGTGTTGGGCGATAACTCATAATCTATATAAATCTATCGATGGGCACTTGATATATGATATGGATTACACATGCAGACACAGGCATTTGGATTTTCTGGAAGCATTTTTATCTTAAAAGTAGGCCGTTAAGCATAAAATGCCCCACAAATATTTTTATAAAAATATCAGTATCAATCAATATGATTTTTTTTAAATATACCACCCAGCTCTATTATAGACTCAAGTTCCCAGAATTCTCTGTAGATTTTTCATACTATATTAATGTCCAAGTCCAAATAACCAACCATTGTCCATCAAACATACTGAATAAATGCAATTTTCATATTGTTCTGCATATTTTTGCCTATTTAATGGATAGTAACAAAAAAATAGAAATAATTTAATTTTCAGGGCGTCACAGACATAAAGGTTTCCTCATGATATCATAAAGTACCATTGTTGGTGGTATAATTATAATATAATTACAGCACTTTAGTCCTCTAATCAGCTTTTTCAACATCTAATAGTGTAACAGCAGTGATGAAATGTTTTGGATCCCCTGACCCTCAACTATGTGGTTTTAGTTTTCCTTGATTGATTTTATTGTGTTTTATTAATAACTAATGCAGGGCCCAGAGGAAGTATGCATTCCTGGAATGCTGGAAGCTCAAATAGATTTTTCATGTTTGGCTACATGAGGACTGTTACATAGACAGATTGTACATTGGGTGAGACATGGACATACATTGAGATCAGGAGAGACATGAAAACACAGTTATTATAAGAAAAAATGCTACAATTTATGTTGAAATTGTGGATGCCAATCTACATATAAGTTTCGAAATTGTGGTGATAGGCCAAGTATAACAGGAAATATGATAAATGTCTTACTTTGGACTTTTTTCTGTATAGTGTAACGACCTGGGTTAGGAACTGTTACATGTTCTTATAAATAAATGAATTTAGGCCCAGATTCTGTTCTGGTAGATAGCGCTGGGATTTCCTGAGGGTCTGTGAACGCGTCTTGGAGTGAGACCTGTGTTAAGAGTGAGGAATAAAGTAGAAAAGGTCATTTCTTTTATATTATAGGAAGAGTCCGGGCAATAATTTGAAAACTTAGTCTTGAAGATGTTTAAGAAACGATCTGATATGTTGGTATTTTTTTGAGGGGGGAGCTAATTCAATTAAAAAAACGTTGATATTTATTTTTCTTCAGTTATAAAAGCTTACAGAAGAAGACAGACGTTTCCTATGAACCCTGACAGATGAAGGTTAAGTACAGTTTATTCTGAGAAGCCGCGGACCCTCAGGTGTTGCTGGGGTCAGCCGTCAGACGCCGTCTCTGACACTGGTGCTTGTAGAAGCAGGACAGCTGGTTGAAGCGGCGGTCGCAGGTGGCGCAGCTGTACGGTTTCTCCCCGGTGTGCGTCCGCAGGTGCACCGTCAGGTTCCCCTTCTCCACGAAGCCGCGGCCGCAGTACGAGCAGATGAACGGCTTCTCGCCCGTGTGGCTGCGCACGTGCCGCACCAGCGTCGCCCTCCTGCCGAACCTCTTGTCGCAGACGGTGCAGGCGAACGGCCGCTCGCCGGAGTGGATCCTCATGTGCATGCGCAGGTTGCCGCGCAGCGTGAACGTCTGTCCGCACACGCCGCACGGGAACTCCGCCTTCCGGTGCGCTCGCAGGTGAGGCTTCAGGCACTTGGGGGCGTCCAGGTGTTCGCCGCACACGCTGCAGTCTGTCACGTGCGCGGCGGCGTGGCTCAACAGGGAGCCCCGCCTCCGGAAGGACTTGCCGCAGATTTTACAGCATAAACCCGGCGGACCGTCGGGGGGCGGCTTCCCGCCAGGAGACGAGGTGTGTCCCTCCGCGTCGTCCGTTCGACAGTAGTCCGCGCTGTCGTCGGTGTCCGAGTCGCTCGCGGCGTCCGAGCCGCCGCAGTCCTCCATCTTGACGTCAGCGGGGGGGTTCTCAGGGCGGAGCTGCACCGGAGTGACCTGCAGGACGTCTGCAGGACAAACAACACGAGTCACAAACAACCGATAAACAAACACAAACAACTGTTATAATAATATGAGCTGATGTTAATCCATTTAAGCCTAAGAGCCGTTAAATCTATGACTGACATTTTATACCCAACCCATTTAAGCCCAGTTTTTATTGCATATATCAGTTGAGTCACTAACATGTTATGTATCTATTTTTTCAATTTGTTCGTCTTTTTCTTGCAGAAATAGCATTTTAACGGCAATTACATTTTCCACTTGCACAAATCTACAAAAATCTATTTATCTAAATTAATTAAATAAATATGGGTTGAAAATAATAATCTAAATACAATGACTCTTTCTGGGAGGTTTAGTCTCCAATCTCCATGTTTTCAGGAGGAAGTTGATGACGTCATGTGACAGGAAGCACTTGGAAACTTGATTTTTTAAGTTCTCTACTATCATATCATTAAAAACTGTATGAGTAACCTTTCGATTTTGTATTTTATGTAGAAATTGACAGTCATAGACTTAGGGGCTCATAGGCTTTAATGGGTAAAGTACAACAGTAAGGTACATATGTAATATGGGTCAATGTAGTTAAGTACTACAATAATGTACATAAGTATTATGGTTTTTGTGTAGGTTACTGCAGTACTTTAATCGCATTGACCCATAATACTATTATGAGTCATTATAGTTAAAGTACTTGTTGGAAATGTACTGTATTCTTTTGTTTAGATAATTTATCTATAATGTTTTATAAATCACATCTAGTAATTTATTAAATGTTTTTACAAAGACACTCCGTAAACTGCAGAAATCAAACGCAGGTCATGCTTTTCCTGTAAGTTCTAATAAATAATCTGACAGTACTACAGAAAAGCACAAAGTACTTTGTAGGTAAAGTATTGCGGTATAGTACGTAAGTACTATGAGTTGATGCAGGTAAAGTATTACACTAAAGTATACAAGTACTATGAGTTGATGCAGATAAAGTACTGCGGTAAAATAGTACTATGACTTGATGCAGTTAAAGTATTGTACTATTGTAGTAAAGTAGATAAGTACTATTAATTGATGTGGATAAAGTACTGCAGTAAAATACATAAGTACTATGAGTTTGCAGATAAAGTACTGTAGTACAATACGCAAGTACTATAACCTAATGTAGTAACATAAAATAACATAAGTATGAGTTGATGCAGTTAAAGTAATGCTGTAAAGTACAGAAGTACTATTAGTTGACATAAAGTACTGCAGTAAAATACATAAGTACTATGACTTGATGCAGTTAAAGTATTGTAGTGAAGTACATAAGTACTGTGACTTGATGCAGTTAAAGTATTGTAGTGAAGTACATAAGTACTATGACTTGATGCAGTTAAAGTACTGCAGTAAAGTACATAAGTACTGTGACTTGATGCAGTTAAAGTATTGTAGTGAAGTACATAAGTACTATGACTTGATGCAGTTAAAGTACTGCAGTAAAGTACATAAGTACTGTGACTTGATGCAGTTAAAGTACTGCAGTAAAGTACATAAGTACTATGACTTGATGCAGTTAAAGTACTGCAGTAAAGTACATAAGTACTGTGAGTACTACTTGAGGCGGGCTCCTGGTTCTCCTCCTTGGGTTTGAGGCTGTTGAGCTGCAGCTGCTGCCGGTCTATCTGCTCCTGCTGCCGGACTATCTGCTCCTGGTACCGGTCTACCTGGTCCCGGTACCAGTCCATCTGCTCCCGGTACTGGTCCATCTGCTCCCGGTGCTGGTCTATCTGCTTCCGGTACCGATTCACCGTGGTCCCGAACAGCTGCAGGATGTCGTCCACCGTCGCCGCCAGCCGCTGGTTCACTAACAGCCGCAGAGGCTCCATCTCTCCCGGCAGCGGCGGGCTATCCGCAGGCTCCGAAGCCGGGCACCACTCCGCCGCCCCGGGAGGAGGCGGTGAGGAGGCGGCGGGGAAACGGAGCTGCTCTGTGGACATTGTTCGTTTGTTTGTTTATCTCGCATGAAGAGAATCTTCACGATAAATAAACGCGGAGGGATCCCGGAAGAAGGTTTCCTGTCCCACCGTTGAAGGCAGAAAAGTAAACAAAGCAGCGAGTTCCGACTGAAAACACAGTCGGAGGGAATCAACTGCTTGGTTCCGGCTTTTTGGTTCCGCGAGAACCGGACAGAACAATTTTCTTTTCCACATACGAATAACCTTTGCGCCTTTTCTGCACATTGCAAATCCAACTTCTAACAGGATCTGGTTAATACAGTCATTAATTACAATAAGTTAATTAAAAATATTACGTGTATTGTATTTTTTTGTTTTCTAACCTTGTCTTGTTTGGTTTTCCATATGATCTAATTCATTATTTACTTCATTTTCCTTCCTATTTCCTTTTCCCTTTTTTTCTTAATTAATCTTTAATTCAATAGCATTTTTATTACACACATCCTATTAAAATAAAGGGCTGGCATGTTATATTATTATTATTATTATGGAGTGGGTCTTTACTATTATTATTATTATTAGTTTGCTTTATATTTGTTTATTTGCCTTTAATTTAGATTGTTATCAGTATTGTCCAGTATGGTATCTGCTGGTATCCAGATGAGGTATCTTCCTGTATAATGATGAGTGGAATTATGGGCTGCATCAGTCAGGCCCAGAGAAAAATCAGGCCCGACCCTACCTGAGCCTATGAGTACATTTACTGTAACTATGAGCCTGGGCCTAATTTAAACCTTCTGAATACACACCATAGGTCAGCAACATTTAACACATAATGCACTGAACAAAGCTGACATACATATTGCTTTCCCCACCCAAATAGGCTAATAAACTAATAATTAAAAACCATGCACGCAAATCCTTGATGAAGAGCCTGATACTTCCCGCCACTATCCTTGGGCCGGGTCAAGTTCAGGGAGAGAATCTAAACTCCAGATGGCGTCTGTCACCTAACAAAGTTCACTGATGGCTGCGGCTACACCTGCTGCTACTGTCAGTGTCGCTTCTGTGTCCCCATGAGAGCAAATAAGGTCAGTGTGAGTGGAGGGGGCGTGTCCCTCTGAGACAATAAGTTTAAAGGTTGAAGTTCTGCTGATCGCCACTGTATATATACATAGTCTAAGATCGCCACACACCACATTTGTTAACAGCAATTGTTTCTCTGCGTTTGACCCCTGCTGTGAGCAGCAGTAGCTAAATGTAGCTGCGTCCTTTTTCCGGGATGAATTCCATACTTAAACAGGGCCCCCAGATATCTCAGGCCGCCACTGATCCTGGTCCACCATGCAGTAGTGGTGCAGTATTCAGTAGTGTAGCCTTTAACCCAATAAGTCTGTTAAAGCTGTTTCAAACGTTAAGAGCAAAACCCTCTCCACGATGCATCCGTCTTCCTCTCAGTCCGGCCTCTGATTCAGACACACAGCTTTTGTCTTGTGATCCACAACCAGCACACCTGCAACAGAACCAGAACCAGAACAACCAGCACACCTGCAGAATCATGCAAAACCCTGCAGAATCCCATAGAATCTTGCAGAATCATGTAGAACCACATAGAAGCATGCAGAACCCTGTAGAAACATGCAGAACCTTGTAGAAACATGCAGAACCCTGTAGAAACATGCAGCATCATGTAGAAGTATGCAGAACCCTGTGGAAACATGCAGAACCCTGTAGAAACATGCAGCATCATGTAGAAGTATGCAGAACCCTGTGGAAACATGCAGCATCATGTAGAAGTATGCAGAACCCTGTAGAAACATGCAGAACCCTGTAGAAACATGCAGAACCCTGTAGAAACATGCAGCATCATGTAGAAGTATGCAGAACCCTGTAGAAACATGCAGAACCCTGTAGAAACATGCAGAACCCTGTAGAAACATGCAGCATCATGTAGAAGTATGCAGAACCCTGTGGAAACATGCAGAACCCTGTAGAAACATGCAGAACCCCGTAGAAACATGCAGCATCATGTAGAAGTATGCAGAACCCTGTAGAAACATGCAGCATCATGTAGAAGTATGCAGAACCCTGTAGAAACATGCAGAACAATGTTGAAAAATGCTGAATCATGCTAAACCATGTAAAAACATTAATAACATGCAGGACCCAGTAGAACCATGCATAACCTTGTAGAATAAAAAAAAAACTAATACAGTCAGTCATGAGCTGAAGTGATGTTTAAAGGTTGAATTGTTGAATGAACATAAAGAATAAAGAAAAGAACCAATCAGGATGGAGCTTAGCCAGTTCCAATTTGTTCTGTCTGTGGCTAAACCAGAACAAATAGGATGTTTGTTGTTAGTTGTCCAGCCACTCATTATCATACTTAATTAGTTTAGTTTGTTGGTAATTATTGTAATGACCTCCCGCCCCTCCCCCACCTGCTGTAATCAGATTAACAGATTAACAGAATCTTACTGCTGCTGCTAAATACAGAAACAACACAAGAGGGGCGGGGCCATGATTTCATGTCCTGTGTGGGCGGGGCTTCAGTCAAGCAATAGGAGGGGGAGGGCCTCCGGTTATGATGCATATTCAGTTATAAATCTGCAGAGTGTGTGAGTGTGTGTGTGTGTGTTTAATGTGTCGCCAGTTGACTCGATATGAAGCTTCAAACATCAGACAGCTGACAGAAAAACAGTAAGAGACCCTTTAGTTCATCCTTCAGTTTGTTTATGAAGTCAGATAAAAAAATACAGGTGTTTATTATTGAGCTCAACCTGAGGTTCGCGGCCCCTGCACAGCCCATGGGATTAATGCTGGAATCTCTTCAGGCCTCAGAATGAATGTTTAGATGAAATAAATGAAATATTAAATATGAATATTTGTGCTCTGCTGTTCCTGCAGAACATCTATAATAGGAACAATATTTCTGTCAATCGAACTTTATTCGTACAAATGTTCTCAGGCAACAGCTGACTGTTCATAACAGAAATAACATGAACAAATATGTAGACAACAATATTAGGTAATAAAAATACATAGACAATAATAATAAAAAATATGCGTTTGGTTTCATTGCCTCATTTGAATTATGTTATTGATCATTCCGGTGCAGTGCATTGATCATCTGATTGATTATCAGAAAATCAGTAAACCTTTTAACAGAAACAATTTAAATGAAAAGCTTAAATGAAAGTTTCTGAAGCTCCAGGACACAAATACATTTGTGTCATTTGGTGAAACTGTGCACAAACACCAGTTTAATAGGCTGAACACACTGTTTGATTTCTCTATTAATAAATAAACCGATGACAACATGTACTAGGTCTGTTAGATGTTATAAACAGAAGCGGAGTTCTATTATTAAACGAGACAATTTCCCTCGGGGAAAGATTGAAAGGCTCCTGGAGCTACTGCATCATCTGTGTAAATTGTAAATTGTAGCCGGGAGGAGAGTGGAAAGAAAAAAAATCTAATTTTTTTTGGTTCTCCTGTTGTCGGCAGTGCAAAAACTCTGATAATTAGTTTTTTGACCATGTCCCATTCATTCCTTATGAGAACTTTCACAGTTTTGCAGATAAACGTAATAGTACGCCATTTCCAGTCAAGATGCACAGTTTGATATATAATTCACTTGGGTCCTCTCAAAGCTGTAGGACAAATTAGGGGCTGAAATCCGCCTGGAAGAAGAATGAGAAATCCGCGGTTTAAAAATAGGTCTCGGTGCAATTGCCCCAGAGCCCTAATAAATAATAAATAAACTGATGATAACATGTATCATGTTGACCTAATAGTTGGTTCTGTTTATTTAGAGAATTCATATTTTAAATTCAGAGTAAACATTGGTTCCACTTTAGAACATCGCAGCTTCCCTAAAGGACAGACTCCTGCTCTGCTCTGATTGGTTCGTTCCGTTTGAATGACAGGGGGCGTAGCCCCTCGTCGGGCAGGATGCCTCGCTCGCCCTCTGACCTTCGCCTGGACAGCCGCTCCCGCTCGCCACACAGCTGCCATGGTTACGGGGAGGAGGAGCTGCTGAGCAGAAAGCGACCAATCAAAGACAGACGAGGCCGCTGGCACTCACAGGTGAGTTCGATGCAACAGGAAGCAGGTAGTTAAATGTCCCTATTGTTTATCTTTTTCAATAAATAAAGGTTTAAATAAAGTTTTTCAATAAAGTTTATCTTATTTTTACTATTATTTAGAGTCAGAACTGTTGTGGCTATAATGAGTTCTGCAGCCTGTATGCAGACACTGATAGCTGGAGAATGTGATGGTGATGGTGGTTACCACGGTAACTGTCATCTTCCTCCTCTTGATCCAGGACCCTCTGGATCAGGTTCAGGACAAGTTTGATCTCCGGCAGCGGCAGGAGGAGGACTTTCATTCCTGTTACAGTAGTGACCCCAACCTAACCCGTTACCTGGTGAAACCACAGCCCAGCGAGGAGGCCATGAGGATGTTAGCCCAGGTCGGCAGGGTCCGCCAACGACATCACCACAGTGACGATTCCCTGGCAATCACTGAAGATCGTCTGGCCCAGAGGCATGGTGAGAATACAACTATCAACCTCCTGCCTTGCTTCATGACAGGAATCAGAACATGAAACTGCTCAGCGGCAGTCTGACCTGTGTTTTCTTCTCTCAGACGTCCGTCATTCTCGGGCTTCAGGATCCGTCGGCGCTGGAAGTCAGAGGTTGTATTCAGCCAATCACGTTAGTCCCTCCTCTCGTTGCCGCAGTCCCATACTCCAGAAACACCTGGACCAACACTCCACTTTTAAGAGGAAGTCAGCCAATGAGAGTGCGACACAGCCAGGGCGGAGGACAGGGAGGATGCACGTGATTGGTGGTTTCAGTAGCTCGGAGGAGGACTTGATGACTGAACCCGACTACGCCAGCTGTGATGAGCCTGACCGTGAGTGCTACATGCTAACCGCTAATGCTGCACGCTGTAGGGTAGGTGGCTACAGGTGTATCAGGGGGAACAAGTTGGTCGGGTACATCAGGTATGTCAGGTGAGACAGGTAGGTTAGATGCATCAGGTAGCACAGTTGGGTCAGTTGGGACAGGAGAGCCAGGTGGGACACATGAGTCAGGTTGGATAGATGGGACAGGTGGGTCAGGTGAGTCAGGTAGGACAGGTGAGTCAGGTAGGACAGGTGAGTCAGGTAGGACAGGTGAGTCAGGTGAGTCAGGTAGGACAGGTGAGTCAGGTAGGACAGGTGAGTCAGGTAGGACAGGTGAGTCAGGTGAGTCAGGTAGGACAGGTGAGTCAGGTAGGACAGGTGAGTCAGGTAGGACAGGTAAAGAAGAGAGTGTTTTCTCTGGTTTCTACCTTCCTGTAGAGGGTAGAACATCTATACTGGTTTCATGCTTCATGGAACAAGATACTCTTGTGCTGCTCACTTCTCTGTTCCTTGTGGTTCTCCTACTGTTCTACAGAACAGTTCCTGTGCCTGAAGGTCCTGTTTCTGTTCCACAGCAGTCTGTTTTCTCAGAATATCTAGCTCCGTAGGGCTCCTCTCTGTTTTTTTCTAGGGTTCTACTTCAGTTCTTCTGAGATGCTGCTCCATGAAGTTCTCCATTTGTTTCTAATGATAGAGAATGTTTTTAGGTCTACTTGTGTAAAGGTTAAAGTTCAAGTTGACTATTTTGTTGTCCTGCAACATACAATACTCTACTACTAAATCTTCATAATTCTGTTTTCCTATTTAATGCTGTATTCTTCCCTATGCTAATGCTCTTCCTGAGCTTTTTCCCTTTTTTTTTATCCATGTTAAAGGGTTTTCTAGAGAATTTGTCCTTGTATGACGTGAGGATAGAAGGACGGGGAATGTTGTATTGCTGTACAAACTGTGAAACCCTCTGAGGCCAACCTGTGATTTGTGTAAACTTGTATAACTATAAATAACTGTCAGACTGTGTCATCATCCTCGCTCCGTATCACCCCCCATTCCCAAGGCTGACAACCAACAGCAGCATTTGCAAAAAATAAACAGCATCGATACAAATATGACCTAAAATCATCAGTCACAAGGTCATGAGAAATCAATCACCTTCCTCTGCCTCCTACGAGACTGGAATGGAGATGAAGCCATATTTATACCTATTTTTTGGCCACAGAGGCACAGAATCCAATCTAAGAGGATGTTGCTTTGTGAACAAATGGATGGAGCTTGGTTGAGCACCTGCTTCTAAATATACTGTTCAAACTACTGAACAACTCACCCATGATCTCTCCTACCATTATAGGCCATTATTCTGCTTGATTGAAGTTTCCATTAGAGTGCCATTACAGTTTTATCAATCTGGAATTTATCAAATTTAGCAAAGAAAAAAAGACATTATTGGCATTTCTTGCATACTACATCGATGTTAAAGTCAAATTCCTGATTATTATCAATCAATGAGCCTGAATAATTGTAAAATTCACTGCTTTGTCCTGGGTACCACGGGTCTGGGAGAGTTTGTCTAAAATCACTACACCCTTTTGTCTCAGTCATATTAAATTGTAAGAAAAACCATTTTCACACCAGTAAAAAACACCAGTTCATCGTCAGTAATAAGACTAATCGTCAATGAAGATCACCCTAGTAACCTAGACAATTTCTCACTCACCCTTACCCTTAGTCAAGAACCCGGCCTACAAGGCTTGACCCTAAACCACAACTATTACCAGTTTCTCAGCTAGCATGTGTCTGGGTTGTGCTTTATACAAGGTTTCTCTGCTGATGCTCAGGGTTCTGCCATCGTTCTACAGTGCTCTGAGTTCACTGTTATGTTATGTCACTGTTATGTGGGGTTCTACTTCCTCTTTTGGTCCACTGGGCTCTGCGCGTTTTATAGGGTTTGTTTGGGTTCTGCTGGGGTTTTGCAGGGTGTAGATCTGTTGCAGAGGTCACTCTCGCTGTTCCCTAGGGTTCTAGTTGTTGCTGCAGGTCAACAGCTCAGATGTCAGGCTGAAGACTTAATCTGCTGCCCTTTTATCATTGGAGCAGAAGTCAGCTGGTCAGAGATTATGAGGTTTGATTGGCTCAGAGGTTCCTCAGCCTCTTCTCTCAGGTCCGACGGTGACGGAGCAGCTCAGGTTCTCTGCTGCCGTCACTCCGAAGACACACGGAGGTGAAGAAGAACCAGGGGAAACCTCAGCAGACCCTCGCACCTGCCGGTCCCAGCCCAGGGGCTCCCGGACGACCTGGAGAACCGGACTGATATTTTGATCCAGATTAGAGCAGGAACCCCGGTTGCTCTGGTGCTGCTGGGACACCATCTCGACTCTGTTGTTATTGGATTAAAGAGGAAGCGTGGATTACCCAGCATGCATCAGGACACACTGTGGGGACATGACAACACACCTGACAGGGAGTCCTGTCACCTGTTTCTGTGATGTCTTTATAAACAGCTGATTCATGGCTGATCTGTAGGATGTTGGTGTCTTTGATCTCAAGGACAGGTGGATGAGGACAGGTGGGTGAGGACAAACACTCACAGTGATCATATGCACGTTTTTTTTATCAATCTTTATGGGTTTTGTGTCAATTGCTGAGTTTTGGAGATATGGACCATAGAGGTGTCTGACTTCTCTCCAGTACAATAGAGAAATACACCCTACAACCATGTTAATGCACTAAAGGAAATGTGCATCCACTGTCATTCAGTCGAAAGAAAATAGTTCCTAAAGGAAACTGCTCACAACCAGTTCTGTGGATCAACTTCAGTAATCAGGTTTCATGGTTTCCATGCCTCTAATGCTTTTGGATTGGCGAGAAGCAGGAGTCTCTACAGCCGTTGGCTCCAAAACTCAGCAACTGACACCAAAACCATCTAGACGTTTGAATAACTCTACATGTAAAATGGATTTTTGATTTTGGGGGTTAACTGTCCCTTTAATATATGGGGTCTTATACGATATGGGCTGCATCATTTCTCTTGTCAGGCGAAAGTGAATGCATGTACACGTGGACCTGCTCCCTACACACTACCACACATGGTCAATGCAAATCCACACGAAGATTGACGCAACGAGATTATCAAACAGACCTTACTGTGCAGTTCTGAGTCATTGTGATGACTCACTGTGAAGTTCAACTGATAGTCAGGCCCATTTATATGCATAAATATTATCTGATATGGTCCAGGTTAGACTGTAATTGATAACATGGTTATTATAACAGGGTAATTGTTTTTTCCATCTTCCAGAATGTGATATTTGTCAATAATTATCAATTTGGCTGCTGTGGAAATGAGTGTATTGGTAAAAATGCAGGTTTGTGTGTGTGTGTGTGTATGTGTGTGTGGTGTAAAGCGGTTTAGACTGAGCTACGTGTGTAAAAACGGATTACAGGCGACATGTTGCCCCCCCCCCCCGACCAGCTTTAAAAAACGTGTAGTTTTTTTTAGCTTGTCTTTCCTGAGTTTTGGTTGTTGGACAGTTGTCTGTCTTCACTTGAAGGTTTAGAACGGTGGAGTTTGATGTAAGCAGATCTTCAAAATCCTCAGAGTCAGCATTAAGAGTCCCGTCTCCGATCTCTGGTGAATACAGAGCGAAAGCAGATTGACAGACGGATCAGTCTCAGGATGTTTTCACTCTCAGCCCTCCAAATGATCTCAGAGTGATTAGTCAGCGTTTTCTGTGCATATGTGAACACTCAAAAAAGAAACTCAGGCTCATGGTTCGCTCATCTGAAATCATCATAAAACGCTCAGAACTTTTTGGAATGTATTTCAGGACTGGATATAGCTGAAAAAGGACATTCAATTATCCAGGTTGGAAAATAAGGATGTCAAGAATGGAGTTATAAAAATGGAAATCTGCTTTTTTGTAGATTGAACAACAATTAATAGCAAAAAAAAATGTGTTTCTCTACATAAAAAAGAGGAATTTGTAGGTGTTTTTATGTAGATTGCTCTGTTATTTATTTCAACAGTTCTTATTATTGTTGCCTGAATCACCTCTGACCTCTGCTGTCCTGGTTGCTAGGAGACATGGACAGCCAATGGTGGGATCAGAGTTCCTGGCAAAGCGAGCCTGCACACGTGTCTATGGTAGGACTAAGCCCCGCCCACTTCACATGTCCATCAAAATATCTCTGCCCCGACCCGTCTGTATGTGAAAAGCCACAGAATCCCTTTTAAGGAAAAAAATGATTACGTTAAAAACAAAGATCAGCTTTTACTAGTTATCGGTTGTTTGTTGCCGTTGCTAAGCAATCGCTTAAGTTTACCACTTTTACTCATCAGCAAGCGGTCACATGGCAACCGTCCAAGGATGGGGAGCATCTGATTGGTCGAATTCTGCTGAACAAGAGGATGAAGGATGGAACAGTTCCTATGGATACAGGAGCTCTGCTGGGGCTGAAGGTGAGGCAGTCTTATTTCTTATTTCTTCTTCTTCTTCTTCATGTATACCTCAGTCTGTGAGGTGCCTTGCTCATGGGCAGATTGTTCCCAGGTGGTTGGTGGAAAGATGACTGAGTCTGGTCATCTCTGTGCTTTCATCACCAAAGTGAAGCGAGGAGGCCTGGCGGACACCGTTGGACACATAAGGCCAGGTAAACACACACCTGTTAGCGGGTAAACACACCTGTGCTGCATGTCATTCCTGATACAGAACCTGGATGAACCTGATGTTGAGCCGGCTCTCTGTGTTTCAGGTGATCAGGTTCTGGAGTGGAACGGTCGGGTTCTTCAGGGAGCCTCATTCGACGAGGTTTACAACATAATCCTGGAGTCCAAACCGGAGCCACAGGTGGAGCTGGTGGTGTCTCGACCAATCGGGTGAGCCCAAACCCTCTCCTGCCAACAGACACAATTCACACGTTTATAGATGATGTAGAAACATCATTTTTGTTTGTGTGTTATGTTCCTCAGAGATGTTTCCAGAGCAGCAGATAGCTCCCTCCAGCTGGACTCCAGTGAGTTTACTTCGACAAACACAGGGTCCCAACCTGAGGGTCGGGGCCCTCAAAGGGTCACGTCATGAATGTACGAGAGATGATTGAAAGGAGGAGACAACGATTAAAACAAACCAAAACATCTGAGTAGGATGAAACCTCTGCAAGAGTTCATATATTTCAGATTAGACAAATACAAATTGAATTCAATGCAGGCCATGCTAACAGGCTAACAGGAAGCTAACAGTTTGGTCAACAGAATTGTGTTTAATACAAAAACCTCTATATGTCCTGTGTTTAGTTTCCTTCGACTCTCAGAAAGTGGCTCCACCCATGTCCATCACATCTGCCATGAGCCCTGTAAGTTTACCGAGTATGCGTAGCACATTGATCAGCCTGTCAGCTGTCAGGTAACAGCCGTTTCCATGGTGATGTGTGTTTCAGACTGTGAGCAGGCGCACATTGGTACCCAGAGTTCAGGTAAATGTAGAGCAGAGAGCAGTGAGACATCAATCTGTTTTCCCGTCTTTGTTTGTAGTTTTTTCAGTTTGTTTAGTAGCTAGTTTTTGTAGTTCATAGTGTTGGTTTAGAGTTAAAGCCCCGCCCACCACAGTCACATTAATCATGTGACTAGTGAACTGTGCTTAACATCCATATATAAACTAGTGCTCCACCTCCTACAGGCTATGGCATTTCAATTCAAAATAACTTTATTTAAGCAATCTCCATGTTTAATTTATTGACGGTGGGCGTCTCCTAATATTACAATATATTACAATAGCCTCGCAGATGAGTAGGTACATGAAGCTCTGTGATTGGCTGTTTGTTGCTGAAATGCACCCTGGGTGTTGTAGTTGCCTTCTCTACTTCAGTTTTTGTTGACAAAAAGAAGTTTGTTTTAATTCAGTTTATTATAATTCAGTTTTCTGTGTATTTATATCCATTTGAATAAAAACAGAGAAAAAGATTTTGCAGATCGATCTTATCTAAACTAAGGCAGGGCTTTCTATGCAGACAAAGTCCTGACATTCAGCATTACAGGTGAAGCTGTGGTACGATAAAGTCGGTCATCAGCTGATCGTGACGGTTCTCGGAGCCAAAGAACTTCCTGTTCGAGACGACGGCCGACCGAGGAACCCGTATGTCAAAATCTACTTCCTGCCAGACAGAAGGTAAAAGAACCAATCAGAACTCAGAGTTTATCTGAACTGAGTGACGTCAGGTACTGATCAGAACGTTCCCCACAGCGATAAGAGCAAACGGAGGACGAAGACAGTGAAGAAGTCTGTGGAACCTCGGTGGAACCAGACCTTCATGTACTCTCCGGTCCACCGGCGGGAATTCAAAGACCGGATGCTGGAGTTAACAGTCTGGGATCAGGCCCGGGTCCGCGAGGAGGAAAACCAGTTCCTGGGAGAGGTCAGAGGACTCAGAGAACCCTCAGAGAACAACGTGTTCCACCATTAAACTGACATCACATCTGGTTTCATCAGAGAAGCAACGGGAAACTCCAGACAGTTCCCTTCGTTTATGGCATCATATGGAGCTCAAATCGATTAATCGTTAATTTAACCGGTTTTAAATCTCCACCAAATTCTCTAGTTGGTTAATTCATTGACAGAAAAGTAATCTGCATTGTTCATTTTAAGGAAAAGTCCAAAATGTTCCTGTTTTTTCTGTTTGTACATAATATTTTCAGATGACACACAAGATTATCTATCCTAAATTCCTACATTTCTGTCTGTTCTCTCTTCAGGTTCTGATGGAGTTGGAGTCGGCTCTGCTGGATGATCAGCCTCATTGGTACAAACTGCAGCTTCATGACGTTTCCTCGCCCTACCTGCAGAGGAGAGGACTGCAGGCCGAACACGCGAACACCAGCCGGAGGCTGCAGAGTGAGACCCATAAACTGGAGCCCGATCTGCTCATTTGTTTGTTTGTTCATTCAGTTCTTCATTTTTTTGTTTTTATTTGTTCTTTTCTTCTTCTGTTGTTTTCCTTGTTTGACTGCCATCTCATGATGGTTTGACACAGGCTCTTACTATACGTCAGGTAATAACTGTGTTTTTATCTTAGTGAGGACATGTTGGATCCTCACAGAAGCCCTTTTTACACAGCCATTCTGCCATAACGGCACAATGCCTCTGCTTCTGTGTAGTTTACACTGCACCAAACAAGCTGGCATTATGCCACCTGGTGTGTAACATTGTACTGCTTGACAGTAAATATCTCCGTAATAACAGCTGTTAACATTGGGTTAAACACATCTGTGTAGCCAATCACAGAGCTAAAATGAGCTAAATGAGCCAATGAGCGCCTATACAGTAACATGCAGTAGATTGAGAGCTCTCCAGCGGCTGCTGCTAAATGCTCTGATGAATATAAATCTGCGCATTGAGTTAAATAAACTCTTTCAAGCCATTAGATTCAACATGTAGAGACACTGAGAAGCTCCACACTTCGCTCCACACAAACTATGTTTCAAGGACTAGCGACATTGTTGATATACTGTATGTGTTGTAATGCTAACTACATTGTATAGAGACAGCATGTTGTTGATGTCAGAACATCACAGCCCTGGCCGGCATGCCGGTGTTACCTTATGCAGAGAAGGCGTAACACAGCTCATCTGCCAATTTGACTACCTCTGTGTTACTCTGTCTATTGGTGGAACAACTCTGACCCACCTGCGTACCCTATAACAGCACAGTGACACAGCATTACATTGTCGTAATGCCGCTTTCAACAGGTTGTGTAAAAGGGGCTAAACAAAGAAAGACAAACTGTGTGAATGTGCGTATGGCTGAGTTTGCTGCCTCTTAGTAATGCTAATACATTGTCCACACTATGTGACTTATGTGACAAACAATCCTGCCAAAAATACCTGAAATCTGTGTGTAACAGCCGCTGTAAATATGTTTGGCAGAACACAGAACATTAATTCCAGTCAGATTTGGACCAATCCAGTATTAATATAGTTATGCTACTGATGCATGTGTGAATGTGCCCAGACATTTCAGTTGCTGTGTTCATCTGACACATTTCAGATATAGCTGTATCAGTAGTTACATTGCATAATGTAAAAAAATAAATACATAGAAGTTGGTTAATGATTTTGGAGAGCAAGGTGACGACTTTAAAAGATGTGTAGACTTTATTGGTCTTAACACAAGGGCTTTTATTCAGAACTGTCTGTCCATCTTTGTGTCTGTCTGCAGGGTCTCAAAAGATCAGTGACAGTGAGTTTTCAGATTACGACTGTGAGGACGGCATTGGGGTGATATCAGGTAAACTCTGAGGGTGCTTAAGTATATGTATGAAGTAAACGAGTGATTCAGACACTGTTCATCTCTTCTTCTCCTCTTCAGACTACAGGCTGAGTGGGCGGGACTTCCATAGCTCTAACCTGGTCCGTATGAGATCACGATCGCCGAGCCAACCGCCTCCTCACAGGTAAGCAGCTGCTGCTGAGCACACTCCTCCCTGACAGTTCTGACAGCCCCTTCTGTGGTCAGAACCAGGTTCTGCTGGTAGAAGATCACTGCAGGGACTGGACACTCACTCGCAGAAAAAATGCAAAATTGAAAAAACACCTGTCACAACATCTCTTCATCTCTTACCGCCTGACCTTAAACCCTCTGACCGCTAACGCCCTGACTTGGTTGCCAGCGGTAACGCTCCATATCCGTTGTACCGGGAGGATGCCGTGCGGCTGCTGCGAGGATCGAAACTGAACCGAGCGTTCTCTGACGCCGCCCAATACAGCAACCTGGAGAGGTAGCCATGGCAACATACTGTACTTGATTTGGGTCTCCTGGCAACACCTGAGCCTATCAGCTCCCAGTCTGGTTCACATTATTGAGAAGGGAATCAATTAATATGTTCTCAATACCAGCAGATCAATCAGAAACACTTGAGCTGTTAGGTAAACTCCAACCTTCTGATACTCATTGACCAATAAGGCAAGGAGCTCAGGTCTGGGCAGGATGTCCTGGTTCTAGTACTGTTCTAGTGCTGATTCTAGTCCTGGTTCTAGTACTGGTTCTAGTCCTGGTTCTAGTACTGATTCTAGGACTGTAGTGCTGGTTCTAGTCCTTTTCTAGTCCTGTCCTGTTTCTGATTCTAGTGCTGGTTGTAGCTGGTTGTTCTAATACTGTTTTGTTGTACTTGTTTGTTGTAGTACTGGTCTGAATTTGTGTCTCTTTATTCAGGAGGTCTATGAGGAGAATTTCTGCCAACTCTCTGGATTCCCACGACAGGTACTGCCAGCAGTAGTATTACTATCAGCAGTAGTAGAAATAGCAGTGCTTGCAGTAGCATTAGTACTCACTGTGTTGGTACTATCTAAGAAGATAGTAATACCTGACCTCTGTGTGTTCTCATCCCTCTGTAAGATACTTAAATGGTCCAAACTCTTCATGGCCAAACCACATGATGAACGGGAACTGTGAAGACTATAGGTAAGCCCTCAGGCTGATGGGTAATGTAGTGTCATACAACATGAACTTTTTATTCTGAAAGGATTCATTCTACTGTTTGTTAGGCCATGTTCAGACCAAATCCAGCAAAGCATGAAAAACACATAAGGATTCAATGAAAAAAAAATCACAGCAAGAAGTTGAACCAGACTCAACTTTTGCCAAAACGCAACCCGACATCTCAGCATGGTGGATGATTATATATATGCAATCACACATCCCTGGTGGTTTACTTTGTAATGTGGATGTTTACCTCATGATCATTGTCACAAAGGTCAAATTGTTGCAGCTATTAAAACCTTCCAGAACTTTTAAATCCTGTCTGTGAGTATTACAGACCACAGTCTGGTGTTCCAGATTCTCGTAAATCCTTAAATGCATTAATCTGTAACTCCATTTCCTGGATCATATTTACTTATCCAACCAGTACGTCACAGAACATGCTACTTCCTGCCCTCTGGCCTCTACCAACTTCCCTGGTCTGAGTGCAGCCTCATGTGTCAGAGTTCATGTGTGTCTGTAGGTAGAAGTTTGGTTGGACTCAAAGGTCCTGATGTCTTTCTGTTCTCAGCCAGGACTATATCCCAGACTTCCCCTTCGAACCTGACGCCTTCGACGAGGAGCTGCTGAGGTACACAGACAACTAGACAGTTATAGTACATGTAATGTCACAGAGATCAGACAGTCGCTGCACTACTTCACTTTTCATACCGACAACTGTAATACAGGAAGGGGTGCCTTTCAATGCTTCAGGCTAGAACACAAACCCAATCTAAGATTTCTGTTGACCCTGATCCCTGACCTTTGACGTCTGACCTTAGATTAACTCTGTTGTATGTCTAACAGGGTGAATCCTCGATCTACCATGATGAGTCCTACAGGATCGCCAATCTGCAGTCGCAGAGGACGCCAGCTGCCAGCTGTACCACCCAAAGGACCTGCAGACAGAAGTACGTTGTGCTACACACCTGTACCCAACTGTCTGCTATACAGCTTCCTCAAAGTCACAATAAACAGTAGAAGTAGGAAATTACCATCTTATTGTTCCATGTCATGTTGTCATTCTGGTCATCTCTTCATTTTTACTTTTCATCTTCTGATGTCCATCAGTTTTGGCCACATCCACCACAGGAGCAGCAACTGCAACAGTAGCCCCTCAAACTCTACATCATCATCCCCCACCCCCAGTCCACAAACAGCCTTCTTCTCCTGTCAATCCTCAACAGCCCCCTCTTATACGAGTCCAAGCCCCACCTCCCATTGGACCGGTCCAACCGCACCTACCTCCTGCACATGCCCAGGTCTCGCCCCCAGCTCCCACGCCTGCCCAAGTCCCATCCCTAGCTCGTGCATCTGTCCAATTCCCACCCCCAGCTCCTGTACATGCCCCAGTCCCGCCCTCAGGTCCTGCCCCTGCCCAAGCCCCTTTCCCATCTAATGCACCTGTGCAAGCCCCGCGCCCAGCACCGGTTCAAGCCATGCCCCCAGCTCCGGTACCAGCACAAATTCCACCCCCAGCACCTGTACCTGTCCTGCCTCCAGTTCCAGTACCTACTCAAGCCCCCCCTCCAGCTCCTGTACCTGTTCAAGCCCCACCCCCAGCTCCTGTACAGGCCCAAGCCCCGCCCCCAATTCCTGTACCTATCCAAGCCCCACCCCCAGCTCCTGTACAGGCCCAAGCCCCACCCCCAGCTCCTGTACCTGCCCAAGCCCCACCTCCAGCTCCTGCACCTGCCCAAGCCCCACCTCCAGCTCCTGCACCTGTCCAAGCCCCGCCCCCAGCTCCTGCACCTTCCCAAGCCTCACCCCCAGCTCCTGCACCTTCCCAAGCCTCGCCCCCTGCTCCTGTACCGGCCCAAGCCCCGCCCCCAGCTCCTGCACCTTCCCAAGCCTCGCCCCCAGCTCCTGCACCTTCCCAAGCTTCGCCCCCAGCTCCTGCACCTGCCCAAGCCCCGCCCCCAGCTCCTGCCACTGCCCAAGTCCCGCCCCCAGCTCCTGCACCTGCCCAAGCCTCGCCCCCAGCTCCTGTACCGGCCCAAGCCCCACCCCCAGCTCCTACACCTGCCCAAGCCCCACCCCCTGCACCTGTGCAGGTCTCCCCTCCTCCTGCACCTACTGTAGTCCAACCACAGCTGCCTCCTGAACCAGCACCATCCCCTGATCCTGCCCCAACAAATAATACCGCCTCCTCAGCCCCAGAGACTCCAGGTGTGTACATAACAATTCTAATGTAAATGTAGGTTTAAATGAGTGTAGAAGCAGCAGATCCATGAGTCATAAGCTGTATCCCAGTTGAGGGGTTGCAGGCTTCAAAGGACACACGTACAAAGGCGACCACAGGCGTGTCCTTTGGAGACCACCAGAGCACTTTTGAAATGATAAGGGTTGGGCTAAGCATGATTTCCTATTACATCAGCTTTTCCCACACCTACTATTGTGTCTGTTCTCGTGTCACCTAGCAACCCAGACTTCTCCAGGCCATCTCCAAAAACAAGTAAATTCCTAAACTAAAATGTAAAGTATTTTTGGAATCTAAAAGCTGACTTAATTAGAAAATATATATAAAAACGTTTTAATAGTCATCCTAAATTGTATGTTACAGCAGCTTCTAGCCTTAGTAAATAGCCCTGCCTGTTGGTTTGAAATGCATTCTGGGTTATGTTGTTGTCCTGTTGTATCCTCCTAATTGGAGGACTGAAGGCTGCATTTGGAGGAGTGATGGAAATAGGAATGCTTTAAATGCAGCCTCTGATGGTTGCAACTTCTGAATTGGGACACAGTGACAGTTGACTGAGATTCATTATTTATCCATTGATTGACTGATTCATTCATGTGTTACATAATGCTGATGTCATCATGTCACACCTGTCAGAGCCAGACAGACGCTCAATGACACCTGGAGGAACCAGAAAAGGTAAGATTGATTAGGGTCTGTTGGTATCTTCAGGTAATCCTGGGGTGTGTTGAGGTGTTAAACTACCAAGTAGCTCAGTTCAATGCTGCGATATGATTGGATGAACTCGCTTAATATGTGAGGTACCGACTTTAGAAGGATCACCTGAACAGGTGTTGCTGTTGTGTGATTCATCTCTCTTACTGTGCCACGACGCAGAGGTCAAATGGGAGGACCAGCAGACGAAAACAGAGAATGGTATGGAGACAGCAGCTGGTAGCCACACCCACCAGCAGACAGCTAGCTCCTCCCCCTGTAGAACGCTCAGTAAGATGTGTGTTAGAGGATGTTAGAAAACCTTTTCATAGTTATCTAAAAATTGCACAATTCTTCTAAGTTTTAATGAATATTAGGGATTTGTAAAATTACTTATATTCAGTCAAAAAGAGGAAATGTTGGTCTGGAGGCTCCTATTTTTTATTTATTTCCACAATTTCCCTAATAATATACCAATATATAAAATAAAAAAACACTACATATATAAGGTACTTCTGTACTTCTTATTTTTTATAATAATATATAATATCTTTCAGGTAAAATATATGAATTCAAGTTGGACCAAAACATATTTGGAGACGTTACAAGATATATTTTGTTGAAATTAATTATTTTTACATTGTTATGAATACAGTATTTTTGTCCTCTGAGTGAGATCAGCAAATCTGCCCCCTAGAGAGAATTTATTTTTGAATTCAACATTGAAATTAACAAGATATTCCTGACCTTCATTTGAAAAAAATTAACTCACAGATTTAAAAAATGCAATCTGGATCAATTTATGACATCACGGACCAACTTCACAGTTCCTAATCACCTCAGTGAGACCTTTAACCTCACTGTATGGTGATGTACTCACCCCTCCCTCTTTGTCTCCACAGGTGTGGCCAAGGAACCGTTAAAGGTGAGCAGTCGACATATTACATGTCATACATGATGTCATACGTGATGCCAGACACCTGGTCTCACCTGTCTTCTGTGTCTCCAGAGGAGCGACAGTCAGCTGTTGAAACTAGAAAATGATGTCGGTGATGGGCCGGCCAAGTCCAGCGCCGCTGACAACCGATCTCTCCGCAAAATGAGGTGAGAAACTTGTTTCCATGACAACCACACTGACTTTGAGTCATTTAAGATCATCGTTACCATCATCGTCATCATGATTACTCTTAGATTTTCAACAACTGTTTATTAGATGTCGTAGATCGTTTTTACAGTAGCATGTTGGCATGTGTTACTCTTCTTCTTTTTCTGTCTGCATGCCGCCGTTCTCTCCTCTCATTGGACAACGCAGTCGGGCAGAGGCTCTGGAGGGCCAAACGCTGGAGGTGGGGGCGGAGTCAGAGGAAACACAGGAAGTGGTTTCGGATGCAGAGGGCAGCGCCACGCTGGAGAGGAGTGAAACCATGGAGGAAATAGAGGAGGAGGAAACTAAGCCAGCAAAGTAAGAAACTGACCAATGCCATGGTCCAACTGGAGACAGGTCGTCATGGTAACATTGTCTAAGACCCTTCCCCTCCTCCAGGTGACTGTAAGGTGTTTGTGTCTAAGCCCCTCCCCTCCTCCAGGTGACTGTCAGCTATTTGTGTCTAAGCCCCTCCCCCTCCTCCAGGTGACTGTCAGCTATTTGTGTCTAAGCCCCTCCCCCTCAGGTGACAGACAAGTGTGGCCATGTCTCTCCTCCTATAGGCCGGCACCAGGAGCTCCGCTCCAGAAGTCTGCGACGGTGGGTGGTGAGATCTGCTCGTTGTCGCGGAACGATGACGACGACGACGACAAGAAGCGGCGATCGAGTTTAGGAGCTCGCATGATGGGAATGGTCGGACTGGGAAAGAAGAGCCAGAGTGTCTCCCAGCTCAATCCTGAAGGTCAGTCCCACTCTAACCAATAAACAAGCAGTAAACACACAATAAACCACCATCAACAGTTCCGCTCTATATCTACCTGTACCATCCATCTATCCAGAGGAGGAGAAGAAGAAGAAGGTGATCAGACTTCCTGTCCAGAGGAGTGTAGAGACCGGATTGGCCATCGAGTTCAAATCTCATTTCACTCGACAGCCGAGCCGCGACCCCGACGCTGACGATCCCAAACCTGGAGCGTATGGATCTCTACTTTCTTAAGACGTCTCTCTCCTTTTAATCCATATCTTCTTATAATGTTTCTCTCTTGGATGGATATATAATTCAAATAAATTATTCCCCTTTCTGACCTCCTGGAACCACCTCAGGGACCCCTCTGATATGTATTTCTCTCTGTAGTTTGATTTTTCCAGGAGTGAAGCTGGCAGCAGATAAACATTTCACCGGCTTCCTGGAAGGTTTAGGCCCCGCCCAGTTGGCGGGGAGGCAGACTCTGGCCACGCCCGCCATGGGTAATGACCAAATATTTATATTCATCCTGTGTTCTTCAAGCTACTTCATACATGTATGTTACCATACAATCCAATGTTGTCGACCAGCTGTAAACTGTTTGTTATAATGTCTGTTTACTAGTAAACTGACAATAAAGTTGAATTGAACTGAATCAAATGTATACAGGATACGCTTAGAATGAATGATCGATGGCTCGTGAAACGTTTGAAGGGACATTCGTGTTCTTACGCTGTACTTACACTTACCTCTGACATCATGTGACCCATGCTGCTCTGCTCTGGTTGGCTGTTCGGTGGTCAGGTGACCTTCAGCTGGGGATGGTGTACAGGAAGGAGCGTCTGGACGTGGAGGTGATCCGAGCCCGTGGGCTTGTGGGTAAACAAGGCAACAAGAACACACCAGGTGAAAATACACAAAAAAAATACACACACTAACACTACATAATACTACACACTGTAAAGCACAAAATACACACAGTAATACACAGTAATACAGTACTAGTCAGACCAGCAGATGGTGATGTTACACCTGAACCTCAACATTAATGGATCAAACATTTTCCGAATGCATGTGTGTGTGTGTGTGTGTGTAGCTGCGTATGTGAAGGTGTACCTGATGGATAATGGGAAGTGTGTGTTGAAACGACGAACTCGTCTTGCAAGAAAAACACTGGACCCTCTTTACCAGCAACAGCTGCAGTTTGAAGAAAATCCAGAAGGAAAAGTCCTGCAGGTCTCTCACACACACACACACACACACACACACACACACACACACACACACACACACACACACACACACACACACACACACACACACACACACACACACACACACACACACACCTGTGCTGTTCCAGTTCTGGATTTGAATATGTTAATCGTTGTACTTCTCAGTTGTCACCAACCTTTGTGATGTCATCAGGTATGTTTTCATGTGTCTGCAGATCATCGTCTGGGGCGACTACGGCCGGATGGACCATAAATCCTTCATGGGATCTGCTCAGATCCTATTGGACGACCTGGACTTGTCCCAGATGGTGATTGGCTGGTTTAAACTGTTTCCTTCCACGTCATTGGTGGACCCCGCCTTGGCCCCGCTGACCAATAAGGAGACAGAGGGCAGCAAGGCGTAGCGTGAGGAGGTGGCATTGGAACGTATCACCATAGCAACGGGCCAGGACATGTTGTTATAAAGTCCCCACGATGCTCTGCTGCTGGGAGTCAGCAGACTGGGAGTCCCGCCCACAGAGGATGCTGAGAAGGGAGGGGTCAGGCCATGTGACCTCTACCTGCCGGCCAATCACAGTAGCTCCTGGGGAGTCACGTGACTGTTAGAGGTCAGAAATCATACTCGGGCATCACCTTGTAGTTTCCATGGAGAAAATAATTAAATAAAAAAAACTAAAACTAAGTCACAGAACATGAGAACCCAAAAATAAAAAGATTCTGTTCTATAAAGTTCTGCTGGTATCTCTAACATGACTTCAGTTCTATTGGGTTCTAATGATGCTGACTCAACTATTGTTCTATGTATAGGGTTCTATACTGTTGTTCTATAGCGTTCTAAAAACAATAACCAGTGACAACTATTGTTCTATCTATAGGGTTCTAAAAAATAACAGACATAACTGTTGTTCTATAGTGTTCTAATAATAATGACATCTGTTTTCACAGTTGCTGCAGGTTGAACCTTTGTAGCATTTGACCTGACACCAGATTGTAAGAACAAAGCAAAGACTTTATACTTGATAACATGAGCCCAACTCAAGTTTGTGAGTGATAAGCCTCCAGTTCTGTGTTATAGTCACCGCCTCTATAATATGCTGCTGATTCCGCTGACAGGTTCTGTGAACGTGACAGAATTATTTTTTCTATAGAACAAGTAGAATCAGGAATTCAAAGAAGCATAAAAAAAGAAGCTTTCAAAATAAATGAAGTTTATGTTTAAACTGCTGATTTTCTTTTGATCAGTCTCATTTGATTAAACTGCAGAACATGTGACCCGTTGGTGGAACTATGTAACCCAGTGATGGAACATGTGACTTGTTGGAAAATGTGACCCGACAGTGGCTGAATGTTACAGGTTAATAACTGTAAAGACATCAAACCTAAAACTTTACATCATTATTTTATTCCTTTAAGAGAATAATAAAAAAAAAAAGTTTCTTCTGATGTTTTGGATGTTTGAAGCGTACTTCATGGTCTCAAGTCTCAGTTTGAAAAACACTGTAGGATACTATACTGTGACAGGCCGATCAGATATGGATCAATAATCAGATTGTTACTGATAATAAAGGTGATGGACAGGCTGAAATGTGAACCTTTAATTTTTAGTGCAGTTTAACAGTTTGTAACTTTACAAAGAAAAACTAACATCAAACAACTGGACTCATGCAGGTCAGAAAACATCTACACAAACGGCAAAATAACAACAACCACAGTCATATTATCAATAATAAATATACAGTCACACGTCAGCTGACATCTGAGTACCAAAAACTGTAAAACAGCATAAATAGACGTCAGGGTGAATGGCTTCAGTCTGAAGGACGAAGAGGAGGAGGAGGAAATCTGGGGGAACTTGTCTTACATTACATTAGAATTTAACCGTTTCTGTTCTTACAGAATCACCAGAACTGTCTCTGACTATAGGATGAACGTGTTTTCCCTTTAGAACCAGGAGGAACTTGAACGCGTCCCACCTGCAACACTACACTCAGGGCCGACCATAGATATATACGCAAAGATGCCACATTCACCACTGCTGTCAACGTGTGGCCGCCATCTTGGGAAGGGCAAGAGCACCCTGTGAGCAGTAGTAAATGGAGGGATACATCTTTTCTGGATCGAAAGCATTGTGTGAACATTTCTCAACTGACTTCAATCAGTTTGTATATTTATGGATTAATGGTCATATATTCAAAATTTTAAAAAATAAAATAAAAATTAACAAATCACACCTCTTGAATGATTCAGTCTTTTCCTAGTAAAGTCTAGGTTCTCCTTCTTGATGTGTGAGCTAAGGATGAATGCGGCATCCTTGTGTAAATATCTATGATCGTGACCGTCAACTGCTGAGGTGTCACATGACTGACCTGGCGAGGAAGTTCGGCTGAGCACTTCCTGTTACCTCTGTTTTCATATCAGAATATAAAGTTTCAGAAATCAATTACAGTTATATTTTTAGTAAAGTGTTTTTTGCTCAGTTTTATTTGACCAAATCATCTCACCCTCTCGGCAGTCATGTGACCCGCCTCGTCTCACAGTAGCGTCTCTTCGAGCAGAAAAAAAGCTGGGGAACGTTTAATCTGTTGCACCAGTAGGAGTAGGTCCAGGACTGAGTTTACAGTCGTACCGTTGGGCAGGAAGTGCCTCCACTAGGAGGAGAGGAGCGTATTAATGGATGGACCAGGAACAACAGGGGACCCTTTACATGGTCGCACCAAAATCAGTGTACAATCAGTGACGTTGCTCCCCTCAGCAGCCTCTGATTGGTCCGTTTTTCTTCAACATCAATGGAGGCAGAAACCTGCTGAGAGTTAACATGCTAACATATGCTAAGAAGCACTAGCATGCTGGCTAGCTGTGGTGCAGACTAGCAACATGCTAACACATCAGATCGGAGTCTGAGCTATGGTTTCAGGTTGGATTTGCGGTATTAGCCTGTCTGTTAGCATGTTAGCTCAGCAGGTTAGCCTGTCGCTTAGCATGTTAGCAGAGCAGCAGAAGCTCGTCGTCGCTGCTCTCCGTTCTCCTCGCCGCCTCCAGACATGGGTCAGGGATCCGAGCTGTGTGCACCATTCCGCAGTGTTCACAGGGACCGCTGCGGCCTGCGCGACTGCCGTTTCCACTGTGCTGGCGGTGGGCGTGGCCTGTGCCAGAGGGGTGTGGCTCCAGCAGCGGTTGTCGGACGTCACTGACCGATGAAGAGGAGGAGGAGTCAGAATCGGAGACGGGGATCAGGAGCTCCACGTCTTCTTCTTCTTCCCTGCTCCCTCGTAGCTCAGCGGCCTCGGTCCCGCCCCTTCCTGTCTCCAACTGGCGGAGTGGACTATGGTTGGTCCAGGTCTGGTTCTGGCCAGTCCTGGTAAGGGTTCTGGCGAGGCGGTGGAGGTTCTGGGCTAGGCGCTGTAGGGCGGAAGTGTGCAGAGCGTGGAGCGCCGGGGCATCAGCGTGACACTCGGGGTCTGAACTGGAGGTTACCACGGCGACGGGGCTGGAGGGGGGCGAGGTCTCTCTGGGACGGTCTCGGACCCTGTCGCGGCTGGGGGCCGGGGTCACGGAGGTCGTCACGGACACCATGGCCTCCACGGCGCTGGATGGTGGGGTTTTCTGCGGGAGGGGGGCCACCGGCCCGCCCACCGCGCCCACGCCGCGCTCCCTCCCCCTCTCGCCCTCTGTGTCCGTGTCGTCCGAGTCTGGAGACAGCAGGTCGGAACCGGAGCTGCCGGTGCTCCCGGTCCCGGCGCTGTCCTCCAGGTCGGCAGAGACCAGAGCCAGAGAACCGGACCGCCTCGACCGCGAGAAGGTGAAGAGGCGGCGCCACAGGTTGCTGTGGCGACCGGTAGATGGGAGGCGCAGGGAGGTGAAGCCAAGCTGAGAGCGAACAGCCAGACGGAGGTTCTCCAGGACGGACGCCTGGAGACAGAACCACAAAATGCAGTGAGACAGATGAATATTGACCTTGTTCTAAAATATTGTGATTAAGGCGTTTAGTTGTTGCTAGAACATTCCACTCATTTTATTTGCTGCAGATAAAAGTGATCAGTTGCTGCAATGATAATCTGACAGCATTTTATTTAACCCAAACTGTCACTGATGTTTAGTATTGCCAGTTTGAGTCGTCTTGAATCATTTGATTGCTATAACCTTCTTATTCATGTTCAGCTGATGCTGTTCATCCGGTTAAAATTGGATCATTTCTCCAGGTAAATGTGCTGATGCTGAACATTGCGTACCTGGCTCCCAGAGCACACCGGGAAGTCCTCCACAGGTGGGATCAATCCCTGTGCGATTAGCTGACCGTACGAGGGCGGGGCCTCTCTTCTCAGTAGCTCCGCCTCCACTCTGGACAACTGGGTCTCGAATGACCTGCAATGGACCAATCGCAGGGCTCGAATCGCGCAATTCAAAAAAAAGCAACGGATCAGAGGAGCGAGGAGGTTACTCACCTGCGTTCGAACATGCGGAGCGAGTAGAGCTTGCAGGTGCAGCCGAGGGCGATGACCAATAGGAGGCCACAGATCAGGCTGCCGATGACGGCCGCGGTGATGACTCTGGTGGGGACGATGACGGGGCAACTTTCCTCGTCGCTGCCGTCTCCGCAGTCGTCCTGGGCGTCGCACACCCACGACTCAAAGACGCAGCGGTTGTTCTGAGGTCAGAGGCAAAACATGCGTTGGTTACGCTGAGGTCAGAGGTCAAACTCAGTGGCTATTGTGAGGTCAGAGGTCAGGGCACCTTGCAGTGAAAGTTGCCCGGCTGGCAAAAGAAGCAGTTCTTCTCATCGGACCCGTTGGGGCAGCGGTTCTGGTAGTTGCAGCGGTCCGACCGGGGGTAGCAGGCTCCGTTCCTGGAGCACGGGAACTCGTCTTCCTGACACGCCGAGCAGTTCAGCTCGTCGCGGCCGTTGGGACAGTGCCAGTAACCGTCGCAGCGCTGCTGCTCGGTGTAACAGCCCCAGTTCCCCCCACAGGGAACCTCCCACGGCAGGCAGAACCCGTCCACCTTAAGACCAGGTGGAGAATATTAGACACCGTAGACATACCACTTGGTTAAATAGAACCCGTCCACCTTAAGACCTGCATTAATCACACACCTGGTAGGTAACATTGAACCCTCTGGCGGCGTTGATCTTGTCGGCATAGAAGTGAATTCGGAGCTGGCCGGACGAGGAAACCACGGCGACCGGCGCTCTGGAGTCGAAGGCTGTGAGAACCCTGAGGAGGCGGCGAGGGTTCTCCTCCAGGCCGTCGTACACCTTCACGTAGTCGCCGTAACCCGTCCCATCCAGTTTAAAGTCGGTGAACCTCAGGATGACCTGCGGGACGACCACCGGAGGCTTGGTTATTGTTGCCTAGAGCTTAAGTAGCTGGAAGAACTGACTGGGCGGAGGTCAGAGGTTACCTTCCTGTGGTCTCCGGTGTCTATCAGCCAGGTGCAGTTACTTCCTGGAGGATAGAAGTCAGGGTAGTTTGGAGAGCTGAAGGAGCCGTAGAAGTTCCTCAACCATTCACCACACGTGGGAACGTCGCAGTCGATCTCGTCACCAAGATCCTGGAACAAGCATCAGACAAACTGTATCAACCATTAAGTGGTTTAACCCGCAGGCTGCATGACAGACAGCGGCACGGTTGTGGATAAATTGAGAATCGCGATGCTCTTTCTTGCATTGAGTTCATGATTGATTGGTAGCAACAACTTGTTGCATGCCTTTTTTTGGAATGAGAAGAGCTGGTTGGATTCCTCTGATTTCTTACCACCATCAACTGGGTTTTTTTGTGTTTCAGTTTCCTAAGAACTTTTCTCTAAAGATCGCTGTTGCCCCCCACTGGATTACTGCTAGTATTGTCTCATTTACATCGTTGATGTACCTTTGGGAGACAGTAGGAGCGCTTGTTTTGTGTCAGCTGGCGTCACCATTTTAATCCTTTACCTTTAATAGACAGGTGAAGTATATTCTGGATAAAGGTGAGAGTTACCTGGCAGTCTATGCTGCCGTCGCAGCGCAGGCTGTGCGGCAGGCAGGTGTAGATGCGGGTGTAGCGGGACAGGCAGGGGAACTGGTTCAGGCTGCAGGGCTGGAAGGAGAAGGGAGAGTCTGCACACAGGTCCTCGTCTGAGTTGTCTCCGCACTCGTCCATGGAGTTACAGCGCCACCAGTCTGGGATGCACTTCCCATTAGAGCAGTGGAACTGGTCCACGTCACAGCTGGATGCCTCTGGCTGACCTGCAACAACAGAGACCACACAGACCCCTCAGAGACCTGCAGTGATGGGAAACCACACAGAGTTTATTGAGTCCCGCTCAATCACCAGTGATGTAGGACAGTCTGAACCCCTTCCCCGTCAGGCTGTCGTCCGAGTGGAAGTGGATCCACACGTGGTCCTGGGAGGAGATGTAAGGGGGCGGCAGGGACGACCCGCAGACCCGCAGTCCATCCAGGTTTCTGTAGCTGCTGACGGACATCCAGTCTGAGGAGCAGCGGTGGGAACCCTGCAGGTCCAAGTCCTGAAAACTGAGGGGGGGAGGAGGACAGGATGCGTCAGACCTCTGAGCCGGCTCACGCGGCGCTGCGGTGACCATGGAAACGGCTGTGTTACCTGATGGTGACGGTGTCTCCGGGCCGGGCTCTGATGTTCCAGCTGCAGTTCAGTCGGGCCGGATACTGGAATGGCCAACCGGGGCTGGTGATGACCCCGCTGGAGGCCCGAAGGAGCTCTGCTCCCTCCCCGCAGGCTGAGAGACAGACAGGTTAGAGACAGACAGGTTAGAGACAGACAGACAAGTCCATCGACCAAGATTAAATTATGCAGCACATTTCATACAACATAGTCTCAATGCGTTTTACACATAACGCATTACAATGAAGTCAATTAAAGCAACATATTGTTAAAAAAAAGACGTTTCTAGAGCTATTTATCTATTTTATCCTCTAAAAAAACAAGAAGGGGAGAAACACGGACAAACATAAAACACTTGTCATCGGCCTGAGAGAACATCCTACTTAGAAAGGATGACACTGCTGTGGTATATCTTACATCAGGGCTACCAAACCCTCCTCCTGGAAAGCTACAATCTCGTCAAGGGCTCGTTATTAATAAGAATCAGGTGTGTCGGAGGAGGACAGTAGGTTTCCAGGAGCAGGGTTGGGCAGCCATGACCTACATCATCAAGCAATTGGCTCCGGTCAGAGCACGGCCATAATTACATACATAACACTCTTTCACCAGATTTACTAGTGGCCATGGGAACAGTTAGAGGAGACCCGTGTCACAGAAGCCAGAACATTAAGTGATTTGTAAACAGCGGTATTTTTAATTTTATTGGGAGTCGGTGAAGTGATCCAAGTACAGGAGGAATGCCAAAGCTGATGCTTCTTCTTACTTATTTTTATGTTTTTTTTATTACTTTTATTATTCATAGCCTGTTCTTGATCGTTACAGACTGGGCCAAACTTACAAATAGGTTCAAAGAGGCCGTTCGTAAGCTGAATTGTTCATAAGTTGTTTTTACAACTTTTCTTGGCCCCATTGAGTACGGTACTCCATCTGGAGCCTTTGAACAAATTAGAGCCAATTCTGTTTAATTGCAGAAAGTTTTGATTTTAATGGACTCAATCAGGATATTCATAGGCCTGAGGCTATAGAAATGGCCATGGAAATATAAATATGTGATTGTGTATCTTCAAAATAAGAACTGAACCATGTGGCAGCACATACAGATTAAACAGTAATGGACCTAGAACTGAGCCTTGTGGGACCTCACAGCAGATGGAGAGCCAGCTGATGACATAGACAGAAAGGCCAACTGGTTTCCTAATTTACTGAGTAAAATGGCTGCTCTTGGGTCAAAAAACACTAGGATAAAAATTTAGTTTGCTGCTCTATTGATCATCAATCATTGATATCATTGATTCCTATTATTAGTGCCGTTTCAGACCTGTAGTTAGACCTTAAGACAGATTGATACACATCATACAGATCGTGGAGATTTGTGTGTTTGTAAACAGTCTTTACAGTATTTTGCTTAGAAAAGGGATATTGAAGGTTGGTTTGTAATTAATAATTACAAATATCTGAGGTCTAAGTTTTTGTCTTTTTCAGTAATGGTGTAATTAGAGTACACTTAAGGGAAGACCGGGAAACTCCTGATTGTAAAGAAATGTTCACACTATTCAGTACATCAGTGGAATACATTTGTGGCTAATGGAGGAGTTTAACTGCTGCATCACCTCTTCTAGGTCACTGGAACTAATAAAGAGAAAATTGTGCTAACAGTGGTATTATGATGTCGGGGCAGTGATGTGCTAGCTCCATCCGTGCATGAAATTGTTAGATCTTATATACTAGAGACTTTTACTTGGAACCTTCGACCTTAAGTGCATTTGTAAAATATATAGAGGTGAACCGTAAACTTGGATATCTGCTTACACTCAGCCTTGCGCCAGATATTACAGATTCCTTTTTTGGTTTTTCTGGATGCAATGAGGCCAATAATTAATTAATAAAAGTCAGGATAGGTGGCACTATATCATCATATTAGTTAATAACATAATCTATTGTATTTTCATTTATAAAGTGCTTACTGATGATTTTGACTGCATGCAAAGAGACAGACAAGTAGAGAGTGAGACAGGTAGTTCTCTTCAAATTATTTTTTCTCTGAAGTATCATCAGTTGATCTGTTGTGACCTCACCGTTAGAAATCCCGGACACGTAGACATTGTCATTCCTCTCGGAGGCAGTGATGCATTCTGGGAAACAGAGTTAATGGGAGAGAAACAGGAAGACTATCAGTGTCCTGGATTAGCCATATATATACTACTGTATACATGGAAACATACTGAATACATACATCATGACTGCTTGTTCCCTTTTGAGGGTTATTTTTTATTGTTCTTTTGTCAGATATCAAGATAATCAAGGTTGTAGGTGAATTGTGTTGCAATATATTATCAACACAGGATTACAATATTGCTTAATTTGTTATCATGGGTAAAATATGAGTTACTCTGGTTCCCTAATTATAATGTCATTCAGTACGTAAAATATTAAACATTCAGACGTTTCCAAATCTTCCTTCAGAACAGGAAACGATGTCAGATCTGCGTCAATGTTTGAAGTCCTCCTGTTCATACTGACCAATATTAGATCATTTCAAGATGGAGGACCTCAGCATGCCTCAAACCTCAATGTGTCATCGACTGACAGATGTTTTTTAGAACATTTTAGATGTTTAACAAGACAAGAATCTAAATATGTTTTGAAGAACTTTTTTAGAACCTGGAGAAGTCTTATAGATCGTTCATTTTGAAGTTATCCCTTTATCTTGAAGAGATCCCTTTATGTTGAAGGGATCTACTGAGGATCAGTGTGATCTGCTGACAAACTTAAAAGTCCATTATTGAACGTGAAAGATGAGAGAATACGAACGAGTAGATTCAGATTAACAGGGAAACAATCACAGATCAATAGTTTGTCATCTGATCCCGAGTCTCGTGAACTTACCTGACAGTAGCAGCAGGTAGAAGACACAGGTTGAGCGGCTCTGCCTGCAGGCGGCTCTTAGGGCCATAATAACCCTGACGATGATGATGGTGGTGATGAAGGTCACTACACGGCAGCAGCTGGAGGAGCTAAAAGCTGCATGTCCCCACTAATCTAATAAAACCAGCTGTTAGCTTAGCATCTGGTGCGCACACATCAACGGCCTGCTTTAATCTGGCTGCTAGCTATGCTAAGCGTCTGATGGAACAAAGACATCAGCTGCTGCAGCTAGCTCCGGCTAATAGCTAACGCTAACTCCGACCAGCGGTTAGCTTAAAAACATTACAGCAGCATCTCTGCTTGACACCAGCGGATTTGTATTTAATAAGTAAGCTAGCTGCAGGCTTACCCGCTGTTCCTGTAGCGATAAATAACACGGAGCTAAGAGCTAACAGAGCTAGCAGTGGCCGAGTAGCTGGAACATGCTAACAAAGCTAACGGACTAACGGGAGGAACAGCTGATTCGGGTTCCGCCGAGCTGACCCGAGCTGGCTGCGGTCAGCAGGGGTGACGAGCGACGAGTGCGTCTGGCGACATGTCCACAGGTAGAGTTAGCTGCTAGCTGCTAGCTGTTAGCTTCTGGTGTCGAGCTGAACAACAACAGTCTGCAGCAGCAGCTGCTCTGTGTGTGTGTGTGTGTGAGAGTGAGTGTAAGTCCCGCCCCTCTGTGTGTGTGTGTGTGTATTTGCTTGTGTTTGTGTTAGACCCGGCCATCTGTGTGTGTGTATCTATATGTGTGTGTGTGTGAGAGAGAGTGAGTGTAAGTCCCGCCCCTTTGTGTGCGTGTATTTGCGTGTGTTTCTGTGTGTGTTTGTGTTAGACCCGGCCATCTGTGTGTGCGTGTATATATGTGTGTGTGTGTGTGTGTGTGTGTGTTGTCTGTGTAAGTCCCGCCCCTCTGTGTGAGTGTGTGTGTGGGCGCTCCGCCCCGCCCCAATGTCTGACGTCACGAACTCCTCCAAAAAAGTATGTAGCAGTCAGATGTTCAGTGGTGGAAGAAGTACTTGAAGATACTTTACTATAGTAAAAGTCCTGAATTGATGTGAATGGAGTAAAAATACAATAGTATTATCAGCTAAATATACACATTATATCATCAGTAATGTCAGTCATGTATTATAATTATGTAGATAGGATACTAAATCCTACTATCGAGTACACCATTTTAGTTTTATGATGCAACATTCTAAAGATGATAGTGATTTGAATTATACCCAACTGTGCCGTTAAATATCAATAAATCTTGTAATATAAATAAAGTGTCATTAAGTGCAAAAAATTGATTTTTTTTTTTTTGAATAGTTTCAGTTGCGATGCTTTATTTTGTCACCCAATGACTTGTTTTGGAGAAAACAACCACTGGACTTAGATTCAACAAATCAGTTTAGAGCAACAACATCTATTCACTTGATGAAATATACTAAGATATTTGCAATTTGATGAAATGAGTGAGAAACTCCATTCTGTTGGAGGTTTATCCGTGTTGTTTGGACCAATGAAGAAAAACTGTAACAAAAAAAAAAAACAATTCCATAACATTTTCTCCTGTAAAGAATGTGTCCTTTAGCTCAGAGTAATTTCAGCCAATAGCATCATTATATCCACCTGTCGATGAAGGTGAGTGGCCCTTCATTCATTGTGCGCATGCTAGGTTACGCCCACTTTTCAAAGGTCCAATCAAGTCCTGTATATCCTGTTTATACATGCTCCACACACACTACACCAGACACAAACGCTTATCAGTAGAAGAACATTTCATATGTTCTGAAACATCTCTGCAGGATGTTTGACTCTGGAACAGTTAGTCAGTTTTGACACCAGAGTTCCTTTACGGGACCATCAGAGTTCATTAGATGTTCTGCTGCACAGCTACGATGATGTCGCTGCTGCTGCTGAAGACGAAGATGAGGAAGAGGAGGAGCTGCTAACGTAGCGCCGCAGGAACTCGTGCAGCCTGAAGACGGCCCCCCAGCCGACGGAGGGGTCCATGCTGATGAAGTCGTCCAGGTTCATCTGAGACTCTGAGGAGGAAACGCTTCGTTAGGATGGCATGGTGATGACATCGTTACGAGGTCAGAGGTCGACAGGTTGTGTTGTTACAGCTGACATGTGACCTGCGGTGCGTATGGGGGGGTAGGGCGGGGGCGGCATCTTCCACGTCCCGTCGGCGTCCTTCATGTGCGAGCGATCGGAGGCGAAGCTCATCAGGAAAACGTCGGCGGGTATGACACGCAGCTTCCTGTCAGAGGAAGAACAAGCGGTCAGCTGACACATCTGATACAGAGTTTTTATAAATTACATGGAAGCTCTTACAAGTACAATTCAAAGTTTGCAGTACTAAATTCATGATTCTATATACGATGCAAGCTATTACTCCGAATTGTGTTCACACATTTGGTTGAACTGAATAATCGTGATTTCAATATTGACCGAAATAATCGTGATAATGATTTTTTTTTTCCACGATTAAGCAGCGTTAACCTGGAGGCTCAGTGTTACCTGTGGTACGCGGGTTTGATGCCGCGGTCGGAGCGCAGGGCGTGGGCCGCGTACAGCTTCAGGCTGCAGGGGAACGACATCACAGTGTCCAGGTCATAAATCAGGGCCTCCGCCGGCCCGCCGGCCTGGAGCAGGATCACGTGGTAGTCCTGCGGGTACACAACGACATCACAGCGGTAGGTGTCAAGAGTTTGTGACATCACAACAGTCAGGGACACCGCAGGCAACACTCAACGACGCCACAGACCCAGATCACCGGCTGGTCTCCACATCCGGACTTCTGTCTCCACAGAGGAACCTGACAGAGAAGCAGCGGAGAACATTTCAGCTCCGTTTCCATGGAGGTTTAACAGAACCTGGAGATGTTTGATAGAACCTGACCTTTCTGTCTTCGTTAGAGATGAAAACCACAAACACTTGGTCCAGTGGTGCGGTTCCCTCTGCTCTGATGTGCTCACACAGTTTCCAAATATTTTCCTCACTGCAGAACAAGAAGAGACAGAAGCACAATCAGCAGAACCGTTCACACCATTCTTCTGTTTTAGTAAATATTTAGCAGTAACAGTTTGTAGTATTATTCATAGTATTTATCAGTAGTAGTATTAGTAGTATATACCAGTAGTATTGTATATGATTTGTAGTACTGCTAGTTGTAGTATTAGTAGTATTAACAGTACATGCACTGTGTAAGATTTTGAGTACTTGCCAGTTGTGATGTGTAGTTTTTGTTATATTTGCTAGTACGTGTGTGTAGTATTTGTATTATTTTCCAGTAGCAGTGTAGGTTTTGTAGTAGTTGCCAGTAGTAGTATTAGGAATATTAACAGTATTTACCAGTGCCAGCGTTTAGTATTTGCAGTACTTTCCAGTCGAAGTGAGTAGTATTTATAATACGTGCCAGTAGCAGTGTGTAGTATTTGTAGTATTTGCCAGTAGTAGTGTGTAGTATTTGTAGTACTTGCCAGTAGCAGTGTATAGTATTTGTAGTATTTGCCAGTAGCAGTGTATAGTATTTGTAGTACTTGCCAGTAGCAGTGAGTAGTATTTATAGTACTTGCCAGTAGCAGTGTGTAGTATTTATAGTACTTGCCAGTAGCAGTGTGTAGTATTTGTAGAATTTGGCAGTAACAGTGTGTAGTATTTGTAGTACTTGCCAGTAGCAGTGAGTAGTATTTGTAGTACTTGCCAGTAGCAGTGTGTAGTATTTATAGTACTTGCCAGTAGCAGTGAGTAGTATTTGTAGTACTTGCCAGTAACAGTGTGTAGTATTTGTAGTACTTGCCAGTAACTGTGTGTAGTATTTGTAGTACTTGCCAGTAACTGTGTGTAGTATTTGTAGTACTTGCCAGTAGTAGTGAGTAGTATTTATAGTACTTGCCAGTAGCAGTGTGTAGTATAGTACTTGCCAGTAGTAGTGTGTAGTATTTGTAGTACTTGCCAGTAGCAGTGAGTAGTATTTGTAGTACTTGCCAGTAGCAGTGTGTAGTATTTATAGTACTTGCCAGTAGCAGTGTGTAGTATTTATAGTACTTGCCAGTAGCAGTGAGTAGTATTTATAGTACTTGCCAGTAGTAGTGTGTAGTATTTGTAGTACTTGCCAGTAACAGTGTGTAGTATTTGTAGTACTTGCCAGTAGCAGTGAGTAGTATTTGTAGTACTTGCCAGTAACAGTGTGTAGTATTTGTAGTACTTGCCAGTAGCAGTGAGTAATATTTGTAGTACTTGCCAGTAGCAGTGTGTAGTATTTGTAGTACTTGCCAGTAGCAGTGAGTAGTATTTGTAGTACTTGCCAGTAACAGTGAGTAGTATTTGTAGTACTTGCCAGTAGCAGTGTGTATAAACGCAGTTCTCACGGCTCGGTGTGATTCTGTCTTCAGGTGCCATGTTGGTGTCACAACGAAAACATTCCGTCGGAAGCACTAGGTGACGTCACAGCACTTGGTGCTCTTTCAAAATAAAACCTTAATAAATTGGTTCTAATAGTTGATTCTCAAAAGCGAACAATACATACTCAATATAGTCTCAAACTGCTGAATTGACGTGCAGGAAATATATTAAAGTCTGCTTATATATAAATTTCAAGAATCTGTATATGATTTATGATGGGACCAGAAGGAATTGATCATTTATGGTTCTCATTGCATATAATCAATTCAGTATACTGAAAAGAAAATTAACCAAACTCACATTTTTCTGATCATGAAACTGAGGATTTTTTACTGAAATTAACTAAAATTTAATGTTCATTTTTAATGATTTCATTGAGATGAAAATTGTGTCTGTAAAATCAACACGTTCATTATTCACATTAATGACATGATCTCAATGTGAGGTTGTTAATAGAGAAGCAGGTAAATTCATCTGTGGGCTCCAGTACGTGGTTTCCACGTGTCTGCTTCAGTTTGTGTGAAATACATAAATCACCATAACAGAACAAACAACAAACAGCTGAGAAAAGATTAGTTTATTTAAAAACGCATAGACATTTAGCACTAGTACAGCTAGTTTCCTAGCAACAGGCTGAGTGAAGGGGTTGCTAGGTGAAGAGGCGGATGGTGGCGTCGGCTCCTGATGAAAAGACCCAGGGCTGTGTGGGGTGAAAGGTCACATCCAGAACGCCGAGGTCATGAGTTATCGCGTGACCTTTAAGAACCTTCACCGGGACAATCAGTGGGTTCTGGAGCAGGTCACTGAGAGACAGACAGAAAGAGAGACAGTGAGTGTGTGTGTGTGTATACTGTGTCTTTTTGTGTGTGTGTATAAAGTATGTCCATGTTTTTTACTTGTAAACGGTTCCATGACAAATGATCACAGATCCATCGTCGGATGCAGAGGCGAACAGTGGGTACTGTCTGTGATAGGCCACACCCCTCACTGCTTTCTTATGGTGCCTGCAGACAGGAAGTCATCAATACCATAAAGATGATCAGTACAGCTATCACATCAATAATCAATACCACACTGTGACGTTTGATCGATGGGTACATACCGCAACATCTTGTAAGGTTTGGTTGAGAGGTCGAGGTCGAACCAGCTTAGCCTGCAGTCGTAGCTCCCACAGATCACATGGTCACCTGCGGACAGAGAGACAGGTGAGACAGAAGCCCCGCCCCTTAGCAGTGATGTCAGTCGGGTGTTACTGTTTCTTTTGTGATTCGTCGGTTTTGACTTTTTTAGTGAGTTTGGTCACCTCCGGGGTGCACGGCCATGCTGGAGATCCACTTGGAGTTGGCCTGCAGCTTCTTGGTCATTTCCTGCTTCACCAGATTGTAAATCCGCACGGAGCGCTGCGTCGCCACGAAGAAGTAGGGCCTGATGGGGTGGAAGGAGACGCACTGGACCAGACCTTTGTTCTTTCTAAAGGGGTTCTGGCTCCGCCTCTTGCTCAGCTGGTGGATGAAAACTTGCAGGTGGCTGGAGTGATCCGGCATCACAGACGCCAGGTAGTCGCCTTTGGCGTGCCACTCCACCTGGTGGACGGCCTGAGGGGATTGATTAATTAGTGCAGTTCAGTAATTGAGCAGTTAATTCGTATTTGTAATCATATCCAACAAAAATAAAAGGTGATGAAAAGTTGACAACTCAAACCAGTTATGGTTTTGTTCTCACTTTGGGATGTTGGATTTTAAGGCGGATTCCCTGGTTAAGCTCCTCCCCTTCAGCCTCGCTCCAAGTGACCGCCCCTGCCGCCTCTGTAGGCTCCGCCTCCTGTTGACCGGCCAGGAGACGCTCCGATGCTGAGAGCACCTGTCGGTCTGCTAGAGAGGGAGACAGGATCAACACCGTCGAGTCCCTGCAGGACAGAGAGAGAGAGACAGGTCATCAAAGAGAGACAGACAGAGACAAACCATCAGAGACAGAACGGATCCTTACAGGGCGACAGCTAGCAGACAGACAGACGGGTTGGGGTTCCAGCTGACGCTCTTCACAGCTCCGCCCACCTGGACCGTCTTCATGCAGCGAGACGAACACACCTCCCAGAACCTGACGGAGCCGTCATCACTTCCTACACACACACACATATAAGAACTTAACCTTCAAGTAACATATGTTCAGCAGGGAGGTTAAACTCAATTATTCATGGGGCAAATACAGGACAGTTTTATCTAAAGTAAAAATAAACACATAAATAACAACACCTACAAATTTCTCCCCTCTGTTTTTTTAAATACATTAAAATTTAATTTATATCTTACATTCAGTTAGTTTTTAGCAGCAGGTGAAGTCTTACAAACCATTTAAAAAGTAAATATTTTATCCTATTTGAGCCCAGAAAGATTGTCACTGATGTCACATTTCTATGAAGAAACAGGAACTGGTCCATTTTTGTCGTCTGGTTGGGCTGGATAAGACCTGCTAACGGGCTGGTTCTGGGTCCTGGACCACATGTTTGACATGTTACCTGATGCGAGCCACTGTCCTGATGGAGACACACTGATAGACCGAACCAGGCTGCTGTGACCCCGGTACACCTGAACGCAGAGATACACACAGGTAAACACGGGTAAACACAGGTAAACACAGAGGTATACAGAGGTAAACACAGGTACACACAGAGGTAAACACAGAGGTATACAGAGGTAAACACAGGTACACACAGGTAAACACAGAGATACACACAGAGGTACACACAGGTAAACTCAGAGGTACACACAGGTAAACACAGAGGTACACACAGGTAAACACAGAGGTACACAGAGGTACACACAGGTAAACACAGAGATACACACAGAGGTAAACAGGTAAACTCAGAGGTACACACAGGTAAACACAGAGGTACACACAGGTAAACACAGAGGTACACAGAGGTACACACAGGTAAACACAGAGGTACACACAGAGGTAAACACAGAGGTACACACAGAGGTAAACACAGGTAAACACAGAGGTACACACAGGTAAACACAGAGGTACACACAGAGGTAAACACAGGTAAACACAGAGGTACACACAGGTAAACACAGAGGTACACACAGAGGTAAACACAGAGGTACACACAGGTAAACACAGAGGTACACACAGGTAAACACAGAGGTACACACAGAGGTAAACACAGAGGTACACACAGGTAAACACAGAGGTACACACAGGTAAACACAGAGGTACACACAGGTAAACACAGAGGTACACACAGGTAAACACAGAGGTACACACAGGTAAACACACAGGTAAACACACAGGTAAACTCAGAGGTAAACACAGAGGTAAACACAGAGGTAAACAGGTAAACACAGAGGTACACACAGGTAAACTCAGAGGTAAACACAGAGGTAAACAGGTAAACACAGAGGTAAACACAGAGGTAAACAGGTAAACACAGAGGTACACACAGGTAAACTCAGAGGTAAACACAGAGGTAAACAGGTAAACACAGAGGTAAACTCAGAGGTAAACTCAGAGGTAAACAGGTAAACACAGAGGTAAACTCAGAGGTAAACAGGTAAACACAGAGGTAAACTCAGAGGTACACACAGGTAAACACAGAGGTAAACTCAGAGGTAAACAGGTAAACACAGGTGCCTCCCTAAACAGGTAGAGGTGGATATACATACCAGAGACTGTGTGGTGGGAAACGGCTGCAGGTCTTTGGGTTTAGGAAGTTTTGGAATCAGATCTTCCGGATTCACGTTTACCTGCAGAGAGACAGACAGGTTAATGGTTAATGACCCCGTCTACCTGCGCAGACAGTGCTGCGCTCTGATTGGCGGCGGGCGCGTTACCCTCATCTTCCTCTGGCGGGGACACAGGTAGAGGTCGAGGCACCGCTCGAACCGCTCGTGGATGAACCGGGGAAACGCGGGGACCTGACGGAGGCTGGAGAAACGCTGTGGGACGAACGGGATCTTTCTGTCTGATGGATCCTGCTGCTCCCACACAGCCCGCTGCAGACAGACAGGTGGGGAGAGACAGGCAGAGAGGTTACACGGGTCGTGTTGCAGCTCAGTAACTCGTCGGCTCCGGGTGGCGACGTACCTCCTCGTCGGTGAAGAGGTACTCGGGTGGTGGGTTGTAGGACTCATGGTGACCGGGTAGAGGGATTTTAGGAGCGGGCAGGTGCATCCGGTGTTTGGCCAGAATAGAAGAGTCCTCGTTGGCCCAGAGGTCGTAGTAGCGCCCCTTGCTGTCGTCCTCCACCCGCCGAGGTTTGATCCACCCCATCTTTATAGCGTGGACGAGTTTAGACACCTGGAGGCAAAGAGATTTTAGTCACCCCCTACCTATTTTTTGTCCAAATGTTTTTAAAGGGACAGTACAACTGAAATATCTCTGCCAAAAAGTGATTAAAGCTTCTGCTCCATGAAACATGTTAATTCTCAGCAGTTCACATATATGGTTCTCTAATATATTTGGCATTTCTAGATATCTGTTTCCTAAGATTTATCCTTAATACCATTTCCCCCCATTGTATTACTTTAACTTTTATACTTTAAGTAGTTTTGAAATCAGCATTTTTATACTTTTTATTGAATAAATAGCATGAGATAATACTTGAGCTTCTACAGAAGTATTTTTAAATCATAGTATTTCTACTTCTACCCGAGTAATGAATGTCAGCGTTACCTTCTCCTTCTCTATCAGTGATGGGATGAAGCTGCGTTTGTCTTCCGGTCTGTTGGTGACGGGATGAATCATCACTTCGTTGGAGAAAAACTCCACCGCCGGCTGAAAAAGAAGGAGTCACGTTCAGGTGCGTCCATCAGACTCCTGATAGTTCTCCTGTGATCCTGGAAAACTCTGTACAGGCGTAGAGGTCGTCTAACGTACCTCGTACTCGTTGAAGTTGACGTCTCCGAACTGTCCTCTCTGCAGACGGTTCACCAGCTCCACCTGCTCGTCGGACAGGACGATGTCACTTCCTGTCTGCTTGTCGTGGACCGTTCTCCTGCGGACAGACGGCCGTTAGCATCACGGACGTTTCCTGTTCGAACCGATCGGGGGAAGTTAGCGTCATGCTAGCGGCTCACCAGTAGTCGGGGTTATCCATTTTATCCAGGAAGTCGTCCAGCTCATCCTTGTTCCTGATTGGCTTGTAGATCTTCTTGCCGTCCAGATCGTAGCCAATGTGAGGGAAGTCCTTGTACCACTCCATGGGAATGTTCCCCACCGTGTTCCTGATGTCCTGGAGAACGTCAGAGAACAGTTGATATCGTGGAACATACGAGAGTCCAACAGAATATCACCTATTTTGACTAAACATTTAAAATCCAACAGAATATTAAAGGTCCCACATCTGCACATTTCTGTTTTTATTTCAAAGTGTTGATCCCCTTATATAATATATAGTCAGGTCCATAGATTTGTAATGAAATAACAAAGAAGTACTTTAAATACAGACTTTCAGCTTTAAAGGGGGCCTACTATAACACAACACGTTTTCAGTGTTTGTGTGTAAACCCTTATGGCAAACACTCACTGTAGTGTTGTTAAACACAAGCCATTTAGGAATATCTCTGGTTGTGATGTCACAACAGGACTGGAAGTTAATAGTAACCCTGGATCCATGTAGCTGCCCCACATTCCCCGAGTGTTTGTACTTCACTTTTGTTTCTCCGACTGACTCCAGCTCTGTGAAGGGGCGGGACATTTCTGACAGCGGCCAATCACAAGAGAGCAGGGATAAGAGAGCGAGTGGCTATGAAAGGACAAAGTCTCTAAATCCAGGCTGTGTGTATTTCTCCATTTTCTGTGTTTGATGCAGTTTTTTGTTTTGTTTTTTTAAATAAAAAACCCTCGACCTTATCTTGAAAAAAATTAGAGGAAAACGAAAAAAATGTCCCACTGAAAGAAGACATTTTGTTTTTAGGACATAAAATCTCACCTCTTCATCTGAGGAGTCATGTTCATACTCGTCTTTCTTTTCTTCTTCTGCTGTTGTTGCTTCTGTTTTGTTCACCTTCTTCTTCTTCTTCTCTGTCTGCAGGTAAAAACACAACAGCTGAAGTTCTACAGATGTTTCACACCAGTCAAATCAGCTTTCAGACTGACACACATTTAAACGCTACCTGCTGAGTCTCCTGTGGCTCCGCCTCCTTATCGTCGTCGTCATCATCATCATCATCGGGTGATCCATCCTCCTCATCTTCATCGTCTTCACTGTCACTCCCAGAATCCTCAAGTCCGGAATAGACACTGTCTTCGCTGTCTGACAGGTCTGCATCATCATCATCCTCCTCCTCTTCCTCCTCAGATGGTTTGTTTTTGAAGCTGAAAATCTGAACAATAATCACACAGAAAACGGATGATGCGTTGTCACAGAAACCTTTATTGGACTGTGTGGAGCGGAAATACGTAAGCAGAAAGAAACTTTTCCAACATTCAATCATGGTTTCTCCCATTTACATGTGTTAACCCCAACATTATATAATTAAACGCATCAAATATAAATTCTACCAAAACAACTGTGTCAAGATTTGTGGATATCGATGACAAATGTGATTTTTGTAAAACTGAAGAAAACAGTGAAACAACTACTTTATAACTAATTTTTAAGATATTTTCAAGTTCTTTAAAGTCTTATTTTTCATGTGTGAAATTAAAAATGACACACACACACACACTAAAATCTGCATGTTTGCTCCAAATCAGATTATGTTTCTAGTTAATGAGTATTTTTAACCTACGTCTTGTTACCATGGTGAGTGTCAACTAATTAAAAGTTTGTATCTGACTGTGTGTTTGTCTGGTGTTATTTATGTTTTTGTTGATTCATTTAGGCCTTTTGTGCATTCTCAGTATTGTTGTTGCTGATGAATCATAAAGTATTTATAGGAAGTCTAAAGACTAACAGCAGTGCTGTTAGCTAGCTGCTGGTGACACAGGTAAAAGCAGTGTTTAGCTTTAGCCAACAATCAATAACAAACAACACAAGACTTCAGTCAGAATCAACAACTTCACTTCTGCAAACCTCCAGCATCTGAACCACAACATGAAACCTGACGAGCCCAGTTCAGACTGGTTCAGAATTAGATCCGGTTCCGACGCAGAACTGGTCTACACACGTTATGTCCTGAAGAGCGAAATATATTTTCACTTGTTTCAGAGTTTTAAAGAGTCTGGTGAAGATGAGAAACAATGTTGCTGCTGGCAACAGTAACATTAACCCACAGGCTAGCTTTAGCTACATTAGCATGTTTATGATTCAGAGAGGGGAAAATGGATCATTTCCAGGTGCTCTATGGATTTACATTACTGTTAGCATGCTAACAGCTAGCCACCGGTGTCTCACCAGTTTACCCTGTCCGACTCGTGTGTGTGTGTGTGTGTGTGTGTGTGTTCTTTTATGTGTTTGTGTGTCACCTCCTCCTCTTCCTCCTCTTCCTCCTCCGGGCTCTTTTTCTTCTTTTTCTTGTTGTCCTGCACCTTCTTCATGTCTCCAGGTTGTGTGATGGGCTCCTTGCTCCGCATGTTGCTGCTGCTCTCCTCCATCACAGACCACGTGGTGACGAGCCGCGGGTCAGAGGTCACGCGTCACAGCTGGAGCTTCTTCTTCGTTGGTGTTTACTGGCAGTTTGCGCCCAAAGTCGTGGCGCTACCGCCATCCTCTGGAGTTATTGATTCACTGCATCGTCCAACTATTCAAATCCAGCAGCTCTAAAGAATAGTAGAATATACAGTATACGGAAGATAAAATGTCAAGATAATAATAAAATAAAGGAACAGATGATGTTTTAAGCATACCGTCTAAATAATTAAAGAGTAATGAAACATCTTTAAAATAAAGTTTTGTCTCCGGACAAATAATACAAACAACGTGGAAATTAAGAACGGGCCAAAATAAAGGAACCTATTTCCTGAATTTGAATGATTTACAGAGTAAAATTATAAATAATCCAGATTAAAGTTGATGACGTCGGAACGCGACAAAACAATCCCGTTACGTTTTTTTTCAGCGACGTCATCACAGCGCGACAGTCAGCTAGCTACGCAGTTTGTTTGTTGGTAATTTTCCGTCAGGAAAGTTTGACCCAGGACCCGAACAGAACCGGACAGCTCCGCGCAAACCGACACACACAACGGGATCGGGACCGTGTCGCGCGTGACCCGGAGAGGATCCAGTCCGGTTCTCTACTGATTTGGACGGGTTTAACAGCAGGCTAACGGTTAGCTTTAGCACGTTGGCTTCAGATTAGCTGCCTAAATAATCCCGGGGTGTGCTTGATTTGGACATTTCTGATGGAGTATCCCGGCGGAGTCGCGGGTGGGGCGGTGCTGAGCGGCAGCAATGTCCCGGCCTTCCTCACAAAATTGTGGACCCTGGTGGAGGACCCGGACACGGACCCGCTCATCTGCTGGAGCCCGGTACTAGCTTAGCCTATCCTAGCCTAGCCTGTTCGAGAGCTAACGGCCAACTGTTACCACACGCTAAGAGAAGATATATATATATATATATATATATATATATATATATATATATATATATATATGTGTGTGTGTGTGTGTACACGTAGCTGCCGTCTTCAACGCCGCTGTCCATTGGAACAATGCGTCAACTTGGCCGCCATCTTGTGTCGGGGGAAGCCCGTGTCTAAATAAACAACTCCAATTAATGTTAACATTTAATTTTAAAGTCGTTTGGATTGTTTCAAATGCCAGACACGTTTTTTATGATACCGGATTCTTAACTATTTAATTTACTTTCATTTATTTTTGAATATGTCATTTCGGAATTTTCAAATACAAGTTTCCACTCAAAACTCAACTATTCAGTATATAAATAACAAAAACCGTTGAAAGAAAAGGTGGTAACAAATAAAGCAATATTATTATTAATTATATAAATGAATGAATGAATCAATTACAAACACTTTATTATCAAGTTGATAATATTGTAAAACGACTTATCAGTTGTGAAATGTGGTTCCCTGTTTGCTCTTTTTTTTTCCGAGCATTCAAACGCACCACAAAAGTCATTTTCTACTATTGGAACAGGTTGAAACCCCTGAGCAAGATGGTGGCTGCAGAGACGCATCTATGTACATATATAGCATGGAGAGTTGGAGCTTGAAATAAAGTTAGCTTAGCTGTTAACTGATGTGGTCGGCCAAGGTTCTGTAGTTGTGTTGATTTTTTTTAATACCTTTACTATATAAGCAGCGTCTAGTCATTACAATAACAAAACAGCAAATAAAGTAAAATAATACAAAGGTTTGTGTTGTAACAAAAAGCTAATATATAAATTACAGTGTCAGAGGTCAAATCACAATTCAATATGTTTATTCACGAAGATTAAGAACAGATTTGTTACATTGTTCAGCCCCAATAAAAACACTATATTTATATACCTATTGTCCTGCATTTTAGCACCAAGTTTAATATCTTTTTATTCTAATTAAGGTTTAAGGCCATTTATAAATATCCAATTTTTAAACAAGTCCCCAAAGTTTTAGTATAATCACACCAATTAGAATCACAAATGCATTTCTTTCTAATAAATGTTGAATGTTTGTCTCATGACCTAATCGCAAGGATAAATATAATTTATCATTTTAAAATGAGTTTTATTCACTTACAGTAAAATATGGAGCGGGAGGTATCTGGTTATAATATTGGTTATAAATTGTTATTTTCCTTTTTAATGGTCACAGTTGAGATGTGAGGGTGAGTTCATCTTTTTAAAGTGACGGCATCAACACGCAGTTATGAAAAATAACTAAATACATTTACTCAAATACTGTACTTAAGTACAGTTTTTATATATTATCTACTTCTTGGTATCTCTATCTGATGCTACTTTAAACTTCTCTCGAAGTACTTTTGCTATTAATCTACCCAAAGTATCTCAAACTGGCTCCTCATTGATAAACTACAGCGTTAAAATGCATGTATTGAGTGATTAGTCACTTTGATTACCACTGAATGCTGATTATACGCTTCACGTTTAACTTTTTAAAATCATGTAATTGTACTGACCCTGTTCTTGTATGTTCTGTGCGTCAGAGCGGAACCAGCTTCCACGTGTTCGACCAGGGTCGGTTCTCCAAAGAAGTTCTACCCAAATTCTTCAAACACAACAACATGGCCAGCTTTATCCGGCAGCTCAACATGTGTGAGTATCCGCACGGCACGGATCGTTGGTGCGTGTTTTTTTTTTTTATTATTCGTATGTTCGTATGCGTGACGCGTGTGCTTGTGTGGGCTCTGGTGGTGCAGACGGGTTCCGTAAGGTGGTCCACATCGAGCAGGGAGGTTTGGTGAAACCGGAGAGGGACGACACGGAGTTCCAACACTCGTTCTTCATCAGAGGACAAGAGCACCTGCTGGAAAACATAAAGCGCAAAGTCACCAATGTAAGTACAATGTAACGTACGCCAGAGCTTGTTTGATAATTGATTTCAGTCATTTTAATCTTCTATAATAGTAAACTGATGATTTTTTTGGCTTGTGAACTAATGATCTGGACATTTTAGGTTGACCCTTCAGCTTCAAGATACAGTGATTGACATTTTATGAACCGAACAGCTGATTGATAGATTAATCGAGTATCAAAATAGTCGTTAGTTGCAGCCCTGTTGTAAATATTAAGGGAGTAAAGGTAGTAAAGCCATCTCTACACCGCCACTAGTAAACCTATAAACAGAAACGCCTGTCAACGTGTGCGTGTCAGCGCCGTACGCCCGTATCTTAGTAACAAGGCTTCCGATTGGACGCAGGTGTCGTCGGTGCGTCAGGAGGAAGTTAAAATCTCCGCAGAAGAGGTGAACAAGATCCTGACGGATGTGCAGCTGATGAAGTGCAAGCAGGAAACCGTCGACTCCAGAATCATCGCCATGAAACAGTAAGAGACGGAAATAGACCGGACCCGTGTCTGGGGACCTGGGGGGAGGGGGCGGGGGGGAGCTCACACCAGCACACTTTGATAAATGCTGTTGTTTTTTGTGTTTTTTTTTTTTCCCCAGCGAGAACGAGGCTCTGTGGAGAGAAGTGGCCAGTCTGAGACAGAAACACAGCCAGCAGCAGAAGGTCGTCAACAAGGTAAACAGCGATCTGCTGTCACCTGGCTCCGCCCCCATAGACGCCCAAACCCAACCATGAAGGGTCAATGCAAATCCACATGATCTGATTGATGCAATGAGATTATCAATGGATTTACAAATAACCTCCCTCTCTCTTCTCTCTCTCTTCTCTCTCTCCAGTTGATCCAGTTCCTGGTGTCTCTCGTACAGTCCAACAGGATCATGGGAGTCAAGAGAAAACTGCAAGTTTATCCCAAATAACACTTCAAATAAATACCACAAAGCTACTTCAGACACCACAAAGTTACTACAAATAAATACTGCACCGTTACTATAGATAAATACCTCTAAGGAAACGATCTCGTGTGTTGTTTAGTTAAAGGCTTTTTCTCTGTCTGCAGTCCCCTGATGCTGAACGACTCTAGCTCCGCCCACTCCATGCCTAAATACAGCCGACCGTTCTCATTGGAGCACGTGCAGGTAACCCGTCACTCGCCCTTTTGACCTTTAACAACGAATGTTAGCGATTCATTTGGATTAATCGAGAGTCTTAAGTACTTCCTGCTTCTCAGGGATGATTTTGTTATGTTTTTTAAACAGGAAGCTTTTTGTATTGATATAAGTTGACAAACATCCCATGTGAGATTTCTGGCAGATTAAAAGATAAATGTGTAAATTGTGTTTTCAGGCTGCGGCGAGTCTGTTCTCGGCAGATTCTCCCGTAACCTCCGGACCAATCATCTCCGACGTCACCGAGGTGGCCACATCCACGGAGGAGGAAAACGACTGGACGGACACGGGGTGAGGAATAAGTTCTAGACCGAAACAACACGCACGCGGATAAAAAAAAAATGTTGGTACACCTCCGTTTTTGAACGGTGCTTCAACAGAATCATATTAAAATAAAACAATGAAAGTGGCCTGGACAGAAATAATCAGTGTAACTCTCCCCGTATCCATAAAACGTGCTGAGTAAGGAGGAAGAACAGCCTATTCATGCATTTATTTAGGGCTGAACGATATTTTAAAATGCTGCATTTTCTATATTGATCACTATAAATATTGGGTGTCATTTTACGCTTATTGACCTACTTTTAATGTAGGAACAGGCAATATAGTGAACAGGTTATTGATCATTTTTCAATGATCTATTTTTAATAACAAGCAGGATGAAGAAGGTTGAATTTAACCACTTTATATTAAAATTCATTCGGTGTCTGTTAATTGATTGCTTCCATTATTAAGGGATAAATGATGTTTATTGAACTGTTTTCTTATCAAAATTTTGACGTGATGATTGATGATGTACACGACATGACAGTTTCAAGTTATTTCACCGAGCGTTGTGGGTTTTTCGCTAACGAGCCCGTCCCCTGTGTTAGCGAGAGCCAGTGGATGAACATCAAAGAGGAGCCCTCCAGTCCTGACGTGGAGGTGTGTCCCGTCCTGGAGGGCGGAGCCCCGCCCGTAGACACGCCCCTCTCCCCCACCACCTTCATCAACTCCATCCTGCAGGAGAACGAGACGCCGCCGTCCCAGACCTCCTCCTCCACCAATCCTGTCCCAGGTACAAACAAAAAACTGACGATAGCTTAAAATAACTTGGAATAATAACTTCCTCAAGAGTTTCATTTCTCAACCACTATTATTTTAAATAAATAATGACGTCTAAATAAAGAGTGGAGAATAACGGCTTTCCCCTACTTTGCTCGCTGTAGTACATCATATTCACAATGCCCTAATTCCTACAGGTGAGGTTTTAGTGGATAAATATTTTTACATGGACGCAGTACACATTTAATATCTGAAACTATTCACTAACAATCAATTAATAGGCTTTTTACCATTCTATTTGCTGTAGAAGGTTATATTGACAATGCCTTAACTACAGCAAGTGGTGCATAAAATGCAAAATATACACTATAGTTCAAAAGTTTTAGAACACCCATTTTTACTTTTTTATTGAAATTTAAGCAGTTCTAATGAATACCATATATTTGTATTTTTTTTATAGATTTATTAGAGCCCTATATATATATTTACTGTATATACAACAGCAGAGAGTGTATTAATACTGTCCCATGTTTAAAAAGCTCTCAATCCACAGAGAAACATACACAGCCTGTATTCAGAAACTGCCTTAAAACAAGCAGTCATGACTTACGTGAAGTTGTGATGTCACTACTACACAGTCACCACCAACATCCCCCACAGCCATTTAAAGAGGAGGAGGAGAGGTTTAGAAAGAAGCTGGAGAAAAGATGATCTTTGCTACTTTAAATCTTGTTAGGGATGTTAAAATTCCACCTAAAAAACAGGAAAGTGTAGAATATGGGGCATTTAAATGGTACAAAAATAATCAGTTAACTACCCAACGACCCAAAAAAGACAGATATCAATTTTCAGGAATCAAGTAATAGTTAACAACTTAGACTTGCAGCTTTTCTGCAGTAATGGATTTAATTAACCCCCATCTGTATATCAGCAAGGACATAGCACATAGCTATTATATAAATGGCCTTAGAAAGACTTGAATTGAACTTGTGTCTCACCCCGCGTGCGTCTCCTGCAGCCAGTCCCCTCGTTGTGATGAGCCACTCCTCCACCGGGCCTCTCGCACCGGCCGCCGCGGGCCCAGCACCCGCCTCACTTCCTGCTCCCACTTCTGCCCCGAACCCCAGCAGCCCTCAGCAGAAATGTCAGACGGTCGCCTGTATCGAAAAGTAAGTCCGTCACGCTTTGACTTCGCTGATTTACAACGCCCGGTTCCGGAGAGAGAAGGATTATCTCGTCCCGTCGGCCGGAGGAGTCGCACATCTTTACCGAGTCGTGTGTGTGTGTGTGTGTGTGTGTGTGTGTGTGTGTGTGTGTGTGTGTGTGTGTGTGTGTGTGTGTGTGTGTGTGTGTTTTACATAATCCACAGCTGAGGATTCATGCGTTAGGTAGAGAGAAAGATGCTGATAATGAGTTGGATTGAATATATTAAACTTTGATGGTTAAAAACCAGGAGAGACAACTATTTAAAGTAATTCAACGTGTTTTACATAAAACAATAAAAGCATCAAGGGACAATTCAAAACCAGTTGATTGACCCATTTAAGCCTAAGAGCTGCTAAGTCTATGACTGTCATTTTATACTTAACCCATTGCTGTTTCATGCATATAATTATATCAGTTGGACCCCTAACAATCATGTTATGTATCTATTTTTTCCCTTTTTTGTCTTTTTATTTGCAGAAAATACCTTTTTAATGGCTATTATAGTGTGCCCATAAACAAAAACCTATTTATTCCATGTAAAAACATCTTATTTGGGGGATTTTGGAGAGTTTAATGATTATATAGATATATGTCAGGGTTGAAATTCGTAATAATCTAAATAAAATCTTTCCAGGAGGGTTTGTCTTCTCCATGTTCTCAGGAGGAAGTTGGTGGCATCACGTGACAGGAAGTAGTTGGAAAATAGTAGTTGGAAACTAAAAACAAGAACAAAGATACAGTTTAGTGGACAGAAACGTCAAATCAGCGAGAGTTGCAGCAGACCTGCGATTCTTAGGGAGTTTGTTCCAGATCTGAAGCACAAACCTTCCAAAACACGCCAGACCAAACGCACCCGAGAGCACAGCGCGGACCGGGCGGGTGGTGTGAGCGCTCCCTGAAACCTGTTTGTGCTTCCTCTTCAGGCCCCGCCCCCCTCCCTCTGCAGGCGGACACTCGCCCGACGGGTGGCACTACGTGTCAACTCGAGCTGACAAGTGAATCAGACTCATAAACGCCACTCAACACTTGTTTGAAAACATGAGCTGCCGACTCGGTTTTTCCTCCTTCATGTTCAGACTCGACCCCACAGACGTGTCCTGTTATCGTTTTTTAGCGTCATGTCATTTTTAACCGTCCTCTGGTGAGGAAGCCACCGTCAGCAGGTGAAGGCGTTACGTGTTTGCAGCACAGGCGACAGGGAAAAAACGTTCAAAAGTGTGAAAATGTGTCTAAATGCTATATTATCGTCTGTAAACAAGAAAAGCAGATTTGGGGCTAAAATGACTGGTCTATTAGAGCTGGTTTAAATTTAAGCTAGCTGCAGTTAGATTGCGTTATGATGCGTTCAAGGTCTGCTCAGTAAAATGAGGATGAGTGAGGTAAATGAAACCCCGACATGATGCGTTCAGATGTTACGATAAATATCGGAAAATGTAGCTTTAGACGACTGATACGGTTGATTAATGAGAAGTTTGTTTTCCAAGCAAGAAATGATAGTAAAATATTGATGAGGATCAGTGTCGATAAAATCCTAATGATACACACACACACACACACACACACACACAGAAACAGAATAAGATGAATTTAATCCCCAAAATAAGACCAGTAGTTTACTGAGCAACAGTCTGAACATGAAGAGCAAAAATACTGAAGACATGACTCCTGATGTCTGTCTGTCTTTTACCCGTCTGTCTCACCTGTTTGTGTCTCTGTGTTTCAGGGGTGAACTGTCAGATCATGTTGAGATTATTGACAACAGTCTGGAAAACCTGCAGAACATCTTGAACACACAAACGTTCACCTTCGACACCTCCCCCCTGTTTGAGGTTAGTGTGTGTGTGTGTGAAAATAAAGTCTGATATTTATGCAGCTCTGCAAAAAGTTAAAAAGCATCGTTAGTAAAATGTGAGAGACTGATCTGCTGTATAATGTCTTCTGTTCTTATGGTAACAGCAAAAGCAGGAAATGATTAGATGTGACAGCTTTAGGTTATTTTTGCTGCAAATCCAAACATTTTTGATCGCAACAATAACACAAACCTGTGCATAATGTACATTAACATGTATGTTATGTATATAACATGCATGTGGACATGTATCTATTAACGTGTGAACATGTGTCATACATGAACTCTCTGTGTTTAGTTTTTCAGCTCATCTTGTCCCTCCGGAGACTTTGACCTCGACAGTTTGGACAACGTGAGTTCCCAGACTCTTACTTTTTTATTGGCAGTTAAGAGCATTTCTATATATATATGTCTGTGCAGATATCAATTGTAGGCTGTTATAATAATTGCACAAAAATTGAATGATTGTCTGCAGCATTGATAATCGACTACTAATTTGATAGTCGATTTTCCAAATACTCAACTGTATAGTTAATTTCCTAATAATCAGTAGTTCTTTAATTTGGAAAGGTGAAAATAAATGTATTTGTGATCACACTGAGTTTTTGTGTATTAAAAGTTGTGAGAACAATACCAACAATAAGCGGGGACACAGTAATATAAGTTTAAGGATTGTGGTGGATGACTCACACCTCTATTATATTATTACTGTCCCTTTAAAAATCAACATCATTCAAATTTGTTATGTGCACATGGAAAAAAAACAACATAGATATGTCCTAAAAATATTCTAAAAAAACAAATTACATTATGCTGATTAGATTTGTTGGTCCGGTTAACAGCAAAATGTCTGTAAAAGCAATATTAACACTTGAGCCGCTTCGCTTTTTCCTTTTTTATATAATAATATTTCACCTGATTTCTACCTTTTTATATTTTTTAAATTTATTATTAGACATTAGGTTTTATTTTTCACCTCGTTCATATTTTTTAATGACTGTTTTTATATAAACAATTTGAGCTGCATTTCCCATTTGAAAGTTTATATAATAATAATTATTATTATTAGTTTAAAAAAAAAAAATTATGATGTCACCTGTTTGATTGTGATGTCACTCCTGTCTCTTCCCAGCTGCTGTCTGACGATCCTCCTAAAGGAAGCGATGAAAGCAGCAACACAGGTAACACACACACACACACACACACACACACACACACACACACACACACACACACACACACACACACACACACACACACAAATAAATAAATAATATTATTCAATAGAAGAAGGAAAAAAGAAGGAAAACCTGTTTCCTGTAGTTGACCTATTGTCATGGTAACCCTTTGATGATCTGTGATTGGTCCAGGGAAGCAGCTGGTGCAGTACACACCAGTGCAGACATCTGAACCAATCGGCTTGGGGGAGGGCGGGATCAACCTGCCTTCGCCGCCGGAGCTGGAGACGGAGTCTTTCTTCAGCTCGGAAGTGGACGGCGCCCTGCTGAGCCACACCCAGCTGGACGCTGACCTCTGACATCATCGGGTCGACACTCGGGAACATTGTTGAATGTGACTCATCGGTAACCATAGCAACAGGACAGTCTGAGCACGCTCAGCAGCAGCAGCAATAGATGATCAACTGTGGATCAATCAGTAGGTCAAAGTCCGCGTTTTTATTAACCCCTTTATATACCCGTGTCTTCTTCTACTCTTTTTATTGTAGAGTTTTTTTTCCCGCTTCTTCTTCTTTGCTCATTCAGTCGTTTGTTTGACCCGAGAGAACCGGGGTCACGTCTGTGACTGTCACCCGTGACGTCACACGCGGACTGGACAAGTGTTCTGTGTGTTCTGCATGTTCCATGTTACCGTGGATATCGTCCCGCTACCATGGAGACGGCGTGTGTGTGATCAATATGACTCGGATCAGATATCTATAAGCGACTGATGAACCCGTGGCATAAAAACGAACCAATCAGCTGCAGGCAAACTTCCCTTCAGGACGTCAGATCCCACGAAGCTTTCAGCTGTGACTCGTGCCCTTCTTCGAGTGAACGGCTGGAGAAGGAAGAACAGTTTCGACAGATCTGATTGGATCACTCTAAAGTGGGCGTGGCATGGTGAGCGCCTTTCTCACCTAGCTAACCACGAGCTAACAGATCACAGGTAAATCTGAATTGCTGAGACATCGTTAGCATCCAAAGAGTTAAAGATTGAACTTTAAAAGGCCAATATGTTTTCTCTCACAGTGTTTTTTAAAATCAACTTACATGCATATAAATATATATTAAAAAAACATGTTTTATACATCCAACACCTGTTCATGTTACAGACTTCCTGTACAATTCTAACTGTCCTCTGGGCACAGAGTTCAAATAAGTCAGTCATCACCGTACCACGTGTCGTACGCGTGTCATACATGTGTCATACCTGCCTGTGCTTTAGTTATACCGCCAACGCCAACTGACCAATCAGAGCCCCCGGAGGTCACGTCAGCTGCATGATGTCATCACCGAAATCCACAGCAGCGTTCAAACCGATCGATCACGTTGTCATTCTACGTCCTGAAGCGAACTTTGAGACCGAAACAGAAAGCTGCCCTTTCAGTATAAAAGCCTCTGTGATACATATGTTGATGTTTGGTTGTTGAATACAGTTCATGCACCTGAGCTCACCTGTTCTCTACCTGCCAGTGCCAGGAGGCCCGGTGGGAAATAAAGACAGTAGGGGTCAGAGGTCAGCTGAAATATCTTCAGTTTAATAAAACATTTTAAAAACACACACAGCTGCCTGGAAGTGTGTACTTTTTGGTTAATATGTTTAGTAACTTGATAAATCAGTAAAAGAAATAAAAACAAAATACACAGTGATGGCACCCTGAGGTGTGTGTGTTCAGGTCAATGATTCACATTGTTGGTGGTGGTAAAGGTGAGTTTAACAAGTATTCAAGTGCTATATAATTGTTATAATTGTAATTAAACATGATGATGTCACATCAAAAATACTGACTGAGAAATGAGCAGTGACAGAAGACGAATTCTCAGTTTGATTTTCAAAATACACAAAAATATTTATTGAAGTATAAACCACATTTTACAAATCCAGATGGTGAAAATGACGTCACACATCCTGTACGATTGTCAGAAATTCCTCTCGGACTGTTTCTACGACAAATTAGAATGACGCCTATAAACAAAATCCGCGTTTTAAATATTAAAAACCATCACAGCTGCCGCCGCTTTAATGGGCAGGGGCCTATCACTAGTGGGAGGGGGGTGACTTCCTGGGCCACGCCGATTGGTCGGTACACTGGAATCGATAGCGCAGGAATCGAACTCGTGGCTTGATGTGGAAGTCAGCAGGTATCCTCCAGTTCCACATTTTCTGCACCTGATGGATGGAAAAACATGATTTTAGGGTTTTTTTTACTCCTGAATTCGGAACATTGAGGTTCTTTGTTGCAAAAAGTTGAACCAAACCAGTTGTGAAAATGTTCATGTCAGAGTAGTAGTTTGGACAGCTGATCGGACAAATCAGGAAGAGAAATTATAAATAATATATATAGATATCAGCACATGTTGATCAAACAAGTTTTCATTGAATTTAGAGACTGAACAGCAGCAATAAGACCTTTTTCACAGGGACAATGAATTCATGGTACAAACCTTCAGGACCCTGACCAGATGGGTTGTACTGTTCAGTGGTGGAACCTGCAGAGAACAAGCAGAACCAAGAAAACAGAAAGAACAAGCTTTCAGCACCTGATCTCAGGTAGAACAAAGCGAAAACCACAAACTTTTCACCAGAGACTTCAACAGTAACGTCTTAACAGGAACACAGTTTGTGCTTCTGAGGAAACATTGGAGTGTTAAACTGTGAACATTTGAAAAAACTTACCAGCCATCTGTGTTTGATCTGTCACGGCTGTATGACCTGTAATGACACACACATACACGTTAAAGCACACGCTCATGAAGACACAACAAGAAGAAGACTGGACCCTGGTGACCTAAATTCTTCTTCTGTGGAAATAAATGTCACTTACTGGAATCCAGACGGGTTCCTGTCACATCTGCTGCAACTACAGAAACATACAGATGTTAACCTTTGACTTCTGACCTGTCAGCGTCACTCAGTGTTAGCCATGTTTGGAGGAGGGGCTTACATGTGCCTGTCCCTGTTGAGTCTGTAGCCATGGTAACCAGGTCTGTATGAGAGTATTCACCTGAAACTGAAAAAAGGGCGTTCGACAGGTGAACAGATAGACAGGTGAGTCCAGAGTCTTTGCGAGTAAAGTCCCAGTGATGCTTCCAACCCGTATAATGACTAGAAAAGCTGTGACTCCCACCCAACATTGTTGTCCTGTACTTATTAAATGCACATGCTATTGTGAAATTAAAAGTATCAAAGCATGGAAAGTCTTCTAGATGTAGTCAAAGTCGTCTCTTAGTGTCTCCGGCGTATTGTTCAAAGAAATCAAGCTATGCAGGTGCAAGATATCACCACCGGGTGGCACCAAATAATGGCACCTATTTGAAGGTCCATTTACCACATTGTTACCAAACAACAAAAAATTCAAAGTGATGCAGAAACTAGGATTTTTTTACGGATCATTACCAAAATTTGATCATCTGTTCATGGTACCAAACCCAACATTTGCTGAAAATCTGATTAAAATCCGACCAAAGCATTTTGAGATATTTTGCTACCAACAGATAGACAGACAGACAAATGCCAAATCAAACACAACCTCCTTGGCGGAGGTAATGATAATAATAATAATGAACCTACCTGTTAGATCAGAAGGAACATTCTGAGTCTGAAGATCACTAAAGGAAACCAGTCGCTCTGTCACTGCTGCAGAAACAGAACCAATAGTCAAAACTACAGCTTGAACAGGAAGGTTCTTTACTTCTACTATTAAATAAAGTGGAAATGCCAAAAAACATGAATAAAGTTTACCTCCTTGTGGTTCTATCAGCAGAGTCTGTCGGCCGTTACCTGGAAAAACAAAAAAAAAATATTTTCCTGGTAACATTTTAGAATAGATTTCTTTGAACATTTTCAGTGTAAATGTCGTCAGTAGGCTTTTGAGTAATAGTTTGTAGCTTTCAGATTAAAATTTGTTCATTTCAGAGTAAAAGTATGAAGATTTCAGGGTCAAAGTTTGTAGATTTCAGAGTAAAAGTCTGTCTTGTCTACACTAACCTCCCTGGGAAATGGAATGGGCGGAGCCTAAGACATGGCTGGATGGAGGTTGGTCTGGTCCTGAACTTAGTCCTGACTGGATGCTGATGTCTGAGTGAAGAGCAGGTGATCCTTCATGGAACAAGAACAAGAAAATGAAGAAGATTCGCCATTACACACGTCTGTAGGTCACGTGACACTTGTGTCGACAGGTGTCAGTACCTGCAGCTGAGTCCAGACTGGAGCCGCTGTTCTGATCTGTAGCCGGAGCTTCTGTCACACCTGAACTCATCACTGAAACACAAACGGCAACCAGACTGTCAATTCAGACGATGTATCCGAGTTTAAAAAAGAGACAGAAGAAGAAATATCACACCTGTGGAGTCCAGCTGAGTGGGCGGAGCTGTGTGACCTGCCGAAAAAGCACAAATAAACCACATCTGTCTTGATTTGTTGAAAACTATTTCCATCATGTTTTGTTTTTTTTTTGAACGAACCAGTAGAAATGAACATTGACAGCCCAGCAGTTTTATACTAAATATGGTACTTTGCCTAATCAGGTGTGGCAGACATCAAATCTGATCAATAAACCAGATCTAAAGTCAAACCTTGGACGTGGATGTGACTGTCTGGTCCGATCGAATCTGATCCACCTGGAAACACAAACAACAAACTTCTGTTTTAGGTATTCATACCAAATACTACAATATGACACTCATACAGTGCAATTCCTTAATAGTAAACTACTACCATACTATAGTACTACAGTACCCATGAGCCCCAGTGGCTGCTGCTATGAAGTCAGACTAAATAGTAATATGTGCAATTCATTTCTCATTGAGAATGCAATGATTAGATGTTTGCTGGTGAAATGAGTAATTCTGTATATTTTAGAGAAACTGAACTCACCAATCAGACCGAGCAGGAAGTCGTGAGCGGATGGCTCGATTATTCCTTAACCGGATCAAAGGGATTTAAAGAAAAACAATTAAATGTGGAACTAATAAACGAAGAAACCATTTCCTGTGTTCTGACTCATGTTTGTCAGATGACCGCATCCCATCCAGCAAGTGGCAGGAAAAATTACAGCGACCTCATCAACATCAATAATATTCATTAAACTTCCATCAGTGGCCAGAAATAAATAATCAATAATTGGGTTTTAATAGAGATGCTACGAAAGAAGTAATGAAAACAGACAGACCTCACCTGAACACTCACCTGTATAATCCAGGTGAGAGACTCCGCCCCCAAATGAACCCAGAACACCTGAGAGAGACGGACAGATAGACAGGTGAACGGACAGACAGGAAGTCGCACCATCCGGCTCCGCTAATCTTGCAGCCTGTCTTACCTGCCAACGTCTTCCTTTAGCCCCGCCCCCTGCAGCTCACCTGTCTGACTGTCAGCTCCTCCCCCTCCTCCTCCTCCTCCTCCATTCAGAAGCTTTTGTCCGTTACCTGAAACGCATCTCTCAAAATTCAGTAATGAATCTTTAGTTTAATTGATTCATCACATTTTCTTCTTATTATTCTTAATTCTGCTGAAGCTGGTTTACATTTAAATAGACTTGTTTTGTTGTGCTTGTTGTTTCGAGACATCAAACAGCAGCTGTACATCACTGCCTGTGTACACTGGATTCATAACTTGCTTGATCAGCATGTATTGACAGAAATATTAAAGATAATCACCATTTGACTCAAAGTCGCCACCATCAGAACCTGCAGACACAAACAGACAAGAGGTCAGTCATTCATGTGTTGATGTGCTGAATTATTGATCGACCTCTGACTGTTATTTAAAGATCACTGAACGATGATCAATGTCATCTGTTCTCTATTCCTGTGGTACCAGTATTTTCTATACCCACTTATTCCTCACCAAGGTCAAGGGGTCTGCTATGTAAGTAAGTAGGCTTCTTTGAGCCTTGGGCTGCTGAAAGACGCCTACTTATTTACACACAGGCAACATTAATTTGCCTGAGATTGATGCAGGGATTGAGCTGTTGACTGGGACAATTGTGTCTAAGGCCTTGGAACTGATGAAAGTCATTTGCAGTGTTGATAATAGACTCTATGCAATCAGGACAATGCTATGTTGGACTGGAAGGGCTAAAAAGAGACAGCAGGGATGCAGTGGATTGCGAGCAGCCAGAATTATCAGTGATTATCAATTGTGAATTTGGACAGACTTTGGCACCATTGGCTTAAAATAGATTTCCCTAAATGCAGCATGGATTAACAGCCTGGCATGTCAAGAGAGGATCAGAAGATCATGGATCTCTTCACAAGCTCAGCACCATTTAAGAACAGGTAAATCAAATCAACATGTCTATGAGAGAAAAGGATGTCAGCATGCCAAACAAAAGGAAAATCATTGAGCAGCATGCCTTACACCTGAAGAAGAGTTAGGTCCTGAATGACCTTATTGCCAAATACTCCAAATACTATGCTGAAAGAATACCAGGAGGATTGGAAGTGCAGTGTCGGCAGGGTGCGGTACACCCCACACCACGGTGTTTACCACCCTACAAAAAGGGTCCAGATCTTAAAAGTGCATTTAGTGGAATGTGGAGCAGGTTCAGGAAAGAATCAATGGTGATCGTGGTGGATGTGAAATCCATGTTCCCCAGGTCATAATGCCACCAGAGAATGCTGATTTGTTGAGATTCCTCTGGTGGATTGTTAAATCAAGACCTTGTTGACTTCAGGATCTTAGTGAATCTCTTTCGGCATCGTCTCCCATCTGTTCCAATTTTGCCCTCCGGAAATGTGCAGACAAGTGAAGTTATCAAGTAATTACTTACCTGTTATTACAAGATCCACATTTACAAGTACAAAGTGCCTTGTGATGGAGCTCATTTCTGCCACCATGGCTAGACTTATCAATGTCTTGTGGAGGCAGGAGCTGCACATGCATCTTCAGGACTTTGTGTTTTGGACGGACATTACTTTGGTGCTCAAATACATCAGGAACAAGACTTCTAGATTCAGAGTCTCTGTTGCCAACCCAGTCACAGAAAATCACAAGATTTCACAACCCTCTCAATGGAGGTATGTTGAAACTGCAAGTAAGCTCTTGCTCTCAAGAATGCAACATGGGTGTCAACGCCTCATTTTCATGATGTTGCTCAAATTCCAGCTCAATGGAGTAGCATGAGAAGGCAGAATTGGAGATGATCAAGTTCAGTCAAAGGTGGACGTTTCAAGAGGAATTCTCCAGGCTGCAGAAGGGCAAAGCTGTTAAGAGATAGTCACATCTACACACTGTCCACTAATGGAGGATGGTGTTCTAAGAGTTGGTGGTCAGCTCAGCATGTCGCTAAATCGCTTGGAGAAGGTAACATCCTATAATAATGGCTAAAGACTTGCATATCTCAACGCTTCTTCTAAGGCACATACATCAAGAGGTGGGACATGGTGGGTGAAACCCCATGTTGTCCAATCTGTATTTGAGATATTGGATCACTAACGCTAGCACAGCCATAAGGAGACTTCTATCAAAATGTGGTATCTGTTGATATTTGGGTGCTCAGCCAATGTTCCAGCAGATGGCAGACACACCTGGCTGCTGCAGAAGGCCAATGCAGGCTGGTACTGGCAACAAAACTTTGACCTTTGACCACAAAATAAAAGCTCATATCTGTTTTCTGTCTGTAATAAATATTTTATTAGTTACCTGCATCTTGAGTCTGGGCAGCAGAGGGATCACGGGCTACTGCTGAAGAAGCCGCAGAACCTGCAGAACCTGAAGAACCTAAATAACCTGCAGAACCTGCAGAACCCACAGAACCTGCAGAACTTGCAGAACCTGGAGAACCCATAGAACCTGCAGAACCAGAGAGAAGAACAAAGTTTGTTTTTATGTTTATCTCTACATACCGAATTTAAGTGCAGCAGAACATCCCTTCTTTTCATGATAGAGACAAAAGTAGTAATAGATAGTAAATCTAATTGTACGATAATGGATTATTATGGATTATTGATTAGACCTGTTGGCTGTGAACCTGCTGAACTGCTCGGACCTCCAGCTACTGAAAAACGAACACATAAAAGAACTTTTTAATGAGTTTTATTCCCTGTGGTACCTCCAACAGGAAGCCAGACATGTTTCACTGTAACTCTGATCAACCTGCATTGTGAGGACTTCTTCCTCTTCTCCTGTTTACCTGCAGAGCTGCCCACTGTTCCTTCATTAGATCCTCCCCCCACCGCTGACTGACTGCTGGAGCCTGAAGACAACAAGAAAAATGTCTGATGGTAAATATACAGAAGAAAACAAACATTTAAACTCAGATTTTAATCTTCAGATACACAACCATCATGTTTTACACAAACAGGAAACAAACAGAATAAATGATATATTTCTTTATGTGAATGTCGTGACTCACTGCTGACGTGCTGGAGGTCAGACGACACACCTGGTCTCATACTCACACCTGCAGACAAACGTTTTTTCAACCCTACTGTTTTTATAATGTTGATTTCATTTGTTATTTCAAAAACTGACACCAAACTGAGTTTGTAAAAAGAAAAAAACAACAACACACATTGGATATTATACAATGTGTAAGAATTGGCCACCTGATCTAAACAAGGGCAAGTACACGTGTGTGTATGTTTTGTCTTTGTTACATAGTTGGGACATTTGGGGGAGGTGTTCCTGTCTGTGGTACAATATGCTCACTCTGTACATGCTGTGTAGCGTTATGAAGACATCAAACAGCTATAGGGCTCTGACTCCTCCCACTAACTTTCCACACAGGTAATCTTTGGATAAACTGACCACATATCGTGAATCTAAAAATCTACGTTCTCACTTAAAAACATATTAAAAAGTAACACGTTAATGGTCCTACTGCAGATTTCAGTAGTTGGTTAGCACGCTCACTTCAGTAGTCAGTCTGTCTTCAGATCAAAAATATATTTCAAAGAAGATATTTATATATGTGTCTATGCTAGTGCTGTCATTTTAACGCGTTAAAAAAAATTTAGCGCAATTAATTATGGGTATCAACGGTGGCGCATTTGAATTTTGACCCATTGGAGGACCCGTAGACTTCGCGGCCGTTCTACGTCACCTGCGCCGGTAAATTAACAATAACGGACATGGAACAGACTCAGAGGATGAGGCTAGTGCGTCTGAAGTCACTGAACGACAAGTTTATTTACAAAAAGAACAGAGAAGGGACGATAAATAATATAATAACAACAAAAAGGAGTTCTGACGCACCATTTAAATGAGAAACATGTCCAGGCAAGTTTGATCCTGTGGGTTTTTGATTTCAGAGGTTGATACTTAAACCAAGGATCCTCTTTTGGGGTTGAGGTGTTTTTATTTTTGAATCATGAGATATGATGTCATTTTAGAATTGCTGTATTGACCTTAAGCGCCTATTTGTGACAGACTTATTTTATTTCAGAATTGTATTTAACTGAATCTCTGTATTTGTTTTACATTTTTAAATGTAAAACACCTGGTTTAATGTGCTTGACGTTTACTTATGGATTTCATTCATGAAGCACAGTTCACCAATAAAAAATTGGATTTCAGATCTTCTCTTCTTACTGTATTCAATTGATTAGTCATGCACTACAATTTTTTAATATCCTAGAATTCAAATTCTTTATCAGGAGACCTTTAGCAGATATCACATTAAAATGCGATTAATTTGATTAATTAATTACAAAATCCTGTCCTGCAGATAAGGAGAGCTCCAGCAGGTGGCGCTGTGGCTCTGCTGAATAAACCAAACCTGAGTCCTGCAGCATCATGTGTTGCCAGGCAGACTGGAACGATGACTGCTGAGAAGCAGAGCGTTCCAGGACGTGGATCAGGTTGATCCCGGTCTTAATCCGGATTAAAACGGGAACAAACAAACTGTTCAGGAGGGAAAACCCGATCAGGATCCACTTACCTGAACCTCCGGCTGCTCCGGCTCCTCCGGCTGCTGCTGCTGCCGCCGCCGTGGTCTGGTGGATGCCAAGAAGCCCTGCAGGTGAGGAGGGAGTGTATGGGCAGGTAGGGGGGAGGGGGGGGAGTCAGGATGAATACAGCTTCTGTTTCCAGCAGGTAAAGTGAACAAGTTCAACCAACAGAATCAGTTCATCAAATTCAGCCTTTTGTTTAAAATGGTTCATCTGTGTTTATGCTGGTTTATGTTGGAAGGTTAATGGTCAAAATGGTCACAGTTTCTCACCCTCACTCTTATCCTGACTCTTGGAGTCATCATCATCTGAAAGGAAAGATTAAAATAAAGACATTTATTTCTCTAATTAAATATGTTTGTTTGTTTGTTTAAATACAGCGTGTAGTATTTAGCAGCATCTAGTGGATTAGACTTGGCAGAAATAAAATATAGTATTTATAAGGATGTTTTGATTAACAATTAGAATTTTTATTACCTTAGATTGAAACATTTTTATCTAACTACATAAGGTGCGGTTCTCCCTCCATGGAGCCAACTTGTTTTGCACCACCGTGTTTCTACAGTAGCCCAGAACGGACAAATCAAATAAAAAATGTTTGCACCTTAAGTCCTATATGTTGGAGCTCTCAGAGTACTCACCACTAGATACCGCCAGAAAACAACAGACTGCAGGTTTTTCTCTAGATTTCTGTCTTTATTTGTTTAGACACCTTTGCCAACGAGGTTTTATTTTTGGTGCCGTCGTTTTGTTTGTCTGTGAGCCCATTTATGGAAATACTACTCGGCACATTTTGGTGAAACTTGGCAAGCCCATTACATTTTAGGGTGGATTCCACTTGAAACTTGGACCAGGCTTGTTTTGGTGTTTGAGCAGCCAATAGTGGCTCCTGTTTGGCTGCACCAGAGTTGCCGTAGTAACAGCACCGACTGTTTTCTGCAGAATGCTTTAACAATGACCTGAATTAGTCTTTTTGGACTCCAGAACATTTAGGATCCAGAACATTTCCTAACAGCCGCACCACTCACATATTAAACGCCTGCTTTTACATCAATGTATAGTAATTATACATTTAAATATATACTGTTATTTATTTGTATTTCAGTTGCTTTTCTAGTTTAACACGTTAGCATGCTAACATTAGCTAATTAGATGTAAACACAAAGTACAGCTGAGACTGATCACGTAAGTGTCATAATTATGTTGGTTCATGATATTTTTATACGACCTCTGGAGGGCGCCGTCAGCTTCTGTTAATTAAGGGTGTGACATCACTTCCTGTCAGATATCTTGTTAAAACATGGAAATAAAGTGACCACCCCCTGTGTAAACTTCCATCTGATTGTGTTTTGTGTCAGGGAATTTCTGTGATTCATATTCATTAATCAATTATCAAAATTCAGCTACTCCTCAGTTTTATCTATCACACACACACACACACACACACACACACACACACACACACACACACACACACACACACACACACACACACACACACACACACAGGCCTACCCTCCTCCTCCTCAGACAGCTCCCCCTCCCCCTCCTCCGTGACCTCCACTTCCACCTCCTCCCGCTCCGCCTCTGCAAAACATAACAAGTCTCATTTCTGAGAAGCAAATAATGTAAAATAAAATATAATCAATTACTATTAAATGTCATGAAACTCATTCTGTGCATTTTTACCCTCCACAGGAGCCGTAGACACAGTTGTTAGCAGAAAGACGACCATCGATACGATCAATAAGTTTCTGTTGTAACAGAGCAGAGCACTTTACTGAAGTTACCAGCGTGGATCATTACGGATCAATACTGACCATCGTCATAGTGATCAGAAACTTTAACAGTTAAATAACAATTAATCCAAATAAACCAATAACTGTAATCACCTTCAGTATCGGCCACCAATAATCAATTCATTTCAGTACAAGCCAAAACCAATCAATACAACAACATGATATGGCAAAAATAATTAATTCTGAGCAATACAAGGCAGCACTAATCAAGGCGCAAAACTAATTAATACTAATCAATACCAGTCTGTTGCTAAGCTGCTCTATACTAATAAATAGTTATTATTATTAGCTCTGAATATCGCTTATCAACTGTCATCATGTTTACAGGTGAAGCATACAAATGATGGAATATAATCAGCAGTATTATAAATCATAATCAGTACTCTAAAGAGTATAGTCAGCAGTATAATCAGTAGTATAATAAGTATAATCACATTATAAAAAGTATATTCAACCATATAAAGAGCATAATAAACAGAATACAGAGTATAATCAGTAGTATAAAGAGTATAACCAGTAATATAATAGTATAACCAGTAGTATAACGAGTATAATCAGTAGTATAATAGTATAACCTGTAGTATAAAGAGTATAACCTGTAGTATAATAGTATAACCTGTAGTATAAAGAGTAACCAGTAGTATAATAGTATAATCTGTAATATAAAGAGTATAACCTGTAGTATAAAGAGTAACCAGTAGTATAATAGTATAACCTGTAGTATAACGAGTATAATCAGTAGTATAATAGTATAACCTGTAGTATAAAGAGTATAACCTGTAGTATAATAGTATAACCTGTAGTATAAAGAGTAACCAGTAGTATAATAGTATAATCTGTAATATAAAGAGTATAACCTGTAGTATAAAGAGTAACCAGTAGTATAATAGTATAACCTGCAGTATAACGAGTATAATCAGTAATATAATAGTATAACCAGTAGTATAATAGTATAACCAGTAGTATAAAGAGTATAACCAGTAATATAATAGTATAACCAGTAGTATAAAGAGTATAACCAGTAATATAATAGTATAACCAGTAGTATAAAGAGTATAACCAGTAATATAATAGTATAACCAGTAGTATAACGAGTATAACCAGTAGTATAATAGTATAACCAGTAGTATAACGAGTATAATCAGTAGTATAATAGTATAACCAGTAGTATAACGAGTATAATCAGTAGTATAATAGTATAACCAGTAGTATAAAGAGTATAACCTGTAGTATAATAGTATAACCAGTAGTATAACGAGTATAACCAGTAGTATAATAGTATAACCTGTAGTATAAAGAGTATAACCTGTAGTATAATAGTATAACCAGTAGTATAAAGAGTATAACCAGTAGTATAATAGTATAACCAGTAGTATAACGAGTATAATCAGTAGTATAATAGTATAACCTGTAGTATAACGAGTATAATCAGTAATATAATAGTATAACCAGTAGTATAAAGAGTATAACCAGTAATATAATAGTATAACCAGTAGCATAAAGAGTTTAACCAGTAATATAATAGTATAACCAGTAGTATAAAGAGTATAACCAGTAATATAATAGTATAACCAGTAGTATAACGAGTATAATCAGTAGTATAATAGTATAACCAGTAGTATAAAGAGTATAACCAGTAGTATAATAGTATAGCCAGTAGTATAACGAGTATAATCAGTAGTATAATAGTATAACCAGTAGTATAACGAGTATAATCAGTAGTATAATAGTATAACCAGTAGTATTAAGAGTATAATCAGTAGTATAATAGTATAACCAGTAGTATTAAGAGTATAATCAGTAGTATAATAGTATAACCAGTAGTATAACGAGTATAATCAGTAGTATAATAGTATAACCAGTAGTATAACGAGTATAATCAGTAGTATAAAGAGTAGTACTCACGGTGGCAGCATGCTGCTGTCAGACAGTGTTTTTCTGTAGAAATAAAGAGAGGCAGCTGCAGCTCCTCCTTTAAACAATCATACTTATACTCACAGTGAGAGGAGGGGCTTCTACTACTGCAAATACTATGAACACACATTGATGCTAACAGTGAAAAGGGGGATTCTACTACTGCAAATACTGCAAACATATATTTATACTTACGGCTTCTACTACTGCAGATGCTACGAACACATATTTATTCTAAAATAGAAAAGGTGGCTTCTACTACTGGAAATACTATGATCACATACAGTGGAAGGAGGGGCTTCTACTACTGCAACAAACGCATACTTGTACTCAGCATATATACAAACAGAAACGTTAAACTTATTGATGCTTTTGAGTCGACTAAAAATGATGTCACTCGCTGCTGATTGGCTGAACCAGAATAACCCGCTAGCCAATCAAATAAACCACTCACCACCGATGAACTGAAGGAAGCTCTCCTCCTGCTGTACAACAACAAGGCTCCAGGTTCTGATGGATTCCCAACTGATTTTTTAAAACATTTCCAGTCACTTCATTTATTTTTCAGTATGTTTTATGCTAGAATCTGTAATCTCATCTACAGGTGTAACAGGCCAGATAAGGACAAACTAAACCCAGGTATAGTCTGGCCTAGCCTTAAATATACCCGAGGTGTATTGTTGAACATCAAACTCAGGACCATTTTCCTCTGCAATTTGGGTTTTGCACCTATCATTTGATGGAACAGGCCAATGTGCTTGGTTTTAGAAATGGCTAAATATCTGTTGGATAGGAAAGCAGTTGTGGGACCTGCTTTCCTGCAAATAAAAAACGCATTTGATTCTATAAATAGTAAAGTCCTACTATCCTAGAGGGTTTTTGTTCCAACCAAGGACTATCACACCTGATTCTACTACTCCAATCAAGTGGTTGATTAGTAGAATCAGGTGTGTAAATACTTGGTTGGAACAAAAACCTGCACCCACTGTGGCTCTCTAGGTCCAGGGTTGCCTACCCCTGATCCAGGGTTGTCTCAGTTCAGTTTCTCACAACATACTATTCACTTGTGTGAGAAGAAGCAATATGTGGCTGTTGAGGGTTTTAAATGGTCCTGCCTTGATATTAGTGCTGGGGTCCACAGGGGTCAGTCCTCAGTGAGACAACAAACAACTGTAATGGCTCAGATACCGTTACACAGGCATTGTCCAAGGTCCAAGACTGGATTACTAAATCTTGTCTTCTGTTGTTGGTTATTGACCCTCAACTAACATTTAAAAACAAAATTTTAATATTTTATTTTATAATATTTAATAAAACATTTTTTTTTTTATTTTTCTGCAGCATTTCTGGTTTCCACCTCCTATTTACCATGAGTGTGATGCTGAGGTTGGGGATGTTCCATGTTTAACTCAACCCATCAAACAACTCTAAATCCATATTTCATCAAATCCAAACTCAATTTTACTCCATTATTACATCTACAATTACATCTAACAAGACCTATATAGATGTGACAATATTAACATTAGAAAACATTCAGAAAATTAAACGATTCTGTTGACAGCTGTTAATCCACAGCTGGGCTGGTTCTCCTTGGTTCAATATGTTTTACTGACTCCTATGTTCAAAATCTATAATAAAATCATCAAATTTCGTTCATGGAAACAGAGGAGTAACCAGCCTGGGGCACTTTTTCAGTCGTGGTTCTGTCACGAAATTCAACATTTTTAAGAAAAACACAACATAACCAAACCTGAAAAATTCCAGTAGCTACAGCTGAAAGAGACAGCAATTTAAACTTCTAATTTAATTTTAACATTAGAACATTAGGCTACTAATAGTTGACGGTCATGGAAATATTCTTATGTCGAATCAAGAAAACTAATTGGTTAATTGGGTGTTTTAGGTATCTCTTATGTCTGAAACAGATATTATGAGGAAAAAATGTTTTATTTCAGAAAATGTTCCCATAAACATCATTCTGAATATTATTTACTCCTTTAAACCAATGAATGTAATTAAACTATAACCAGAGACGTTGTTGGCAATCTGCCATATTCCTGTAGGATCATGACACACATTGTTCCAGTTCTGAATCCTCCATTTAGGTAGCAGGTACCAGGTAACCTGGCTTCTTAAGGGGGTGGGAGATGACACTCTGATAAGTTGAGCTCATGTTACACCAAAAACACAGCTATGAACAATCTGGAACCCAAGACAACCCTTCTGCACTGTCTGCTCTCCCTTTGTGGCTTTGTGCCCAATATATTTGCCCTCTAACTCTCAAAATAAATAGGAAAAACTGTGCTCATGGCCGTTTTATGACTTGTGTTTTTCATGTGTTTGCAGTGTGATTAAAATCATCCACATTGTTCACATCACTCAGGAGATAATATAAATTAAAATCATCTTCATGTGTTTAGCATTGTAAACAATTTCTGAGAGTGGAAACTGAATGAAATGTTTCACAAAATATAAATATTGATCTAGTTTATTTCCTACTTTATTACAAACTCTTTGTCAGGATTCCTTTTACTTTACCTATTCCAGTTCCTGTTGTTATGCAGATGATACCCAGCTGTATCTATCAGTGCTTAGAAAAAAAAAAACCTTAGACGTTCACTATCCAGTGATACAGCTATGTTAGACAGCATTTCCTTGGCCTCCACCACCACTATAAGGAATCTGGGAGTTCAATCAAGATAGGTCCATCATTGTCCACATTAAACAAGGACTACCTCCTTTCACCTATACAATACACACATTGTTTACTTTCAGACTAGACTAATGCAATCTCATGTTGCTTCAAAAAGTCTCAAAAGACTCTCCAGCTGATCCAAGTTTGCTGCTTTGCATATCATAACAGGCACTAGAATAAAAAAATAGATATAGCTATATAGGCTACTCTCCACTGGTTCCCGGTAAAATCAAGAATCGAATTCAAAATCCTTGCCAAGAGGACGAGGATATTAATGGTCAAGCTCCATCGTATCTGAAAGAGCTTATAGTTCCCTATCATGTATCTAAAATACTGCACTCCCAGAATACAGTTGAGACTCTGGGAACAAATAAAGGATCCCAGAGTCTCTAGAAGTTGAATGGGAGGCAGAACCTTCAACTATCAGGCTGCTGTCCTATGGAACCATCTTCCACACACACTGGAAAAACACATCCACAGAAATGGAGCTTACATTTATAGCTGGCCCAGGATGGCCTGGACAACTCATGAGATACTCTGAGCTTCTCTTTCTTTTTCTACCTTTCATATTATTTTTAACCAGATTTGCTATGTTTTTTTCTCATTTGCAGAACATGCTGCAGGACAGAGGTTTCTTAGGAGTTTTTCCTTGTACAATTTTACCCTTGTAGTAGAAGGGTTGTTGTATTGCTGTACAAACTGTAAAGCCAGTCTTTGATTTGTGATTTTGGGCTATAGAAATATAGCCATTCAGCGTGAGTTACCATGGCGATGTACCACTTCTGTTTTAATTCTGAAAAGCCAGAGTTAAACTTGAAGTTATTTTGAAAATAAAATATTATTTTTATCAAATAAATTGCTTCATGGTACAAACAGGCCTCTGATGATCAGAAAACGTTGTTCTGGTAAAAGCGTCTGAACTGTGAGAATCTTCTGTTGAGGGAAATTGAACCAGATGACACCAGATGAGACTGGATTTTGTTCTGAAATGAAACTAAAGCTGATCCAGTTTCATGAAGGAAAAAAAGTGGTTTGTTTTAAGCTTTCTGCTTCAGTTTCACCTCAGTGAGCCTCCACAGCTCAAACTGTGTGTGTTCGCCTTGGCTTAGAAGATGTATAGAAAGGAAGCTTTATTAAAGTGATACAGAGCTGCCAGCATTCCTCTGAACTACATCCATAACCTCCATCCTCCTCCTCCTCCTTCTCCTCCTTCCTTCTATCAAACCATTTGTTCTGCTCTGCAGGAAAACAACAGAGAACACCTATACTGTCTTTGGTGTAGTCCTTCCAAATCAGAGCAAAGTCTCACATATCAGTGATAATAATACACATGTTATTACATACAGTATCATGTCAATAAAATAGCCTTTTATCTTCAGTAGATAAGAGAGACACTCAAACTGAATTTAATGGGAGAATTAGAAATGCAAATGATGTAAAGCACTTCCACCTAATGGTAAAAAAGAAAATTAACACATCTGAACCTCTACATTTATCAAAACTGTCTTCAAGAAATTCTCTCTCTCTTCATTTAGAGATGACATTTACACATGAACATGTACTTGTTTGTTTTATTTGTTTTTTACCCTACATGTGAAATGTCTTTGGGTATTTAGAAAAGCATTATATAAGTCCTTCAGAGCACATACCATTTCAGATCAAGCTGATTGTTTGGCTCTCGGAAACAGCTGCTTGTAGCATTCTCCAGAACCGTTCATCCGATCGACTTGCACCTAACGATGCACTCCATTGGGTCCTCAGCAACACACCCACCAAGTGTGAAGTGGATCTGGTGAACGGTTCTCCAGATATGTGGAGGACAGTCATACATATAGACAGATTCCTTTATAGCTACATGATGCTGCTATGGTGCCACCTATTGGCCGAATGGAACCAAATATGTCAGGGTCACTCAGACATCATATCTACACATGTCCACCAAATGTGGTTCCAATAGCACAAAACATTCAGGAGATACATTGGTAATATATGCCCTGCCCATGGCATTGTTGCAAATATCTGATTAGCCAAAGCAAAAGTATATGAAATATCAAAAATCAGTAAGAAAATACGTATTTCCACCTTCTTCCAGAGATGTTTTGCCCCCCACTTTGTTGATTGCTCAACAGTGATGAAAAAACTGATGTTGCAAAATTCAAAATGGTGGAAAAAACTTGGCTTACAGTTCAAAATGGTCATGGGCCAAAATGTAAAGTTTGTTTTTAACGCCACCGTCTGGCCGATTTGCACCAAATTTTACCCTGAGCTCACTGTGATCTCCAGAAATGCACCCACCAAGGGTGAAGTGGATCAGCTGATCGGTTCTAGAGATATAAGACTCACATGAAGGACCGACTTGGTGCACGTCTATAAATTATATTAATAATTCTCAAAATAATTACACAACCACATAATTAGAATACTATTCCACTGAGCCCAAACCCACAATTCTGTTAGACAAAACCTCAGACATGTTCCCTGTCCTTATCTTAACATCCCAAAAAAAAAATAGACCTAACCTATACAAAAATTCATACCATTTTTCCACTAACCACAAATAAATAAGTTCTTAAAAATCATTAAATTAGACACTTATTTTGCAGTGATTTCCTGCTGTCTGTGGGAATCAGGGCAGAAAATGAGTCTGCATCTATCTGCACCGGCACGTCCTGAAACCAGAACCCAGCTGGAGCCGAGCTGGACTCTGGGATCAGATCCAGAAGAGGAATTAGGGGCACTTTAAGTATATAGTTTATAGTCCAGTCCAGCTCGGTTCTGAATGACTGGAGCTCATGTGGAACCTTTGATCCGGATGTCTGACTGTAATGAAGATCTGTGGGACCATCGACAAGAAACAGACTCAAGGGAAACACAGCTGATAAACATAAATAGTCATATTTCCAACTGATCATTTTTCTGTAACCATACAGTTTGAAAACAGATATTATTTTCAAGCACAGCAGGTTTTATCTGATGATTTATTATTAAACTAAAGTATATGTTAGAACTGATGTGCTGCCTTGGGTAAAGATACATCTCTTCTCACAGATATCGACCTATCAGCTGCTCCTGTGTGAAACTCACCTGAAGTATATTGTGTGTGTGTGTGTGTATGGGTGTGCCCGTGTGTGCATAAGTGTATGTGCACATGCATGTGTGTGTGTGAATGAGTGTCAGGCTCCAGTGATTCATCCCCTGTGGTCAAAAGGACAGTTAACCAATCAGGGGTCTTTTTTGGAACAAAAACCCTTTATTGGCCAGGAAGTGACCCCCTCTCCCCCCGCACCTGTCTCTGTTTCTTCTTCCGTGGTGTGTGTTAACCTCTGTGGACCTGCAGGTCACCTTTCTTTCATCGTCTCATAGAAACTCAATCTGCTCCCTCACAGGAGTCAGTCTTCCACACCAGCAACCTGCGGCGCACGGTAACCTGACTCCGCCCCCTCCTCCACACCTGTAAATTTCTTCAAGCTTAAAATGTCAAGATTCCCGCTAATCCTTTGCATGACTAACAAGGTGCAGCGCAGGGGTGGAAATATTGGTTTAACGCAATGCTTTGTGCTGCAATAAATGGAACAGGTAAAACACAGGTGAGGCACAGGTGAAACACAGATGAAATAGGGTAAACAGGTCAAACAGAGGTCAACCACAGGTCAAACACTAGTAAAACAGATAAAACTCAGGTAAAGCAGGTGGAATAACAGGTGAAACACAGGGGAAATAGATAACGCTGAAGTGAAAAGGATGAAACTGGTGAAAAAATGGGTAAAACAGGTAAACCTCAGGTGTAATAACAGGTGTAATAACAGGTGTAATAACAGGTAAAACAACACTTTGTGTTTCATATGTGCTATACATATGTAATTACATAAATGCACTTAAATAATATTTAATAAAGTCTGCACATATGTACATTAATGTAGTATTTATTGTTTTTAAAATCATGTTTATGATTATTATTATGATTATTATTATTATTATTAATGAACACTTCCACCATCAGGGAAACAAAGTACAAAGTCATTAGAGTGTTTGAGCAAAATTTATTCACAAGATTCTGTTTAGAAAATGTTTAAATCAAAATCAAAACAATTCATTATTCTGAAAGGAAACAAAGAGATTTTTCTGCTGCCAACTTCTGGAACAAAGTCACCTGAGCAGGTGTGTTTCTGAACACTGCAGTGCATCCTGGGAATTTTTTTTTTTTTTTGGTCTGCAGACCAATATGATGATGGGTCATCAGTAGATGATCAATAGATCAAGGCTGTAACTGTGTTCTGAGGAGACATATAAAGGGTTAATATGAGTCTGGATCAGTTTGGTTCTCCAGAGTTCTGTGGAAGAACAAGGTGGACCCTAAACCTTTCTCACGTACTTCAGAGGTTAATGACGATGTCATAAATATTACAGATCAATACGTGACATCAGTTAGTGATTGATGAACAGAAACAGAGTCAGAGTCACTCTGACAGTTGAAACTTTATTAGCAGTTCCTGCGTGTACAGCGGATGGACGTGTGTAACGTGTGTGTCGGCTACATGTGATAAAGTTTCTGAATTAGACAGACAGGCAGAGAGCGAGGCAGTTTACAGAAGAGAGGAGACACATTTGAAAAAAAAACACACAAAAAAAAAAACACAACCAATCGGAAACGGGAAGCTGAGGCTCAAAGTTTAGTTGCGGTTTAGCTTGTTGTTGTTGTTTTTGTTGTTGTTGTCATGGCAACTGTATTCCACTGCGGAGGCCGTGGACTTTCTCTAAAAGCACAAAAACACAAACACAGAGGATTGATTTGTTTCTCTGAAATAACAACTTCTTCTTCAGCAGCTCACGATTTAATATCTATACAGGAAGTAGAGGCCTGTAGGTTGATATGCAGGTGCCACAGCCGTTACTATGGCTATTATTAGATATCATATGGATCACTCATTATACCTTATTATTAGTTATAGCAATATTGTTAAATACTATTAGATATTATTTACTGGTAACTTACAATTTTGAATATTTGTGCTTTTAAATTAAGTTAACATCTGCAGGTTCAAATAACACTGTTCACCACATTATATAAAACAGGTGTTTTTGCTTTTTCCAAGAGACTGGAGCGCTGAGTCAGCAGTGTGAAGATACCTGCAGCCGCCGAGCGTCCACCCTTCAGAGGCCAACCGTCTAATTCTTAGCTAGAAGACGAAAACAGATATTAAAAGGATTCAGTTGGACTTCTGCTCATAATAAATCGAGTGTTTCACATCATTTTCATTTACAGGAATAAAGTCTCTAGTATTCTGAGGGAGGCCAACGATCTGAGAGAGGGAAATACTGCTAATTTCTCATTTTAAGTCAAAGCTGTAATAGATCTGCACTGTGATTGGCTGTGAGGCAGTGTGATGTCACAGCGGGGATCAGTGAGCTTTACCCTCTGTGGTGGCCTTGGTGGAGTCGTCCCCCTGGTCCAGAAGAGGTGCTGCAACAAGAAACAATGAGAAAATCCTCAACACTTAATTTTGACCTCTAAATTCGACAAATTTCAAAATCCTTTCATGTCATTTTTACTACCCTGAATCCCTATTTTGACCCTCGGTGTATTGTGAATCCTGACCTTCAATTTGTTAAGTTTGATTCTGGTTCTTTTCAAATTCTTTCATAAAATTCCCATGAATTCTAAGTCTTTTGAATTCTTTAAAACCGTCCCTCTGGAGTCTCCTAAAGCACTTCATGAAGTTTGCTGAATTCTTCATGGGATCTAAGTTTTTTGTGTCTGTCATCGGTTTTACCTTCGGTAGAGTCAGGAGTTTCTGAGCTCAGCTCCTCAGGTTCTTCTGGAGTATCTGGAGTTTCGGCGTCTTCCTGGGTTTCTTCCTCATCCTTGTCAGCGTCCGGCAGGTCGCTGCTCTCCTGACTGTCGGCGAGGTTATCTTCGTCTTTGCTGGCGTCATCTTCACTCCCCTCGCTACTTTCTGTGGCCATATTTGATTCTCCCTCACTGTCCTCTTTACCCTCATCATCTTCATCATCTTCCTCATCTTGCACCACCTCCCCCGCCGCTGGCTCCTTACTCCCTGCGTCAGACCCCTCTTCTAGGCTGTCCTTAGCGGCGCTGTCGGACTCTTCGGCCTCGTCTTCATCGTCGTCAGATGCGGCTTCAGGCTCCTCGGCGTCGTCGCCCTCGCTTTTGTCATCGGCAGCGTCACTGACGTCTTCATCTTCTTTGACCGCATCAGAGTCGTCATTATCCCCATCTTTAGAGTCGGCATCGACGTCCTCCTCGTCCTCGTCAGGAGCGGCGCTGTCTTCCGTTTCTGCTTCGATTTCTTCAGAGTTGTCCTCATCCACATCTTCAGAGTCACCGTCGGGTTTTGAGTCGTCCGCGTCGTCATGGGGGGCGGCTTCGGGGGATGACGCGCCGCTGTCGTCCTTGTCTTCTGCGATTTCATCCTCCTCCTCGTCCTCATCCTCATCCTTGGAGTTATCCTCATCCTCCGAGTCATCCCCCTTGTCCTCGGCATCGGCATTATCCTCTGTGATTTCGTCGGAGTCTTTCAGGTCCTTCTCCTCAGCGTCCGCCTCTGAGTCGTCGTCGCTGTCGTCAGCGACGTCGCCGTCGTCTTTTTCTTCCGTGGGTTCGGCGGATTCGGAGACCTCGTCCTTGGAGTCAGCGCCGTCGTCTGATGTCTTCTCCGTTTTGTCGGTGGCAGCACTGTCATCAGATGCTGCATCTGCTTCGGCATCCTTAGCATCTGATGATTAAACATACTGGACTGTTAGCAATTATTTGATTTTATGTCTTTAGTGAACCAATCATTATAATCACGCAAGCAATGATGATGTTATATTTTCATCCACCAGGGCCTCTTCAAGTATTTACCTCTATATCTATAGGCATATTTGCTAAAACCGTCTTCCATTGATTGCAGTTTGCCCAAGCACTAGATCAACACACTTTTCTTGAGTGTCCAGTAATGTTTGATCACTCACCACACTATGGCTCTGAACAGCATGTCCATGTGGGGGCCCCATGTCTGGGCTGTACATATGGGTGTTTGTCCACAGCTCCACCTGTGTTGGCCCATATGTGGGTCCATATATGGGCACTTGGGCACCAAGTATGTACAGCCCAAACTTAACCCTTATGGGGCGATGGACACCATGAGGGGAGGAGGCCAGATTCATTGTCAGCTGCTTGAACAGCAGCAGCACCAGAACAAGGTCCTTGGACTCTTGGTCTCTGTCCATTGTGGTTCACTCCCATGCCACCAGCTGTCCTGGCATCATGTCTCCACACTGTGGTCCACGTGCCCCAGCATGGCATTGTCTACTACTATTTCCTCTACAACCTCCATAAACTGTACCAGATCATCATAGAAGTACTTCTTTGGAGGTCCAAAAGAGTCATCCCGATCCTCATCCATAAAGACAACCACACTGTTGTCATCATAAATACATGAATTCAAATCCTTGGCTGCAGATCTTCATCCAAACTGGTCATTGCATCACAACAAACACTCGTCATCAGCCTCACTCCTAATACCCTTTCATTATAATCATATCGCAAAGCATAACAAAACTTTCCATACCTCATACAACCGTCAACAACCCCCCCAACAACCAAACTAATATTTCTCCTAGCTGATTCAAAATTTGCCAACTCCTCATTAGCAATCCTTTGGAAACACCCATCCACTCCCCCAGACATCCTCAGATTCTACCTCAAACAAAGCAAAACCAACCAGCTTGGCATATCTCACGCATCCGTCCCATTTAAACCCTGTTTCTAAGGTCATTTGCATGCATTTAAACCTATGTACACCAGAGACTTGCCAACAACACTTCCCTGCATGACCCCCTGTCCATGCTTCTGAACCACAACCATCTCTGCCAAGCTCTTACCGAACAGAACTCAGACCATACCATTCTAACTCTCAGATGATCTTCTCTAATCCCATCATAGCTACATCATTGCTATGTCCATGATATATGAAGAGCCCATTTCCACCTAGTTTCAAATTTACCATCAAATGAAAGTAATTTTGGGGGATTATGAAGCTGAAAGCTCATAGAACTAAAGTTCAGGACCACACCTGCTTCTCTCTAATGCTTTCTCACTAATTCATCTATCTGTGCTTAATTTACCCACCAGGACTTCATCAAATAATTACCTGTGTATACCTATATGGACATTGTTAACCAACCCTCTCCTGTTTGTTTCCTAAGTCCTTTCTGTGTGGTGTCTGCATGTTCTCCCCGTGTTGACGGGAGTTTTAACCAGACACGCCGGTTTCGTCGCACCATCAAAGACATATGCTTTACAGTTGCTTGATTCTTCTTCTCCTTCATGGAACCACAGGGGGATTATAAAGCCAAAAGGTCATAGTGATGTGACCCGACACTGAGGCTCAACCATGGGTTTCTATAGATGATCCAGCATCTGTGTCTGAGCTTTATTTCAGACACAGTAGATATAAAATGAACCGACCGGTGCACAGACTGACCTGGTGTTTCCTTGGTTGGCTCTGGGGAAGCTGAAACAGACAGAAAAACAGGTTTCATTGGATATTAAGAGGTTTTCCCCCTGTCTGTTTTAATTTACTGTTTCTGAAGAAAGAAATTATACTAAAGAGGCTAAAAGAAAGAAAGGAAAGTGATTACCCTCACTCTTTTCTTCAGATGTGGAAGGTTCAGTAGCTTCAGCAGGTTCAGCAGGTTCAGCAGGTTCAGCAGGTTCAGCAGGTTCAGCAGGGTCTGTGGAGACAAATATTGTATACATGAACATTTATTCTATTAATTATAGTATTATGTCTCTAATTAATGTACGACATAAGAAATAACTGACCTGGAGATCCTGGTTTCTCATCTGACCCAGGGAGGTCTGAAACAGACACAAAGGTACATGTTAGATACATGTTACCTTTAGATTGTTTAACAGAGTTTTCAGCGTCTGTAGAGATAAATATGTAGCATAGTGAAACGTGTGACGTGTGTATACAATATATTTAGTTACCGGGTTTTGATGTTACAGTTTCGTCTTGCCCCTCTTCTGAAAAGTGGGATCAAAATGGAATCAATCACACACTCGGTCATGTTTAAATCCATCTAATGACATGATTTTATTGTTCGGTAGGAACCAGTCTACTGTTTATCAAGCTACTCACTGGAGAAATCAGGAAAGAGGGAATTATGAATAAAAAGGTAATGTCTATGATGTTATGATCAGACTGCAGGTAATAAGAACATAAATCCAGTCTTACTGTTGAGGTGTGCCAGTAGTGCTGCACTTCTCTCTGAACCAGAGGAACAAATGCATTTTATTAGGTGACAAACATAATAATGTTTTAATCAACTTCATTCTGAAACAACATAATACTGATGTTTACACTTCAGAAGAGTTCAGAAATCAATATTTGGTGCAATAACCCTTATTTTGAACCCTCCAATCGCTCTCCACAGTCTGTACCATTGTTCTAGGGTGACTTTATTCCACTGCTGGTTCCTCTTTAAGCAGAATGAGGTGTAAATGTGTTGGAATGATGCTGAAATGGAATGGCTGGAATACAGTATATATGCAGGGACCTTGTTTCTGCTGTGGAGTTGGCATTTTAACATAGGGGTCAATGGGGGGAGGCTTTCAACTTGCTTTTACTGCCTCAAGTGGCAAGTTTAAAAAGTTCCACCAGGACGTGGATGAGTCTACATGCCCTACCTCTATGATTATAATGATTTGTAATTAACAGCATGTACCGGTAATCCCAAAATAACATGAATGATGTTTATAGCAAACCAATCATTTTAAAAATCTGTTGAAAATTGAGTTATGGTTATGCTAATAATCTGATATATTAGACATAATGCTCTAAGGGAATGAGCGGTTCTAGTATCCAGTGTTCTATAGATATCTATGATGTCCACTGCTTCTGATGTGGGCGTGGCTTCTCTACGGGGTCAAAGGGCAAAGAGTTACAAACTGATCAATTAAAAGTTGACATTTACCGTCATCTGATGGGCCCTCTGCAGGAAAAATGGACGGACAGACACAGATGGACAGATTATTACACATTTTACTTTATATACATTCTATAATAATATAATGCAATAATATTACTATGTACATATCTATTATTATGTAATAATATGTAAATGTAGCTATAATGATTAATGATTATAAAATTATAAAATAATCATTTGTATGTGATTATTTTTATTCATATTGTAATTATAATAACTGATAATTAATTTAATTAGAATAAAATTTAATTATCAATTTAAATAAATCATTATTTTAATGTTCCTCCATAATTGGTTTAAAAAGAAAAAGGAAAACACAAATGATGCTTGTCAATAAGCAACAAACATTAAAGGTTATGTAACTAAAGTCAATATTGACCATTATTAATATATAATAATTCATAATATAGAATGATGTTGATTATCAATTCATGATTCATGATGATGTCATAGTTTACCAGTAACTGGAGCTGCCAGAGAAACCGCAGCAAGGGAAAAGAGCAGGAACACAGCACACCTGTAACACACACACACGCACACACACACACACACACATGCACACACAAACAAAAAAATTCAATATGCAGACATGAGAGACAATGTTGTTGAAAAAGAGAGAGAGAGAGGAAGAATGAGAGATAAGGTCTAGGGTTTTTTTTAAGTACTGTCCCATGGAAACAACTGGTATTTAAAAACTGCCATTTCCTCGTTTGTACTTCCTTGACTTTGTGATGTCATGCAGTAACTCGTGCCTTCGGTAGATAAAGTAGACGATGTAGATTCCAGGCACAGCCCCCCCCCCACCGTCACAACGATGCCAATCAGAAGCCAGGCTCATGAATATTTATGAGCTAGAACAAAACCAAGCTATGCCTTTTTGAACTTTTGTACTAACTTTAAATCACATATATAATAATAATAATAAGTTCAGTAGAGTAGTTACAGTAGAGCAGATAGAGTAAATTAGTCATTATGGGGGATAAAAGGTCCCTTTTCTCCTTTTTTTTAATTCTTTGGGCTAAATGCTGCTATTTTCCTGATTTCCACTAGGGGGCATCAACCTTCTATCATGGACACTACAACCAACTACATTGTACAGATTAGAATGTGTAGGTATGGATGTCTAAAAATAAATGAAAAATCAAGTGATGTTATCACTAAAAAGTGTCATTTAGGTCTCTGATGTGCTGAGAGGAAGGAACATGTGATTCACAGGATAATATGGATAACGTGTCAGGTGTGTCAGTCTAAAGGGTTAAATGATTGTGTTTCCTCCATAGAAAAAAAAAAACAATGCGTCTCTTCTTTCCCAACATATAGAGAGAGGCGAGCTGCAAGAGAAAACCAGAGCTCAGGTGCTCAAAAGGCACAGAAAAGCTTTAGGTTCTGTCTGAGAGTCGAGTGTCGGGTGAAAAAGCTGCTTTATCCTGGAAAACACTGGAGTCCTTCAGCTGCTGATCTACAGAGCAGACCGGAGTCCTGAGGCGGTTCAAAGCAAACTAGGATCGAGCAGAAAAACCTCAAACCCCAATGAAAAAGTGCTGAATGTGAAAGTGACATTGGATAAATTAAAAAAAAAAAAAAAGAAATATTAGAAATAGGAGAGAAAAATCAAGGAAAAACTCAAATATCAGAAGCTGAAAAACTGAACTGAATAAAATAAAAATAAAAAAAAATCAGAAAAATATCAGAAACATTAGATAATCGCTGAGTGGCATCAACTCGACTAGTCATTAGAGGAATACCATGGAATTACCTGAATAGGCCTATAGTAATTACAAAGGCTCACAAAGTGTCATCGGGTGCAAAACTTCAGGCGACAGTCAGCTGTGGTGCAGTAGAGTCTAATTCATGATGCTGATGTGAAGCTCGTTAACCAATGATCGACCGTTTCACAGAGTTTCTGATGTTGTGTTCATGAGGAGAAGGAGAGTGAACTCACCGTCGCATCTTGTCGTTCGCAGGTCAACTGGAAAACGCGATCAAACTTCAACTTGTCGAGTCTCTTGAATTCAGGTCGAAAGACAGCGGCAGCTTTTATACTTATACTCCTCCTCCTCCTCCTCCTCCTCCTCCTCCCACCACCACCTCCTCCTCCGCCGCCTTTGGATGCCCTGCCTGCCTGTCACTCTGTTGATGTGATAATTGCAGCTTTTCTGTCCACCTGTCAAAATACTGGGTCAAGACCAGATCTATACTGGGTCAATGAGGGACACAGATCTATACTGGGGAGTCCAGACCAGATTTATACAGGGGGGTTCGGCACCAGATTTATACTGAGGAGTGTAGAACAGATTTATACTGGGGGGGGGGATCTATACCAGATTTATACTGGGGAGTCTACACCAGATTTATGCAGATTCTGGTCCATTGAAGCAGCTAAGCCACTTTAGTTAACCTGTCTCCGTTTAAACCAGCTGCCAGGAAATGTAAAGAAATATCCAGGGCTACTGTGTGTGTGTGTGTGTGTGTGCGCGTGTGTGTGCGTGCGTGCCGCCTGTGTGTGCGCTATGCCTGGTATGAAGAACTGGTTGGACAATGCTTTACGAGAAGGGCAAGGTGATTATGAGAAGGAAATTCTTCAATAACTAGGTGAAAAAGAACAAGTTTAAAAACAGGTTAACGATGTGAACAGCGTGTTACCGGCAGGTTAGAAAACCTCAGGAACAAGCTAGCGACATGTTAGCAACATACTAACCACGTTAGCACGACACCTTCTCAGAATGGCTTGGCTGTTTAGCAGATAACCGTCATAGCATCGGTGTAGAGCCGCTCCATCTCTTCAAGATGTTGCCACAGGTGCATTTCTGTTTTTGTTCTTATTTCTTTGGTACACATTGATCTCTGGGCCTCACCGATGCCTCGTATCAATCATTTGACAGGTGCGATGAGATAAAGGGAAAAATGGCTCACGGTCCATGAATGATGCAAGAGAAAATGCATTTTTAAATTTGAGAAACATAACGAGACAACGTGCATGAATAGCGTATAATCAGATAGATATTATAATATATTTTAGGTAATCTAATTATAAGAATATTAATTGCAGCTATATTTGTTTTCAATACAAATTACAGCACATCTTAAAAGCTTGGGTCTTAAAAGTCTTGAGAAACCCTGGAACAGCAGCAGGGCCTCAGCAGTAGATCACAGGTATAATCTGTATATACCTGTATATATAGAGCTATATGCAGGTATATACAGCTATATTCAACTATACAGGTATAAGTGTGAAAGTGTATAAGAGTTACTGTGCTCAAGTGAAGGCATAAATGCATTCCTCCAGGTCTGCAGCTGAAATAAATGACGTAAGCTTTGCCTTTCAGATGATACAAATGTGAAAGACAACTTCCTTGAAATGGTGTTCAAAGAGATCCTGATCCAAGATAACTCCCTGGTTTCTGGCTAAGAGAATTTTTGCTTTTGTTTTTTTTTGCAGGGGATTATTATAGTCTACCAGTTCAAGCCCCAGGTCTCATTCCATTACCTTTTCCTCCCCTTACAATAATTATCTTGTTCCTATTATATCCTCATCTCCTTACCTGAGTCTGCAAACAAGTTTGTCTATCAACCCCCATAACAATAACATGAAATCATAAATAGCTGGATATTCATTTTAAGGCCTAAATGTCAATGCTGAACTTCTTATAGACTTTTTTTTGGTGGCATCTTTACAATTACTGGGCATGAGTATTTGCAATCGGCACAACCCTTGCCTTTATATGGAGTTTAGAGGACGTTACTTATGGAAATGGCACATTCAAAGTTATTGGTAAAGAACTGATTTTTATTTTGTGTTTTATATTTTAATCCCAGAAGATTTATTTTGGTCAGAACGTGATGGTCAACCAGGCTCAATGAAACACAGATTCATGTTCATGGGGTTGTTGATGGAGAAATATTTGAGTATTTGTTGGATAAAGTTGTCCTGACTCCTCAGAAACACCAGGGCTTATTCACAGAGCTAACGCTAGACCTTCTGACACGTCGGCTAGTTCTGGTATTAGTCTGGTAACTTAGCTAGGCTAATGTTAGCCATGGAAGCTTCTTTTTGTATTGTTTCATCCAACCTTTATTGACCCAGCAAAGCAATTTAGAACTATTTCTTTTTTACAATAGCAGCCTGACAGGCCTTGACAGCTTGGCTTCTCAAGTTCAGGAAGAGCAGCCTTCCATCTTTTTACCTTCTTCTCTCTGATGTGAGCTTCAGTTTTGCTGCTGCAGCTTCAGGTTACGTCTGATATTCGCTCTGCTACCAATGATCTTAGCAGCGTAAGATATCATGAAAATATATTTATATATGTTGTTATATATGATGTTTTCAGCACTGTTAGCTCTCATGACCATAGCTAGCAATTATACACTTCTGTATGTAACTGTAGCGATGTTGTTTGCAATCAGGGTCCCCACTTAGGCTTATAAATGGGATTGTGATGAATATTAGAGTTGATTTGTCAGTACCAGCTCGCCACAGTGGCTCATAAATGATTTATTCTCAACGTTGTTCACTGCTACTTTGCATTGCTTCGCTAAAATTGTGCGCAATCGATCCACTACTGCTAATGTCATTGGTCCAATCCATGGTGAAAGGTTGGAGTCATTGCGGTAGTGAAGGACGCCCTCTACTCCAGGCCTTTATAGACAAAGCTGTTGTTTTGTGGTGCATCAAAACCAACAGTCTGTACAGTATCAGCAATCATCCCCCAGGGAAGCTAACATGACTAACCTGGTTTGACACCTACAGCTGACATCTTTACATTTTCCTTTGCCCATTTCACTTTCGGGGCTGGTGAGCCTCCAATCAGAAGAGAGGACGATAAATATCCATGAGCAATGGCTTATACTTTTGTAATTTAGACCATAATTTAAGGGTATCAAGTTAAGGGTATCAAAACTTCAAATAAACCGCTGGAAAAAGCATGAAGTGGGACCTCTTAAGACACACTGTACCATGAGCGGTGCGGGGAAGAGGCGGGGGTCATTTACGACACTTCAACCGTTGGTTTCTATGCACAAATAATGTAAAGGTTATGGTCTTGGACACGTTTTGCTTCGATTGACCCGATGCACGAGCCAATCGAAGCATGGGGTTGGGCCATAGGCAGCTTGAAAGCTAATGAGGACCTATTGCAAAAGTTTGACCACCTTTGGTTTGATGGCCATCAGTGGGACGCATTGGAGATTTCACATGTGACATGTGGGAACTTTGCTGCTTACAACTTGGGCGTACCATTTTTGCACGAGATCTGGAGCAGAAAGACCAAAAGGTGTTAACCAAGGCTGGCGGAATGGAGCAGAAGATATTATTAGCAATTTAAAGAGTTCAGGCTGAGGACAACTACTGTTGTTCAGTCTTTAATCTGGCAAAGAATGGAGGTTTTATAGGCTGTTTGCTGAACTGCGGCAGCTGCGAAGCGGGAACCCCAACTCCAACACACCAAGATCTCATCCTGTAGTTATCAAAACTACACAAACAGAAAGAGAAGGTGGATTAGAGGAGCGTATGGAGTAGAATAGCCTACACTCATCAAAGTCAGTGACGAGTGTAATGTCAAGGACATGCTGCTGGGGCACCCACTGTGTTCCTTAACTCCATAACCCATCCAGTGGACCAGGTGATGGAAGCCCCTCCCTTGGCAGCGAATGTGGAGGGGGAAGCTTCAATAGGGACACATGAAAAGTGGGGTGCACATGCCAAAAGAAGAAGAATTAATGAGTCTCAAATGGTCCAACATGTCAGGGAGCAAGCTTCCTAGAGTCCACGTAGTGATTTAAATCCTAAGAGAAGAGTCATAGCTTCTGCCGGAGTCATGTAAAACAATACAGAATAGTTCATGTGAAGCACGTTGGCTGTTTCCTGGCAGTGTGACTCACCTTATGACCGTCAGAGATCAGGTCAGATCGGTTCACCTGCAGAACCAATGTTCACAGCTCAATGACAGAACATTTATTGCATTTTATTATCCGTATAATTATCAGTGCATTTTGTTCTATGCGTTCCCGTTTGAACCATATATCACATCATGTCAGGCGTGACACTAAAGCTGAAGTCACGTGTTACATGCTTTACAGGTTTTATGAGGGTGTGTGTGTGTGTGTTTGTCTTAGTATTTCCTCGTATCCATTTCTGGGAAAAAAAAAAGTTCTTCTATTGTTTTGAATTTTTTTTCTTCTGTTGTTTTGTCTTTGAGAACAGAAGCAAATACTTCCAATTAAACGACTGATTACTGTCCCTGAGACACTTATGGATGTTACTGTATGCCTTTACTGACTCACACATTCTGCAGACTGAAATCACATCCTGAGAGTCCGAACTAAAAAAAACTAACGAAGAGAAGCTGAAACTGTTTTCGGGTCTGATTGAACACGTTTTACGAGCTTAGAGGACAACCGAGGACGGGAAACAGAGAATGAACGAAAACAAGGAAAGAAAGACCGAAATAAATCTTTCTGTGTGTGTGTGTGTGTGTTTTCGTCGGAGTTAAGTGTGTGTTAGCATATTAACAGCCTCTAATGAGGTTTCTGTATTCAGTTCAGTAGACTGATGTCGAGACATTTAACCACAGAAGCTGTTTATAAGACAAATTCAATCTCTCAGTTTGGAACTAAAGTGTGTGTATGTGTGCATGTGTACATGTGTGTGTGTGTGAATCAAGCTCTACAAAAAGTGCTGACTAATCTGTTGAAACAAATCAACACATAACTTATTGACTTGCTAAAACGCAGCAGGAGAACAGCGCTAACCCTGCTGCAAATTTCAAAAAAACAAAATTCCATTGCAGGTCAAGATCAACGTGTCATAGCTGAGGATTTTTTAACTCAGGAATTTTCAAAAACAGGACCAATTTGCAGCAGATACTCCCCAGGCTAAATCCACCGAACCAGCCAATCGAACGGAGCCACCTGGAACTCAAACATCCCCGCAGAGCCAATCACACACTTAGACCCCTTTCACACAAAGGCAAACCCTTTACCAGAAATGCTCAACTAATGAATGTATGCAATGTGTGACCCAGAAACGATTTTTAAAAAAACACCGAAACCATAAAAACACTCAAGAAAAAAATGCCTTTTTTTCTGGAAAATCTGCTCTGGCAATTTTCCAAATCAGGACGTCATAACATAACAGGAAATATACAGGGAAGGATGCTGTGTGAAGAGTTGAGTCGCTTCACACAGACATGAAACACCAAGACGATGAAATACTGAAACCGCGAGATCAATTACATGCACCCAGTAAAGCAATCATCTGATTCCTCGAGTTACCAGATTTTTCAAGTAGTCATAAACAGCATAATCCGCTTCCTTTATCAGACGAAAAGCCATTATTGGATTATGACAAATCAGCTTTTTCCGGTTTTATTTCATGCACATATACCATTAACCTGGGATCTTTCATTCTTTCACACATTCTTGTACCGCAGACACAGGCGTGGTAGTCGCACGGAAAAGGTGAACCTGACAACCCAGGGCCCGAATAGAGAGAAGGCTCATGAAAAACATGTTCTTTTTGGTGGTGTCATAGTTTATTATGGTGTCAAATATGCTGATAAGAATTAACTTTGTGCTACAGTACTATATTGGACATTGGACATTCACAGTGTAGCGTAAAGGAGCCCAGATTGAATGAGCTACCCGGCGGCTAGTCATCATGCTGCCTAAAAAAGCGTAAAGGTCTCAAAAGAAGAACGAGCGGATAGAAAAAGAAAGAAGGCAGAATAAAGGGAAGCAGCTGTCGACTACTTTCTTTCTGAAAGGTAAGTTGTTGTTATACATCCAATTAAAGTTAACGTAGCCAGCTGCTGCTGATGTTTGTAGGTTAGCTTTCGTTAGCTTAGCTTGTCAACCAGGCTGCTTGCTGTAATATAATCTCATTTGATTGTATCTTAAAACCCTTGTTTATTTTTTTTTTTAAATATGTTTTGCTCACTCTTTCTTTCTTCTTCTACTTATTCTTTTGGGTATTACGGCGAGCGACAGCCAGCGCTAAGGTGTATTGCTACCACCGACTGCAACAGGAAGTCTCACGTCGCGTATTTGAACAGAGACAATGAGACATGGAACGAGTGAAACACTGACGCATGTTTGTTCAGGTGAGTTCATTTCAGGTTCAGTTCTTGATGCATGACCTGTAATATAGAACGAAAGCTCCCGGAGTTCAGAGGTCGCAAAGACTTCATGTTTAGTTTAGTTTAGCCAGATAACTTTATTCAAACACGGCAAAAATAACAAATCGAATATGCGAACATCAGGTCGTTGCAGGTTTACAATTATGAACGTATGAAGGAATTAAGTAAAACACAGAACAGCAGTTTAACACTGAACGTATAAAACATGAAAACATTTCAATCAGTCTGAAAAAGTCACAAAATATCTGATTGACCTGCAAAAACACTCTGTGTGTGTGTGTGAGCATGTGTGTGTGTGTTTTCATGATGTTTCACATCTTACGGCGGCCATTCCTAGATCTCCTTTTGGACCCTCGGCTTCTCACCAGAGGTTGGGGAATGGCGGGCTGGGAAGGGAGGGCGGGGCTTTCAGCGACATGCGCGGGGCTTTCCACGACAAGGGAGGGGCTTTGAACGTTGATGGCGGGGCCTAGAGCAACGAGGGCGGGGCTTAGAGCAATAAGGGCGGGGCTTTGGGGTTTCGATGAGCGAGCACTGAATTTTTTCTTCCCTCCTTCATCAGAGTTTGAACTTTCGTCTTCTGTAAAAAAAAAAAAACAAGTTGGAGAATAACATGATCACGTTTTCAGTATAAACAGATTTGTGATTCTTTGTAGTATAAAATAAAATAGTATTCTGATCATGTTTGTAGTATAATTACTCTAGTAGTAATAGTAATCATGTTTGTATAACATAGTATTGTGATGCTATAAATATAATATCATGATTATGAGTCATAGTTTCCAGCTCACCATCTTCTTCTTCAGCACTTTTTGCAGCTACAGCTTCTGGAAGAGTAAGAAATTACTTATTTGTAAAAAAAAAACAAACAAAAAAACTGAGACAATGACATTGACTGACAATGTCAGATATTTAGAAGTAGAAGAGGAATGAATGGGAAGAATGCAACGTACTGTGTGCTGTGACCTGATTGGTTGGCGGAGCTGCAGGTAAACAATAAAAACATTTAAAAGTGAATGTATAATAAAAAAAATGTATATAAATTACTGAATATATGGATATAGGTGAATGGATGAATAGATTATAGATTCATACATGAACAGATGAGTAGATTGTGTATTTATAGGTAAATGGATGAGTAAATTATAGATTTATAGATGAACGGATGAGTAGATTGTATATTTATGGACAAATGGATGAGTAGATGGTAGATTTATAGATGAATGAATAAGTTTATAGATAAATGGATGGTTTATAGATTTATAAATGAATGGATGAACAGATCATAGATTTATAGATAAATGGATTGTTCTTTAGATTTATAAATGAATGGATGAACAGATCATAGATTTATAGATAAATGCATGATTTGTGGATTTATAGATGAACAAAGGAGTAGATTGCATATTTGTAGATGAATGGATGAGTAAATTATAGATGAATGGATGAGTAGACTGTAGATTTATAGACGAATTAATGAGAAAATTATAGATTTATAGACAAATGGGTGAGTAGATTAAATATTTATAGATGACAGATGAGTATTTTATCTAAATTTTATCTATTTTATCTATAAATCATCTAGATTTATAGATGAATTAATGAGTATATTATAGATTCATAGATGAATGGATGAGTAGACTAGATTTATAGATGAATTAATGAGAAAATTATAGATTTATAGACAAATGGGTGAGTAGATTAAATATTTATAGATGAATTAGTGAGTATTTTATAGATTCATAGATGAATGGATGAGTGTTTCTTGTCATCTCACAGTCTGCTGCCTCTGCGCTGGTGCTGCTGACATCTGAAACACATTCGCAGGATTTAATTAGCTATTGTTATGAATGTCACAATACAGGACCCATAAGCAGCTGAACAGGTCAGGTGAGTTGCAGCAGTCTCAGGTAAGAAGAAATTCCAGCATTGACATTTTTACTGGAACAGAAACAGTTTTGCAGGTTTGAGGGATTATCGGTCATCATTCTTGTGTTCAACAAGCTGTCATTTTAAATACCAGCTTGATCCTAATTGACCTACTTGGTGAGACGTTAAAGTTAAATAAACATAGTAAAAAAACAAAGGTTCCTACCTGAAGGTCCTCCTCTGTAATACTGGGATTCATCTAAAAACAAAGCATGAGAAATTGTTGTATAAACCGAACAGAGGAATGCAAAGTGTTTATTAGAGGCTCAATGATCTGCATCGTTATATGAGATTATATTATAGACGTGTTTCCCTGCAGGTCTTTGGTCCTGGTCCCTGCTGGTTCACTGTCACTCTCTTGTGGTTTATTTGGACTGGATTAGAACAGAATTCTTACTATGACACGATGTGTGCTATGCAGCAAGTTGGCCACTAGATAGCAGACTGACACAGGAAGGAGGCTTCAGGTATCGATGAGCTGACCCTGTTGATGCTGCGGTCGCGTGGATTCATATGTTCTCATCCGGGTCGTCCTTTTCTGGTGGAGTTGTAGAGCAAAGCAACTGGACTTCTTAGTCGGTTGGAGGACGTTTCACCTCTCATCCAAGAGGCTTCTTCAGGAAATTTAGTGCAAGAAAACCCAGCTGTTTAATTTTGGGGTGTGTGGTCAGTGGGGGTTTCTTGCACTAAATTTCAGAAGTGAAGAAGCTTCTTGGATGAGAGACAAAGCGTCTATAAACCAACTAAGAAGTCCAGTTTCTTTGCTCTGCAACTCCACAAGAAAAGTATGTTTTGTTAAAGGTCAGAAGATAAGTTAATATCACATTAATTCCAATTTCAATTAAACTCTTGTACTGAATATCAATCATTTGCTGGCATGTAATGTGGTTTTAAGTTGTACTGTTCCATGGTGAAGACTTCATGGTGTCATGATTCACATTATGTGAATCAACAGATTGATGATGTTATTTTATATGTTTATATTTAATAGTTTTAATGTATTTAGTATTGATCTACAAGGAAGAAGATAGTAAAAACTAAAACTTTCTCTAAGTAGGTTGAGGTGTATCCATATATAAAGCGTATATATGCACAGAAACCACATCCAGACAGTATAGAGTCTGTATAGAGGATAAATACAGTTCTGTTTAAAGCTTGTGTAGATGAAGCAACTCTTTCAGCTGAAGTCTTACCAGGCTGATCAGGAGAGATGGCGTTCATACTTTCTGGAATCACAACAACACGGTTCATTAGTGAAGTTAATCATTTTCAAAGTCTGGTGAGACAGTTTTTCCCTTATAACTAATATAAGTTTATTTTATTATTATATAAGATTCTTGATTCTACTTGTTGGATCAAAGTCTGAAAGCTGCTTTATTTTCAGTTAATCATCTCAGTTTAGGAAACAAAATGACACAAATCTCCATTTTCTGTCCTTTTTTTTTTTCTCACCTGGATCCACAAGATCAACATCAGGTTACTGACTCACCTGTTGGAGTTTCATCAGATGTGGAATCTTTATCTAACAGTGAGAGAGAAAGAGAGAGAGAGATCAGACGGATTAGATTAGACTTAGATTAGACAGATGAGAGGACAGACATATGAGACGGGCACCTATTTACCTGTAGACATGGCTTGTATTCCAGCATCTGCAAAAATAAAATAACAGTCTAATTAAACCCTGATTTATTAATCAGGTTAACTCTCTGAAAACTCTAATGTAATCTGATTATTATATTCATCACCAGATTTGTTTTTAACAGGATAATTTAACCACATCATTGTAATCAGAGGTGTTTAAAGGTGCAGTGCGTCTGATTTACATAGTAGACACCATAGGTTCTCCTACACTTTGGGTTCTCAGTTGGTTGCAGTCTGCAACTTCACCATTAACTACACCCTGTACCCTTGGGTCAGATTTACTCTAATCAGGTTATCGTGTTACTTTCTTACCATTGGAGTCGAGGTCTGCCTCCACCAGCAGGGCAAACAGGGAGAACAGAAGAACAACATTCCTGCAGTTCAGACACAGAGCGTCATTACAGAGACACTGTACAGAGCTCAGCCGCTTCCTGTTATAGATTATTGACATTAATGACGCCCAGAGACTCTGTGTGAGGGTGCTGTGAGAGAAAATGTCACTGAACTGTAGAAGTCAGGACAAATGTTCCATTTATAGAGCTGGAGAGTTTGTTGGTGTCGCGGCTGTAATGGAGTCTGCAGCCTGTAGGGGGCAGTGACAGCACTTTACTATGACTTTACTACATCAGCTGTGACAGAAGCTGCTATTGATTTATTTATTTAGTTGGATCTATTAGCTTAAACAGCAGAAAACACACAATATGTTTTATCCTATGCATTTCTACTCCGCCTTAACACCAGCCATCAGGACTTCTGTGAAGTTGTGAGGTCACAACTATACAGACGCCCTGCATTCACAGCCAATCAAATCAGCTAGAATCAGAGGAAAAGCTCACTTCACCTCTAACACAGAAGATACGAGACCATTCATAGTTACTATAAGTATAAAACTGAGTCTGATTTTATCAGAGCATTATGACATGAATGTTTATCTTTTCACCTTTTTATGAATGTTTCTGATGTCATTTTTTATAATTCAGTCTCAAAAATACAGATTCAGCAAACTGGAATTATTAAACAGATTAAAAACATGCCGAGCTTTAAATAAAAACACAGGTGTTTCTTTCTGTGGAATGTTGCATTATGGGACGGCAGGTTGAACGGAGGGAACGGACGTACCTGGAGAGCATGGTGCTGTGAGGTCAGACAGGTCCCTGGATCAGTACGACAGGTAAACACTCGGGTAGGTAGACAGGTGAGTCGCTCCTCTGGCTGAGTGGCTGGCACAGCGGTTTATATACCTGCCTAAATGCCACCAGGTGTGTGTGTGTGTACGTGTGTGCGTGTGTGCGTGCATGTGTGTATGTGTTGTGTGTGTCAGGTTTCTGTGTTAATGTGTGGCAGAAGGCGGTGAAGTAAAATCCTAGTAAAAGGCATCCCAAATGCACCCGATAAGCATTTTGTTCCTTTATTTCTTTCTTATCTTGTTAAAATCCATTAATATGTTAAAATGTTTTAAATATGTTGGTGTAAACACATTGTTAACATGCTGAAAATATGTTGTTTTACCGTATGTAAATGTCCTAGTGTTATAGAAATGAATTTATGTAAATGTATGTACCTTGTGTAAATATTCTCCTGTTATAGAAATGTCCTGACCTTATACAACCTTATACAAATGTGCTGATATTATAGAAATATCCTGGCTTTATATAAATGTCCTTGTGTTATAGAAATATCCTGATCTAATGTAAATGTCTTTGCTTTCTAGGAATTTTACGACCATATAGAAATATGTAAATGTCCTTGTTTGATAAAACTGTCCGACCCTTATGTAAATGTCTTTGTGTTATAGAAATGTCCTGATCTTATGTAAATGTTCTCATGTTGTAGAAACATTCTAACCTTATGTAAATACAAACCTCATGTTATACAAGTGTCCTGACGTTATGTAAATGTCCTCATGTTATAGGAATGTCCCAACCCTATGTAACTGTCCTTGTTTTATAAGAATATCCTGACTTTATGTAAATGTCCTCATGTTATAGAAATGGTATGACCCTATATAAATATGCTCTGACACTATGTAAATGTCTTTGTTATAGAAATGGCCCGACCCTATGTAAATGTTCTTGTTTTATAGAAGTGTCCTGACCTTATGTGAATGTCCTCGTGTTATAGAAATATCTTGACCTTAGAGAAATGTCGTCAGTGCTCCGTCTTCACAACAACAGAACACACACAGGTCCGTCTTTGTGGAATTTCCTGACGTCCTCGCAGTGCAGGGAATCCCCCTCCGCCACAAACAGGCATTACATTAGCAGCAGGTCATGTTCCATCAGAACACTGGATCCTCCAGTCCCAGATCCCTGAAGAACAATCAGAGCAGAACAAAGAGGCTTCACTTGGAACCTAAACCACCAAATAACAGAACCGGACCAGGACCCTGAAGTTATGAAGCACGGAGATACAGTCATGTTGCACCTGTCAACAACTCGAACAAGTTCAATTTTCTACACTAAAAGAAAAAATCATTTGTTGGGTGAACATTAAAATAAAATTATGGAAAGTATTTCCGTACAATTATAATATGCAATTTCAGCAAGAAATTGTTCTGTTGAGTGGATAAATCCTGGGTCAACATAATTTGTGTTACTGTGGCTTAATTACAAGGGGTAAATTCAACATAACTTTTAAAGGTTATTTCAACTTAATTAGAAAGGGTTAATCCATCATTTAACATGTTAGTTTAAATTATTTTATTTAAGTTTGGGTGACCCAATTTAATGGGATAGGTACAACTATATTTAAAATGATACACTCTATTTGATATTTTTGACTATTGATATTGATCTAACATGTAAATGTTATGACAGATTAACCCTTTCTAATTAGGTTGAAATAACCGTTAAAAGTTATGTTGGATTTACTCCTTGTAATTAAATCACAGTAACACAAATTATATTGGCCCAGGATATTTACATTTATTTAGTAACACAAACAATATTACAATATTATAATACCTGCTTCACTTGTTTACAGATGTTTTATATTGATCATCAAACACACAACAGTGGAAACAAAAGTAAAAAACACATACACACATTCACAAACACACAGAAAAGTTTGTGTGTGTGTTGCAATGGAAAGGTAGAATGGCTTCTGTCCCTGGAGATCCCCCTCACACACACACACACACACACACACACAAACACACACATACAAACACACACAGTGATAATGGCAGAGGGGGTTTTGAGGGGCTGGCTGGTATTTCAGTATCAAAGCCTCTTCTGTCTGAAAACGTCTTTCTGTGTAAACGGAGAGTCAACTGAACGGCTGAAGAAGCTTTTTAAAGCAGCGCTGTTCCTTTCAGCCGACGCTGCAGCTTTGAAACCCTGTAAGGTCAGATTTACATGTTTATAGAGCTTCCAGACATTAATCCTCCATCTGTCTGAAGGCGTCCCACCGGAGGACAGATGCAGCTGCACACAGAACATCGACTGTTTTATACCCAAAGTGTTTATCATCTCTGCGGGCCAGTTTAACACACACATCTCACACCAGAACCACTAGAACCTTCTGAGGACTCCTGCAGCAGCACGAGTTCAGACAGTTTTACATTTACTGTATGTGCTTTACCATCAATAATCAATTTTACCATCAATTTTAGAACTGCACAGCTTAACATATCATAAAAAAATCATTTTTGAGTCCATTTGAGTCATATGGATATATTTAACTTTCTGTCCTCTTAAATCACCTATAGCTGAAATGTGTATATTACAAACATTAGCAAGACAAATACCCAATATATAAAGTGCTTGTTTCAGCTTGATGCCACAGTCAACACACACACACTGACTATTTACACAGGTAATCTTTATATGGGTATTCATCCATAAGAGATGTCAAGTCACCAGGATCGGCAGGTGTCCAATGGGTCTTCAAAATGCTGTTTGTGCATGCGTGCTAGTCTGTAAAGAGTCCAAAAGGCCAACTCAGTCCACGTTGGAACACAAGTCCACTGGCCAAAAGGTTTTGGGTCCTTGCATTTTAGGAGTTCAGTGATTTCACTTTGATCCTCCACAGGCAGTGATGGACTCCTGGTGCCAAAACATAATAAAATGTCTTCTAGGGTTCTCTTCCAGTGACTAAACATAATGAAATCAGTTGAGCTCACAGTTAAGAAATGGGTAACTCCGTTATTTAATCGACAGGAAACAAATAATCATCCTCCCTTGATTCTCTCTATGTTTCTGAGTTTTAAATTGTTACAATCAGAAAAGACACATTTGAAGACATCACCTTGAGGAAGTCTACACACAAACCATTAATACCAAGGAGTACTGAGTCACAAGGTCAAGGGTCAACCTGCTTCAAGGTCGAACTGGTCTTATTCTTTTACACGGGCAACATAATCAGACAGGATTACCACACAGGGACGTCGGGATGCTTCATTAATCTGAAGAATTCAGACTGTTATTAGCTGTCCTGGATTCCAGGAGGAGAACCGATCTATCGGTCGGCTGCCAGCAGAGTATCAGCGTCTCAGCTGTCGGGTCTCCATCAGCAGCAAGAATTACAGAAATACCACAAAGGATCAGAGCGAGAACAACTCGCGGCTCAACCATCACCCTGTCACCTACACCCTCATTCTGTCACTTACACACTCACCCTATCACCCACAATGTCACTCACCCTATCATCTACACCCTCAGCCTTTTACCAAAACACTCACCCTGTCACCGACACCCTCACATTGTCACAAAAACACTCACCCTGTCACTTACACACTCAACCTTTCACCTTCACAGATCCTGTCACATGCTCTCTCACTCTGCCATCTGTATTTTCATCCTGTCACTTGCCACACTACATGCTTAAACTGCCATCTACAGCCTCACCCTGTCACCTGCATACTCAAAGTGTCACCTACCCTCACCCTGCCATCTACACCCTCATAATGTCACTGAAACACTCACCATGTTACCTACACCCTCATATGCACTCTTACTCTTCACCCTGTCACTTACACCTACACCCCCACACTGTCACCTTCACTCTGTCATCTACACACTCACTCTGTCATCTACACACTCACTCTTTCATCTACACACTCACTCCTTCATCTACACACTCACTCCGTCACCTACACACTCACCCTGTCATCTACACACTCACTCTGTCATCTACACACTCTTTCATCTACACACTCACTCTGTCATCTACACACTCACTCTGTCATCTACACACTCACTCTTTCATCTACACACTCACTCTGTCATCTATACACTCACTCTGTCATCTATACACTCACTCTGTCATCTACACTCTCACTCTGTCATCTACACGCTCACTCTTTCATCTACACACCCACTCTGTCACCTACACACTCACTCTTTCATCTACACACTCACTCTGTCATCTACACACTCACTCTTTCATCTACACACTCACTCTTTCATCTACACACTCACCCTGTCATCTACACACTCACCCTGTCACCTACACACTCACTCTGTCATCTACACACTCACTTTGTCATCTACACACTCACCCTGTCACCTACACACTCACTCTGTCATCTACACACTCACTCTGTCATCTACACACCCACTCTGTCATCTACACACTCACCCTGTCACCTACACACTCACTCTGTCATCTACACACTCACTTTGTCATCTACACACTCACCCTGTCACCTACACACTCACCCTGTCATCTACACACTCCGCCGTGTATATTCTCACCCTGTCACTTGTCACTCTGTCTCCTACACTCTTAAACTGTCATCCACACCCTCATTCTGTCACCTACACACTAACCCTGTCAATTACACCCTCACATGCACTTTCACTCTGTCATCTATGTTCTCATCTTGACAATGACACCTGCACCCCCAGGCTGTCTCCGACACCCTCACCCTGTCACCTACACTACTGTACAAAGGTTTGTGGTCACCCAGACAATTTTGTGTTTCCCATGAAAAATCACACTTTATTTAACTTTATTTATTTACCACCGTGAGTTTAAAATGAATAGAAAATATAGTCAAGATACTGACAAGGTTAGAATTAATGATTTGTATTTGAAATTATAATTTTTTCTTTCAAACTTTGCTAACCAAACTTTTTTCAGCCATATGATAACATGATAGCATCAAGGGTTTTCTAATCATCCGTTAACCTTCTGATGCAATGAGCAAACACATTGTTCCATTAGAACACTGGACTGATAGTTGCTGGAAATGGGCCTCTATACATTTATGTAGATATTGGACCAAAATCTAGATATTTGCTGCTAGAATAGTCATTTAACATATTAACAATGCACACAGTGTATTTCTGATTAGTTTAAAGGTATATTCATTTAAAAACAACTTTTTCTTTCAAATATAAAGACATTTCTAAGTAACCCCCAAACTTTTGAATGGTAGTATACCAAAAAAAAGTAATATAACAAAATAAAAACTCAGAATGTTCACTACGTGTGTGTATGTGTGAATATTTATTACAACCTCAAGTATAAAGTAAGGAATCCTGATATTTCACCGCACAGTAAGTGGCGGTAATCACTTTTACAAGTTGTTTACAATCCGCCATTAAATCCGAGGAAGAAGAAGTAGAAGACGAAGAAGAAGATTTCCCGGAAGCTGCCGAGTGCGCGTGCGTCTTGGCTGCAGGAGTGCGGTGAGTTTCTTGTTTGTTTTTAACTTAATGGAGTTTTGATATTTTAAGGACTTCGCGGCGGTTTTGGGTGTTTGTGGCTTCACGAGCTGTTTTATTTACATCCGGCCTGTGACCGGCCGCTTCCGGTTTGTCACGGACTCAAAGAAATACGCCTTTATTTGATAGCAGTTAGCATGCTAACAGCTAGCAACTTGTGGCTGAGACAGAATAAAGAGCAGAGCAGTATTGATCAGTGATCAGAAAACTATGCAGCGTGATCAGTGAACTATATTCTGTGTGTCTCCAGTCTGAAACATGGAGCTGCAGTCTCTCAGGACAGAAACTGTAAAAGAGGGACAAAAGGATGATGGAGGAGGACAGAAGACAGGGATGAAGAGGACACACGAGAAAGAGGATGAGGAGGAGGCATCTCCCACCAAGAAGCTGGTACGGAATCTTTACTAACAGATTCATTTCACGTGCTTTGGGGGTAATTTTATGATCGGACAGATTGACAGTTTGAAGGTATTAATGATGTTTGTGTGATTGATCCGCCAGGTGACTGATCACAGCGTGAAGGTGGCGAGTCACTACAACAAACTGCAGGAAGTGGGTCTGGCCGCTCGAAGCCGAAGCCGAATCTTCTTCATGAGGAACTTCAACAACTGGCTGAAGAGTGTCCTGATAGGTAACTGATCAATTTCTTCTTTTCAGCCACCTGTTGATCAGCTCATCAGGTGTTTCTGTTACCATGGCGACTCATTTTCTGATGATGTCACGGACTACATATTTAAAGTTATTAAACGGGGATGTGGATTTGGAAATGAGGTGATACCTCTGTAGCTCCTTCTCACTGCCGGAGGCTAGCAGCTACAGGCTACAATTAGCTGCCACTAGCATCACACACACAAAACAATCCCCAGGTGCATTGTGGGTAGTGTAGGCACCTCATTTTGACAAGGAAGATTGTGAAGAATATTGGCAGCTTGTTTGATTTTACAGGCGAGGTCCTGGAGCGGGTGCGGGAGGCGGGGAATCAGCAGGTGTCTGTGTTGGACCTGGGCTGCGGGAAAGGAGGAGACCTGCTCAAGTGGAGGAGGGGCGGGATCAATCACCTGGTCTGTGCAGGTAATTGGTTATTATTGATTACCTTCTGTTTTAATCCTCTTATTTTGAGAAAAGTGTACAAATTAAACCAGTTCATACTTTATTCTACTACTTTTTGAGTATGTTATAAAAATATATTTGTTAAAGAACTTTTCTTACTTGTATTTTCATACCTTTTAAACAAAACAATGAATTAATAATACTTTTTATGCATTAAAATGAACAGGGACACCATGTACGAAGATGTGAATGGGTGTATTTATTTATTTAACGGACAAACTGAGGCAACTCGGCTTCTTGACCGATGATTAGAATGATCTAAAATACATTCCAGCTCGACCACCATAAACTCTCCCAACTGTCTGCTGCACATGAATTATTAACCAGCAGCGTTTTTTTTGTTTTCAGATATAGCCGGAGTGTCAGTGGAGCAGTGCGAGAGTCGATACGAGGACATGAAGAGGAAAAGTCACGTTAACGAGAAAATCTTCAGCGCTCAGTTTATCACGGCGGACTGCACCAAGGTAGAACCGCAGCACCTAGACCAGTTCTTACAGCCTCACTTTGGGACTATCGAGAGAAAGTTCATGGTCCGGTGTATAACCGTGGGTGACCTTTTGAACTCTGCATACAGGAGGTTTTGTCAGAGAAGCTGGACGACCCCGAGCTGCGGTTCGACATCTGCAGCTGTCAGTTCGTGTATCATTATTCGTTTGAGAGCGAGCAGAAGGCCCACATGATGCTGAGGAACGCCTGCGAGCGCCTCAAACCCGGAGGTTTCTTCGTGGGAACGACGCCGGACTCCTACGAACTCGTGTAAGGACTCGTCTCGCGCTGTTTGCTGACAGGAAGTCTCGCCGTAGACTCCCCGCCTATCATCTGTTTGTTTTGCAGCAGGTTTTGAATAACATTTGCCGTTTCTTCTTCTTCTCGTTCTCCTTCTGTCTGCAGTAAACGTCTGGAGGCGTCAGACTCTCTGTCCTTCGGTAACGAGGTTTTCAAAGTGTCCTTTCAGTCCAAAGGGGTTTATCCTCTGTTCGGCTGTCAGTATCACTTCAGCCTGGAGGAAGTGGTCGATGTTCCAGAGTTTCTCGTTTACTTTCCTTTGTTCGAACAGTAAGTATTAGTTTTATTTAAAAACTCTGGGATATCGTAAACGTGATCCTCTTCCTGATTTAAAGCTCATGACTAAAGATTCAACGGCCTTGTTAGAAACAGCACTGTACCTATTCTACTGTAGAATCGAATGGAAAGACACTGCTGTAAAGAATCCACTGTAAAAGAAGTTGTAAAGCTACTGTGATGAATTTCCAGAAAGTTTCCATTGGTAGTTGGGCTCGGGAATTTTGGAAACATGTATTTCAATAGTGTTAATAACTTAACAAACACAAACAGAAGAGCAATATGTAAAAAACACCCTTAATACCAACACCAACATGGAGAAAATAAAAGTAAATACCTATACAAACCTTTGCTATTTCACACACATACTTTGGGGTAGGTGAGGAGATTATTGCACATGTAGTTATTGTAAAAATAGAAATAAAGCTGTGCTAAAACGTCTACTGTAGAACCTCCTGTAAAACCGGTGTAATAACTCTCCAGTGATTTGTTTCTGGCAGCATGGCGAAGGGTTACAACATGCGTCTGGTGTTGAAGCAGAGGTTCTCAGAGTTCTTTGAAGAAAAAGTGAAGAAGGATCAACACCGCAGTCTCATGATGAAGATGATGGCTCTCGAGGTACGGCAGTTAATTCTAATCGCCACAGTATTTAGGTGTGAGATTCATGCGTAGTAAACGTTTCGGTCGTGTTTCCAGCCGTTTCCTTGTGAGGACGGAGGTCGGCAGGCCTCAGACAGCAGAGGGGAGTACAGCCATGCTAAAGAGCACTGCAGCAGAGCAGGAGTCCGAGTACCAGTGGTGGGTCTGCTGGCAACACAAAACCTCAGGCTACGTCAGGCCGGTTCGGTTCACTTTGGTCTAACTGTTTGTTTGTTTGTTGCAGGGCACTCTGAGCAAATCTGAGTGGGAAGCAACAAGTAAGTTTCACTGTTAACGTCATATTTTAATAATCAGACTCATCCTCACTTTAACTCAATAGTGTTTCTTTAGTCTTAGACAGCAGGTTGATAGTATCGGTAATTAAAATTATTCTAGGCAGGTATCTGTAACAATAGGAATTGGGAACCTTTGTTTAGTTCAGCGTGACACACGGGCATGTTTTAAAGTGACACCACTGGAGTTACTGGACCGAGCTGAATGTTCCCTACATGGTAAACGTTTAATAAAGTGTGTAACCCAGCAGGTTAGAACAGCAGCAGAGTAGCTTCTTGTGATGAAGTAACAGACATCGCCACGTTTAGTGCCGACAGCACTGATGGATGGATGCACATCCAGTGAAGGCACTTTTTTGGATTGTAACTTAAAAAGTCTGTGATGAAAAATGAAAGCGACATTTTTATTAGGTTTTTATTTGATTAATTAAAAGTAAGATGGAGATTTTGTCTTTTCAAGAATAAAAAATGTTAATTTCCTCAGTTAAGGATGTTGACGAATACATGACGAAACATTGAGGAATATGTTTCATGTCATGTTCTGCTTACGACTCCTGTGTAGACACCGAATTAGTTTTGATTTTACAAACTTTTAAAATGATAAAGCTTCACCTTTCCTTTGTTTCTCTCTCCAGGCATCTACCTGGTGTTTGTCTTTCAGAAGATGTCCTGATGCTGAAGAGAAACTCCTTGTCTTGCTAACCTGTCCTTCATCAGCTCACCTGTTCTCCATCTTGTGTTTGTACAGTGTTTACCAGTTTTCTTTTTGAGTCAGTTTTGATAAACTATGAACTGTGTTTGGAGTTGTAGAAATTAATTAAATCAAAATGTAAAGTCTGCTCTTGTGTCTCGAGTGATCGTTTGTACCTGCAGCCTGAGGTGTAACGCCTCCTCACTACAGGTCAGTGTTGACGGAAACAGTGAGCGGATTGTAGGGATATGGGTTTCCATGACAACACACGGTACGTTTACATAACACTCAAGAAAATCTAATTATTGTGTTAACCTATGATAGGATTTGTAAATCGCATGTATACACCTTGAGTTGAAATTGGACCATGTTGGACTTTTCATAGATGAATTAAAACACCTAGATAATGCAATTTTAATTAGATTTTCTCCGTCACATACGCACCTTGGCCGGACTGAAGCTGGACAACATGTGAGCACATGCTCCACAACGGTGGAGACGGGACAAGAGGTTTTTCCCCAGGGCCTTGACCCAAGACTGGAAGGACATGGTGGTATTTTGTGATACTGTTGCTGTGAATAGCAAACATGGAATGTGGCAATTATTAAGTACCACATGTAAGATGTGTACAAAGACACAGCTTTGTTGCGCTCTCTGTGCCTTCTAACAGAAATGGCTCCAAGATGTTTATACTTGATGTATACTTTGTATTTCCATACTCTTTGATTGCAGGTTTATTTTGGAAATTGAGCAACTTTTAATGCTAAACTATCGTCATCTTGTCGTTGGGTATGTTTGATTCTGATAGTCTGGTGTTAGCCAGGCTAGCTTCATATGCAAAACAAGGTAGGCATAGTTTTACTTGGAAAGTTTATTTTCACTGTAAAACTTCTTAATATTCAAGAATTCAATGTTCATTAAAGGAAACTGTTAATATTGTTTGCTGATGATACCCATCTATTTCTATCCTTCAGAAAAACACATAGTCTGCTTGGATCTCAGCAGATCTTGTAGATCTCTCAACATTGATGAAAGAACGTTGCTTTGGATAATAGTGCCTAATGAATGAAATTGTTTTGAGCCACTTTTAGAGATGGGCTAGGAAATCTAGCTAGCACCCAACTGGTTGTGAATGTCTATCTGAGAATTCCTGGTTGCTGAGGACTCAACACGTCTTTAGAACGGTGCAGAACGACTGAATCTTTGGTTTCAAACTCTGCAGCAAGATTGTTTCTCCCCTTTGTGTACAGCCAGGTAGCTTCTCAGATTAGCTTTTGTTTGAGTTTTCAAACAGGAGACGAGCAACTACGTGGTTTCTCTTGAATGAATTTTCATGTGTGTCTGGAGATTCCGTTTTGAGTTCAGTAATTTGCCACAAACGGAGCAGCTGCAAGGCTTCGCTCCCGTGTGGATCATCATGTGGATCTTAAGAGACGACTTGCATATAAATCTTTTACCACATTCAGAGCAGCCGAACGGTTTCTCTCCCGTGTGAGTTTTCATGTGGTAGCGCAGACCTGGCTGAGTAAAAGTTTTACCGCACACAGAGCAGCTGTAAGGTTTCTCTCCTGTGTGAGTTATCGTGTGTCTTTTCAGATTTCTCCAGCAACTGAATTGTTTACCACATTCAGAGCAGCTGTAGGGTTTCTCTCCTGTGTGGATTATCATGTGTCTTTTCAGATTAGTCTGGAAACTGAACCGTTTGCCGCATTCAGAGCAGCTGAAAGGCGTCTCTCCTGTGTGAGTTATCATATGTCTCTTCAGATTAGTCTGCAAACTGAATTGTTTACCACACTCAGAGCAGCTGAAAAGCTTCTCTTCTGTGTGGATGAACATGTGCGTCTGCAGATTTCCCTTTTTGTTAAATCTTTTCCCGCACACGGAACAGCTGAATGGTTTCTCTCCCGTGTGAATCATCATGTGTCCCTTCAGATTTCTCCTGCAACAGAATTGTTTCCCACATTCAGAGCAGCTGAATAGTTTTTTGCCTGTAGCCCCAGGTTTAGAAGTCTTGTCAGTACAATCATGTCCGCAATTATTAGCTTTAGATCTACCACCAATATCACACATCATATTAGGCGCTACTACATCACTACTAGGCACTTTTTCCAGAGAGATTAAACCAGATTTTGGTTCACTGTTGTCCTTCCAATCCTCACTGTCATCAGTCTCATGTTCAGAGAAGTCTGAGGTGTCCTCGTCAGTCTCAGGTGGTAAAAGTGAGTTCCTGGCTGCTTCTGCACCACTATCGTCTCCATCAGCTTCTGTTTTCATCTGTTCAGTTTGTCTTTGGTGAAGCTGTGAGGACTGAGGTTTCTCTTCATCATCTTCACTTTTCACTGGAACAGGAAAGAATGTGAACTTAATATCAGCCTCCTCCAGCCCTTGAAGCTGCTCTCCCTCCTGACTGGTCCAGACTTCCTCCTGTTCCTCTTTAATGCGTAGGGGGTCTGGATCCTCCTGGTCCGGACTGGAGCTGCATTCCTGCTGCTCTTCTTCACCAACAATCACTTTTCGTACATCGGCAGGTAAAGCTGAAACACGGACATGTTTGTTCAGGGCAATGGTGGCGTGTTATGGACAAAAAGAAGTCAACTCAAAGTTTTTCAGTTTACTGTCACAGACAAAAAAAAAAATCACATTCAAGAAGCTAGAGTTAGAGTGAGTTATACTACAATCAGCTATAGATGTGTTTACCCAAGTACCCAGTATTGATTGTTACTTTTTATTATTATTACTTGCTTCAGATCGATGCTGTTGGAGTGAATAGTGTTGATTCAGAGGCATTACTGTGGGTTTCTGTGTGTGTGTGTGTGTGTGTGTGTGTGTGTGTGGTGGGCGGGGCTCAGCGTTGACAGAACAGATGAGAGTCTATGGTGAAGCATCACATCTGTTCTTTATGTCAATGTGAGTCTCAGTTGTATCGTTAAGACTTGAGTAACATCTCTGGTTGAAAGACGCAGATACAAAAAAATGGGATTTTTGTCTTCAGTAAAAAATGACGCCGCAGGTCAAATGTACTTAGTTACTTTACTGCTCACAATGAAATATTACAGCGGAAGCTAGCAGCGGCTAACGTTAGCATAGCTCTCATTGTAGCTTGTTTCCCGCAGACAAACAAACAAACAAACAAACAAACCTTCTGTTCGCAGCTGTCGGTCCATCTCTCCTCCGCCCTCCGAACGGAACACTGCGACTTCCGGGGACGGGTTTCAAAATAAAAGCCTCTCCGGCGGCCTGGTGGATGGTTTTATAACATTTAATAAAATATAAACGGAAGGAAAACAGTCACAGAGAAAGAAGACATTTAAACAGTTGAAATGGAAGCAGAATGATGGATATGCGACGCGAAGCTGAACCGGAAACACTTCTCGAAGTGACTACATATTGTGCTAAACGATGCTAGCTTGTTAGCTCCGTTAGCTTTGCTAGCAGAGCCGCTTTTCCTGACTCTAAAATCCAACACGGTGAGTCTCTGAGTCTCCAGATAAACCTGAAAGGACTTCGTTTTTCACCATGTTTATTAAAGCTAATATTAAGCTATCCGCGGTTAGCAGCTCAGTGTGTTGATTTGCTGCCATCTACTGGTCAGATCCTCCATCAACTAATCAATAAATCTTTAATCATCACATTTGATCCTAGTGTAAAGACACAAATGTGTTCCCATCACTTTAAATAATATACACAGTAACGTATTAACTGGAGCCACATATTTATCGCAAAGTCTTATAAATGTTAGTCTTATTGAAACCTTAATGTTAAATGTTCACTATTTTATATATATTATTTAGACTAATGTAAAGAAACTGCTGTAAAAACTTCTTAAAATGATTCTACTGACGATTAATGGCTAATGATTCTACTATTTAGTGTCTACTATAAAGAAACGCTTTCAAAGATATTGGTTTCCATGACAACAGCGTTATGGTATCCTGAAGACGCAATCTTTTGATACCGGAATATTTCCACGTCACAACCTTTTTTGCATTGCTGTGTGTTCTGGCAAGACACATTCTTATGAAAACACCACCCTGTGAGTTTATTAAATTCCTTCAACAGTGTTTATTTGCTAAACTATGTCAAACATATTAATTCCATCTATTAAATCATGAATCCACCCATACATCGACAGACAGGCAGCCTTATGACTGCTGGCCTGGATGCCTACTGCATCTGCATTAAAAAAATAAATAAATAAAACACCACATATATAATTCACTTGGAATTTGTTTACTTTGACTGAATCATTTTATTATTTTTTTTAGGATTTGTTTGTTACACCAAAACAATGAAATTGTTTCTCCCAGGCCACAGAAATAATAAATAGTTTATCTAAAGAAACTGTTTACGTTACGTTACTATGCCGATGATACCCTGCTCCTTGGATGAGAGAACAATCCTTTCTGGATGAAATGGTAAATTGTTTCGAGCCAGTTTTAATGATAATCTTCTTCAGCAACAACTGGTTGTACATGTCTATCTGGCTGTGAGCTGCTCATCAATACTTCTTTGGTTTCATACTCTGCAGTAAGACTGTTTCTCCCCCTAATCTTTGAGAACAAAAGGAGCAGCCGTGTGGTTTCTCTTGAATGGATTTCCATGTGTCTGCGGATTCCCATTCATTTCAATATATTACACAGATCAGCTGCAAGGCTTCTCTCCTGTGTGGCTCATCATGTGACTCCTAAGAGAAGACTTGCATATAAATCTTTTGTCACATTCAGAGCAGCTAAACGGTTTCTCTCCCGTGTGAGTTTTCATGTGGTAGCGCAGACCTGGCTGAGTTAGCAGTTTACCACACACAGAGCAGCTGAATTTCTCTCCCGTGTGGGTCATCATGTGTCTTTTCAGATTACTCCAGCAACCAAATTTTTTACCACATTCAGAGCAGCTTAAGTGTTTCTCTCCTGTGTGAGTTTTCATGTGGTAGCGCAGACCTGGTTGTGTGAAAGTTTTCCCGCAGACAGAGCAGCTGTAGGGTTTCTCTCCTGTGTGGATTACCACGTGCCTCTTCAGATTTCTCCTGCAACTGAATCGTTTGCCGCATTCAGAGCAGCTGAAAGGCGTCTCTCCTGTGTGGATTATCATGTGTCTCTTCAGGTTTGTCTGGAAACTGAATTGTTTACCACATTCAGAGCAGCTGAAAAGCTTCTCTTCTGTGTGGATGAACATGTGCGTCTGCAGATTTCCCTTTTTGTTAAACGTTTTCCCGCACACGGAACAGCTGAATGGTTTCTCTCCCGTGTGAATCATCATGTGTCCCTTCAGATTTCTGCTGCAACAGAATTGTTTCCCACATTCAGAGCAGCCAAATAGTGTTTTTCCTGTAGTGCCAGGTATACAAGAGTCTGAAGTCTTGTCAGCACAATCATGTCCACAATTATTAGCTTTAGATCTCCCACCGATTTTACACATATTATTACTACCGGGGAGTTTTTCCAGAGAGCTTAAACCAGATTTTGGTTCACTGCTGTCCTTCCAATCCTCACTGTCATCGGTCTCATGTTCAGAGAAGTCTGAGGTGTCCTCGTCAGTCTCAGGTGGTAAAAGTCTATCAGATCCACAGTCGTCTCCATCAGCTTCTGTTTTCATCTGTTCAGTTTGTCTTTGGTGAAGCTGTGAGGACTGAGGTTTCTCTTCATCATCTTCACTCTTCACTGGAACAGGAAAGAATGTGAACTTAATATCAGCCTCCTCCAGCCCTTGAAGCTGCTCTCCCTCCTGACTGGTCCAGACTTCCTCCTGTTCCTCTTTAATGCGTAGGGGGTCTGGATCCTCCTGGTCCGGACTGGAGCTGCATTCCTGCTGCTCTTCTTCACCAACAATCACTTTTCGTACATCGGCAGGTAAAGCTGAAACACGGACATGTTTGTTCAGGGCAATGTTATGGACAAAAAGAAGTCAAATAAAAGATATTAATGATATTAAAATAATCAATCGATCCTTATCAGAACAGTTAAATAACTCAAGATTTAATGTTGGAAGTAATAGTAGAAATACTGTCATCCAAATATACTTAACAAGAAAATGTCCTGTCAAATGTTACACAAGTAAAAGTACTTAAATTATTACAAAATAAAGTACTCATTACATTGACTGATAATGTTTGTTTTATCACTAAAAAAACATGAGAATATTTTATTGTTTTAGTTCATCTTAAAGAGACAATGTTAGATACTTTGTGAGGATTTTTAGTAAAAGTACTGCATTATATTATATATGTGTTTATTTAAAATACTTTATAAAGCAGATTTTACACAAAGCATAGAACACATTTAAAAAAATGCAAGAACAACAATTTAAACAGTAAGAATACTAAATAAATATTATGTCAAATCTGCTTCTTAAAGTAATTGAGTGCAGTTTAAAGTAGCATCGCATGGAAATACTCAAGTACAAGTACCTAAAACTTATACTTAAGTACAGTACTTGAGTAAATATACTTAGTTACTTTCCACCTCTGCTCACAACAATGGACCTTACAGCAGGAGCTAGCAGCGGCTAATGATAGCATAGCTCTCACTGTAGCGTCCTGTCAACAGACAAACAAACAATATAACAAATAAACAAACAAACCTGTTCGCAGCTGTCGGTCCATCTCTCCTCCGCCCTCCTCACTCAACACTGCGACTTCCGGGGACAGGTTTCAAAATAAAAGCCTCTCCGGCGGCCTGTTGGATGTGTTTTATAATATTTATTAACATATAGATGGAAGGAAAACAGTCACAGAGAAAGAAGACATTTAAACAGTTGAAATGGAAGCAGAATGATGGATATCTGACCCGAAGTTGAACCGGAAACACTTCTCTAAGTGGCTAACATATCGTGCTAAGAGACGGTAGCTTGTTAGCTCCGTTAGCTTTGTTAGCAGAGCTGCTTTTCCTGACTCTGACATCCAACACGCTGAGTCTCTGAGTGTCCGGATAAACCTGAAAGGAATTCATGCTTTTCGCCATGTCTGTGAAAGATAATATTTAGCTATCAGCGGCTAGCATAACGTTAGCTTAGTGCAGCTCAAACAGCTCATTCTGTTGATCTGCTGCCACCTACTGGCCAGAACCAGAAACTGCAGCTCCAGACTTTAAAGGGTCATTTATTATTATTAAATTATTATTATTTTTAAATATATATATATATATATATATATATATATATATATATATATATATATATATATATATATATATATATATATATATAGTATAATTATTGTTTTGGGAACAAACAGAGGAAAACAATCAAATACAGAAAATATAAATTTTATATATTATATGAATTAGCTCCATCTTGTGTTTGCTCTGAATGAACGTGTCCTTTGTGGTGTTTTAAAACATAAAAAACTCACTTAGTTTTGTGTTTTTTTTTTCCCAGACACTTTGAACCAGATCCTGAGATGATGACAGAAGAAATACTTGCTACAAAACATCTTTATTCATCATGTAAAGCTTCAGATAGTTCACAGATTGGTGAAGTCTGATAACAGACTTTGTCTTTTGTGTTCAGATGAACCCAGTGAGAGCTTCCATGGATAAAAGCACAGGAAAAATTCACAAGAGTTGACGGCCACAGTTTGACTGACAGCTGATCTCTGTGCACCAACAAGCTCGGAAACCAACAAAATGAGAAATTACAGACAAATGAAGTCTAAAGAGAGTCATGGTCTCAAAGACCCTGCAGAAGTGTGATCTGGGTACTCTAACTCCGGAGGAGGAACCAGGACCTGAGACGCCAGTTCTGATGTGGTTGAACCAAAAATGTACAAATATTATTGTCACAATATAAAGACCAAGACTTGTTTATTACTTCTAAACACACATTTAACATCTCTGCTGATGCTCTTGTATGCAGCTGCTGCATTAATTCCTCTAACTCGCTATTAATTCGCTAACTCCCAGTAACAATCAAGCTGGTGACAATCAATGATTCCCTCTGACGTGATGATTCAGACTCCAGCTCCTGGAAAATCTGTAACCGCACATGGAGCAAGAGAACGGTTTGAGTCCTCATATGCTTCACCACCTCCGTCCTGCCTCTAAAATGGCTTGTCGTCTACAGTGCCGTTCAAAAGTTTGGGATCCCCCAGACAATTTTGTGTTTTCCACAAAAAGGTCACATTTTTATTTACCACCATTAGCTGTAAAATGTATAGAAAATATAGTCAAGACATTGACATGGTTAGAAATAATGATTCGTATTTGAAATATTTTTTTCCTTCAAACTTTGCTTTCATCAAAGGAAGGTCAGTTTCATAGCTTCTTTAAGCAGCTAAACTGTTTTCAGCTGTATTAACATGATAGCATCAAGGATTTTCTAATCATCCATTAACCTTCTGATGCAATGAGCAAACACATTGTTCCATTAGAACACTGGACTGATAGTTGCTGGAAATGGGCCTCTATACACCTATGTAGATATTGCGTGTCCCTAAACTTTTGAACAGTAGCGTATGTGAGATGATGCAGTTCTATGCATGGACCTTGTGAAACTACTGTTGGACTCATTAGTTCTGTTCCTATCTGATAATAACACGTCTGTGTGCTGCGTTTGGATCCGAGTGTGAATCAGTGTCGTGGCCTTTATGCTCCTCCACAGAGCAGAGATAACAGGTAACCTGCTGATTATCATCTTCATCACCTCATCATGACGAGAGCAGATGTTCTGCAGCGGCTTGTCTGAGGAGTCCACCAGCTTGTGTTTCTTTAATGGAGCTACATCATAATGAAGGTAAAGTTGTTTATACCTCAGGCATTGAGTGTTTGAAGACTTGTTTCTTTGTTTCTATTTCTTTCTTATACCAGACTTTTTTTTAATCTGCAAACAAAACTAAATATGATGAAATGATGAAGTTCCAGTTACGTAATAATAATTAAAAAAAAAAAGAAACGACTATATGATAACATCTAAACTATCAGTAAGTTTCTCCCCAGCATGAACCCTCATGTGATGGGTCAGCTTTGATTTTGTAGAAAATCCTTTGCCGCACGAGGAGCAGTCGAACGGTTTCTCCCCCGTGTGGGTTCTCATGTGCTCGGAGATGTACTGCCGGCACCGGAACCGCTTCAGGCAGAACGAGCAGCTGAAGGGTTTCTCCCCCGTGTGACACCTCATGTGACGATTCAGACTCTCGCTCCTGGAAAACCTGTAACCGCAAACGGAGCAAGAGAACGGTTTCTCTCCGGTGTGAGTCCTCATGTGCTTCACCAGCTCCGTCCTGCCTCTGAAATGTTTCTGGCAGACCGAGCAGCTCAGCGGCTTGTCGTCTACGTGAGACGTCGCGTGCCTCTGCATGGAACGCTTGTCCGTAAATTCTTTCCCGCACTTGAAGCAGCTGTACGGTTTGCTGCTCGTGTACCAGACCACGCTGCTGACGCAGTCTTTCTTCCGGCAGGAATTCGTTTTCGCTCCTTTTAAACCCGACTGGGGTTCTTTGGTCTCCGTCCAGTCGTCGCTGTCGTCAGTCTCAGGTTCAGAGCAGCCGTAAGTCTCCTCGTCGCTGTCTGGATGCGAGTTCCTTTCTTCTTCTGCTTGTCCACAGTTCTCTACGTCACCTTCTGTTTCCATTTGTTGGTTTTGTCTTTGATGAAGCTGTGAGAGCTGAGGTTTTTCTTCCTCCTCTTCAGTCTTTACGGGAACAGGAGAGAACGTCATCTTCATATTGGCCTCGTCCGACCCTTGAAGCTGCTCCCCCTCCTGACCGGTGCCGACTTCCACCTGTTCCACTTTAATGTTCGGGGGTTCCTGGTCCAGATCCGAGCTGCACTCCTGCTGCTCTACTTGAACGATAACATCTCTTTCATCATCCGAAGGTGAAGCTGCAACACACAAAAATGAAGGTATAATTTAACATCTGCTCTATGGTTTCAGTCTTCTGAGGATGTACAATTAATTACACAAATATGAATGCTCTGTTTATCTTATCTGGGTGAACACTCTTCTCTGATTGGCTGGCAGGTATGCAGCTTTTAAACCTCAATCAATCATTGATTAGAGTCATTTTTAAGAAGAAAATGTCCAAATTCTCTGGTTCCAAATTATCAAATATGATTATTTTCTGTTTTCTTCTATAACAGTAAACTAATTATCTTTAGGTTGTGGTCTGTTGGTCTGGAAAAAAAGAGATTTTAGGTTGAATCTGCAGCTTTTATAAATAGTGATCAACATTTTATGATCTAAAGAACTAATCGATTCATCATTTCAGTAATCGATAGATTAATCAACTATCAAAATAGCCGTTATTCGCACCCCTAATATAATAGAAATAGAAATATTATTAAATTATAAGTCATCAAGCATAATCTGTGTTTTCTGCCTTTGTACAACTGATTGATGGAAAATTATTTCCAGCAGGAGAAAGGACACAGACCTGTTGGTTGTTTTGCTGGGCTACTGGGATGATGATGATGATGGTGGTGGTGGTGATGGTGGTGACAGCGTGGCGGGTCGTTCCTCTGGATCGACGCATACAGCTGCTGGAACATCTTGTCGGCCTCCCGTTGCCGCTGCTCCTCCATCTCCATTTGCGTCTTCATCCAGTTGCTGAACATCTTCATCTGCTGTCGGTGCCGCTGCCGCTCGCCCTGCATGAACTCGTCGTGCTGCTTCTTCTGCATGTCCAGGAAGGCCTCCATGACGTCGATCACGTCCGCCTTCTTCTTCCGCTTCTTGCTCGGGGCTAAAACCTGCCTGTCGGGGCCTCTCGTCCTCATCGTGCACACGCTGGTGTCGGAAGTCTCCGCCTGTGTCGAGTCATCAGAGTGGGACTCGTCTGCAATGAGTGACGTGTCTGTTAAAGCAAAAGTTAAGTTGAACATTAGACGCAAACATAGACATCACAAGAAGAGGTTGTAAAACCTTTCTGATGTGCACATCTACCCGATTAAAGTATTTTCCCAGGATTCATTACAGCCACTATGACACTTCACGTTATAACTAATACATCCAGCATCTAGTTAAAGGCCTGAAGGTCTGAAATTACTTTAATTAGACATGTGTAGGAAGGAAGGAAATGAAGGATTTTTTAATGTGTTTTCATTTCATTAATTAGTTTATTTGCCATTTATTTTAACAATCCAATTAAATATATTTCTACATGTAGAAACTTTTATACGTATTTATAACAGGAAATGTCAAATAACAAAGAATACTACTTTTGGGTCTATACTTTACTGGAGTATTTATTTTACTTCATATTTCCCCCTTATGTTGCTTTAACTTTTACACTTTAAGTATTTTTGAAACCAGAATTTTTACACTTTTAATAGAGTAAAACAAAGCTTGAGTTGATATTTCAACTTCTACAGAAGAATTTATACTTATACGTGGTAAATTAACGCAAATACTTCTGAAACCTCCAATTATAACCATATAATTCACACCAATCACGATACTTGGCCCATTTGGTTGACCTTGCAGCACGTGAAACCCGGAAACACACATTTTTTAATAGATAAATTAGAGGCGCACGTTAGATAACGGACCACATCCGTAGCTTTAAGGCTATAACTGTTATTTCATGATTAAAACCAACAGAACCCGTAACTGAACGGAAATCGACTCACTGCTCAACGGGGTCTCCGGTGCCCGGTCCTCGGCCCCTGCAGGGCTCGTGCTTGTCTTCTCCGCGTGAGCCGCAGCGGCGCCGGACTCGGGACGTTTCCGTTTCTGTTTCGGCTTCAGGCCCAATATCTTATTCACGGCGTCGAACCACTGGAACTTCCCCTTCTCGGCACCTTTCCGGTGCCGGACCTTCAGATACTGAGCCCGCAGTTTCTTCACCTTGTGCCGGCACTGCTCGGTGGTCCTCCGGTAGCCCCGGACCAGCAGGTAGTCGCGGACTTTCCCGAATATCTCCGAGTTCTTGTGCGTATGCTCCAGTTCGGTCTGGATGTTCTCGTCCGCCCAGATTTCAAGCAAACACTCGACCTCCGCGTCCGACCAGCGAAGACCCTTCGACGCCATTGTTGTGTTTGGCGGGAGGAAACGGGTCCTACGGTCCTACGTACAGGTCCCGGTCCCGGTACCGGTACCGCAGCCGCTACAAACCAGCTACGGTGGCCGAGGAGGACCAAAGCAGGTTTAAACGACAAGCGAATTTCAATGAAACAAACTTCAACTAATGAATGAATATTAAAAGTAACAGTAAGTAATGTAATAAATACGACATTTTTATCCAGGAAGCACATTTTGAATTAAATATAAAATGTATGAATAGTATGTTTTATATCACATCACACTCATGGACTGATGCAACACAGGTGATAACTGTTTTCCCTTTAAAAAAAATAAAAATAAAACTTTTCCAATAGGTAGATAGAATATTTTCAATTTAAACATTTAATTTCAAATATAAAAATAATATATTTTAAAATAATAAAATATATATATTTTAAAAAATGTATTGGCCACCTGCAAAACCTCCGCAGGTGGCGGTAATGAACCGGTTTGTTGTTTGCCAGCCGCCATTAATGCTGAAGAAGAAGAAGAAGAATATAAAGACGAAGAAGAAACTCAACAGTGGCTCTGCTTGTGTAAGTAAAATTTATCATCTCTCAAACTGACTGGTTGCAAAGCACGAATTGAAATAGAAAACGCCACTCCATCTCCATTTAATCACAGATCCTGGTCTCGTGCAGTTTAACATGATTCCTAAAATGCTTTATGAAGCTTTTAAAGGGACATTCTGCCCTGTGCTGTTGATAGCAGCTGTATCCAGGTTTCATTGTTGAACCACCGTTCAATAAACTTTCTAATATCGATTTAATATCAATAATCAATAAGTCTTTTCTCTTGTTATTATTTATTTGTGACCTTCTTAAGCTGAAAAATTGCTGCTGTTACATTCTCTTCCTATTTAATGCAGTGTTTTTTCTCATGGCTGTGTGTGGAGTGTTTAATACATGCTGTGTATATAAAATATAATAGAAAACTCGATTTTATCTTTCAGGTAACAGATTTCAAAGTCTCCTAAGAATCTCAGTCTTTTACAGTCCAATGTAAAAGCCTATGGGCTGGACCCAGTTGCATGATGGGAGGACTTTAATCTCTAAAAATATTAAACCTTAATGAAATTATTTAAAGCATATTAACTGTTGAAACGATGAACATTAGGCGTTTTGTTTCCCGTTGCACAGGATCTTGCACAGGCCAAAGATATGCAATGCATTGTGGGATACAGTAGGCAATGTTGACTGGTACAACATGTAGGTATTTTTAGATTTTGCTTTTGTTTGCATACTACTGTTTGAATAATTCAGTTTGTTGCTGTTTATAATACAGCAACAATCTCAGCATCATATGTACTTTTGAAAATAAGGTGGTTGCAAATGTGTACATAATAGATATTAATATATTATCTATTACAATATTTATGATATAGATGTTTTTTATGTATTTGCTACATTTACAGTTTCATCCTTGTGGAAAGTGGACAGTCTCAACATTTGACTGTGGAATCTGATCTTTGTTACAGATCACCTTTGCTGATGCTAACATGAGGAAATGTAGCAGTTCGAGCTGTGAGCGGAGGCATCAGGTATGTCGCTATGCGCCCGCAGCCGAGTCAGTAGAACGCTTGACGAAGAGTGGCGATGATGAAGGTCACAGACAAGCACGAGAGGAGGAGGATCATCAGAGGGACGCCTCAGATCATGTGCAACAGGAGCAGGTGCACCAGGACAATGGCAGCCTCGCTGTGTGTGAAGATAGAGACTCCTGTCAAAAGGAGCTTGATGACCCCAAAAACCCCAAACCTGGATCAGTCCCTCCACAGCCTCCAGCTGCTATTATGCTTTTCTTTAATCAGAACTTTGTGAAGTTCAGTCCTGGGGTGCGCATACAAGGTAAGGTGACTGTATGTCCATCCTTTGATTACCTCTGCCAAGGAGGTTCTGTTTTTACCTGCATTTGTCTTGTTGTTGGCAAAATATCTCAAAAAGTTTTGGCTGGATTTTCATCAAATTTTCAGCGAATGTTGGGAATGGTACCATGAACAAATGATTACATTTTGGTAGTGATCCATTAAAAAATCCTGGTTTCTGAATCAGTTTTAAGTTTTTGTTCTTTGGTAACATTGCAGTAAATGGACACTTCTAACGCCGATGAAGAGTGGTCTGACACAAGGATGTGACATGATAGTTTTTAAATCACTGACTCCAGCTGCAGTCCACTCTTTTTGAGTCTCCCCCATGTTTTTGAATAGATTTAGTTTCACAATCCTCTCCAGGTTGTGGTTATCCCTATTCCTTTTTTTTCTACCACATCATTTCCTTCCCTTCGCCTCTTTATTAATGTGCTTGATCACAGAGATTTGTGAACAGCCGGTCGCTTTAACAATGACTTTTTGTGCCTTGCCCTCCTTTGCAAGGTGTCAGTAGTAAAGTACAGTACAGAACTAGACTGAGAGATCATTTAAAGGCCTTTGCAGGTGTTTTGAGTTGTTTAGTTGATTAGAGTGTGGCGCCGGTGTCTTCAATATTAAACCTTTCAATATCCCAATTTTCTGACATACTCAATTTTGGGTTATCTTTAGTTGTCAGTTATAATCATCAGTATAATCATCAAGATTCTCTCTGTCATGCAGACATCCAGCAGCTGTTAGAGACTAAAGAAGAGCATGAGCAGCCGGAGTGCAGCTCCAGTCTGGACCAGGAGGATCCAGACCCCCCACACATTAAAGAGGAACAGGAGGAAGTCGGGACCAGTCAGGAGGGAGAGCAGCTCAAAAAGCCAGAGGAGGCTGATATCATCAGCTTCACGTACACCCCCGTCCCACGTGAAGATCATGAAGAGAAACCTCAGCCCTCACAGCTTCATCAAAGACAAACTGAACAAATTAAAACAGAAGCTAGTGGAGATGATTGTGGAGCATCAGAAGCAGCCAGAAACGCAGATTCAGATCAACTTTTAGCACCAGTTAGTGATCAGACCTCAGACTCCTCTGAAACCGACACCACCGGAAAAACAATATTCAGCTGCTCCGAATGCGGCAAAAAATTCCGTTTCATGAAAAGCATGAAGAGACACATGACGACCCACGCGGGGAAGAAATTCAGCTGCTCTGAATGCGGCAAACAATTCAGTTTCAAGAGCAGCATGAACAGACACATGACGACCCACGCGGACAAAAGATTCAGCTGCTCGGAATGCGGCAAACAATTCAGCTTCAAGAGTAGCATGAAGAGACACGTGATGACTCACACAGGAGAGAAATGTAGCTGCTCCGTGTGCGGGAAAACGTTTACTAAAGCAGGACTGCACCTTCACATGAAAACCCACACGGGGGAGAAACCCTTTAGTTGCTCTGAATGTGGGAAACAATTCAGTTTCAAGAGTAGCATAAAGAGACACATGACAATCCACACAGGGGAGAAGTGTAGCTGCTCCGTGTGCGGGAAATCTCTCTCTCTCTTAAGTTTGGATGACCATATGAAAACTCACACGGGGGAGAAACCCTTTCATTGCTCTGAATGCGGCAAACAATTCAGGTTCAAGAGCAGCATAAGGAGACACATGATAATCCACACAGGAGAGAAATGCAGCTGCTCTGTCTGTGGGAAATCTCTTTCTCTCTCAAGTCTGGATGACCACATGAAAACCCACGTAAGGGGGAAACCTTTTCGTTGCAGCGAATGCGGCAAACGGCTCTGTTCCAAGAAAAGTCTGAACAGACACATGGCGGTCCATGTAGGAGAGAAATTCAGCTGCTCCGAATGTGGGAAACAAATCGGTTCCAGGAGAAGTCTGAAGAGACACATGATGATTCACACGGGAGAGAAACCCTGCAGCTGCTCCGTGTGCGGGAAAACTCTGACTCATTCGGGCCTGTACTACCACATGAAAATTCACACAGGGAAGAAACCCTTTGGTTGCTCCGAATGCGGTAAAACGTTTGTAGGCAAGTGGACTCTTAGGAAACACATGACAACTCACACGGGAGAGAAACCGTTCAGTTGCGTAGTTTGTAAAAAGAAAATGTTCGGATTTAGGACAAATATTCTGAGACACATGAGAATCCACACGGGGGAAAAATTCAGCTGCTCCGTGTGCGGTAAATGTTTTAGCGAGTCGGGTCTGCGCTACCACATGAAAAGCCACACAGGAGAGAAGTCCTCCACCGACGGGGAATCACTTCGCTGCTCTGAATGCGGTGAACAATTCCGATTCAAGCGAAACCTGAAGAGTCACATGAGGGTCCACAAAGGAGAGAAAGGTTTCAGCTGCTCTGAATGCGGTAAACAGTTCAACGTCCAGAGGAATATGAAATTTCACAGGATGATTCACACCAGAGAGAAACCGTTCAGATGCTCGGGTTGTGGTAAAAGGTTTCGCAGAAAGGGAAACCTGAGGTCGCACATGTTAACACACACACAACCTGTCACATCCTCTGTGTGTGGTACATCTCTAAGTCAGACAGGTCTGGAAGACCACATGAAAACTCAAAGTGGTCTAGAGGCCATGTCTGCAGACGCATGACAAGTCATGCAGGACTCATTCATTGTACAATTTGAACAGAGGTACAATAAACATATAGACTAGTTTGAATAGGTTTATTGTATTGAGATTTATCAGTAGTGGTAGTAATAAATCAAATGTGTTGATCACATTTACAGTTTCACAGAGTGCTATAATATTTTTTATATATTTACTGAGGCATGATTGCAATAATCATTTTTTTATTGAAATAAAACCTTTATTAATAAATGTATTTTTTGTACTGAGTGTGTGTGTGTGTGTGTGTGTGTGTGGGGGGGGGGGTATTGGAACTACTAGACTAGTGAAAATTAGTATTTTTAATAACGATGGAAGAATCGTGGCCAAACTGATGCAAAACCAGTAACAACTCACTTCCTTTCAAAAAAATCTTATTAATGTTTTAAATTTTCAAATATAAAGTTAGACTTGTTATGAACCATAAAAACAAAAGACATATTTTTATTTTCACAAGAAATATTACAGGAGAGACATGTCGATCTGCACAAAAGAGAAATCAGTCAGGTTTATAATTAATAACACAAACATTGCATACCCACAGTTTTTTTCCCCCTTTGAATGGATTTAAAGGGATAGTTCGGGATTTTTGACATGAATCTATAGCATCCCTATCTGCAGTGTACACTGTGAGCAGAGTTCTAGTCCGGTTCTGGTCCAAAGGAAAGTAGTCCGGCAGGTTTCCCTGGGAAACTAAAATAAAACGTCTTCTCAAAACAGCATGTGTTCAAAAGGTGATTTATGTGCATCACAAAACCAATATCAATGGCAATCACTTGGCACTACTTTCTCTCAATTTATATCAATGCGCGCTGTTGTCCTGCTGACTGCTGCGCACGAGTCAACACAACTTTTTTTCAGCTCGGCGGTGTTCACGTGTTGATACCAGCAAAGCTAACGAGCTACTTAGAGAGAGGTGAGACGCGTTTATCAGCTTCTACAAGCTATAAACACAATATATAAATATATATGTGTGAAAATGGGGCGCCCGTGTAAATACCCAGGCTGTAAAAACAAAAATGAGTCAAAATCTCCTTACGCATTTCACCGCTTTCCTGTGACGGACGTGCGTCTGAGGGAACTTTGGCTAGTTGCTCTGGGCTTCAGACTGGACACCGCACTGGAAGAAATGAAAACGTTTCGTGTTTGCAGCGCACACTTCAGCGAGGACGATTATGTCCCATACCTCGAACCGAAGAAACGGGATTTGAAGAGGTCTGCTGTCCCCGGACCCCAGGTAAACACAATTAAATTGTACCGAAGATGTTCTGTAGCATTGCTGCTAGCCTACCGGTGTTCCGGTTTAAACAGGGACCGTGTTAACTGGTGACTTCCCGCGGAATGTTTCGGTGGTTGGCGCCTTAACGGCAGCTGATAATCCGCTAAAATACTATTAAATTATCTAAAAGCGAGTGTTTCACACAGTATATTATTGCCCGGTCGTGTCTGCTTTGAATGTTTCATCACTTTGTATATAGGCTATGCAAAAGCAATATGGAGAAATAATAGAAATATAAATAGTTAGCGGTTTTGTGATGCAAATAAATCACCCTTTTGAACACATGCCGTTTTGAGAAGAAAGACGCTTTATTTTAGTGTTATTTGGGGGTAATAAATATCAAACTGTTATTCTTCTAATTCATTATTAGTAAAATCAAAGGGAACTTTTTACTTATTTAATTAAAATGGAGACCAACAGAAAAACACACTCCTATCAGCATAGCAATAGGCGCTTTACCATTTTTGATGATACCAGCTGTTTCCAGACCAGTAGAGCAGAACCCAGAGCTGCTCAGCTTTTCCTACGCGGCTAATGGTATTTTTTACGTTTCCCTCATCAAACTCAGCAAATACACGACCCAGAAACTCCAAATTTGTCGTCGAAGAGTTGTAATCCGCACATTCACCACACGCACACAATAACACACAGTAACCGTGATATTACAGTCACGTGAAGCGGTAGCTCAGGACTACTTTTTACAGTAAGCCACTGGGCGGAGTGACACAGCTGTGCGCACCTCAGGCAGCGCCGACGATGCCCGTGCTTGTTTTCACCTGCCTGGAATGTGCAGGAACTTCGGAGAAGTCTGTAGCGTCGTTCGGCGTCTTTTATAGTTTATAATGGTTTATACGTGTACCGTAAAATGCTGCGAAAACAAGCCGAAGAAATGGAGCAGGGTGAAGTTTCACCATATACCGACAGCAAACGTGGACAGGATGAGACAGTGGCTGCTACTGCTCGGCATCGACCCCGACACTCCGGTGGAAATGGTCCGGAAAATGTTTGTGTGCTCCGACCACTTTTTACCGGAGGACTACGGGAAACCACGCTCAGGAATGCCCGGTGTACACTTGAAAAATACGGCGATACCGTCTGTCGGTATCACGGAGGAAGCAGACGTGGTAAGTTACCGGGTCGTTTAGCTTCGCGTGGATTAGCCTACAACTGTCTAGCAGGGTGTATGGCTCTAAAATACAAAAACTAGTTGTATTATGGATAAGTGCGTATCCAGAGGATATATTTTAGTGAAGTGACTGGCATTACTTCCTGTCTGAAAAAGTGAGCATGTTCTCCGGTTTTTAAAATACGCCGACCTGTTAGTCTGTCAAAAAGTCTGCCTTAACTTCTTCTCAGGTTTTGTTGACAGTAGCTGCACTAAACGTGCACTTTTAAGACTGTCGAGTCCCGCACATGCGCAGTCGGGTCCGGCTGTTTCCACCATCTTGTACGGCAACACCGCTTGGACAAACCTCTTTTCCAACCGGTGGCAAATCATTTTGGAAGATTCAATTCAATGTAGATAAAGTTTAAAATACATTGAGATAATATAGAAAGTAATGGCTCCATGGATGCATTATAGACCTGGATATGGTACCGCCTCTCAGCAGCACGTGGCCACACGTGGTACTGCAACAACAAAATCTCATGCAACCAAAAAAAAAAAAAAAGCATTTTTCCCAGCCTGAAGCCTGTAAAACTGTTGACAGGACACTCCCAACTACTATAACCCTGTTAATTACTGATCTTGGTGTTCTATATTTTTAAGTCAAGAACGTTTTTAGTCGCCAAGCATCAATCATTGTTTGGGGAAAGTGGTCGTTAGTGTGCGTGACGTTAAATGTTCTGATCTTTGCTGCAGGTCACATTTGCTGACGCTAACGTGAGTAAACCTAGAGGACAGATGGAGAAGGACCATCAGGCAAGAGACGCCCTGGTCCATGCACGACTGGAGCAGGTACACCGTAACCACGGCAACCCCGTGACGAATCACACGGCTGGATCGATCCCACCACAGCCCCCAGCTGCTATTATGCTTTTCATCAATCAGAACTTTGTGAAACAGGAGAAAGGGGAAGACAACGAGCCGGCAAGAGTAGATGTCGGTGTTCAGACGGCAGCGACGCTTGGCCTCAAAGCTGAGGCTTGTATACAAGGTAAGGTTTATCATTAAATCTGTCAATATAGACATAAACCAGGGTTGTCAAACTGAGTTTAGTTAATACATACAGCTCAGTTTACATTTTACTGTTTCAATTAAAATCTTTTACTCACTGGAAAATATTTGCTTGTTTAAGGTTCCAGGTGAAGTTATCTCCTGCCTTACAAACAATTTACTGAAGTGAAAATATTTTATCCCTTGAGCCCTGAAATATGCTCAGGGACGTAACACACTGCAAAAAATGAACTTTTATCAGGAGAAAACATCAATATTGAGTAGAATTATCTTATTCCATTGGCAGATAATTTATCTTATTCCACGTTTTTTTCCTCATCAATTTAATCTTTTTTTTTTAAGAAAATGTTGGTTATTTGTTCTTAGAAAAGACCAAATTCACCAAAGGGAAATAAACTAAATGATCTGCAAATGGAATACGATAAATTCTACACAATAGTGGACTAATTGTACCGAATACAAGACATTCTCAATTGTTAGGATTTAATTTTTGCATATATCCGTGTGCTGGTGAGTCTCTTCAGCCTCTCTCTAACTCCACATCTCCTCCCCCATTTCCTCTGGGAACTTGAACCTTGAAACTTGATTGGGAACTCTGTTTTCTCTGTTAATAACAACTCCCAACAGTTTCAGATTATCCCTCAATGTGTGTGTATTTCTTCTGTGCAGCAGACATCCATCAGCTGTTGGAGACTAAAGAAGAGGTTCTCCCTGAGCAGCCAGAGTGCAGCTCCCGTCTGGACCAGGATCCAGCCCCCCTACATATTAAAGAGGAACAGGAGGAAGTCCTGACTAGTCAGGAGGGAGAGAAGCTTCAAAAGCTGGAGGAAACTGTCACCGAGTTCACATTCTCTCCCGACCCAGTGAAGAGTGAAGAGGATGAAGTGAAACCTCAGTCCTCAAAGTATTGCCAAAGTGAACAGATAAAACCAGAAGCTGATGGGGATGATTGTGAAGAATCAGGAGAAGCCAGGAAGTCACATCCAGACAGACTTTTACCACCAGTTAGTGATGAGGAGACTTCAGACTTGGACACTACCGACTCTATGTGCGCGAAAAGATTTCCTGCCATGACGAATCAGCACACACACATGGAAACCCACGCATCAGAGGAGCCTTTCTGCTGCTCCATATGTGGTAAACAGTTTCCCAAGGAAGGAAATCTGAAGAGTCACATGATGAAAATGCACACAAAAATGCAAAAACCCACGCCTATGGAAATTCTCAGAAAGGCAAACTTCAGTTGCTCTGAATGCGGTAAAGCTTTCGCCCAGAAGACACCGCTACTGGCGCAACATAGATTTTCTCACAGAATCCAGACGGGAGGAAAACGATTCAGCTGCTCCTTTTGTGGCAGCAAATTAGAGGTGATCAGCAGCTTCAGCAACACGATCAGCTGCTGTGAATGTGGCAAAAAATTCAGCTGCAGGAAAAGTATGATGAGACACATGATGACCCACACGGGGGAGAGATTCAGCTGCTCTGTGTGTGGTAAAAGTTTTACCAAGTCAGAGCTGCAGATCCACATGAAAACGCACGGGGGGAAGGAATTCTTTGATTGCTCTAAATGTGGTAAAAGGTTTTCTTACAAGGGAAATCTGAATAGACACATGTTGACCCACACAGGGTCAATCAGGAAGGGGAAATCGGTCAGTCACGTCGGTGACATCATTGACATTAAGAATCATACAAGATCAGAACCAGATCATCATTTAAAACCAGGCGCTGATGATGAGGTTTTAAAAGTTAAGGTTGAGAACAGTGATGAATGGAAGGAGATCAGTGAACCTCAGGCATCCGTCAACTCTCTGGGGAATGACAATGAAAGTGACGTGAAATGTAATATTATAGTATTAAAAGTCACATGATGATCCACAGCCGCTCTAATTTGTAGAGAAGATTTGTACAGAAGCTAATCTGGCTGTACAGAAAAGGGAGAAACAGTCTTATTGCAGTTTGTGGCCAAAGATTTTGTAGATCTGCATCCAGAAATCTCTCCTGGGCATGCCTGCTTTTTCTATCATCTTTTTCTATGATCGTTTTTTGGTTCTAAACTTTGATTTTTGAAATAAAAGAAACCGAATAATAGTATTGTGTATCCTTAACAGGTGCGTCAGGGGACTTTGTGGGGACTTTTATATTAGAGATATTTGTCACAAGTCACAGAAAAAGGAAAATTGAATAAACTGCAGAAAGAGCAACAAGTATATGAATGAGCCATATGATGAACCATTAAAGATCAGGGCTGCATTATAATGTACTTTGATGTTCTACGAGGAGTTGTTGAGAATACTTAATAAAGAAAGAATAATGATGTAACTATGTCATAAGGTGGAGAAAGGAGAAATTTAAAACTATAACTCCGCTCTGTTCTTATAGATCACGTGTCAAACTCGAGGTTCGGGGGCCGAATCTGACCTGGTACCTCATTTTCTGTGGTCTATTGAGAGCTTGCATAGACTTGTGTGATTTTGAAAGACGGGAAAGCAAATAAATGTTTAATCTTAACGAAGACACACTGGTCACGTTGTCTTTGTACAAATCTGTTAACTCAAAAGTCTTTTCTCAGTTGGTTTAAAAACAGGAAAGTTTCAGTTTTTCCTTATTTTCCTTTGTCAAAGTACATCTGTCATTACTTTCATGTAGTTTCTATTCTTTATTACTAAGCATAGCAACACAATACCATAGATTACAATCTTTGAAAAATCCATTAAATAAATACATTTATAATAATTAGACGCTAACAACAATATAGCATTATTTTTGCATCAGCATATTTTTAAATTCTACTTAAAAAACTTAGCAAATTGTCACCAGCACTATTATGAGTAGAGAGACAATTATCTAATATAACAAGTAGATACATAACTATGATCTTTACAATTAGCTCTCTGATGAAAATCATACCCCTGATGTGGCCCGAGATGAGATTGAGTTTGACGACCCTGATATAAATTATGAATATTATAGACATTCCAACAGGGGATGTAAATGCACAAAAATCTTTGATAACCTCCATATGACCCTTTTCAATCTCCTGACAAAAATATATATATATATATAACTAATAATTCTCAAAAACTATCAAAGACGCTCTGTTCATATAGATTATGGATATTAGACATTCCAACAGGAGGCGTAAATGCACAAAATCTTTGTTTGGCAACCTCCATTGAAGCTCACGAAGAAGAAGTTCACAGCGCATGCGCACCGGTTTTCTGCCCAGTCCTCAGCTTCAGTTGCAGCTCAGAGAATATTCGCTGCTGGGAAACAACCGAAGAGCAGAAGGAATCAGCAGCTGCTGTGATTGTGTAAGTGTTTCTTTTAGTTTCTCCTGTAGCTCTCAGCTGTCTGAGGAGCCGGTGGGTAAGGCTAACCGGTTAGCTGTTAGCATTAGCTTTGATATTCGGGCTCACTTCCGGTGTTAGAGACCTACTGGTTACCTTCGTTTGTAAACGTCTCGCGGTTCTCATAGCAACAAGAGATACCGCACACCTGTCCATCCGGGTACTTTACGTCAAAAAACACCAGCTTTTACTTTATTTAACGTTATTGAAGAAGAGAAATGACGTAAAATTTAGATTCTTTAAAAATTACTCAATTAAAAGTAGGAAGTAATTGATGAATGAACTTTCGACCCATTTTTATTACTGGAATGAAAAATCTGAAAATATTTTAAAGTAATATAATTTTGATACAAACACTAACTGAAGATTAGAACAGGTCATTGCATTTATGATTTCACTTTTGCCTCTAATCATTGCTTTATATTTTTATTTTTGTAACTGGGTCAAAACTGAACCTACCAACACTAATGTCATAATTTAAACCAGAGAATTTTATAATTTAGTTAACTTTTTTTTAACTATGGGTACCTGACTAAGTAAAAAAAAACCTTAATGCAAATTAAAAAATAAAATTAAGTGATCGTTTTATGCATTTAAAATCATGACATAACGTTTTTTTCTTCTTGCAGACCACCGTTGCTGACGCGAACATGCCCAAAGATAGCCGAACCAGACGGGAGCGCATGCGCGAGGCAAAGCGGCGCTCGCGCGCAGCCGAGTCCGAAGAAGCGCGCGCCACGCGCATGGCCCGGGATCGGGCGAGACAGAGGCGTGCGCGAGACGAGGAGACGCCGGAGATGCGGGTGGCGCGTCTGGAGCAAGCCCGGCGGCGGCAGCGTCAACGCCGGAAGCGCCTGCGGGACGAGAAGGACCGGGAGGCGAGGGACGCCCTGTGCCGCGCGCTGCTGGAGCAGGTGCAGCAGGACCATCAGGACCTCGATGGGAGTGAGGAAGACCACGTTTTTCTAGAGGAGATCCGCGGTGATTACAGAGAGACGCTGAGAAAGACGCCGCAGCCAGATGCCATTATGCTTTTCCTTAATCAGAACTTCCTGAAGCAGGCGAGACAGCAGAACAGCGAGCTGGCGAAAGCGGGCATTGATGTCCAGGAGATCGCTATGCTTGGATTCACTTCTGGGATGTGCATACAAGGTGAAGTTTATTATCATCGGTACCAAACTCCTCCACCCTGTCCAAGGATTTGTTGTGTTGCTGTGGTAAAATGAACATTACAGCTTCAAGTGTCTGCAAACAGTGTTGTCAACGTCTTATATCCTTCAACTTGTCTGTGTTTATTCTGTCCTGCAGATGTCCAGCAGCTGCTGGAGAGTCAAGAAGAAGTTTCCCCTGAACAGCAAGAGTGCAGCTCCGGTCTGGACCAAGAGGATCCAGGCACCCTGCACATTAAAGAGGAAGAATTCTGGTCCAGCCAGGAGGGAGAGCAGTTTCAAAGACTGGAGGAGGCTAATACCAACCCTGTTCCTGTGAAGCTGATAAAGAGAAACCTCAGTCCTGACAGCTTTATTAAAGACAAACTGAATGGATGAGATCCGGTTTCACACAGGGAGACTCCCCTGACTGAGACTGCATTCTTGTCAGTAATGGAATCATATGTTCAACTAGAGGCGCTGGTCAGTCCTCAGGTCTGTTACTGCTAGATCTGTCCACTGTCTTTGACATGGTTCACCACTGGATCCTGGTCTCCACACTTGCCGAGGTCCATGGTTCTCTCCTCTGAGGGTTCCTGTCCTAACCCTCAATAGAGATCTTTCTGATTATCTTGGAGAGGGGAAAACACCACTCCTAAACAGCACTCTGGCTGTTCCGAGGGAGCCTCTTCACAGTTTATACAAGGGGTACCTCAAGGCTCAGTGCTCGGTCCTCTTCTCTTCTCAGAATACACCACCCTGTGGTTTAATCATCAGCTACCATGGTTTCTCATACCATTACTATGCTGATGAGACCCAACTCTCATTATTCCAGCTGGAATTAATAGAGATGCTATGATTAGTCAATTAATCAATTAGTTGCCAACAATTACATTAATGGCCGACTATTTTGGTAATAGATTCGTTAATCGATTTGAGTCATTTTTAAGGAGAAAATGCCCATTGTCCATGTTTTGAGAATCATTAATTAGCTGAGAGTGAAGAAGGTGGTTATCATTTTTGTTTGGTTAATCTGTTTATTTATTACAAAGCTTGACTAAATGGGGGAGTTTAGGGAATTCAGTAGTACTGGTTCTAATTATAGTAATGGAGGCAGTGCCGACACAGGTAGAGGGGGGTTAGAACCAGTCACGGTGCAGCTGGAAGCTTCAGTAAGTGCTGAACGCAGAGCGTTCCACCCCCTTGAAACAACTTAACGGTTAATGATTTAACTTCACCTTTATGACCCTAGCCGGTCCCTCTATACAACAACAGATCAATATCCAGCTCACATTGGTCAGGTCTCCAACCAGCCCAACACAGCTCATCACCCCACTGTTACTCTTAGTTACTTTAAGACTGTTTACAAACACTGTTTTCTCCTGACTAGTTCCTTGTTTGTGTTCTGTTAATGATCAGATCTATATCACTTTGGATTAAAGTATCTGCTAAATTAAACTGTAAAATTGTAAGATTTAGACATTTGCTGACATGCAAACTCCTCACCTTTTGACGAAAATGGCCGTTTTGAGATTGAAACACGGAGCGAGCCAGTGAGCCCATTAATAGAATGCATTTTGTCTTCTAATTGTATTGAAATATTAAACAAGTTTCCGTATGTGTATGTCAAAAGTATGTGGAGAAAACTTTATTAAAAACTGTTCTCATTATTATTCTAAGGTTGAATTGTTTTTGACCACCGGAAATGCATGTAAAGGCATTATCAGGCGTCGCAGATTGAACAAGATTCAGATTGAAAACTGGGCAACAAAATTGATTTATTCTATATATGTATGTGTATGTATATATATGTGTGTATGTATGTGTGTATATATATATGTATATATATATATATGCATAATATATATAATCTGTTAAATTATTGGTAATATTTTAACATCTGTTAAATATAACATGAATTAAAGGTGAAACATCCCATAACAAAATAATTATTTAATATTAATAATATTATAATGTTAATTTATTTCAAACATAAATGTGGCTTTAAAACTATTCATATACTGACTGTCTGTCTAAATAAGATAATACTTTACACAATGTAAAATGTTTAACAAAAAGCCCTCAATGAATATAAGTTTCTCTTTTTGTAGTTTGTTTGTTATACAGTGTAGAGGGTTATTATTATTGTAAACTGCATTTGTACTTTCGAAATAAAGCCAAATGTATTTGACTCGAATGGAGACCGGAAGCGGATGTTGCTGGGAAGACCTGCCTTAAAACAGGTGCAACCTAATTGTTGTCCGGGTGGTAACAAGAGAAGACTCGTAGAGCTCATGCAGGCTCCACTGAACCACAAACATTCGGGAACATAAAGTGGTAAAAAAATTCACCCCAAATGTTAAAAATGTCTAAGGTTCAAAGGTTGAGAGCGTCGGTGAAGCAGCGACTAACTGCGGCTGCGCGGGAGATTGTTGAGCTGTTTGAAAAGACGCTAGCGGAGTACGAAGAAGAGCTGTGTAAAACTAAAGAGCAGAACCTGAGACAACAGAAACTACTGGAGGCTGTTTTCAACCCGGAGGTTCGGTTAAACAGAGCGGGTCAGTCCACTAAACATCATTCTGTCTTGTTGTTGTGTTGTTTACAACCATGTTAGCTTCTCTGCTGTTAAACTTCAACAACAGACGAACCAGAGGACGCTGAAGTTTCTGATTCACAGCTTCTTATTGGAATTCTCCAGTTCAAGTAGCATCGTTTTCTATAATTAAACCTGTCATACCTAACGACAGGTGTAAGTCGCTGCTATAAATCTTGGAACAATTAATCATACGTAATCAATTATATCACAGTTTGGAGATGTGTAGTTTTCTTATCCAACATGTTATGAACTTAACTTCTTCCTGATTATTGTCATTCCTAACAGCAGATTCCTGTGAATTAAATTTCATTGATATTGTATCATACGCTGTGCCTTTATCTACTTAAAGCTGTAATTATAGAAAAAAAGAAACTGGATCTTCTCCAATATTATTGTCTGTTTCTGTCCTGCAGATTTCCAGCAGCCATCGGTCAGAGAAGCAGATTTTCCCTCTGAGCAGCAGGAAAAGAGCCTCAGTGTAGCAGCAAGCTTCTCTCTGACAGGTAATTAACAGCACCACCACTACTGCTACTGTCTCTGTGCTGCAATAATAACAATAATAATAATAATAATCACTCCATTAAAACATTTACTCAGAACAAATTGGTTATTTATTTGATTTTCTCTACATTGGATGTTTTTTTTTTTTACATATTACTCAGTTTTATAAAAGTGCCGTATGTGTTGAAGCTTCAGTTTCTCTGAGAGAACCTCCTAAAGGGATCAATAAAATCCTGTATAATCTAAAATGTCAAATTAAAGCTCTAATTGACCACTGCTGATTGTTGTCCATGCATGTGAGGAGTAGCTAGTTAATATATTTACAGTTCTTTGCAGACTGTGTCATTATAACAATGTGTTTAAAACACATGAGATTATCCCTCAACGTATCTCTGACCTGCAGATGTCCAGCAGCTGTTGGAGACTCAAGAAGCGGTTCTACCCGAGCAACCGGAGTACAACTCCAGTCCGGACCAGGAGGATCCAGACCCCCCGCACATTAAACAGGAACGGGACCAGCTGTGGACCAGTCAGGAGGGAGAGCAGCTTGGAGGGCCGGAGGAGACTGGTATCACCGCCGTTCCTGTTCCTGTTACTGAACAGACAAAAACAAAAGCTGCAGGAGAAGACTGTGCGGGATCAGAAGCAGCCAGGGACTCGCATCCAGATAGACATTTACGACCAGTTAATTCGGTGAAGTCGCTAAAAACGACGCCGTTTGAAGGAAGGACTTTGCAAGAGAAGCTCAGTGTGAAAGAGCTCGGTCCTGACCAGCCGGACGTCAGCATCAAACAGCAGACCAAGGACAGGGGAAGAGAATACACTCGGTCCTTCTCCAGGACCTGGTTTGATAAGAAGTCTTGGCTGACTGCATGCAGCGAGGAAAACGCTTTATTCTGCTTCCCCTGCCTCCTCTTTCCGACGACGGGATCAGACCCAACGTGGGTCCAGACGGGTATGACCGACTTAAAGAACTTCTCCGAAAAATCCAAGAAGCACGAACAGACGAGGACCCACATAGAGAACGCGGTGAAACTGGCCACGTTCGGGAGCTTAAATCAGTCTGCCGACGGAGAAGACTCCGGGCATCCAGATCGACTTTTACAACAGGTTAATTCGGTGAAGTCTCTCAAAGCGGCGCCATTTGAACAAAGGACTTTGCAAGAGAAGCTCTGTGTGACGGAGCTGGGACCTGACCATCCGGACATCAGCATCAAACAGCAGACCAAGGACAGGGGAAGAGAATACACTCGGTCGTTCTCGAGTGTCTGGTTTGAGAAGAAGACTTGGCTGACTGCATGCAGCGAGGCCAACGCTTTATTCTGCTTCCCCTGCCTCCTCTTTCCGTCGACGGGATCAGACCCAACGTGGGTCCAGACGGGTATGACTGATTTAAAGTACTTGGTAGAAAAATCTAAAAGGCATGAAAAATCCAAGATCCACGTAGAGAACGTGGAGCGACTCGCCATGTTCAGGAAAGTAAAGCTTTCTGCTGATGGGGAGAAGTGTTTGGAATCAGAATTAACCAGGAGCTTACATCCAGATAGACTTTTACCACCTGACGACACTGAGACTCTGAACCCCTGGGAACCTGACGCTACCTTCAGAAATCCTTTAAGCTGCTGTGAATGCGGTAAACAATTCAGGTCCCTGACGGGAATGAAGAGACACATGATGATGATCCACACTGGATGGAAGCCTTGCAGATGCCCCGTGTGCGGGAAATCTCTCACGAAGTCGGGCCTGCGGTACCACATGAAAATTCACACGGGGGAGAAACCCTTCAGCTGCTCTTTTTGTGCCAAAGGGTTCCCTTGGAAGTCGATCCTGAAGACGCACATGAGAACCCACTTAGACCAGAGCCTGTTCACCTGCTCTGAATGCGATAAAACGTTTAACAGGAAGGGAAATCTGCTGGATCACATGAGAACGCATTCAACACAGATGGTCTAGCTCCTCGTTTCTGCTCAGAGATTGAAGTCGTCAAGTTGAGCTTTATTTAAAAAGCACAAAATCACGGATTAGCCTGGTAGTAAGTAAGGTTTGCAATAGATGTGTGTGTGTAGAGGATGGAAACAATACATTTAGAACAGGTAAAAAATGCAGCGTACAGCAGTAAGGATAACAAATGTATGGATTTATGGAATATGTGTTACAACACAGGTCAAAAGACTCAAAGGGACGTTTACAACCAGTCTTTGCCGACAAGGTTTCAGCACTTTACTGAACTGTAGAGAATGATAAGATGTGATAAGATATAAATCACAATACACAAGTCATGACACATTGAAGAATTCTAGATAATTTCCTGAATATTTAGATGATAAATGCCACTTCCTGTGTACCTGCCAGCGCATGTACATGTGTACCGAGTACTGAAAATCCATCTGTGCCGATGACGCCCGCCTTGCAACTGAACTGCTGTGAGTGAACTTGAGCTTGAGGCACATCCCCGATGCAAAGTACAGGGGAGTGACCCTAAACGGGGCCCTGTTCATTAAAGAACCGCTAAAAGGAACACAACAACATGCTCAAATTGTCCTGTCCAGAAACTAAAAGGATCATGAGTCGCCTGACACCCAGCAGACCAGCAGGTAACTGCTTGGCTCGAGGACTTTAAATTCAATAAATAAATAAATATAGATTACCCAGGTGGTAAAGTTATGGGTGCCATGGTGACCTGAAGGCGTAACCCACATAGCTGCTATTATATGACCATGTTAAACCTCTCTCTATCTCACACACATGCATTGATAAACTCTTTTGTTCTGAATAAGACCTTGAAATAAAAGGAACTGAATAAAGTGTTGTGTGTCATTAACAGTGAGACAGGGCTTTGTGAGCACTTTATGATCTGTTAGGAAAAAGAAGAATAATTAAAATACAAGAGTGAGCCTTGATTATCTTACAAATATATGATGAAATAAATATAAATGAAATTCAATACATTTTATACAATAGGATAAGGAAATTATAAAGTGAAGTGTCTGCTGTTATTTATAATCCTCATATGCCAGACAGACAGCAACCTTTGCACCAGAATCTTTATTAGAAGATAATTTTCCTCATGTAGATTAACCAGGATCGTTTCAATAATTGATAATTTATAACAATCAAATAATTTGGTCTAGACAAGAAATCTGAGTTTGGAAATGATTACTAAATTACATGGCAAAATATTTCATACACAAAACTTTTTTTCTATACTGAATTTCCAATCAAGATAATACTATGAACAAAATATGTATGATGTTGAATTCAAAATGCTCTTTATAGATAATATTTCCTAATATCTGACTGACTACTTGTGTTTTATTTTTTTTTCTAATTCATTTGTTCATTATTGCTGCAGGGCGCTCAGATTGTGTGATAAACCGCATTCTTTGAACATGACGCGTCTTAAAGGGACATGGGACATTCTACCGTAAAGCCTTGGTGCAGCTGCAAACCTCTCCGGGTGGAAACAGAATTGTAGAGTCGTAGATCTCACACAGGCTGCGAAACTGCTGCGAACAAAAAGTGGATAAAATTGACCTTATATGTTAAAAATGTCAAAAGTACAAACGTTGAGGGCTTCGGTGAAGCGGCGACTAACTGCGGCTGCGCAGGAGATTTTTGAGCTGTTTGAAAGGACGATAGCGGAGTACGAAGAAGAGCTGTGTAAAACAAAAGAGCAGAACCTGAGGCAGCAGAAACTACTGGAGGCTGTTTTCAACCCGGAAGTCCGGCTAAACAGAGCAGGTCAGTCCACTAAACATCATTCTGTCTTCGTGCTGTTTTGCTAGCTTACAACCACGCTGCTAAACTTGAGGAACACGGGAACCAGGTGTCATAAGGCTCCAGACTCGTCACTTTGGAGAGTCCCACAGTGACCTGTCGAACATCAGATACGGACTCCTCTTATCTCGCCCCTGCGTGTTCCTCCATGTACCAGTCACGCGCAAACAGAGCTAATCTTAAAGCCTCGGCTGTTGTTCGAGCTCACGGTGCGGTTGTTTTACACAATATTGCGTAATTCTCAATAAAACGGGTATTTTATCTTGCGCGTGACCCGGATGTGTAATTCCGGGCTTGACCTGCATCACAGTAAACCAGAGACGGGGGCGCTGTTGAGCAGCTTGTTTAACCTGTATTGATATGTACTTTTGGACATAACCAATACTAATGTTCCAATTATTCACAATGTGAAGATAAACCCAACACCTTCATGACTTCTTATGACTTTATGGCTTTAATTTTAAAAGGATCTCCCTCTTGTTCTTCACCTGTTAATAGTGTGTTATCTGATTATCTGTCTGTCCTGCAGATGTCCAGCACACATCAGGCAGTGAAACAGATTTCCCCTCTGAGCAGCAGGAAAGGAGCCTCAGTGTAGCAGCATCCATCATTCTGCCCGGTAATGCACGTTATCACTGTGTGTTCTAATGGTACAACGTGTTTGCTCATTGCGTCAGAGGGCTAATGGATGACTAGGAAACCCTTGTGCAATCGTGTTTGCACAGCTGCAAACAGTTTAGCTGGTTAGAGAAGCTATAAAACTGGCCTTCCTTTGACAAAAGCAGAGGTTGAAGGATTTTTTTTTTATTTCAAATACAAATCATTGTTTCTAACTTTGTCTATATTTTGACTATATTTTCTATTAATTTTATTACTCATGGGGGTAAATAAAAGTGACTTTTCATGCAAAAAATTGCCTGGGTGACCCCAATCTTTCACGTGTGTGTTTTTTTTATATATATTATGTGTGTGTGTATGTAAACAATGTAAAAATAAAAAAATATCATATTCTTATAGAGCGACACGGTGGCGCAGGGGTTAGGGTTTTCACCGGGTACTCCGGCTTCCTCCCACAGTCCAAAAACATGCTGAGGTTAATTGGAGACTCTAAATTGCCCGTAGGTGTGAGTGTGTGAGTGAATGGTGTGTGTGCCCCACGATTGGCTGGTGACCATCTGGGGTGTATCCCTGCCTCTCGCCGTAACGCGCTGGGATTGGCTCCAGCAGACCATGTGACCCTAATGAGGAATAAGCAGGTATAGAAAATGACTGACTGACATATTCTTATATGTAGTGAGGGCGTTTGGCCTCTGACCTGAGACAGAAAGATGGAAACAGGAGAGGAGCCTTGTAGTTGAAGGCTAGAGACTCTGGGAACCTCTAATTAATCTCTCTTCTGAGAGCACAGATGTTCCCAAGCACAATATCTTAAGGCTGTGCAATTAACTGAAACTGTGTGTTTTGATCCAGTTGAAAAGATTTATAATATTTTTCTTTACAGAATTTTTGAAAGAGAGAGTGCAAGTGAGAGAACGAGTTAAATAAGGAGAGGGAGGGGAGTGTTTGGTCGACATGATCCATGTGGCAACACAACAAACCTGTTTAACTATTTCAATCAAAAGCACAAAATTGTGATTTCAATATTGACCAAAATTATCGTGATTTTTTTTTTTTCTGTAATCATGCAACCCTCTAATAACTGCAGTTCTGTGGAGTTCAGTAGCAGAAATGAACAGGTCATCCAGGGCTTTATATCCTTTAGCATATCATGCTTGATAACTAGTTAGCTTCATCTGGGTTGGTTGATAAATATAGTTGGGTATCATCTGCATAACGGTGTTTCCTAATAATATTACCTTGTGTTACGTGTCATTCTGGATGGTTTCCTGCAGACTTAGAAGACTGCAGCTCACCAGACCGGGAAGATCCAGACTCCCCACACTTTAAAGAGGAACAGGAGGAACTCTGGGCCGGTCAGGAGGGAGAGCAGCTCCAGAGGCTGGAGGAGGATGATATCATCAGCATCACCGTCCCATACGAAGACGACGAAGAGAAACCCGAGTCCTCGTGGCTGCATCAAACACAAACTGAATGGATGAAGACAGAAGGAGACGGAGACGACTGTGGAGGATCAGAAGCAGCCAGACACGCAGACCCAGACAGACTTTTACCACCGGTCAGTGATGAGGAGACGTCGGATTCTAAAGTCGACACCACTGACATCACAACGTTGAGCTGCTCTGAATGTGGTAAACTATTCAGGTACAGGACGTGTCTGAAGAGACACATGATGATCCACGCAGGATGGAAGCCTTGCAGATGCCCCGTCTGTGGTAAATCTCTCACTCAGTCGGGCCTGCGCTACCACATGAAAGTTCACACGGGGGAGAAACCCTTCAGCTGCACTTTATGCGGGAAAAGATTTCCTTGGAAGTCAAATCTGAAGACGCACATGATCACCCACTTAAACCAGAGACTGTTTAGCTGCCCCGAATGTGATCTCAGATTTAAAAGAAAGGGAAATCTGCTGAAGCACATTAGAATTCATTCAACAGAAACCGTTTAGATTTGTGCGCGAGGATTTCTACAGTTTAAAAGACACAAGTGATGAGTCGTCAGCAGCCAGGAGCTCAAATGTAGACATTTACAACCGGTCAACGCTGACAAGGTTTCACAATTTCCTGAACTTCAGACAAGATGATGAGATGAAGGAGACCAATGATGCTCAGCCAGGATTAGACCCCAAACATTTTCATTTAAAGCGATAAAACACTGGCTTAAGAACTTGTTCTTCTTCATGTGCGTTATGAGTCTCATACAGGACAGAAATGTTTTAGTTTCTAATGTTTATTTCACACAAGTGGAAATCATTTATGACAAATGTTTTTGTTGATTAATAGTTCCCTGTGTTTTTAGTTAATTTATCAACACAAATTGGTGAACGGTGACACTAAATGAAATGAGTGAATATGTATAAGAAACAGAAAAAGATGTCATGAAGTTAAATATAAAGCTTTTCAGAGGTAGATGGTGACAATAATTATTACAGTTGTATGTAATATAGTTTTTTTAATTCATAAACTTTAATTGGTGTTGTATATTTAATGATTTTTGTTCTGAACTACAATCTTGAAATTAAAAAAATATATATATTATTGTGTATCGATTGTACAATAAAGGAAACAAATTTCATTATCACCATTTGCTTTTATTTTGTACATTTTCAATAAAGTTAACGGGGAAAAAAACATCCAAACGTTTCCCGCCTGAATCGTTTGGTGCAGCTGTATTGTTGTCCGGGTGGAAACAGTGTAGCGGCTCATACAGGCTCCACTGAAGCAGAAACTGCTGGGAACCAAAACGCGTTGAAAATGAACCGTAAACGTTAAAAAAATGTCTAAGGTTCAAAGGTTGAGAGCTTCGGTGAAGCAGCGACTGAACAGGAGATTTTTGGGCTGTTTGAAAAGACGCTAGCAAACAGAGCAGGTTTGTTCATTAAACATCATTCTGTCTTCATGTTTTGTTGTTTACAACCATGTTAGCTTCTCTGCTTCATTGAAGCTTTGAAAATTCAATACAACCTGCTGAGTTTAATATGTACATTTATTACAGGTGATTTTAACTACAGGATTGGTGTAGTAGTATATGTCTAATGTACTAATTCTCTGTTTTTAGTGTGTATTGGTGTCTTATGACAGTTCAATAAAATTAACCTTTAACTCTTAAATGCTTATGAATATATATTTGTTGAACTTGTTCAACTTGTTTCTGAACTGTAGATGTCTTGTTTCTTTAAATGCGACTATTCCATCATCAAGACTGTTCATCTGAATCAAACTTGAAATTATCAGAATTTTTAGATTTGAATTTAACTCTTTCCATTGCGCAAGAACCTTTTTCGCTTTTATTTTTACGAATGCTAAAAAAATCGGAATCAACAAAAAATGCCAAAATAAAGTTGCTCGAATTTGAACTATTAAACATTTGAATTTAAAAATTATCTAGGATAGTTTGGATACCTGGGATATGCAGTCAATTCTGCCACAGAAGCAGATTTTTTTTTCTGAAATGAAAAATTTCATTGAAACTGGAGTTTTACTCTCAGTCTTCTGTGATACCAAGTCTTGTTTTGTCAGTTTATCCAGATTCGTTTGTATTGTTTTCCTTTTCCTGGAAAATATATATTAGATGCACACACTTTAATTTAGTAGTGAACTCTCTGACTTGAGGAACCTGAGAAGAAACAGTTCAAGAACAGTCAAATTATAGAACAGCTGAGATGAGTTTGTTCAGTCTGATGAGTGAATTTTCTCGCTTTCTGGAATGAAATAGGAGGAAAGAATAACACAAATTAAACTGTCACATGAAAGCAAAGAAATCAGACCAACTCAAACTGTGTGTGTGTGTATTTATTAAAAGAATATAACATAACTGTATGTAACAAACATCTCAGCAGGTATAGGTACTAGAGGGGGCACGGTTCACAAAAAATCACGGTTCCGTTAGGGTTAAGAGTTTGTTTATTCCTGGTCCGTGATGAGGTTTTACTCCGTCCATTCATCACCACTGTCCTCAGTCTCAGAGGAGTCTGACATCTTCTGTGCTACCAGCTGATAAAGGTCTATCTGGCTGCTTCTAATCCTCTGTCAGCTTCTGCTCAGCTGCTCCGTTTGTCTTTGATGAGGCTACGAGTACTGAAAACACGTGTGTTTATTCAATGAATACAAACGAGGGAAGGTTTTTTCACAATTGTCGCAGCGGAATATGCAGTCCTTTGCATGGCTCTTCATGTGTTTGGTCAAGTTTGAGCTTCGTGGGAAACATTTCTTACAGGTGGGACAGGTGAACGGTTTCTCTTCATGAACCCTCATGTGTCTCTTCATATTCTTCTGTGAAACCTCTTTACCACACTCAGGACAAAGAACATCTTCCCTTTTCTTAACCGTACGTTTAGAAGGTTTTTTTACTTTATGAACCCGAATGTGTTTTTCAAGATGTGACTCCTTAAAAAAGGCTTCACTACAAACCGGACAACCAAAGGGTTTCTCTCTTTTGTGAACCATCATGTGTCTCGTCACGTTTCTGCTATGAGCATATCTTTTGCCGCAAATATGGCAACTGAAGGCTTTATTGGCGCTGTTCCTACTGTTGCTCTTAGTTTTGTTTAAAACCGACTCAGGTTCCTGTGTCTTATTCAGATCTTTGCCAAGATCATCGGTTCCCGAGGAGTCAGAATTCTCGTCAGTTTTAGTGGAATCAGAAGTTTGCTCGTCCGTTTTAAATGAGTCAATAGTCTCCTCGTCGGTCTCAGAGGAGTCGGAAGTCGTCTCCTTGTCCGTTCTAGTGGACTTGGAAGTCTCGTCGGTCCCAGTGGACTCGGAAGTCTCCTCGGTGGTCCCAGTGGACTCCGAAGTCTCCTCATCGGTCCCAGTGGAGTCGGAAGTCTCCTCGTCGGTCCCGGTGGACTCGGAAGTCGTCTCCCCGTCAGAACTAGAGTCGGAGGTCTCCACGTTAAGAACCGCTTGCGGTTGCCTGGCAGCTTTTGGTCTTCCGCAGGTCCTTATGTGGCTGTTTAAGTGTAAACTCTTTAAAAAAGCTCGCTTACAAAGCGGACAGGCGTACGGTTTTTCTCCCGTGTGACTCCTCATGTGAACCGTCAGATGCGATTTCTGGGAAAACGCTTTACCGCAAAAGCATCGGAACGGTTTTTCTCCCGCATGGATTCTTATGTGCGGCATCAAAAGTGACCAGTTGAGGAACCGTTTGCCGCACTCGGGACAACGCAGACATTTCTCTCCGGTATGCGTCTTCATGTGTATCGCAAGGTTTCGGCCGTTGGCGAATTCCTTGCCGCATTCAGTGCAAACAAAGTCGTCCTTGCTGCTATTCCAACTGTTGTCTTCGGTTCTGCCAGAAGTGGACTTACGATTCTGTGTCTCAGTCCAATCTGGGTCGCTCCCGTTGGTCTCAGAAGAGTCTGACATCTCCTCCTCGGTCTCTGATTCAGACAGGTCTTCATTATTTCCCAGAGGATTTAAACCCGACTGAAATCCACCGGTCTCCTCCCAATCGTAGCTGACTTCAATCTCAGCGACAGGCATTTTTGAAAGCTTGTAAAAATTCACGGATTTTAAAGGTCTGCCTGGATGCGGGTTCCTGGCTCTTTCTGATCCTCCATCAGCTGCTGTTATCATCCATTCAACTTGTCTTTGGTGAAGCTGTGAGGACTGAAGTTCCCCTTCATGACGTTCGCTCTTCACAGGAACAGGGATGAAGGTGAACTTGTTGTCGGCCTCTTCTTGCTCTCCCTCCCTCCCGGTCCACAGTTCCTCCTGTTCCTCTTTTATGTGAGGGAGGTCTGGATCCTCTTGGTCCAGAATGGAGCTCCACTCCTGCAGCTCTTCTTCTTTAACGATCACTTTTTGCACATCATAAGGCAAAGCTGAAACACAGAGAGACGGCCATTAAAGTGAAAGTAGACACCTTTTTAGCCTTCCTCCTACTGTTTCTAAGCGGTATTATTGTTAGTACGCTGTCAAACAGGTGTTTCATGAATCTATGAGTTAATTTAACCTGCAACCAACTTTACCTTAACCCCAAACACTTCTCTCTGCTACATAACCATAACCTAGAGGCTCATTTATGGTTGTGTGTTGAATCCAATCCATGTAGCCTATGTGCTACGCTGTTGCGTCACGCTGCAATTACACCCCCAAGCCACTAGTTGGCAGTGGTGGCTCTATGAGTTTCTTTAAGGGTTGCAATTGATGACTAATTTGATAATCGATGAATATACAGATTATTGAAAAGATTGAAAGATTAGTCGCTTGTAAAATGGAATAATATGTCCTAAGGTGTATTTTTTTTTGTCCAAACCATCAGTTCACAACCCAGAGATCATCTGTTTATTATTATAGAAAACTAAAGAAACCAGAAAATAATTTGATTTGAGAAGATGGAACCATAGAATTTGGACCTTTCTTCTTAAATGGATTATCAAAATAGTTGTCCAGCTTCTCAAATCTTCTGGTTTCTTTAGTCTTCTATGGTAGTAAACTGATGACCTTTGGGGTTGTGAACTGTTGGTCCAGATAAAAAAAAGACATTTTAGGTTCTATCTTCAGCTTTGAACTAAAAACTAATTGTCTTAATAATTGATCAATTAACTATCAAAATAGAATAAATGTTAATTATTCTGCCTCACATTGTGCAGCTGATGAGTTTTTTACTGGTCTGCAGCAGCTCCTAACTCCAAAACACCAATTCATATAAAATATATGCAACCAAAATGTGTGTGTGTGTGTAGTACTTCTACAAACAGAAAATATGTATCTGCATCTGCAGTTCACATGGAAACACTCAAGTAAAGTACAAATAGCTCAAACTGCACATATATAACTGAGCCTGGCAGCAGGAGCTAGCATGTAGCAGGGTTCGTGTTATCGCTCCCAGCGAACTGACCGCTGCTGGCGACAAAGTTCGCCGCCAATCTATGGAAAGCGACGGCTGCGCGAAGCCTGTCGGGCTCCCAGGCGAACTAACGTCGCGTGTTTACAGCGGTAAAAACCCATAAAACACAACACAAACCTTCCGTTCGCCACTTGGTTTCACGGTATCGCTCCATCTCCCTGAACTCCGACGGGATTCTGCGGTTGTTTGCGTGTTTACCGCTCACTTTTTTCCTTTTTCTTCTTCGTGGGTTTTTTTTACATTTCCGGCAGGATGTGAACTACAACGTGCTGCTGCTGCTGCCATCTCCTGGTCAAACATGGATGCTACTAGCATCTTCTCTTTGAAAGTAATGTCATCTTTGTATGAAAACAACTGCTACATCATAGAATTATAACTGTAAAAGAGTTAAATTCAACAGTTTCCAAACGGGTCCGCATCACAATTGGTGTTAAATTGACTTTTTCCATAGTGTTAAAATTTCAAAGTAAAATTAACTAAAAAATAACATTGGCTAATATTGGCTAATTACAGGTTAAATGGCACTGTAGAGAGTAAATATGACTCATCAGTGTTAAGTTATTCTACTGTGGTGACAAATCAACTCATTCTAATTATGTTTTACACCGCACTGTATATTTATACTACTTATTATACTTATTGAAGGTTAACAGTGCTACAAAAACAATGTACAACAATGGTAATTCCTCAAATTTGAAGCTGGTCCTCCTTTTATTCTCACCTCATCTCTTTCTGTTTTGTGCACATCTACTCACAGAAAACTACTGACACTAAAAAGTGTCAGTAGGTAAAATGATTATCAGCCAATTAGCTGATGATATGACTTTGTCTCTAACAGATAGACACTTTTAGTTATTGTTGCATCTGAACTTTGCTTGAAGGTTAAGAAACATGTATTGTTTGCTCTTAAGTCTTGTAATATTCCTTCTACATGTAGTAAAAGACTGTTACTTAGGAATAGTATTAATTAGGAATTAATTGAATTAATAAAACCCATAAAATAAATAAATGGCTGCAGAGATTTGTCTTTGAGGCACAACCAAAGACAAAGTCTTTATCGCTTGACATTAATAAAAGTTTTAAAAGATAAACAAAATACTATTTAACTTTGTATGAAAAAAAACTCATTGCATTGAAAAAAAATCAGTAACGAATAAACTATTCTAGACTTTCACGCCTTAAATATTTTTTTTAAAATCAATTGGCTAAAACTATTTATCAATAATCGATCCTCAATTTGGAATTTTATACCAAACTTTATGTTTTCTAAATCACAAGGCCGAAATTTCCCTTTATTTTGTTCAATATTGAAGAAACCCAGTAAAAATCATCCTATCTTTAAAAACAGATGCTTCTTTCCTGGTCATTCACCTATAAACATGAGAATTTACTTTAAAATATTTTAATTCCTTTTAACAAATATAATATTATAAGCACACAGCAAAAGACAAGGCCGTTGTCATGGAAACAAACGACTCAAACAAGAAAAGGCTTCCTGTTCTGTGTCGAAATCATTCTTGAAAAAAAAAAAAATAAGGCGATATTTTTGGAGTTTGTTGCATGTGGAGCATAAAACCCGTTTTAATTTAAAACACTCGAATAAACGGAGAGGGGTGTCAAACATGTGGCTCAGGGCCAGAACCGGCCCGATAAAAGGACAATCCAGTCCATCGGATGACTGGACAAAGTGTGACGAAAAAATGGAGCAGGTTCTTGTTTCTTCACAGAAATGTAAAGTAGGTGAGAGGTGATATTTAGCTTTGATCTGTAAACGGTTTGTAAGACCAGAGGTATTTTAATTATTTTGCAAAATATTAAATAAAAAGTCAGGATTGTGAGATAAAAAGTCCAAAATATGAGATAGAAATACAACATTAAGATTAAAGTCAAACCATTTAATCTTATTGTTAAGACTAAATTGAACAAACGCAAGAAAAAAAAAACTTGAAATAAGCAAAATATCTTCCAATGGAATAAGATATTTCAAGATAATTTTGCTCAATACAGGAATAATTGTACCAAACAAGATTTATTCAGATTTAGTTTATTTCAATATGGAATAACTGTGACATCATATTGTTGAAAGTTCACTTTTTTATGTCGTCTATTCACGTTTATTCGTTTATTTTCACTCCACTTTAAATTAAATGGGGCCGTATGTGGCTCGTTATTTAAATAAAGTTTGACACCCCTGTTGTAGAGGAAGCAGAGAAATGAAGCTCCGCCTCCCTGGTAGCAGGGTGATCTGTGCAAAACTGTATAAAAAACAAACAAACAAACAAAAACAGTGCAAGTGAGGACAAAAAAAACCCAAAAACCACCCAGCAGCTTCAGGTCCCGCCGCCTCCTACGACGCACTTGTGGTTTTTGACCCTGAAGAGGCGGGAGAAGCGTCGGTGACAGACGCCGCAGACGAACGGTTTCTCCCCCGTGTGAGTCCAGCTGTGTTTGTTCAGGTCTTCCTTGCGGCGGAAGGCGTTGCCGCACACCGAGCACGCGTGCGGCCTCTCGCCCGTGTGCGTCCTCGTGTGGCGCCTGAGCGTCCCGTGTTTTCTGAAGCGCTTCCCGCAGCTGCCGCACACGAACGGTTTCTCTCCCGTGTGGGTCCTCAGGTGCACCACGAAGTCCATCCTCCACCTGAAGTGCCTCTGACAAACCAGGCAGCTGTACTCTTTCTCGCTGGGGTGACACTTCATGTGTTGGTTCAGCGTCGCCCTGCAGTTGAAGCTTTTATCGCACTGGGCGCAGCTGAAGGATTTGGCAGCGTCAGCGTTGTTCCCCTCAATCTCAAGGAGTCTGACGACAATGGTGTCATTAACAATATTGTTATTCAGAGCCTTCAAACCGGACAGAGGGTCCCTGATCTGGGTCCACGTTGCGTCTTCAGTCGACGGTTCTAAGTGTGCATCAAAGTCGCTGACTGGTTCTGATCCGCCACACCTATCTCCATCAGGTTCTGTCTTCATCTCTACAGCTGAGCTGCCGGCTGGAGGTTCCATGTCCCTCTGAAGCAGCGGGAAAGGAGGTTGCTCTTCGCCCTCGTCGTATCGGAAGCTGGTGATCGGCCGATCAGCCTCCTCCAGCTTCTGTAGCTGCCGTACCTCCGGACCGGACCAAAGTTCCTCCTGTTCCTCTTTAATAGGTGGAGGTGAAGCTGGATCCTCCTGGTCCAGGCTGGAGCTGCAGTCCGGCTGCTCGGGGGGAACCTCTTCTTTAGACTCCAACAGCTGCTGGATGTCTACAGGAAACAAATACATCACACTTTTATACATTATAGACTTCATATTCACTTATATTAAATTCTCAATTAGCTCTTTCCTGTTCACATTATATTCCCTCAGCCATATCATGACGAGTTCACAAATCAATTGAACTGTACAGAAACAAATGTAAACATACAAGAGTAAATTTTATATAATTTTTTTTTTTATATCTGTGCATATTTTCAAATTAACTTGCACATTTATTTATAAATTGAGCTTTTTATTTCTACATTTAATTTATTTAATTAATTTATTTTTAATTATGTCAAGTTTAAGAATATTTTGACAATTTAAAATAAAAATGTATTGGGGGGGGGGGAGATAACCCCGACATAAGATGGCGCCCGTGTCGACGCAGCTAAAAAAAACTTGGATGGGAAAGCTGCGTATATCGATAGCACTTCTAAAGCTAAAGCTAATACCATGTGTAGCTTTGTATAATTATCATATTTATATAATTATAATCAAATCAACGCACCCGCTGCTCTCAGCTCGGCCCTGTTGTCCAGTCTGTTGTTCCGGATCAGCTCCTCTTCGTACTCGCTGATTGTTCGCGCGACATGTTCGCAGATCTCCTCTACCGCCGCGCTCAGCCGCTGCTGGACGAAACTCTTCAGGCTGTGAAGTGCGGACATTTCTTTCCGAGTTTCGGTACCAGAATAAGAAAAAAAGGAGATTTAATGAATGTCTGCCGGTCGACAACAGACAACGTTTACGCGCTCTAACGCCTAAACAACCACTTCCGGGTGAGCGTTTGCAAAAGAAAAACTTCTAGACTAACTGATGTGTTACCGCCACCAGCTGGTAAGAAATGAACCGATAACACTGAAAGTGAAGGATTGTGAATCGTTATGTCCATAAAAATGTTTTTGTTTAAATATGTCCAGTAACTAGTGATGGGAATTTCAGCTATTTTTACTGAGTCGGATCATTTGGCTCAGTTCACTCAGTAGAATCGGCTCTTCCGGCTCCCAAACGGCTCTCCATTTTACCATTTCAGCCAAATTTGGCACTATTTTGACTTGTGATTACTATTAAAACACTAAATCCTCTGGTTAAAAATAAATATTAAAACAAAAAAAGACTAAAAAAACAGACTAAAAATTAAAATAAAATGAAAACACTAAAACCAAATTAAAACAAACTAAAACTAACAAATTAAAATAAAACCACTGGTTCAAAATTCAAAATAAAATAATAAATCATTTTTTCAAAAGTAAAAAAAACACTTGAAACACTTACAAACACTTAAAAATTGAAATAAATTAAAAAAAAACACTCATCACTGATTCTAAACTAAACACTAAAACCACTGATACAAAATTAAAATAAAAACACTAACCTAACTAGCTTGCGTGAAAAAAAGGTTAAATCCCCATTAGTTCATGTTCATCTATAGAATTCTCCTGCATGTCAAATTATTAAAGGCTGTTTTTTCTCAAAATGCCTTTTTTTTCTTACTCTGAGCCAGAAACTTCAGCAACTACTTTGATTATATATATCATTCTGAGCCTGAATTTCATTTTCGTCAGAAAATCAGGGTGAAAATGGACTTTGTTTTGACTGTTGATGGTATTTTCTGATTGTCGGGCTGATAAAGACATATCTAATTTTAATCTTGAACCTGCACGAGCTCATATTTACTTGCCTCATTTGCATATGCAACTGAATATATGAGAAAACCTAGAAAAACAATCGTTATGTCAGAAAGCTCCTACATGGTTTCATGTGTTTGTTAGTAATAAAAACAAATATTGTAGTGCTCTTAACATTCATGAATGTAGGCATAATTCACCTTCTTACATGTGTTGTTATCTGTTACATTGTAGGTTCTGTTATTTGTTCTATGGTTAGTTTATTATCTTTTATGTTGTGCCTCACATAGTCGTTACTGTTGCTTTTTAGAGTGCCGGTGAGTTTTTGTACACGCGACTTACCGTTACTTCGGTTGCTACGCAACGCCCAGTTGTTGTTAGTGAGTTAGAAAAATAAAGACGACTCGCAACTCCGGTCTAAATGTGAGAAGTTTTTCGGCATTCTCATTTCATGTCAATGCAACTTCAACACTGGTGACCCCGACGTTTGTTTACTGGACGTATCCAGATCGCCATGACCGCCAACGCTGTGTCTCTCAAGCTCCCCGAATTCTGGGAATCATCGGCTTCAGCCTGGTTCGCTCAGACTGAGGCGCAGTTTGCCTTGCGTGAGATCTCCGCCGACGACACTAAATACTATTACGTGGTGTCCGCTCTCGGGAGTTCTACGGCATCGAGAGTGGTGAGCCTTCTTAAACGTCCTCCTGCGACAGGAAAATATGAAACGCTGAAGGAATATCTACTAAAGACGTTCGAACTGTCTGACGCTGAGAGGGCTAGTAGGCTTTTCTCGCTTCATGGGCTCGGTGACAGCAAACCCTCCGAGTTAATGGACCGGATGCTCGATCTCCTTGGTGACAACAAGCCGGATTTTCTTTTCCGCCACCTTTTCCTGCGCCAACTGCCTGCTCAGGTGAGGGCTGCTTTGGCCAACACTACCAGCACTGATTGCAGAGTGCTGGCTGCTGAGGCTGATAAATGTTTCCTGGCTAGTCGGCAGCCCTGCGCAGCCGCCCTCCTCCCAGCTGGTGTTGTGTCAGAGCTCCCGGACGATCGCATGTTTGCCGCAGCAGCAACCGCTCGTCGGCAGCAGTCTTCAAGTGTGTGCTTCTACCATGCCAAATTTGGCCCCAAGGCCAAACGTTGCCGTTCCCCATGCAGCTTCGGTGGAGCGGGAAACGCCAAGGCCGGCGCTCACTAGTGGCCGTGAGCGTCGGCCAGGTCGGAAGGCTGCTCTTCATCCGCGACTCCATCTCCGGCCGGCGTTTCCTCTGTGACACAGGGGCACAGCGGAGTCTACTGCCTGCTTCACAAGTGGACGTGGTAGCTGACACCCATGGCCCCCCCATGGAAGCCGCCAATGGCAGCCCTATCCGTACATACGGCACAAGATACGTTGAACTGTGTTTTGGGGGCCAACGGTTTGGCTGGGATTTTGTGACTGCCAAAGTTGCTGTTCCCCTCTTAGGCTCCGATTTTTTGTGTGCATATGGACTGTTGGTGGATGTTAAAAATCACCGCTTGATCAACGCTGTCACTTTCTGCTCTTATACATGCACGCCCAGTGACTCTGACTCAATACACCTTTCCAGCCTGCTCTCTGTCATGGACAGTTTTCAGCAGCTGCTCACTGACTTTCCAGCCCTCACACAGCCCACTTTCTCCTCTGCCAATGCCAAGCACGGTGTGGAGCACCACATTGCCACCACTGGCCCGCCTGTGTATGCCCGTGCTCGACGCCTTGAGCCAACCAAGCTTGCTGTGGCAAAGGCAGAGTTCGAGACCATGGAAAGCCTAGGGATTGTTCGACGCTCCAACAGTCCGTGGGCCTCACCTCTACACCTCGTTCCTAAACCTGGAGGTGGTTGGCGTCCATGCGGAGACTACCGGCGGCTAAACGAAGCAACAACACCTGACCGCTACCCAGTACCTCACATCCAGGATTTTTCAGCACACCTGGCTGGTAAAGTCATTTTTTCGAAGGTGGACCTAATTAGAGGATACCACCAGGTGCCCGTGCACCCTCTCGACATCCCGAAAACAGCTGTAATCACGCCGTTTGGTTTGTTTGAGTACTTGCGAACACCGTTTGGGCTCAAGAATGCTGCTCAAACTTTCCAGCGGCTCATGGACTCAGTGTTACGCGATCTGCCATTCATTTTTGTGTACCTCGATGACATTCTTGTAGCCAGTTCATCACTGTCAGAGCACCTGTCACACCTTCGAACTCTTTTTGAGCGACTTACCGAACACGGGCTCATCATCAATCTAGCCAAGTGTGAGTTTGGTTTGTCCACCATAGACTTTCTGGGACACAGAGTCACAAGGGATGGAGTCATCCCTCTTCCATCTAAGGTGGAGGCCATCACCACTTTTCCACGCCCAGTCACTGTCAAAGCATTACAGGAGTTTCTTGGCATGGTTAATTTTTACCACCGTTTTCTGCCCAGGGCCGCCCAAATCATGCGACCCTTATACGAGGCCCTGAAAGGCAGCAAGCCTAAACACGCTGTGGACTGGAACCCAGACAGAGACAAAGCCTTTGTGGATGCTAAGGCAGCCCTAGCTAAGGCTGTTTTACTGGCCCATCCTGCATCCTCCGCCCCAATCGCACTTACCACAGACGCCTCAGACTACGCGGTGGGTGCGGTTTACGAGCAGTGGGTGGGTAATGCTTGGCAGCCTCTTGCCTTTTTCAGCAAGCAGTTGCGCCTCAGTGAACGGAAGTATAGCACTTTCGACCGGGAGCTCCTTGGAGTATACCTCGCCATTCGACACTTTCGTTCATTGTTGGAAGGACGGCAGTTCACTGTTTTTGTGGACCACAAGCCGCTGACTTTTGCCATGTCCAAAGTCACTCAGCCATGGTCTGGCAGGCAACAGCGGCAGCTGACATACATTTCTGAGTTCACGACGGACATTGTGCACATCTCAGGAAAGAACAACCATGTCGCAGACTGCCTCTCCCGTGCTGTTGCAGGAGCAGTCCACCTCGGTCTGGACTACGGCAGCATGGCGGCAGAGCAGGCCACAGACCCGGACGTGCAGGCTTGCCGTTCATCCACTACGGGGCTGCAACTGCAGGAGGTGACATTCGACGACGCTGGCACTACATTGCTTTGTGACGTCTCCATGGGATCCCCTAGGCCAGTTGTCCCTATAAAGTGGAGGCGACCTGTTTTTGATGCTATCCATGGCCTCTCACACCCAGGGACCAAAGCCTCACAACGGCTGGTGGCAGCCAAGTTTGTGTGGCATGGACTCAAGAAGGACGTGAGGGACTGGGCAAACACCTGTGTGGAGTGCCAACGTGCCAAAGTACACCGTCACACCAAAGCACCACTGGAGCGATTCGAAGTGCCAGAGCGACGTTTCGACCATGTCAACATCGACCTAGTTGGCCCACTCCCACCCTCGCAGGGTTACACTCATGTACTGACTATGGTCGACAGGACCACACGGTGGCCAGAAGCTGTTCCATTGTCATCCATAACAACAGCTGATGTGGCACGAGCATTTATTAGCACTTGGGTGTCCCATTTTGGCACCCCATCAGACATTTCCTCAGACCGTGGTGCTCAGTTTACTTCTGAACTTTGGAATGCTGTTGCAGAAAACTTGGGAGTTAAACTCCACCGCACCACAGCCTACCACCCCCAGAGTAATGGCCTCTGTGAACGTTTTCACAGGTCAATGAAAGCCTCTCTGCGTGCCAGCCTGAAGGACAGCTCTTGGGCTGACAAACTCCCGTGGGTCATGCTGGGCATCAGGACAGCACCGAAGGAAGACCTCCAGGCCTCCTCTGCAGAGCTGGTCTACGGTCAGCCACTGCGGGTTCCTGGGGATTTTGTCCCCAGCACCTCAACCCCTTGGTCAGCCACACTCCAGCGTTCTGACCTGTTGGACAATGCCAGGCTGTTTGCTCCACTTCCTACTTCCTGCCATGGTTTGCCAAACTCTCATGTCCCCACTGGCCTACAGTCAGCTGATTATGTTTTCATTCGCGTTGATGGGCATCGCGGACCTCTCCGTCCGCCGTACGAGGGTCCTTTCCGCGTTGTGGAGACAGGGGACAAGCACTTCGTGATAGACATTGGGGGCAAATCAGAGTGTGTTTCTGTGGACCGTCTTAAACCAGCTCATCTAGATCTAGCCAGGCCGGTTGAGTTGGCCCAACCCCCGAAACGAGGACGGCCTCTGGCTGTATCCCCACTTCCTGCCCCTCCTGCCCCTCGACCTTACCGCAGGGGAGCCAAGCAGACAGCCACTGAGAGGGCGTTTCCACATTCTCCCATCCTGCGAAGTCGCTGTGGACGTTTGATTCGCCCCCCACATCGTTGATTTTTTTTTTTTTAATGTTTTCTCTGTAGGGTGAATTCTGGGGGGGCATGTGTAGTGCTCTTAACATTCATGAATGTAGGCATAATTCACCTTCTTACATGTGTTGTTATCTGTTACATTGTAGGTTCTGTTATTTGTTCTATGGTTAGTTTATTATCTTTTATGTTGTGCCTCACATAGTCGTTACTGTTGCTTTTTAGAGTGCCGGTGAGTTTTTGTACACGCGACTTACCGTTACTTCGGTTGCTACGCAACGCCCAGTTGTTGTTAGTGAGTTAGAAAAATAAAGACGACTCGCAACTCCGGTCTAAATGTGAGAAGTTTTTCGGCATTCTCATTTCATGTCAATGCAACTTCAACAATATAACATTATACAAAGGCGTTTTTTTTTAACTTTACTTGATCCGAAGCAGCCAAATGTCACGTGTGGCAGACACATGTTTGTTGTGTTGTTTTGAATCTAAACAGCCTGATATGAATCTTCACACACAGATTATCTGCCTCAGTTTTACTCTGCTGTTCCAAAACACACATAACCACTTCCTCAAAGTTCCACAGGGCGGCAGCAGCGTCTCACCGAGCTTCATGTTAACCATTAAAAAAGTCTCTTCTGTCTCTTTTTAATCTGTATTTTATCATTTTGATAACGTTTGATTCAAAGTTCATTTTATTTATGAGTCATTTTGTGCAAAAAAAAAAGCTTCTGATGCTTCAGCAGTCCGAGTTTATCCTGAAATACATCATCCGTAAAGTTGTGATGTCACAACAATACAGCCATCGCCCACCCCGCATTAACAGGTGAGGTTCATTATTATGAATGTGATAGACACACCTGTTCTTTTTTAACGCGCATAGAGAAGCGTCTTATTGTATTATGCGTTAAAAACACTAATTCCTCTGCTTAGAAATTACAATTAAATAAAAACAGTAAAACATCTGATTCAATAATTTAAAAAAAACAAACTAAAACCTCATATATATATCGAGATGATTTCTCCTTAAAACCACAATAACTGTTGCCATCACAACTTCACATAAGAAACATAAGTGTTCTGTGAAATGTTAAAATATAATATAAACTAATGGTAAAACTAAAGGTTCGTTTCCTCTATAAACCGCAGGAATGATTCATTCAAAATAAATACCAGTGACGCGTCTGTGAGTGGGTGCGTGCGCGCGTATGCGCGCGTGCGTACGCGCGTGCGAGTGTGTCTCCACCTTGCAGCTGGGTGTGTCTCAGCAGGTATTCTGTGTTCTGCAGCAGTGTGTCTGCGTCTCTCTGCTGGAAACACTTGAACCGTCTTCAGGATGAATCCGTCGCTTCTGCTCGTGTGTTTGTTCTCTGTCAGCGGTAAGAAACAAGAATAACTCCTAATAATAAGTATTAATAACTACTAATAACATATAATAACTAATTAGAGTTAATATGTAGAACATGTGTTTTTGGGTCGCTGACCCTGAACGCACCACTAACTGTCCCCTCTCGGTCCAGGTCTCCGCGCGGCGGACATCCTACCGGAGGGCCCGGTGGACGCGGTCCAGGGGAAGAACGTGACCATCAAGACTCTGGTGGAAAAGTTGGAAGGGGCGATCATCATCTGGAACTTCAACGACGGGGAGCAGGTCAACGTCATCACGGTCACGCCGAGCGCGACGAAGGTGAACAAGCTGTACGAAGGCAGGGTGTCGGTGGACCCGACCAACGGGAACCTGCTCCTCACCGGCCTCAAGACGGAGGACACCGGGGACTACAGCCTCAACTTAGTGTCCGCGGATGGAACCACTCAGACCGCAGAGATCAAGCTTCGGGTGCTGGGTGAGTTTAAAAAAAAAAAAAAAAGAAAAATCTCTTTATTATATTTTTTCTTGGTGGGGCCTGAAAGAGTTTTGTTAGTTTTAGTTTTAAAACTATGTCTCATTTAGAAGAGGTGGTCCCCACAATGCAGGTGTTGGACAGAGGACCCCACAGAGTCAGATAAACAAGTGTGTGTGTGTGTGTCATTTGTATTTTTTACATGTTTCAGAGCATTTTCGACGATTCAGTAATGCTAAAATGAAAAGTAACATGTTTCTATAAAGCCCATGGCTATAATGCATTATACACATATTCATAATGTGTTATAACAAATCAAGTCAATTTTATTTGTATCGCTCTAAATCAGAAATCACAGATTCTACAGTTTATATAACAGCAACACAACATCCCCTGTTCTTAGACCCTCACTTCTTACAAATTCCCTAAAGAAAAATCCCTTTAACGAGAAAAAAAGAGGAAATAAACCTCAGGAAGCAAATTAGTCTGCGACTAACTTATTTGATAGTTGATTAATCTATCAATTATCAATACGATTAGTCGATTGGTTCATAAAATGGTGTGAAACTGTCGTTTCCCAAAGCTGCAACCTGAAACATCTTCTTTTTTTGTCCAGACCAAGAGTCCACAACCCAAACATCATCACTTTACTGGATATTTTCTTCTTAAAAATAACTTAATTGTTAATTAATTTGAAACGTGTTGCTGTTTAATGTAATAGTCTGCAACTAATCCATTACTAAACTAATAGTTTACAGCTTTAATCTGTAATTCGAACATTCGAGTCATTTTTTTCTACATTCTACTGCATTTGACTGAGTTGTATTTTACAGTATTGTTAGTGAAGTGAAGGTTATATTTAGCAGAAAAAAACATCTGCAGACTTAAAGAAACAGTGAAATGCAGGATGTGTTGCCGCTGCTGCAGGGCGTGGTCGTCATGCTCTACTTTGATGGTGTAAGTGTGTGTTCGTGGTTCATTTAGGACTGTTTGCATGTCATTTCTGCTTTATGCTGGTGTATTTTACAACCATGAACCCTTATACTCACTTCAAAGCCCTCAAATACACGTTGACCAGTAAATATCGGTGCTGGCAGAGACACCGACTAAAGCTTACAGGTGCAAAGATAATGACTAACATGCTCAAATCACATCAAAAATAATATTCTCGTTAAAAAAGGTTATTCATATATTTTTTTTTCACTAAGGACATCATGTTGGGCTTTTGGAAAACACTGGTTGACGTCTTTTTGACCAATTTTTTTTGACATTTTATGAATCAAGCAACTCAAATCCTACAGTTTAAGACCGGCCCTGCAGTTAGAAAGGAGCCAAAAACGCTAAAATGTTTACGGCTTCATCAAAACAGCGTTATTTTACATAAAACAAACTCTATCAATCTCATTTTTACATCACATTTCATACAATTATTGCAGTTCGAAGTCTTAGAAATTGATTCATTTTTTTAAAAACCTGTAAAATGGTGAAAAATGAGTGAAAACGTTTTTGAAGTGAGTCAGAAAATGATGAAATTTCTATTACAAAATGTTTGAGAAGCTTGGACATTTAAAAAAATATTTTTGATCATTAAACATCAAAATAGATTTATTATAATAATAATAATATATAGTTTTGATTTTTAAGGATTCACTAAATTAACCAGTAATTGTATTGATTATAGAAATATTTCTGCATCTTTACTGATCAAAGTTTAAACTTGAAACCTTCTACATTTCTTTGTTAAATCGGCAGCAGGACTAGATCTTTATCCCTCTGAGGTAACGCGGTTTACAAATGAGGACGAATTAGGATAAAATCTCCAGAGAAACCAGCGTTTGAGGTTCCTGGAGTGACTCTGAGGCCGTAGTGGTTTCAGAACTGGTTGCCACTCCTTCACATTGTTCCTGCCGTTGCCTAATCATGGACCGGTAGCCTGCACACGACGAGCTGGAGCTCCAGGATGACTGAGAACGAGTCCAGCAGGTCTAGTCGCTGCTTGATTTGCACTTGCTGCAGACAAACGCTCCCTTCAGATCTGCTGCGAGTGTGTGACGAGAAAGCCGCCTCAGATTAGAGGCCTGTTAAAATGCTCACTGCGAATGTGTGGAAGGATTTCAGCAAATAAACCGATACTTGTTCTAAATGCAAAGAAAAAATAATCAGTGGAAAAAACACAAATCAGAGGAGTTGCGACTTGTTTCTAGATGCAAATTTATTTATTAATTGATTGTAAAGATGGTGAAGTGTTTGTCCTGAACATGTAATTTGGATGATGATTGTTTTCTTCGCCTGGACAATAATAATAATAATATTAGTAAAATGGTATTAATGTAGTGCTTTCTAAGACGGTTTGAGATGTAGCAACACTGTCTTTGTCACTTTCTTGTCTTTTTATTGGTGTAAAAGTGCATAAAGGGGTGAGATATGAAGTGAGAAAGTACAATAAAAGGACTGATTGAGGAAAAAAAAAGTTACAGTTATATATATATATATATAAAAAACAACTATTTCAACTTCTTTTCTGGGGAATCATGCTTTATTTGTCAGGTTTCGGTGGATTTTCTGTAGTTAATCCATAATCCATAACATAATCCTTGATGAAGGTTAACTCAAGATGTATATACCTGGACGTGATGGTTCAACCAAGAATCATCTCTTCATTTCTTCCTCCTTGTGTTTTCCTGCAGTGCCGGTGGCCAAAGTGGAAATCTCCTCCAACATGGCCGAAGCTATCGAGCACAACAGCACCGTGATCCTCAAATGCAGCGCTGAAGGCTCTTTCCTCAAGTTCACGTGGTTAAAAGGAGTCACGCCCATCGTACCTGACGGAAAACGAATCTTAGTGAAGGAGGTTGGTCGATAGGATTTCATAACATTTTTTGGGGCTTAGATATTCAACCAAATGTAAGTCAATGCGAAGAGCTGATCAAGTTTTCATTGATTCATTTGTCACAGGAGACCCTGAATCAATGATGTCTTTGATATTTCTAAAGCTGGTTGTTGAAAATTAAATTATACCTGGAAGAAGTGCCAAAATGATTAAGAATCAATAAAACTTGAGGGATACTAGATGATGGATTATGTACATATACCAGTAGGTCATCAGCGAATAATGAGATTTTGCTCATTGCTGAATAAATAAAATATAATTGTTCAAATTAATTATTCACCAAATCACTCCCCAGTGCCAGTGTTTCATTCAGTCGACTTCACACTTGGTGGATGTTTTGCTGAGGATTAAAAACAGATCAGAATAGTGGTTTGAAAGAATACTGCAACAAGTCATGTCCTGGTTTTATGAGAACCCTGAAATCAGCGTTTCTGGCAGCCAACTGACCCAAATTATAGGCACTGTGTGACCGTCCACACCATTTTTGAGACCATGTGTTTCTCATCAACACGTAACCACAGTCGTACCTGAAACCAGAGATTTTTGTAACCGGAGTCCAGGGTTACTTTTTCAAAAGGTCCAGTTTCAGCAGTAATGGGTGGAAACCACAGTTTCTTTTTCTCCTTCTTTGGGGTTTTAAGGTAGCCGGGAACATAAAAGTCACATTGCTGCCATCTGCAGGACTAGTATTTTATTGTTTAACATCCAGAAGTATTGTCTTCCTTTGCCACTTGACCCTATTTCTAAAATGCTGCAATTGTCTAAACAACTCTTTGTCTCGGGAGACAATTTCCGCAAAAAAGTAAAACATGTACCGCAATTTCTTGTCGACATTGTTTGACGTTGCAATGCGTGACGGTAAACAGGAAGTTGTATCCATGGAGACTTGCGATTGGCCGAAATGGTCTTCCTCTCAGAGGTGCTATCGCCATCTACTGCTTTGGCATGTGCATGACACTGTTTTCTCTCATATATTCATAAACCGAATCACATTTATCAAAATATTTGCTATTAGCTTAATGCTAATGTTTTGCTATTAGCCATTGAAGACACAGATTTAGATTTTACTCTCTCACGCTCTGACCTAATGTTTGTGTATCTGATTCAATCACAGGCGGAAGAATTTAGCGAGTTGACCATCGCAGGCGTTCTCAGGTCTGACCTGGATGAATCCATTTACTGCACCGCTGCTAACAAACTGGAGACGGAGAAGAGCGCTGCCTTCAACCTCACCGTCAACTGTGAGTACTCCGCCAAGGAAGTGATGAGTCTGGACTCAAACGGGGGAAGAACTAGTCGACTGAGTTTGACCTGTGAACTGTTATTTTATGCAGCTGCGGCTTAATTCGACTACGAGGAGGAATTTATTTTCGCTTTATTTCCATAATGAAAGAATGTAGGACCATTTTTATAGAGAACTGCCATAATTTAAAATAAATAAATATTTAATTTAGTTTATTCATATCCTATTATTTGTGTATTTTTTTCCCTTTTTATATGAATTTATTTCATTTAAAATTATATTTTCCATTTTATATATTGAGATGAATAGGGTGAGTGACTAAAATAAATAAATACAATAAAAAAAAAAAATCAGATAAATGTGAATATAATACACTAATAAATACAATTTATGAATTCATTAAATGTAGAATTAAATAAATATGGACATTTACTGTTATATTTATTAATGTACTGAGTCATTATTTATTTATTCTTGATTCTGGCAGTTTCCCTAGTTTTGGCCTTGGGTTTATGACAGTTTTATAAATAATTTTAATCTTATCAGATGGCGTCCGTGGTCTAGTTTTCATGAAATTAATGGTCTTTAATGTGAAAAAGTGTGAGAACCACTGCTTTATTTAACTGTTTCCAGCGTGTTGTCATCAGCTGTCCGGCTTCTCACCAGATTGAAAGTTACTTACATTTTTGGTCAACCCGGTCCTGTAGTAAATAAAAGCGTCCTTAGCTGAGCCTCCTGATTAATTAATAACAGGGCGAACCAGCGGACAGAGTGGTTTCACTGCCTTTCAGGTTAGTCATGAGGAAGGAGTGGAGGAGCCGGCTGCTGTTTACACAGCGTGCAAACACACACGCCGTCACAAGACTGCTGCTCATACGTCCATTTATACCGCTGCGTTTCAGGAGTCAGGTCATCACCGTAATAACAGAAATTAAAAGGCGACGCGTCGTCAGGAATGATCTATAATAAATGACCTGTCGGGGAGGGAACAGAATGGCGGCCGCTGACTAACGTCTGACCTTCTCTGTAACGAGTGGGTGCGGATCTTATTCTGAGAAACGCAGCAGACAATGTCATATTAAACAGGATGTGGAGAATGTGAATATATCTATTGGTTATAACACAAAGGGTGTGTGGTGGCGCTGCCATTCACACGCCAGCAGCACCTTTCTCCTGTTGTCTGCGTGCCAGTGACAGATGATTCTCTGCTGTTTTTGTCTCTGTGGTTTCTTTCTGTCTGTCTCTTCCCCCCCTTAAAGTTGTGCTACTCTTAATTAAATGTCTGTGTGTGTGTGTGTGTGTGTGTGTGTGTGTGTGTGGTTGAACTGATGCCCTATGCTGTTTCTAGCACTTGACTTTCTGTCTGTTGCGATCTGCTCTGTTCGGCCTGATAAATAAGAAATAGACTTGATTCCTTACCCTGGGCCAGGTGCCAAAGGGAAATTCTGCTCACATCCAATATGTTTTAGATATAACATGTTCATTCTCTGGGAAACAGTAACAATTTCATGATAATCAAGCTGAAATTATGAGATAAACATTTCTAATTAGTAAGTATTTTTTATTCCTAGACGAAAAGTCACTAATTTCTGACTTAAAGGCCATATTATGACATTGAAAAACACACTTTCTGAAGCTTCAGATTGACTTTTAAACATGTTCAGTCTGACTGTTGATTTAAGCCATTGTTGGATGAGATTATCTGGACGCTGCCCATCGATCAGGAAGGATTGAAGCCCGTTGAAGCGTCGCTAAACCTGACCTCCATGTGTCGTTGATCCACAGACGGACCAGAGGAAGTCGCCATCACTCCTTCAAACCCTTCCAAGTTCATCAGAGCTGGAGCCAACTTCTCCCTGTCCTGCTCCGCCGTCTCCTACCCGCCCGCCACCTTCGTCTGGTACCATGACCAGAAAGCGATAGAAGTCGAGGGCGCCGTCGTGAGTCTGGCGGTCCTGGAAATACTCGGATTAGGGAAAAAATTGGGAGAGTACTCATGCGGAGCTAAAAACGCCAAGACCGAGAGAACCGTCACCTCCTCCGCCGTGTCCTTCGTTGTTGTGGGTGAGTGAAATGACCTGAAATAACACGGCTTGTTTCTTCGCTTCCAAATCTCCAGGTCCTCAGACCTCAGCTCCCATTAAAAGAACTACAACTCCCATTTTAAAGAAGTACAGCTCCCATTAAAAGAACTACAACTCCCACTAAAATAGCTACAAGATTCCATTAAGAGACCTGCAAGCTATGAAGAATATTTTATCACTAATTCCATTTTTTGGAGAACTTAAACAATAATGATATACAGTTAATCAATCAATGAATGTTTTATGAATAATAAAGTAGTAGTAGTACTTCTTCTGTCTATATGGATGGTTAAAACGTGAGGACTCTGCAGGTTGACAGGCTGGCAGCAGGTCTGATAAACAAACAGCTGTAAACTAATAAAATGGCCTTTAAGTCACCTAATTACACCTTCAGCCTACTTTAGTCATAAATCTGTATGATTTATCTGTCGGCAGCTTTAAACTGACGTCTGATCAGTGGTTCCCCTTGAAATAAAGCAGATGTCAGAGAATAACACGGAGGCATTGATTGATGTAAAGGGTGTAATGATACTATTGGTTGGAATCGCTCCGAGCAACATGATGACACATCACAAGAAAATGTGACTTTTTGCTATTTAAAAATACAAAGACCCATCAGCATCATGGTGGTCTGTATGTCTGAAGTGAGGTAAACCACCCTCGTGTTCACAGAGCCCATCTCCGGCGTCACCTTCACCGGGCCGACCGCCGTACTCATCGCCGGCGGCAACTCCACGGCCAACCTCAGCTGCCAGGCGGCGGCGGGCAGCGTGGAGTCCAGGGTCTGGCAGAAAGACGGCGGCCCTCTGGCTACCGGCGGCCGCGTGACCGTCTCCGAGGACCTGAGCTTCGTGGTGATCAGCCCGCTGCAGAAGGAGGACAACGGCGAGTATTCCTGCGAGCTCAGCAACGCCGTCAACGCGGAGAAGGCCTCCTACAAGATGGTGGTGAACTGTGAGTGTCAAATTCTGCTCAGAGACATGAATGCGTGCTGCGAGTGGTTTATGGCGTATTTTTTAATCGCTTTATGACCGCGACTCATCAGAAGTCCATAAAAATACTTCTATGCAGCAAAAACACAACTGTGCAGCCATGAAGCACAAATACACTAAACACACACACAAGAGTCCAAACTGATATAATTATAAGCATGAAATCTTTGAAAAAATCTGGGCTTGAATGGGTTAAAGAGGAAACTAATGGTTTGAACCTTTTATTCTTGGTCGTGGCTATGAATTAACAGCTAACAGCTCCACCGAATCGAGATGTTTCCCTCTAAACCAGGGGTGTCAAACGTGTGGCCCGGGGGCCAGAACTGGCCCTCTGAAGGAGAGACTGACTGAATATGGAATAACTGAGATGTCATATTGTTATCATCTCTCCTGTTTTGTCAATTGAAGGTTAATTAATCATGTAGATTTATAATCTAATTTAATTACGTAAAAAGGAGGTGAGGAATTTGAAGGCGTTTTCACATGGTTTATATTCAATAAATGTTCAAAGGATCCAATACTTCATCGAAAATCAAAGATTAGCGAAAAAATGAGAAAAAGCAAACAGATTTGTAAATGAAAACCTTGTTAGTTCTTCTTTTCATTCTTCTTCCATTAATCGTCCCCTGACATTTATCTACTGACCCTTTGGGGGGTTAGGGTAAAGCAGAAGCCTGGGTGGTCACTGATTCTGCTTCTTGTGTCCAGACGGTCCGGAGAAGGCGACGGTGTCGGGGGAGGAAGCCTGTGAGGTCAAAGACAAGGTGGTGTTCACCTGCGGCGCCGAATCCGTGCCGCCCGCCACCTACACCTGGAAGTTTAACGGCACCGTGTTGCCCGCCGCCACGGCGGACAAGTACGTCATCGAGAAGGCCGTTTACAAAAACACGGGAAAGTACACGTGCGAGGCGCACAACAGCGTCACCGGCAAGACCAGCACGTTCACCCACAACCTGTCTGTTAAAGGTAAGAAACACCTTCACCTCCTTTAAATGCCATCAAGAAGATTCACTTTTCCACTTGAGTGAGATTCTTCCACAATAAAATAAAAAAAAGGCTTGAAAATTATCGCATTAAATGCACCAAAAATATAATAATTTCGAAATAAATAAAATGAATTCATTCCGAAAGTGTGGTATAAATTTGTTTTAGTTTGCTTTTGTATTCATTTACTTTCCCATTCAATTTCCCTTTTATTATGCTAAAAGAGCTGGAATAAATTATTTTGGGGAAATAAATTGAGGTTGTGGGAAAATAATACATAAATAGATAAATTAATACATTTATTAATTAAATGGGAAAGTAAATAAATAGCGGAATTAATGCAAATGCTAATAAATACAGAAGCAAATATATATTTTTTATTATTTGACCTATTTATTTGCTTTCCCATTCAATTTCCCATTTTTTTAAAAATGTATTAATTAATCTATTTATGTAATATTTTCATTTCCTCTTTATTTTACAGCACCATTGCTGATTATTAAATCAGCAACAGCAACAAAAAGTTCTGTTACGGTTGATTTTCAGTCATCAGAATCCTGTTTAGATTGACGTTGGCATTAAATGCTGCTGTCTGTTGATTCTCCAGAGGAAGGAGCGTTGGATGAAGGTCTCTCAGACGGAGCCATCGCCGGAATCGTCATCGCCATCCTCATCGCCCTGGGAGCTGCTGTAGCTGTGATCATCTACTGCAGACAGAAAGTGCCGTAAGTACCTGCTCTGTCATTTGCCCGCTGCAAATTCTGCAACGTTCATGGAGCAACATAATACACTACTGTTCAAAAGTTTCAAAAGAGTCACTTCGAAATTTCCTTACTTTTGAAAGAAAAACACTGTTTTTTTAATGAATATAACTTTAAACTAATCAGAAATACACTCTATACATTGATAATGTGGTAAATGACTATTCTAGATGCAAATGTCTACAATAGGTGCATTTCCAGCAACTATCAGTCCAGTGTTCTAATGGAACAATGTGCTCATTGCATCAGAAGGTTAATGGATGTGTTACGCTGCTATGTGCTTTTTTGTTATTGGTTTAATCATTTGGAGCTTCCATTGAGGCAGCTGTTTTTTGTATTGCCAGTTTCCTCAAATGTTATATAACATTTCCAGAACAGAAATATGAATATTGGATAAAATCGGGTTCAACGTTCTTGTATCATCACGAACATAGTCGGGAATCAAAGTTCGGTGTAAGAGCCGTTGTTAACTGCACATTTCTGGCTCAGAGCGAGAAAACACTCACTTTGAGAAAGCATTGACAGTGAGATTCAGAGTTTAGCTTTAAAAACCTCCTTTGCACTTTCATGATTCGTTGCTTATACGAGGGATGTGACCATATTTGAATTTTAATATAGAAAGGAGAAGCGGGTGCTTCATGCGACACGGTGACGCCAACGCTGGTGGTGCTGCGTTAGACAGATGACTCCTGCTGAGTTGTTGAGAAACATGAACAGAAAGTGAAGCATCAGAAACACTAAATGTGGCTTTAAAATGTCATTTTTAACACATCATAGAACCAAATAGCCTAAAACCTCTACAGTGATCAGTGCATGTTCTTAAGATTGTGACATACCAGCCTTCTGGAAGCGTCATCATGAGTTTCTTTGCTGCAGATTTCATGCTCCAGTGTTTATCAGATTAATATCTGTGTTATCTGAGCCTCTTTGTCTGAGTCTATACGTGTGTGTGTATGTATCATATCTGTCATTTCCTCCCCTTGTATGTCGTGTCTGCCACTTCATGACCTTCGAGGAAATTCTCCTCATTCCTTGTAATCCCCTTTGTAAGGCGGCCACACCCTCCAACACTGTTGCAACTAACTGTTACCTGTTACAGTTGCTCGTCTGCTTCTCCTCCTTTAAAATCAAGTCTTGTTTGTTAAATCAATGAAACTGATAAATTTGGATTGAAAGACAGAAAGAAAGACATAAAGAGAGAAGTTCAGAGACAAACTATTATTGACCTTATGTTTCTTCAAAACTAAAATAAATAAATAAAATAAAATGATCATCAAAAATGATCTTGATATTGTGAAATCAACATAAACCCTAAATAGCCGTTCATTATTTAAATCTTGAGATCACAAATGAATAATTCCGTTTTCTCAAGATAACGAGTTAATTCATCGACTGCAATGAAGCAAATAAAACCGACTCTGTCTCTAGTGTCTTTTCAAAGTAAAACACTTCTGCATTTCAGCTTTGTGAAAACACAATAAAATACATTGCAGTAGATTTTGGGTGAAAACTAAATAGGGTTATTGTTGTAAATCGGGTTGAGTTTCATATTATTTCACTTACACAGAACCTGAAAAGTAGCTTTAATAAAGAAACTAACCATGAAATTCGCCCAACTCCTAAAATATTATCCAGCTCATGATGGAGAGTTTGTAGCCACTATGCACCAAGACAGCTTGAGGTGTGTTAGGGGAAAAATGAAAGTGAAAACATCTTTGTTTTTGATACAGTTAGTCTAATATTGAGTAGAAATATCTCTTTTTTCATTGAAACATGAATAAATTGCTTGACTTTTTTGTCTTTTTAGCTCTACTGCCAGTAGAATAAATCAATAAAAGATAATTATGTTCCAAACACAAGATATTTTCGCCCGAGAAGATTACTTGTTTTTCAGCGCATGTTTTTTTTTTTTTCCTACACACCCGTGTTCAGTCAGTTCACCTGTTAAAGCAGCGGCTGCCATGTTAAGCAGCAGATTACATCTCTTCACACCTGAGGGACACACAGTCTTCCACGGAGGTGATGTAATCCTCCAGCCGCATCCTGTGAGATTTCAACACCTCGACAGGAAGCTGCCGCCCTGACAAACAGATGAATCAGACGGACGCTGGGCTCGCACAACGCTCCTGAATCCGTCACACCCACGGACAGAGACACTCGTTCCCCCTCACACTGGCATTAAATCATCCTGCAAATGCGAGTCCACAGGCAGCCAACACTGAGACAGAAAAAGTCCCTATGCTGTCGTAAAAAGTCATGCATCTGACTGCATATGTTTAGATAATACTACGACTACTACTACTTATAAACCTGCACCTATTCTAATGTGTTTTACTATGACAGGTGCTGCGTTAGTCACGTCCCCCACCCGTCTTCCTCTATTCCTGCAACTCATGTTGACCAATACTTTTTGAGTAATTCAGCAGCATTTGCGAAACTTTAGGTTTTATTCTGGAGATGAAGAAACGAGCTGAAGCTCTGCAGAGACGCAGGCCGCAACGGATCGGCCCGTCTCACCCAGACAGACCCCGGCACCCGGAGAGCGAAGAGGAAGAGTTTTGTTTCGGTCGATCTTGTCTTTTCAGCAGCGTGACTCTCTGGATGTTGGGTTGTTTGACTTCGGTTCCGAGTGAAATATCTCCACAGATACTTGATTGATTGCCGGGAACTTTCATCCGGACCTTCACGTTGATGGCTCCTGACTTTTTCTCTAGTGCCGACATGCTTTCTAGCTCCTTTCTGAAATATCTCAGCAAGTAGCCAACAATATCAAACCCACACTGATCGAAGCACTAACAGCACAAACCACATGTATAGAGCTGAGCTCATCGGTCAATTGACAATCCGATATCAATACATTCAATTTAATGTGTGTTAAAGTATATATAGTATATAAATTCTATAGTTAATCCACTCTAATCCACAACTATTTTGAGGCAGATATAATCAATTCAAAAGCAAAATCCAGAAAGTTCTCTTACTTAAACCCGTGAATAAAAATAGTTGCTGCACCATTGTTCATGATGACCTTCTGGTCCAAACAATCAATGAATAACAGAAGCCATAATTCCAATGATCATTATAGAAGCAAGTATCAATACCTTTGATTTAATCTGTTGAAGCATATTTAATTCATATATTAATTTATTTATAATTCTTCTGTATAAACCTGTAACAAGTAAGAGAAAGCTGCTGTAAAACTAGCAGCCTTCCACCTACAGGTTATGGAAAAGTGACCTCACTACACAACCATGTCCCTGTCCTGAAGGTGTGAAGCTGAAACCGGTTCTCTACACAGAGAACAATAACACACACACACACACACACACACACACACACACCTGCCGTACAGCAGCACGGTGGGAGAGCGGCACAGACCTGCTTCACAAACCAAAACACAGATCTGGTCACCTGATAATTAAACTGAGCCCGTACAACAGTTAAAAGGCTGGAAAAGAGGAATCAATGAGTTCAGCAGTGCAGAGAGGACATTTGGAGGAAGTTTAGGCTCGTTCCTAAGAAAAGAAGCAGCTGCAGGTTCTGGTCTGAGATGAAACCGATACCGTCAGGAAACCGTTCCAATACGCGTTTTTTTTGTTTAAAATGGCAGCTGTAGTTGCCGAAAACTCCAGTTGCCAGTCATTGAAATGGTATTTTCTTCAAACCTGACTCAACTGATAACTGAAAAAGATTTGGACTTTAATGGGTTAACATGCATTTACTTAAACCCTTAATGTGCACAATGTAGTTCATTTAGTTTTAGAAATACTAATAGAAAATAATAGAAGCAGGAAAGGAATTATGCCTCACTTAACATCAACCTCTGACCTCTGACCCGCTACATCTTGAGTCTCTGCTTGAAAAAAGCAGAGACCGTTTCATCTCAGATTCTGGATAAAAATCCATATATCGTCTCAAATATTGGAGAATTTCTGCGCAACCAAGAACAAAGTGATGGGGAACATCACTGTAGCCTGAGGGGCTGAACCCAGGCTTAAATATCCCAGAGATTGTTTCACTTCCAGGAACTTACAGCTCAGGGTAAGGAACGAATCAGTCATATGTGAGTGCTCTTCCTTTGAAGTTGTTTAGTGCACTTAAGGGAAGATAATGTAAGATAAGCAGAGCGGTGACGCTAGGGCGGACAGGTTTGAACATTCACTGTTGCTGCGTGTCAGAGGAACATTTTCACATTCGTGGATGAATGAATAATGGATTAATTATTCATTATCAAAAATCAATGGTTGACTGTTTTTCCATCAAACTGGATACAAACCTCTACAACCTCAGGACTCATCCTGCACTCAACCAATCAAATTGGTTGTTATTTACAAACTCAATGGATGTATTGGAGGATTTATTCAGTCAGTAATGAATCACCAGAATCACAAGACTTATCTTTTTTGGTTTTGTACCAAATTTCATGGCGATCCATTAAGATATTTGACTAAAATCCAATTAAACTTTCGGCCTCATGGCGGCGCTAGACTCAGAGGATCGTTAGTCTGCAGGATTCATCCTCTGAGGAACATGAGCTGTAGGAAATAAATGAACCAAAAGGTTGTGGAGACTGAGTGACCTTTATGAAATCCATAAAAATGTTCTCAGTCTCTGTTCAGCTTCAGACAAGACACGAGATATTCAGCAAACACAGGAGTAGGTAGAACAAGTCTTTACATAGATACCACACACACACACACACACACACACACACACACACACACACACACACACACACACAAACACACCCTCCCCCTCTTGTCTGTGGGTTTCGGTATTTTGAAAATATAGCTGGGCTGCATTCCTTCACTATCAGACCTGCTCACGATGCTGTCAATCACAGAGGGGGAGACTCCGCCCACCGTCTATGATTGACAGGTGTGGGAGGAGCTTGTCATTCATTCCCCTTAACAATCCTGAATCATTATTTGATCTCTTAACATGTTATAATTCATCTGAACATGATCCAACTGCAGCGACAGCAGGATATAAATCATCTTTAATGTAGTGATATTTACTTTTTGGTTGAGATATCGTTATGTTTATAAAACAAACCATAATGTTGCCTTGATTTTAAAACGGCGAGTTGTTCTGATGTAATAATGTCATTTTTTACGTTTCCAGAATGTTCTGGGAATGTGACATTGAACAAAAACATTTGTGTGACCCTATCAAATAGAAACATGGAAGGAACGTTCCAGGCATGTTCTGGGAACATTCCAGATAAAGATATGTGCATTAATGTCACAGGCTAAAAAACTGGAATTTATCTGGGAAATAAAAAAAAAAAAATACTCAAAGTGATTAATTAATTATTAGAAGCTTTATTTTGAAATAACGTCAGTGAACCGAAACATAACGGTGTTATTGGAAGTTGGTTTTCATGGTTGAACCTGGGGTAAACTGGAAGCAGTTAGATAAACACTGTTCTTTTGATGATCCAAACCAGTCTGACGTCCTTAGTGCTCAAACAAGCTTCCAGCAGGGAAATCCCGCTCCCATTATCGCTCCCATTCAACTTCCCGCTCCCGCCCAGCTCCCACCAAACTATAGGTCCATGCATAACAATATTTGAGCTGCTTTAAAAGACAAAGATCCTGTTAAAGCTTTGGGTTTCTGCTGAAGTTGTTCAGTTTGAAACCTGTGTTTCAGATATTTAGCCGTGTATCTGACAGCAGGCCGAGTGGTGGCCAGGGCGGTCTCTCATAGAATGGTAGGAATGTCACCGTCATGTCTGCACTCGTCTTCTTCGGCTCACGTTTGAGTCGCTGCTGCTGCTTCGTCTCTCTCAGAATCTCCAATTTCTCTTTTTAACCATCTCTCATTTCACCTGATTCTGGTTCTGTTTGGTTCTTATGTGGCCTTGAAGTGCAAAAGGCAACATTTCACAAAACCTAACAAAGCATTCGCCATACTTTTTCACAATAAAAGTATGGTTTGCCAAAGTATATGTAGGTAGAAAATAAAGAAATAAACCTTTAAAGACTATAAAAGAGTAAAAAGAGGTGTAGAATCAAGAATAAAGGTTAATATGTGGTTAAAACAAATTCTTCTGTTGACTGAGGATGATCTCATGGGCAATAAAACGTGTCTAAAATCATTACACGCAGCTCAGTTGTAGTGAAACTGTAATCTGATAGGAACTGATGATAGTTAGCTGATGTTATTTATCGGCTTGTGTTGCTGTTACTCGACATTTTATCATTATAAAAGTAGGACAGTTGGATTGTTTATGCCTTCACCAAGGTTGCCATGGATACACCTTAATCTGTATTTATGACACGCAGCTTCAGAACTGAGTTAACATGGCAGTCGATGGGACAGTTAGCACATTCTGCTCTGTTGGGCCATTTATGAAAAAAACTCTGAACATTGGTGGAGAAAGGAAAACATTCTCTATATTCTGAGTGTAAGCTTTAATCATAACTTCAAGCAGCTTTAACCAGATCAAAACTAAAAAGGATCAAGAATAGAACCCTGAGGAACCCCACAAGTAGTTACTGGCATTATCAATGTGATGATCATGGTATAACTGCTGGAGAACAAAATATCAGTTAAAGTCAGTTTAAAGAGACCAGCATGCAAAAAACACAACAATTTAATGAATTTCAAAGCATCTATGCTTGTTACATTGATAACCTCAATAATCGCTTGTGGGGTTCCTCAGGGTTCGATGCTTGATCCTTTTTAATTTCAAGGTTTGAATCAGAACAACATGAACATGCTGGCTTTACATCTGTCACCTTAGCAGCTCTGTCAGCAAGTTTCTGAGGATGCTCGGTTACAGCATTTTATCAGAGGAAGTGTTTCTGACCCTTGACCTTTTTGCTCTATAACTGACCTTTTTAAACTCTCATGATCTATCTCTTCATGTCTCAGACGTTGGATGCCTGGTGTTTTATTTTTTGCTGCTCTTATCAGCAGCCTGGTTATATATCTCAGTTTCTGTGATAAGATTCAAAGCTGCAACAAAAAGTTTATGGTTTTTTATAACGATGGTGATATTTACTTTGCAATCGACGTGTTTCTTGAAGAGTCAACGCTGTGGAGGACAAATATTTAACTGTTGAATGACTCCGCGAGTTAAAGATATGCGCTGACGTACAGTTGTCGAGTAAATGTACGAAAGTTACTTTTCAGATTTTTACTTCTCAACAGTTGGACGACTTTAAAATCTTCCACTTCAGCTGCGGTTTTCTTCTTTTATCTTTGCTCATCCTCATCTTCTCTCCATGAAATGAGCGTTTATACCTTGGTCCTCTCAGTGCGTCAACACATTTTTTACATAGTTTCTAAAAGCTTCAAAGATTCAACACGTGAACACGTTAAAGCTGCAGATGTCCTATTGTTATGAGTGTTATCATGTTCTTAAATAATACTTAAACAGGCCACAGCAGCGTCACTCAACGCTCTGAGACCTTTATCCAGGTTTCCTTTGTGGGTTTAACCTCCAAACGCTGTTTGAGAAAGTTTAGCTCAGGCTGAGAGAACGTGAAGGAAATCAAGGAGAAACAAATATTCACCTGGAGTAAAGGTTTGAACAGAAGTGCAGAGAGTCCGTTGATGATGATCTGACGATGTATCATCTGAGGATAACAAGTGTGAGTCTATTGCTGTGAGTTTATCTCAGCTTGTTTATGCTCGGTACCAGCTGACAGCAGCAGTGATGTCACAGCTGCTGGAGGTCATTGTGTTTCTAATCTCTGTTTTCTGCCGTGTGTTTTCTCCTCAGGGTCGAGTCGCCGTACTAAAGACGTCTCTGCTCTCTGCTGGTGAGTCTCTGATAAATGCTGTTTGTTTGGACTCGTCACACAACACAAAACGCAAAGAAACTATTCTTCTAGCAAGGATTTAAACGCTCTGTTTTTTTTTTCATCCTCTGCGACAATAAACTAAATATCTTTGAGTTGTGGACAAAAACAAGACGTGTGAGGATGTAATCGTTTGATGAAAAAAAAATGTGTAATATTCCTTTAATATCTCTGTAATTGAAATTGAATAGTATAGTATATATTACATTTTTTACTTGTATAATATGAACAATATATATATATATATACACACACACACAGTACACACATACACACACACACACACACAGTACAGGCCAAAGGTTTGGACACACCTTCCATTCAATGTGTTTCTCACTGAAGGCATCAAAACTATGAATGAACACATGTTTATGTTGTTATGTACTTAACAAAAAAAGGTGAAATAAATGAAAACATGTTTTATATTTGAGTTTCTTCAAAATAATCACCCTTTGTTCTGATTGATAAAGCGAGAAATTCCACTAATTAACCCTGATAAGGCACAACTATGAAGTGAAAACCATTTGAGGTGACTACCTGTCGTTCATTAAGAGAATGCTAAGAGTAGCAGTAATCAGAGCAAAGAGTGGCTTTTTGAAAAACTAGAATATAAAACATGTTTTCACTTTATATATATATATATATATATATATATATATATATATATATATATATATACCTTATTAAACATATTTATTTAATAGTCAGGTTCATTAATTTCTGCATTATAACAGCTCAGAATGCGTTGCCATGGTGACTAATAGGTAAAAGAAAGATCTCCTGTAGGTTTTGCAAAGTTAGTTTCACCTGTGAGGGCCGTTGCTATGGTTACCCCAGTTTAATATACCCGGAGCGCTCCCATGACGCTGTGACGTCCCTGAAGGGGATTCAGTGACGGCGTGTGTGTGTGTGTGTGTGTGTGTGTGTGTGCGTGTGTGTGTTATCAGTGTATGTTTAGTCAATACAGCAAGTTGGTGTTGATACAGCAGTTACAAGGCTGTCTCCACTCAGCCGAGCAAACACAACCTGGTGTCTGTGTGTGTGTGTCTGTGTGTGTGTGTGTGTGTGTGTGTGTGTGTGTGTGTGTGTGTGTGTGTGTGTGTGTGTGTGTGTGTGTGTGTGTGTGTGTGTGTGTGTGTGTGTGTGTGTGTGTGTGTGTGTGTGTGTGTGTGTGTGTGTGTGAGGCCTGCAGCTATAATAAGTATCTACTTAAAGCGACCTGCAGCTTCTCAGGTGTTTGCGTCGAATGTTTGTCTCCGTTTTTATCTCCCGACTCCCGATGATGTTCCCAAAAGACGACTTTTGGTTTAATGGCCGAACTTTGTCTGGACTGAACCACGTGTGACAGACTGTTGAATGAGTCGCTCTGGATTGATGTGTTCTGTCTGCCGGCCTCTCGGTTACTTCCTGATGTGCTGATGCTGTTGAGTGAAGAGCCAGTAAAACCGGTTTATTCCGGTTTTGCTGCGACACTGAAACCCTGCAGCAGCTCTCAGAGATCAGTGTGCTGCTTAAAGTATTTGTACACACACCTGAGTCCAAAATAAAACCTCCTTGGATCCAAGAGACCAGAGAACTTCTGTTCAGTCAAGAAGACTCGGGCTGATTTAACATGAATCCAAAATATTGCCATTTCCGTCATAATTTAAAATGTATTATTTATTGTATTTAGTTATTTTTTTTCTGTAATCTGACTCCAAGATTGTGTGTTTTTATTTATTTTTTTATTTTAAAAAAATTGTTAAAAATAATAAATCGAGTGTTTTAATTAAGTAATTTAATTTAAATTGTGTGTGTTGTGTTTTCCAGCTCTGGTAACATTTTCTTCTTTGTCGTTTCTTTTCTTCAGGAGGCACCGGCCCAAACACCCGACCACGTTCTTTCCCATGATGCATCTGTGCAGCCTGACGACGCTGCCGCTGGATCCAGCATCGGAAACCTGATTTAAAAGATGGATTCCATCAGAGTTTTAGGGTTTTTAATCCGGACTCGTCACTGTTAATCTGATCTCTTCTTACTCTTTCATCCTCTCCTCCGTCACTGGATCATCACCTGCCCCTCCTCCTCCTCCTCCTCCTCCTCCTCCTCCTCCTCCTTCTTCTTCTTCTTTTTCCGTCTGGTTGTTAACAAACGTCATCATTCACCTTTTGTCTCACCTGCCGCCGCCGCCACCGCCGCTTCCTTTGGGAAACTTAACAACACGGAGAAACTGTGTGCGGCAGAGACCGAAGCTGACGGACTGACGGTCACGATGAGTGACTTCCTTTATCCTGCTGGAAACCCGAGGAGGATCTTTAACCACACACACACACACACACACACACACACACACACCATACACACCTCAGTGATCACAGACTCAGAGGCCACACACGCCGACATTCACCTTCGAAATTAAATTTTTTATTTTCTCCATTTTTTTTAATGCTTGACACTTTTTTTCCTGAAAAACTTAGAAACGTGTCAGCGGTTTAGATTATTTCTTAAACCACAAACCTTTATTCCTTATTAATAATCCTGATCCTGCTCCGTCCGGCTGAACCGCTTCAAGTTTCACACAAACAAGCCGCTGAGCTTCTAAAACAAGTCCGTTGTTAATCAGAACCCACATTTGATATTTATTCTGTGTTTAATGTCACTTTTAAAGCCTGTTACCATGTTTCTGCGGTAACTTAATAAAGCGGAAGGTCATTACAACCAAAAACTGTCGCATTCTAAAGTAAATATATAAATAGAGGACTCAATAATAATAATAATGCCATTTAATGCACCGAAATATTTTTTATTAATTAATGTAGTAAATTTAATAAATGTGAAATAAATGGATTTGTTTTAATTTGCTTCTGTATTTATTTACTTTCCCATTTAATTTCACAAACTTATTTATTTTTGTATTTTCTTTATGCATTTCTGCTTCATTATGCAAAGGGGGGTAAGATAATACATCAATAGATAAATCAACTTAAAACGTTAAGTTAAATGGGAATAAATACATAAATAAATTAAAACAAGAAAATACCAATTCATGACTATAACTACTGATTGTTTTAGATAATGATAATAATAACATTCTAGTAATCATCAGTTGACTGATGTGAATTTTCTGCTTCTATGACTGTAAATGAGTTTATATATATATATATAGTGACTGAGTAAAGGTTACAAGTAAACATTTCTAAATAAATATTGTTACTTTTCTTATTCTTCACTGGATTCAGTGACTAAATAATAAATAATATTCATTAATAACATTTATCTTAATTGATTAATTCAGTTTTGTGGATTAAAGTATTAGTATATACTATGGGGTAGTATTTTTTTTTAACAAATAATTGTCCTCATATTCAGAATTAGTGAAAATATTCTTTTCCCAATAATCACGTGTAACTAAACTCTCTGACATTTTTATTGTCATCGAGCCTGAAGCATCAGCGCCGTTTCTATGGTTACCAGTTACCTGCAGGTAAATCTAAAGATGAACCTGCTGAACTCTATCAGCCAATCAGGAGCAAGAATTTAACCTTTTTAAATTCAGTATTGAGCTGATTTAATATTTGAAACGCATTAAATACATACACACACACACACACACACACGTAAACACACACACACACACACACTCCTCTTTTTGTTGGTTTGAATCCTCCTACATGGTCTCCTGTGCGGATACGTGACAGCAGGAAGGCAAAAAACAAGACTCGACACGCAGGGAGAAGACAGGAAGTGTTTGTGGGCAACGGCATTCTTTGAGTTTGGAGGGAAACTGCTTTTTTTTTTTTTTTTTTTTGCCTCAGTCGGATAGAAGTCGTCTTAAACGGTAATTTCACAGGTTAACTATGAACCAGACTTTCATCTGCATACGTTATAAAAGAAAGCAAACCGGATTTTGTACTTTTTGAAGTTTTTATGTTGTCAGACTTCTGAGCTCGTTGTTGATGATGATGTGTGTGTGTGTGTGTGTGTGCGTGCGTGCGTGTGTGTGCATGTGCGGTTTAATGGTTGTGTGTGATCTCAGGCTTCAACATGCACTGATCTCCAGTGAGAAAGTATTTATTTTGTTTAGAAAGAAAACCCTCGATAACTGGAGCTGAAGATCATAGGCGGTCTGCAGATCACATTCAGACCAACTCACACGGATTCTAACCATTCTTAGCGTGTCGTTTTCAACATGTTTATGGTTGTATGTTGGGACAACACGGAGCGCAGGATGTAGTCATAGCAACATGTAGATATGGCGTTTGTTGTCGGACAAGACGTTAATATGTTGAAAGATAAACTGCCTTTGTTGTAAATAATAGACATTCACATCACTCACACAGTTTTATTTTTGTTTTTTTATTCTTTCCTCATGATTTAATGCTTGTTTTTGTGTTGTTTTGTTTTGTTTACACAAACTGTTTCTCCGATTATTGATTCCTGTAAAAAAAAAAAAACTCTCTGAAGAGATTTTTAATAAATGTCCCAGAGACAAAAAAAAAAAAAATCATGTCAAATTTGAACAGCTTTAAAGCCATAAAAGTTGTGAAACTATTTTCCTAACTCTGCTCTTTGTGCTGTTTTATTGTTCAGAAACTTTGGCCAATCAGAGCTCGTGTGTGTCCTCGAACCGTCCAATCGTAGAGCCAAGCGGCGGTTTGACTTTTCAAGCGTCTGCGTGTGTGTGTGTGTGTGTGGCCACTCCCTCACCTCCTTCTCAACAAGTCTTTTCAGTTCCAGCCTTTAAATGACAAGTTCACACAACGAATCCTTTTTCATGAGCTTCACCTCTCCTTTAACATGACATTTAAGCGCATCCCAAGAATCTTTGAATGACTATAGAGGAAAATGCGATCGCTGTTTAAAGGTGCAGTGTGTCCAATTTATCAGCATCTAGAAGAACAGACTTGGCCAAAATGGAATCATGTTCATAAGTATGGATGAATTAGTTTAATACCTTAGATTAATTGACATTGTTATCTACTTGGGAAACTGGAAGGGCAATTCACAAAACCTAGATCATGGATTAAGCCGGAATTTTCCAGTTATCCTGGCTGAATTTAGCCAGGTTAGATTAACCTTGAATCTCATCTGTCAATCTGCGGCCACTCCATCGGGAATAAATTGTATTTCACAGTTAATCCATGTCTTCTGAATGTATTTTGGCTAATGTTTACTATCCCACATTAAAATACCACACATATCCTACATCTTCATTCAGCTAAGGCAAGAATAATTAGTTTATGCTGTGTTTACTTTAATAAGTTGACTGCCGTCAGACATTGAATGAGCAGGCGTATTATTGCAGTTGTTCTGATGATTACAAATGGCTAAACGAGTTGCAATGGTGGTTTTAAATAAGTTAGTGACTCAGAAAATATATAAATATAGAGTCCCGTTGCGTGTTTCTTCACCGTTACCATCCCCACGTACCAGTCTGCGAAGCTGGACTGGAACATGGAAGATGTGGGGATAGGCACTAGGAGCCATCCTACCAGGTCACACCTCAGTAGAGGATCTAGATTTATTCCCACAACCTTTTTCTGTCCAGTGATGTTTTTTTTCTGAATAGATAGAAACGTGTGCCAATGGTTGTAGTTCATATTCTTGTATTGTCGACAAATGTAATTGGTTGTAGCGGTAAGCATTAACTTCTGCTGCTCACTTTTAAGGCTTTTTCATTTTGTATAATTACAGAAGTCCTATTAGAAGTTTTACTTCCTCATAAGTTTCCATGACAAGCCGTTCCTCACTTAATAAAAAGATCACCCCATGGTTTTCTCCATTTCTGCATCAGTAAATCTGTGATCTACCTCGTGAATACCCACTTATTTAAATTTCGTACACCTGACTACACACATAACTGCACATTCAGTGAATCAATTTAAGTCAGGATGCACCCATGTAAGTAGGTCTAGCCTAGACTCTTTCAGTTATGTTGGATTTGGAACCAAAGTTTATGACACCTACATGTTTTGCTAAGCAAGATCTCCACAGCGATGATCCACATAGATAATCTCCACCGCGGAACGCCACTTGATGATTTTTGAAGTGTAAATGCATTTGCAATAAGTAAAAAATGGCATTTGTTTAAAATGCACTTCGGCAAAACACTGTGGAGCGATGGTGTTTGGCGGGGCTGAGGATCTGGGCTGAGGGGTGGGGGATCCCAACCAGGGCTATAGAATCTAGCTGTGAGGTGGGGCTGAGAACCGGGCCTGTGGGCGGGGCTTCAGAACCCCTCTGGGACAGCGGTTGGAGGGGGTTTTCCTATGGTGTTGAGCTGCAGAGCACCTGTTGGGTGGAGCTGTGTGAAACCAGCATATCCAACATGGGATGAAGTGGTAGCGTAGTAAAGCCAACCAATCAGCATTTTTTTAAAAAATGCAGTGCTATCAAACATTATGGAATCCAAAATTCACTGCCTAGCCAAAAAAAAGTCGCACCTAAAATGTAGGTCACAAACACATTTCATTGGACCATCTTCAGCTTTGATTACAGGTCTGGACTCTGTGGTGGCCAATCCATGTGTGAAAAAGATGTCTCATGTTCGCTGAACCACTCCATCACAATTTGAGCCTGATGAATCCTGGCATTGTCATCTTGGAATGCGCTCATGTCATCAGGGAAGAAACAATCCATTGATGGAATAACCTGGTCAATTCATCTGCTTGTCGTCTTACTCTGATGGACCAACCAACCATTTGGTTCCCCTTCTAGTTTTTAATAATGCATTGTTTACAGTTTAGTAGTTTCTGAAATCTCCTTCAATGTTTTCTTAGCTGGATGCCTTTGATTTAACACTTCTCAAACAGACTTTCCCACATCCACAGGATGTGTCTTTCTACACGGTTGTTTAAGAAATGAGAAACTCCTAACATTGCATCTGTTTGGTTTAAATGACTCATTGCCACCTGACAGATAATCACCCATGGACAAATTATCTAATAGGAGACTCTATTTACTTAGTTAAATCCAGGTGGTGACCTTTTTTGGGTTATGTCAACAGCTCTCCTAAATCTAGTCCCACCCACAAGCCCACTCACTCCAGGTCCGAACCAGACTGGGACGAGTATTGTTGCACATTGTATTATTGATTTGTAGCCAAATTTCACAGGATCACAGGTAGAGAGCTAGCCGGATTTGAATTGTACAGGAGCAAGTCGTCCACATACAAAGAGACTTTATGTATTGAGTCTAATTTGGTTATACCCTCAAAGCCCTCCTCTGAATGCAAAGCACCAAGGGCTCTATAGCTATGGTAAACAACAGTGGTGACAAAGGACGGCCTTGTCTCATGCCGGTCTTTAGTGAAAAGGGTGTTGACAGCATGTCATTTGTTTGCGCTTAAACCCTGTGGGCGAATAATAGAAAAGCTTTACCCAGCGGATGAAATTATTGCCAAAGCTTAATTTACCAATGACCTCAGAAAGCTACTCCACATAAGCCTACTCCACCCTGTCGAAGAGTTCTTCTGCATCAAGGACCACCACTATCTCAGGAGACTTACAGCTGTGTGAGTGATGATATTAAGCAGCTGTCTGGCGTTGTGGGAGGACTGTCGGTCTGCCATAAAGCCATGAAGTTTGATCCAATGAGATGAGTGAGGGCAACACCCCTTTAAGATGGAGAGTGAGAACTTTTGAGAGAATTCTAAGGTCTATGTTTAGAAGTGTGATTGGTCTAACTACTGCATAATAAAGGGTCCTACTCTTCAAATCAAGGAGATGGTGGCCCTTCACAGGGTCTCTGGTGGATTATCATATAGAAATGTCCCATTGTACATGTCTCTAAGTACTGAAGGCAGGAGATCTGAGAAAGTCTTATAATACTCATCAGTGAAACCATCTGGTCCAGGAGATTTACTGCTTTGTAATGAATTTATGGCTTCACGAACCTCAAAAGCGGTTATGGATCTTCCCAAGCATCTTAGTAGTTTTGACGTCTGGGGAAATATAATATTGTCAAATGCGTCATGCGCAGTTGGGACGTTCATTAAATTTAACTGGATCAGGAGGAGTCTCTCCAAAGTCGGAGCTGATGGCCGAGATTAAACTTGAAAGCCGTGACCTGCTGAGCCAGACGCTAAAAACAAGTTTTGGCTAATTGTACCAAACAAGATATTTTCACTTGATTTTTTTTTTTGCAGTGTGACTCTTTACTTGCACAAATAGGAAATATTGTTGTAAAGTTCATGCATGTGAGCTCTGTGATTGGATGTTTCTACTAAACCTTAGTGAACTTCTGCTGTTACGGCCACAGACACTTTCTATACCTGCAGGGTTGTTTCAAGTTCAAATGTTTTAGGACCAATGAGAACTCAGCGTTGGGTGTGTCTGTCCAATCAGATGCAGGAGGACAGAGCTGTCAATCATCTGTTGCACAACAGTTGGAGTCAGCTTTGGCTGAGATACGACTGGCAACGGTTCAGATGGAGATAAAAAAAACAACTAGCGGCTGTACACTGCAAAAAATGTAATATATTAATATTAACTAGTGAAAACATCTTCTTTTGGTACAATTAGAACAATACTGAGCAGAATTATCTTGAATGATCTTATTCCATCAGCAGATCATCTTGACTTATTGAATTTAATCTGTTTTTAATAAAAATAGATTTAATTGTTTCACTTTTTTTATAGATAAATAGAAAACTTTATTGAGAATGCAATGCACAACTATCATAATGTATTTTTATATTGTATTCTTTACCTTTACCTTTCAATTGATTCTTTTTTGGAAAATAAGAAAAAAAAAAAACTTAATTCAAGATGTTTCTAGTAATTTTTTGGCTATTTGTATCACAACAAGATATTTGAGATCTGATAATATTAGATTTTTTTGTAGTGTAAGACCATGAATACACTTAATAAAACTACACACTACTATCCCTGCTGTGCGTGTGTGTGTGTGTGTGTGTGCGTGTGTGTGTGCGTGTGTGTGTGTGTGTGTGGCAGCAGGTATATATAACAGGACTGAACACGCCTGCAGCAGTTATTAGTCAGGAATGTGAGTTTCTTTCTGAGTTGGAATCACTGATCCCTGCAGCGAGGGCGGGGCAGAGCGGGAACCCCAACCAGGACACACAAACTGTTTCTTTATCATGTACAACAACACGTTTCGGATACTTTCTCAAATACATGCAACATGTTTTGCTCTGGAAATCCTGTAGAGAAGCCGAGGCTCCAGTGCAGCAGAAAGCCAGAGTCTTTTGTTTCTAATAAAGAGGGAGATTTCATGCTGAAAACACAGAGGAACATGTTATCTATACGTCTGACTTCATGTCACAATCGTGTCTTTTATGTCATAATGTTGACCTCATTAATCAGAATTTGGACGTCTTTCTCACAGGTTTTTGTTTTATCTCCCGGGTGTGTTTTTAATGTCATAATTTTGACATTAATCATCATTTCGCCTTTGGTGTCGCTGAAGTGTCAGATATCCTGTGTGTGACTGACTCAGACTGCTGACGCCTCAGATAAGCTGCAGATAAACTTTTAACTGGAAGGCTGCGTGGACTCACATCACTGACATTAAAGCACATTTGAAGGACGTTTTTTATATCGGTGTGACAAGGGAGAATGATTTAAAGCCTCTTTCTCTGTGCACACGGACCCCTGAATGTGTTCGAACGAGCTGGATTCAGCTGCAGCTCCTGGATGGAAACGAACGCTCTGATTAATTCAACGATCTGCATCAGACTCGTGATAATAATAGAATAACGTTCAATGAACACATGCAGTAAGCTGCACAGCAGTCAGATCCTTAGATCCCTCATAGCTATAAAAAGGCCAGGTGTGCCAGCATCCAGTATCCGTACCGCTCCCTTGTGGTGAAGCAGTGCATAAAATGCTGGTAGGTGTGTGTGCGTGTGTGTGTGTGTGATTACAGGGTAGAGTAATAACAACCTTGTTGGCGGGAATTGCTGAATGATAACTCACAGAAAAAAACACATCTTGTATGGAGGCTCGTTAAGGACAAAAGATATTTCAAAAATGTTCAACCATGTCCTGGCATCATTTATTTTTATTTTTTCTATATGTGCAACAAGAACCAAAACCAAGTTTCCCATCAGACTCTTTATATTCACAGGAAATCACGTGTTTAGGTCCTTGCGAATATAATTGATACACAGACTGAGAAAAAAACAAACATCTTTAATTACATATAATTAGGGTTATACCTTTCCCACAAACAAGATCTGTAATAAATATAATTGGTTGATTATTTATTGCTTCAGTCTAAATCGTTCGTTACTGTTAAAGGGATTCAGTGCTAGAAACGTGTTTGTTATATTAGTGTTTTATGACATTTGTGTGATTATAGAAGATGCAGATTTGTGTTATGTGTACATGTGGTGCCCCATCAGCAGGTTAAGGACTCACATGCTCTACCAGGTGAGCTACTGAGGCGCCATGTTGAATCTTCTGCACAGGTTAACCTGTGATGTGATGTTGTAGCTTCCTCTCAAACTTTTCTTCAAACTCTTCTCATCTTCATCCTGGAGGAACATGACCAGGTGTTATACTGTATGTTATTATGCAGTATTATAAGTTGATGTAGTTCAAGACCATAATACTTGTATGTACTGTACTGTACTAATAATGTACTTTTGCTTATGTAGGATTTTTAATTCACTTTTACTTGTAATGGAGTATTTTTACATTGCTGTATTGGTACTTTTAATTCAATAAATATACTACCATTGTGCATATATGACATCAAAGCCTTATACCCAAATGTTTGTTGTTCTGATTTAAGAGGCCTTCATGTGAATTTCACCGTGAGGAGCTAATTTTCCTGATGATTCTGACACCACCTGAATGCAGCATAAGACCTGTGATTCATCGTGGTGTGGGCGGGGATTTGAACTCTACCTGATTCAAAGAGCCAATCAGATTAGGACATAATGAGATACTGAAGACAGAGTGGGACACTAAGGACATAATAAGACTCAGGTGAATACACGAGAAGACATAAAAAGATACCGAGGACAAAATGAGACACAGAGCACATAATGAGAGACAGAATGAGACACCGAGGACACGAGAAACGAAAGACATGAGATACTGAGGAGACACTTCTGTCTGCCCTCAGAGCTGTCGAGTAACTGAACGGGTTTAAGGAAATAGAATTCAACATTATTTATGCAATATTTGTTTTTCTTTAAGGGGAGAGATGTTTTTTTCTTGTCTGTGTAGTGTTTTTTTTTGTCTTCAATCTTTATTAAAAGCATATTTGATGTCCGTGGAGGACTGAGCGCACTGCCCCATAGACTAAAGAGAGGAACTGAGTTACCACGGTAACCCACAGATTTTAAGTTACCACGGTAACACACAAATTTTAAGTTACCACGGTAACCCACAGATTGTATTTATTTTTTGCTCGAACAGCGGATGACGTCACTATTTTGCAACTAAAACCGGGTGGAATGTAACGAATTACATTTACTCACGTTACTGTAATTGAGTAGTTTGTATGAGTAATTTGTAATTTTCTAATTAGTTTTTGAAATATGTCATTTTTTTACTCAGGTACATTTTGAGTATTTTACTTCGTTACATTTGAACCCCCTCACGTTACTGAGTACATTAGTGACAGTGAATAAATTAAATGCGGGTGCACGGTGTCCCGGAAGTCAATTGCGCGGCCACGCCTTGCGCGCTACTTTAATCCACTTCACATCTGGATCTACGCGTTACAAGATGGTCTGTCGCGGACCAAGGAAGATTCTGAAGAGGAAAGACACAAAATCCCTTGGCCAAACTTAGAAGAAGTATTCGCGTTCAAACGCAAAATAGGCACTAACGTTATAATGCTGTGTAAAATGCGCCTGCCCCGCAGAACGGAGCTTTCAGCAAACACTACATCAACATCTAATTTACGAAAATATATTGTTATATATTTATTGTTTGGTTAAAAAGTCCCAGATAAAAAACATCATATGTAAGAATAATGTGCCTTCATGATACCATTATTTTCACCCTGATCAAGTGAAGTAGACCTGGGATTACTTTCCTTTACGTTATTTTTTCCATTTCTGATTAAAAATAACATATTGGTAATTATTATTATATACACACATATTGGTAATTAGAAGTGTTATAACTATATTAACGATATAAAATTGTTCGAAAATCGGTTGCAAACGGAGTATGTTCTGTTTATTTTAATAGTTCATCCACTCGAAGGGAGGGGGTGGACCTTAGCAAGATGGCCGCGGCTGATTGGGCAGCGTCTACAGACATGGTCGCTGCTGATTGGTCGATGACTCAGAATTACTACTTCCTGGATTTGGGAGCTGGGGAGAGGAGGGGGGAGCCGAGGCCGCCTCTCGGGGGCGGGGCTTGTAACGGCTGTTTTCACCCGAGTGACAGGTGACGGTGTTCCTCGGTCCCGAGGCTCCAGGGACTGAACCTCAGACGACATTCTGCAAAATTATCCGTTTTTCTGATTTTACTACTTTTTTAGGACAAAATGAACATTTCTGTTTGTGTCTATAAACTACTGACAACATTTACCAAAAATACCAAATAAAAATATTAGCGTTGAGAGCATTTATTTGCAGAAAGTTCAGAAATCAATATTAAAAAGTGTCCTCTGAATACTGCTTTAATGTGATTACTGCTGTAATCTGATAACCGAAGTAATTTAAAATGGCAAAAGTAATCAGATTACACCAAAGTAATCAGATTACTTCGGAGTAATCGGAATACTTTAGTGTAATTAGATTACTTTGTAATCTGATTACTCTAAAGTAATCTGATTACCTTGAAGTAATTGATTACTTTTGTAAACGGGTTACTTTTGTAATCTGAGTACAAAAGTAATTTGATTACTTTGAAGTAATCTGACTACTTTTGTAATCTGAGTACTCTGGAGTAATCAGATTACTTTTGTAATTAGATTACTCTTCTAATCTGATTACTCTGGAGTAATCTGATTACTTTGGGGTAAATTAATTACTTTGATCTGATTACTTTTGTAATCTGATTACTGTCCTACTGCTGTAATCTGATTTAATCAGCAGGGAACTCAAGTCTTTCGGGGAGGTTTTTTTCTGTCACGTCCATGTTCTCTTCATCCTCTTCCTGGGCTCTGCCTCGACTCCGCCCCCTGAAAACAAGACTAAAGAGTTACCACGGTAACCCACAGATTTTAAGTTACCACGGTAACCCACAGATTTAAAATGTTTTGCTCAAACAGCGGATGACGTCACCATTTCATAATTAGGAACGGGTGGAAAGTAACGAATTACATTTACTCACGTTACTGTAATTGAGTAGTTTTTATGAGTAATTTGTCATTTTCTAAGTAGTTGTTGAAACATTTCATTTTTACTCACGTACATGTTGAGTATTTTACTTCGTTACATTTGAACCCCCTCACGTTACTGAGTACATTAATGATAGTGAATAAATTAAATGCTGGTGGGTGCGAAGGGAGGGGGTGGACCTTTTCAAGATGGCCGCGACTGATTGGGCAGTGTCTACAGAGATGTCGCTGCTGATTGGTCGGTGACTCCAATTTACTACTTCTTGGATTTGGGAGCTGAGGGAGAGGAGGGGGGTGCCGAGGCCTCCTCTCGGGGGCGGGGCCTGTAACGGCTGCTTTCACCCGAGTAACGGGTGGCGGTCGCACTGCCCGGTCTGCCGGAAATCGGCAGCAGAAGAAGAAGGCTCCCACTATGACGTCAGAGGAGGGTCCCTGCGGCTTCCTCTCTTCTCCCAGCAGCGCCGCCATTGCGTGAGCGTCAAAAAAAACATGTCGAACCGACCCAGACACGCGTCCTGCTCGGTAGTGGGCTGCTCTCACCAGCGGCAGCACCGCTCCCTGCACGGGCTGCCGGCCGCGGAGCACCGCGTGGTGCAGTGGCTGAACTTCATCTTCGACGGACACTTCCCGGCGAACGTCAGCAAACACCTCTTTGTCTGCGCGCACCACTTCACGGCTGACTCGTTCCGTAACCTGGGCCAGTACCAGGCGGGTCTGGCCGGGAAACTGCACCTGATAGACGGAGCCACGCCGTCCATCAGGGACAGAGATGCTGCGGCCGCCGCGGGAGAAGTGAGTGTTAAAAACAAAGGCACCTGTAGCTTTAAGAGGCGACGTCATCATTCCGCGCTTTGTTTACGTTGAGCTCATGCTGATCATTTCTTACAACAATAAGCTTCATAAACTTTTATGAAGACTTTCTTGTACAAAAAGCATTTCCAATCAAATCTAAATTATTTCAGTTACAAATTCTACTCCCAGTGGTTGGAACTAATGAAAGGCTATATCCAAAATATGCAGCAGCATATACCACTATTAATATTCTCTATATAAATGGTATTGAGTTCATGAGAAATAAATGTACCAATAAATGCATCAGAGAATGTTTCTATAATACTTTAGAATTTAAATACATTGATACTTGATTGGAGTCATATATTTTATTCATTTAAAAAAGTGATTTGAAAGTAAGAATTCCAAATTTTGTCATTGAAATTTGAAAACAAAAAAGACTGTTATTTGCGTAAATGTTCTATTTTCATGCAGATCTTTTCATTTTACAGTTTCATATTAATTTGTTTGGTTTCTAATCTTTTTTTTCAGTTTCAAATCTTTATTTCAGTTCCAGGTCAATTTTTTTCAACGTCAGAGTTTTGACCTGATGAGAAACTGGAAAAATATGAAACTGTAAAAATGAAAAGATTTGCATGAAAACAGAAAATTTCAAATAACAATATTAATAATTATTTTTGTTTTCAAATTTCAAAATTAAAACTTTAAAATTTTACTTTCATATTTTCAAATAAATAAAAAAACATGACCCCAATCAAGAATTATATATGTTGAGAGACAGTGGGTGGTTATTTGTGCTCTGAAATCTGAAAAATCTATAGAGAAGTCTGGAGATTTAATTATTTTACTTGGTCCGAGATGTATTTATTTATTTATTTTTATCTTTAGGGTACATCAAAGGCCTTCCTTCCTTCCTTCAACCACGTTGCCTGTCAGACTGACCCCCCCAGCAGGAGAACAGCTGCCACACAGCTGTCCATCGGGACACTTGGGAAACATGTGCGGAGCAAAGGTGAGTCAGAAAAGTGAGCGGCTTCATTCATTACAGAAGAAGAGCGTCAAATATCTATAAATGTTGGTCCTTTTGATCTGTAGGCACCCAGACAGCAGCGTCTCGTCCCGGTGTCGCCATGGAAACCACTTCTGCTTCCTCTCTGTCTTCGTCATCAGTGAGAGATCAATGGTACAGACCCATCAAGAGGCCTTATCTGGAGGAGGAGGAGGAGGAGGAAACACAGGAGGAGGAGGAGGTGGAGGCGTTCACAGAGTCACCAGCTGAGCCTCATGACTCAGCCTTTAACCCCAGTGACTCTGAAATGTGAGTTTAATTTTTTTTGCCTCACATCAGTTTTTTTTACACCCACACAAAAAACATGAACATGACAGAAATACAAAAGTAGGTAACACAATAAGAAATCCTAAAAATCACCACTATATGTTCAGTGTTATTCTCTATACTGTATAGAAGCAGCAGGATTGATGTATTTACAATAGGAACAAACTGAATCTGTGTTTTATACAAAATAAGATTCTCTGCCTGTTTAGTTGAGTTTTGTGAGTTATTTACTGTTATGTATTTATTTGTGAATTATAACTTCAAGGTTATTAAGATTTTAACTCACAAATAACATTCAGAAATCTCCAATATAGGAGCTCCTACAGACTCCAAACTTTACACTTTTATTTCCAGCTATATTCTGAAGATTTGTGCAGAGTTTATGTACCATTCAGAGCCTGATATATACAATATCTTACTGTATGTTGGAGGGATAAACAGACATATCCATCCATATTGGTTTTCCTCTAGATAAGGTATAGGTGGTTTATAAAAATGTGTGATGTCATGCAGTAGTTTATAGAGCGTGACCCACCTACCGTAGCAGCTGAAGCTAATGGGTATTGTAGCATTCTTATAGTCATGTGCTAATGTCACAAACCAAATGTGATTTCTCAGCTAGAAAGTAGAAACTAACTGCTGGTTAGAGTTTGTATGTACAGAAACGCAAAAAACCTGCTCTTTTTGTTTTGTCAGGTTTGAGCCGCGGACCACGTTGTACAGAGACGATAAATACATCGTGTATGAGAGCTGCCTCCGCCAGCTGTTTGAGACGTGTCCCGTGTGCAAGACGGAGTGCGACGTCCAGAGAACGAGCCTGGGGAGTTACGTGGAGTTCACGCAGATCTGCCCGTTCTGTCAGTTCTCCAGACGGTGGCAGAGCCAGCCGCTGATCGGCAGCGACCCCGCCGGAAACCTCCAGTTATCAGCAGCCACGTATCTCACAGGTGCATCCTTCTCCAAGCTGGAACAGGTATTAACAGCCATTCACAGCATAGCAACACGGCCATCGGTGGAACCTTTTCTACACCTTCTCCTTTTTTTTTTTTATTACATCTTCATAGCTATGTAAGGCCATGCAGCTCCAGATCTGCCGGTATGAAACCTTCAGGAGGCACGTGCAGACGTACCTGGAGCCGGCCGTCATCCACAAATGGAACACAGATCAGCAGAAAAACTTCCAGCTGCTGCAACAACGCGGGGGAAAGGTGACGGTTTGTGGTGATATGCAAACAGACTCACCAGGTAAATAAACCCCAGACCAACAGAGGTGTAATGTATTAATGACGACAACGCAGGTGCTTTTAATCCTGTTTGTTGCTTTTTTTCAGGACGATCGGCGAAGTTCGGCAGCTACGCTCTGATGCACCTGGAGAGTAACACAATCATGGACCTGCAGCTTGTCCAGGTGTGTTTCGCTTCCTGTGAAATGTTATCTCAAAACGTGCGGCGGTGCGTTTGCGCTTCACGTTTTTTTTTACATCTCCGTATCGCCAGAGCAATGAAGTAGGAGGCAGCCACCGCATGGAGAAGGAGGGGCTGAAGCGATGCCTGGATCACCTGGAGTCCAGCGGTTTGTCCGTGGAATACATCGTGACCGACAGACGCCCACAGGTGCAACATTTTCTGAAGCATCGCGGCGTCACGCAGTTCTACGACGCGTGGCAGTTTGAGAAAGGTCAGCGTTTAGCGCCGCAGCTCTTTCCTGCCGCGCGAGCTCGCGTCTTTAATACGGATCCGTTGCTCGTCCCGTTTGTTTCAGGTTTGTCCAAGAAACTGGACAAAGTGGCAGAAAACAAGGACTGCGAGGTACTGAAGCAGTGGCAGCCTAGTATCAGGAACCACATCTACTGGAGCGCCGCCTCTTCCACGTCAGGGCCGGAGAAGGTGGCCAAGTGGACGTCGCTGGTCAACCACATCCAGGACGTACACGTGCACGATAACCCCACCTTCCCTCAATGTGCACATCCTGTCAAAGAGTCCAAGGATCCCAAGAAATGGCTCCAACCAGGTAAATAGGAATAAAATAAATCCTACACATCACAGTAGTGGGTAGAGTGCTGAAAATATGTAAAAAATATTTAGTTAATGAATAATTTCAACGTACAAGTGAGAATTATTTCTCATTTTAATGTTTTAGGGTGTGAGTGAATAATGAAACTGTAATAAAACAGTTCAAGTTTCCAAAATGAACGTTGCATTTGAATGCATCATGTCGTTTTATTCACCTTCATGTAATCCTCGTTTTACTGTCATGATGTAACAAAGGTATAAATGATAAATGTGAAGTAAAAATGTCGTTTACTGGCCCAAAAATCTTTACTCATGTGCGTTACTTTAATCTTTGATACATGCATTCATACATATATATACTTCAAATATCTCCTTCTTAGTTGAATTTGAATGTTCCTCTTTTTAACAACATGTCTCTGTGGCGTTTCTAAAGGGTCCAAGGTGCTGCACAAGGTGGAGAAGATCCTGACCAACCACCGAGTCCTGAGAGACGTGGAGAAGCTGAGCCACCACCAGACCTCCTCCCTGCAGCTCTTCCACACCTTCATCCAGCACTTTGCACCCGGGAACCCGGTTTTCTCCTTCATGGGAACGTTGTGCCGGTAAAACCATCTTTCTGACAAAGTTACCGACACGTTTCAGCACAGAATGCAGTCGTTGTGGGTCAGCGAGTCGACTTGTCGTTGTAGGTTGTACCTGGCGGTGATGCTTTACAATGAAAACGCAGGAGCGGCCGTCCGTAAGCGGAAGACCGAAGAAGAAACGAACCATACTTTCTGTGAGTTCTCACATCCTTTTCTAGTCATTAAACTTTAGAAAGTAACGGCGTAGGAGGAAGCCGCATTCATAAATCCCGTTAAACAAGCGAATGAATGTGTTCAGGTTACGTGGACGAGCTGATGAAGCTGCTGTTCGACGACAACGCGCCGTTCATGGAGGAGCTGAACAAGATCCGCGTCGCGGAGGAACCGACGTCCCCGTACGAGGAGCCGTCATCCACGGAGGACGCGGCCGGATGCAGAGGAACCTGTTCAGGCAACGAAATCAGATCCGCTGACTGAGAATAAAACCTGCACGTTTCTACTCTCCGAGCTCTTTGTTACGGTTTCTCACAGTCTTGAGTTAAAAAAATCAAATCCCCGGACCTCAAACCTTCCGAGGAGCGTCTCATCAGCTTGTTCCACCTCGACAGACTATTATTTGTTGTTGTTTTTAAGCATTAAAGTGTGTTATCTTCATGTTTGATGTTCAGAATCAGCTGCCTGTAAGAAAAAAGGCTGCCGGTCCACAACAACGCGGGTATTTTTGACACATGTAAAGTTGGTAAAAATGTGAGTAAAGCCAAAGTCCTTATAGTATTTTTTTTATTTTAAAGCATTAAGTACACTGCATTTTATATCCTAAACCAAAATGTGAAAGGAAAAATGTGTCAATTTTTTTAATAACTTTATAAAAAATGAAGAAAAATGTCTGCATTTTTCTTTACAAACTCAAATATTGACTGTATGAACTGAGAAATCTCCACTAATGTCATATTTACCTGTATAACCACAGTTTTTGAGATCTTGATCTGTGTTGCACGCGATCGACCAACTCCTGGCTCCTATGGACGAGTGTTTGAGCCTCAGAATTCCTCTGAATCTCTTGGTTTGTCTCCAATGCAGCGAAATAAAACTTATTATAAGGACTTTGGCTTTACCTGTGTTTTTAAACACACTGCTATTGGATTGAACTGTAACTGTAACAGCGGTGCGGACAGCAGAAATCAGAAATCCCCATGTTCGTGTGGACGAGGCCTCAACCTCTGATACCTTGACTGCATTTGTAAGAAAACACGGAATAACTTGTCTCTTATTGTTAAATTCTGCTGTGAATCTGTGCGAAGATGTTTAAAATAAAAGAAACCGAGCGGAGCAGCAATCAAACTAAGAGTGAAGGGCGCTGCTCATCTGTCAGACAGCCGCGATGAAGAGTTTTTACCTGTGAATAAAGAGTTTTTATTATCACTATTCCTCTTTCCTCATTATTACAACACTTTGCTGAATCGAATACTTTTGCGAAACGTTTGCGAAAAAAGAGAAATACGGAAGCTGCAATAAAAACAGTTTGAATCATCCCACACGCTGACGTGATGCCGCTTCCTGTTGCAGCTTCATGTAACAGAATCCAGTTTTATATGGAAATAAATACGTAATAAAAACCATGAGAATTTTCTCCTTTTTCCATGGTAAAGTGCTGCCATGGTCACATGACCAAAATGCATACATGGAGGTTAATTTGCAAGACAGGTTGTAAATTTAAAGAATAAATCTGTCAGTATTCTACATTTTTCAACTTGTTAGCAGGTGGAAAGTAACTAAGTACATTTATAAGTACAATGTTCTGAGTATTTCCATGTCGTAATACTTCCTACTTCTAGAATTAATCAGATTAACACAGTACAAGATGAGCGCAAAGATGCAATAAATGGGACAGACACACACACACACACACACACACACACACACACACACCCTGTGATGTCAATTCCTGTTTCACCTTCAGATTGTGAAATAAACAGGAGAAAAATCCAGTAAGAATTGAGTGTTTTTTCTTGGTAAACAGCTGATCATTCATCATGTTACAACAGTGACAGATTTAGATGAATAATATAAATCAGCTGAATGAAAATCAGAGAACAGCTGCAACAAAACGTCACCGCTGCAGGTTTCATACAAACTGTGGGTCTGTGGTTTTAAACTCTGATTCTCACCGTGTCATTTACTACGTTCTTTTTGATATTTTCAAATGTTTCATATATGCGGTTTACCTATGTATCGCTGTTGTTGTTATTGATTATTGATTTCCTCCTGTTACTACATCAAACCACAGAAACAGATCATGATACAAACCATCCTCTATAAAGGAAAATCATTAAAAAAAATCTCTGATTAAAACTTAAAATATGACTTTTAACTCAAAAAAGTGTCATGAAGCTGTCATGTATGTATGTATTTAAATATATATATGTAAAATAAAATAACTGGTTGATTCGATTTGACTTAACTGAGCTATAAAATGCAGCTTGTCTTTAACATAATGGCAGATTTTCTGATTGTAAAAAGATAATTAATGATTTATTACATAATAGTTCAAACAAGAAGAAGTCAGGTCACATTTCTGTTCTATTCTATTCACCACATAATACTTTTTACTTTTTATGATCATTTATATATGAAAACATTTACTAGAAGGCAACACAGTAGTGGTGAAAGTACATATTGTGTTTTAAATGAAGGATCGTGTGATTAATACATTTAATTGTTAATAAATGATTGTGATGCAGGTATATATGTGTATATAAAGTTATTTAAACTCAGCTGTTTCCAGCTGTTCGTTGGCCTATGCTGCTCTCTGCTGGCTGCTGTGGTGCATGTTCAGTATTCTGACACGTGAGTGTTTGATGCAGGATCTAAAGTTGTTCTGTTTAATTATTAGTAATTAGGATTCCGCTGATTTTACTCACCTTTTGTTTCCAGAATTGTCGGATGGAAGTCAGGATCCCACGACGCGTCACAAATGCAGAAATGACAGCGGATTTAGCTGATTGTCTAAATGTTTTGGAGAAAAAAAAAATATTGAATATTTTTTTTGGGGGGGGGGGGAAACAGCTGGAATGTTCTGGAGTAAAAACAATTTTATTTTCAGACGATATCGGAATATATCATTTGGGAAAAAAATATCTGTTATCAAAAAAAAAAAGTGAATGTTTTGAGGAAAAAAATCACAATATTTTAGAGAAAAAAAAGTCGGAATAATTTGGAGGATATGAAAATCTGTCTGAGAATATGATTCAAAATCTTTAGTATCGCAGTACATCGCATAACATGTGATTCACAGACTGTTAATGGAGCTGATTTCAGTCATAGCTGAGTGATTAAAGGGTTCATAGACGTAAATCAGAGGTCAAAGGTCAGAGAAATGAAAGCGTCACTCGGCAGGTTTTTGGTACATTGTCTGTATTTTTTTTATTCCAAACGTGTGTCTATATATTGAACATCAGAGGGCTGGTTCCCTCCTACACTCACCCCACACGTCAATATCAATAATAATGAGAACAATAGAATCAGCTGAATAATATCCATTCCTGCTGATCAGCTGATCAGCTGCTGGTACAAACATGGAGGGAGGATCAGAGAAAAGAAAACAGCGACAAAATGATAAAACGCAGGAACAGGATTCATCTTTCTCACACACACACACACACACACACACACACACACACACACACACACACAGGGCTGCTGCTGGCTCATTTTTAAAACAGTTTCTATGCAAAGAAAACCACCAAAATAAAAGCTACGGGCTCTCTAACAAAACCATGTTTGCAAAGTGTGTGACATAAATGTAGATTCTCTTTTTCTTTTTTCTTTTTTACATTAGTCTTTGTGTTTTACACGCTGCAGCCAGGCTACTGTAGAGCGATCACGGAGGAAGTGACCGATCGCACCGTATCGTGTGTGTGTGTCGACGTACAGATTCTCGCAGCTGACGGTGACATCCGTCATGACATCAGTTTGAAAACAAAAAAAAGGTTACAATCCAAAACGGGTGAAAGGAAAATCAGGGATAAATACTCGGGTTGACATCACACATCTCTGTTTGAATCTTCTCAGGCCTCCAGCTGTGAGCTGTCAGTGTGTAGTTAGAGTCAATGACCAAGACCAACAAATGTCATGTGTCAGTACTGACTGGGCAAATTCTGTTTTATTTTCTTCCTATACATCCCTAGTTTATATTTTAATATGATAAACCTTTAGGACTGGAAGCTTATTATTGGTTATCACCTCATGAAGTCAACCACCCCCTAAACGAAATTACATTTTAAAGGCACCTATATATCCTGGTGCAGGCTCATTGCTAAGTGTGTCTTCAAACCATTAATGACATCCATTTTTCCTTGACTACATACTTTCAAGGAAGGTCAAGGAAGGTCAAGGAAGGTCAAGGAAGGTCAAGGTAACAAACAGCAACAACTGGAATACTGTCCGGACTCCAAAGATTCAAGAAGCGTGTTATATATCCAGAATATTTCATTATTAAACATGACTGTAGACCTTTTATTAATAGGTTTGTCACTGTGGACGCATACAGTCTAACACACACACTCATGTTCACATAGTAAAAGTATGTAGAGAAATCAGACGGCCCAGGGAAGAGAGTGAAACGCTCTAAGAACTAAAAAACAGCTCTCTGCCTTGGAGCTCAGGCTGTTAGGAGACTATGGTCATGCTTTGGGGTCGTGGGGTCAATCGTGGGGAAGAGTGAAAACTGTGGGGCAAACTGTTCCTATAATGAGAAGTCGACGGCTCGCCAGGTAAGACATCAATCTGGTGACTCTCGTGGGTTCAATCCCCGGCGAAGCCTTTTTTAAAAACCAGGAACCCCGAAGTAAAGAGTGAAAAGCTGTGTCCTCATCGGGGTTTCACAGACGCGGAAGCAGGGGATTATGGGAGAGGAAACTTTGGAGATGGATGCTTTTAAATATGTTGGAACTGATTGGCCAAGTAACTTAAATACACATAATAATGACGTTTAGTAGCATCTTGGCTATAGAAAGTTGGGCGTTCCACCTTTTTTCTTGCTTATTTTTTAAGGGAGTATCAAGCACTTTATATTAAAATGGACTGTTCATTCATTTAGTTCCATTTAGAAACTTTTATATATGTTTCTATGGGAATACAACTCAGATTTGAGTTTTTTTTAGCTATACCTATACCTTTAGACTGCTGCATCAACAGTAAAGCAGAGTCTGAACAAGTTTGGTTGCGACGACATGAGGAAACCTTCTCATCCTGTTGAGCCATACCTTTTGCAACAGCCCCTTTAAAATGATACCAAACACAATGTTATAAAACACTGAAAACATGTGTTTGGTGCGTCTAAAATCAACGTATTTGAGGCAGTAGTTGACTTCATGAGGTCATAACCATTAACAAGCTCCCAAAGGTTTATCGCATCAAAACATGGCATCAAACTTGCAGTGTACAGGAATAAAGAAATCACAATTAGATGTTGTTTTTTCCCAATATCCAGTCTGGTCCATGGACTACTAGTGTTTGTGTCTATCTGTTTGTCCCATACCACTGAACACAGAACACATCAACACTCATCTGAAATACACCAACTACAGAGAGAGTCCTTCTCCTTTTCCAAACACAACAAGATACAGGTCACTCATTTAACTGGAAACAACAGAGAACATGACTGAAATGTTGAGATTATTTTTAGGAATGAAATCGGAATACTTTAAGAAAAAGTTTTGTCGCTTGTAGCAGCCGTTTTGTGGAAAAGAAAAAAAAACATTCAGAAGAAGTTAAAATCACACATTCTTATTTGAATTTGTTCCACGTCTGAAACTTCGGAGCCGCCGTCTCATCAACAGGTTCCGGTTTGCTGGTTTTAAGTCGCTGAATCAGCTGTTTTTTATGGTTAGAAGACGATGCTGCAGTGACATTCTGTGTAAACTGTAGAGTAAAAGACATCATAGGAATAAACATCACTGTTAAAAGAATTTGGACACCTTAGATAGAGCCCTGATTTTACCACGGAAGCTTCATATATTTTATTTGATTGAATTCAATTATTTAGTTAATCAGTTGTTTTGTCTTTATCTCTATGTTTTATTGGGATAACTTTCTCAAAAAGTAGGGAGGGAACTGTATGAATTAAATGTATGAATTATTTGACCCTGTTCTAATTCAGATGTGAATCATTTTCTCTTCTGTGTTTTGACTTAAAAACAGGAGAGTATTGCGTCATTAAGCATTAAGCCCCGCCCCTTTTTGGGGGAAAGGCTTAACTTCATGAAACAGGAGAAAAATTACAAAAAGCTGTTTGTGTCGCAGGTCGTGAAGCAAACAAACACATGAATCCAGACACTTTGCATAATGCTACCTGGTGAGACTGTGTCGCTATGACAACAAGCCCAAACATTCAGCCAAAATCATAAATAACCTCCTCCTGCCGAGTTCATCGATAAGTAAAAACTATTTCATTTACTTTAATTATACTTCTGAGCATCTTCACTTTACTTCTTGTGGCTGAAAGCTTCGCTACTGTGTTCTGATGTCAGATCCGCGGTTTTAATGAGGACGTAAACGGGTAACGATGGATTCTTCTCAATCTGTTCGGCTGCTAACGATCTCAAATGCTTCATCTCTCATCGTTCTGTTTTATTAGCGCAGATCAATATAAAACATAAAAGGCAGCAGCTCCTCGGGTTAAAGTGACAGCACATTAGATCATTTGGATATAATTAATGTTAATTGTGCAGCGGCCAGAATAAACGGCGGATGTGTTCACGGGCTCTTTCTGCAGCTGCCGTCTCGATTCAGACAAAGAGAGTTTGTATGGAAGCCCATTTATGACAATCCCCAAAAGAATTAAGAGCAAAATTTTAAATAATAAATAAAAACAGATCTTGCATATTTCCCCCCTTAAAATATGTTCTTTTATTCTAAGAAGAATAAAGAACAAAGTTGTGTTATGAAGTTATGGCCGCACTTAAATCTCATGTTGACTTTTGAGAATTGAAAAACACACTTTTAATTCTACAGAAAAAAATAAAAAAGGTCTTTTCTTGCAATTTCGAACTACTAACTTTTAATTAGGAGAAAGCGTCTCATGTGAAATACAACAGTAGAAGGAGCCGGAAAATCTTGTAGGAAGAGACTAAAACTGTCCATTTAGAAAAAATGTCTCTTTACATTTATGAAAACGACTTCTGACAAACAGTGGAACCAAGTGGAACATTTTGAAATTGTCTTCATTTTCTCAGCTTTCTTTGTTTAATGTAAATGTCCAAATATCACACGAACGGAAGATTTAACGGGAAAAACAAAGAAAAACAAATAATCAATGCAGTTTTTACATCTTTTGTTTGATTTATTTAAAAAAAAATCGTTATAGTTGAAACCGAAGAAAAAACCCCCAAATCAAATCAACACAAAAAAATACTGTTTTTTCCTCGATTTCTTTCAGTTTTGGTTTAAAAAATGCTCGTTTGATTTTTCTCAATTCGGTTTTGAAACTGAAACCATGAAAGAAGGAACCGCACAAATGTGTTTGAACCATTTCAGCTGTTTGTTACAACAGATGTACGACGGCTTCTTTCTTTTATTTGCTGCCGGTTTATGAAGAAGCTTCATGAAGCAGCGAGATACATGAGAACTTCAACTTATTATTTTCTTTTTAGCTCAAATCTTCACTTTTAAAACAGCCGTTCTGGAAAAGAAGAAGGACTGACGACAGGTTTTCAGACTTCAGGACGAAAAGCTTCATCCTCCACAGAATCAAACTTACAGCTGCTCTGCTACTGCATATGTGTGTATCTGTGTGTGTGTGTGAGTGTGTGTGTCCTTCTATACAAACAGTATTCAAACAGTAAAACTCTGATAAACTGTCTCGATGTCTCGGACTCCTCCTCACTTGGCACGGAGCGTGATGATTGGCCGAGGCAGGAGGTGGACGACTGAATGTGGCCCCAAGATGGCGTCCGACTGGCCGTCACTTACTGTTTGTCCGTCAGCAGCCTGCGTGCGAGGCCCCGCCTCTTGAATGAGGCAAACAGGTCTAATGGTTTCATCCTCCGCTCCGATTGGCTGTGTTGCCGGGGCGGGGTCAAAGAGTAAGGTTCATTGTTATAAATTGACCTTTGACCCCTCCCCCCTCTGAAGCTCAGCGTCCCTCCCGCTCAGTCGTGCCCCCCCAGTAAGTCCGTCAGCGGGTGCGTGGGCGTCTTGGCGGGGGGCACCGGTCTGGGCGGGTGGCGCCGGTTTGGCGTTGGGGCTCGGCGCCCCCCCGCCCCCGTCGCTGTCGGCTCTGTCGGACGTGACCGGGGGAGGCGGCGGCGGGAGGCGGGGCAGCGACATGGAGCCGTGGTGGTAGTGGAGGTGGTGGTGGGGGTTGTGGCGGTGGTGGTGGCCCGGCATCACCGAGGGCGGCACCCGGGAGCAGGAGGAGGCGGAGGAGGAGGAGGAGGGCGGCGGCGGCGGGGGCGTGAGCGCCGCCGGCCGCAGGCTCTGGATCCGCCGGCACTCCTGGCAGATGCGCACGTGGCTGCAGCTCTGCAGGAAGCTGCGCGGCGGGGCGGGCGGCGCGGCTGGGGGAGGCGGCGTGCTGGTGGTGGCGTTGACGCCCAGCGGGTCCTCCCGGAGCCTCTGCGGCCCCGGGTCCGGACCCCTGCCCATGCCGCCCCCAAGCCCCGCCAGCGGCCCGGCGCCGCTGTACAGTTTGCCGTTGCTCAGGCGCATCTCGCGGACCAGGCGGATGGGGCGCGGGGCCGCCAGCGCCAGGCGGGACGGGTGGCGCAGGACGCCGCCTCCGGAGCTGCTCAGGGGACGGCGGCGACGGGAGCGAGAGCTTTTCTTACAGGAGACGGCGCTACGGAACTCTGTTAACATCTCCTGACAGACAGACACCTGGGAGACAGACAGACAGGGAGGCAGACGCATTATGATCTGGGGGCTAGCAGTGTTAGCGCTGTCGACTCACAGCAAGAAGGTCACAGGTTCAAGAATTTGGTCTGGGACCTTTTCTCTGTGGAGTTCCTCCGGCTTCCTCCCACAGTCCAAAAACATGCTGAGGTTAATTAGAGACTCTAAATTACCCGTATAGGTGTGAGTGTGTGAGTGAATGGTGTGTGTGCCCCATGATTAGACCGGCGACCATCTGGGGTGTATCCCTCTCGCCTGTAATGTCACATCTCCAACTAAAGTGTACACCTCGCACCACACACGCACACATGCAGAGGCGAGCGACCTACTGAGGTGCCCGGGCTGAAGCTGAGGCCGGGGGCGGGGCAGAAGGAGGAGGACGAGGAGGGAGGAAGAGGAGGAGGAGGATGAAGGTTTACCTCGTCCGTCTCTGCGGTGCGACGCGTCGACCACACAAACTCCATGATGGCCACAAAGACGGCGATGATGAGGCCGCAGATCAGGACCACGAAGATCCCACCGATGTTCTCCATACCGAGGCCTGCGACACATGAGACAGGCAGTGGATCAACACTTTGATTCTTCCATTACAAACATCATGTCCCGTGTGTAACGTAGAGGATGACGAGCAGCACGTCTGTCCAAACTGTCTCGTTTAATTCTCCAGTCAACAAAAGGAAACACAGGAGTCAATCAGCGAGAAGGTGAACATGCACTAAGCTCATAGATGACATAACCTGAACAGAAGCCTGCAGACAAAACTCACAAAGCTCTATGTGGATGTTGAATTTGGTGCAATGTGTCCAGGTGGTGGCACTATAACAACTAATTTGACATTTTGGCCTGTTACTTTGAGCATTTTTGATTTTACGTGTAGATATGAAGTGTCTATGACACGTTTCGGCCAATGGGTAGGAAGCCATCTCTCTATGTTGGGGGATGTGCTGAGGACCAGAGGAAGTGCAGCGCTGAGCATGAAGATGTCTGGATGATCAGTTCTAATTAAATTGAAAGTTGTATGCAGCACAACATCACACACACACACACACACACACACACACCGGGAATGAAGGATGCTGTAAGAACAGATGACAAACAGGAGCGGATCGATACTCAGTCAGGACTCATATTCACATCATGATCAGCTCCTGAAAAACATGATCTGAGAGAAATTCGATGAAGAGAAACTGTCTGGTTTTGACACAGAGAGTCACCACAAATCAATCGAGAAGAATAAAAATAGATAAACGGAAAAGAAAGACAGAGCGAGACGGAGAGTAATATGTTCTATTATAACTAATACGTAACACGTGTACGAACTATGGATTGTAAACTGCTTTGGCAACAACATCTTTCTTTGTTCATGCCAATAAAGTTACTTGATTTGAAGAGAGAGAGTTTCTCTTTTTTCCTTCCCTTTCTTGCTGTTTGCATGATTTTGTTCCATGATTAAGTATTTACTTACGATGCAGGACCAGGTTAACACCAGTTTCAGTTTTCATCAATCAACACTACACTACATATTGGCTTCCTTAATAAGTTATTATTAATTCTTCCCTTTTACTATTAATAAACTATTGATGGATCAGTTCCTGTAAATTGTCCCAGATCCAACGCTGGACATGAGCTGTACTAACGTGTTCTGCTGCTCACCTTTGGCTCGGTGGTCCTCCTCTTTGGGACACTGTCCTCCCTCCCACCAGCGTCTCTTCAGGATCTCCAGCCTGTTGCTCTCCTGCAGCTGTAGGATCCCCAGAGTGATCTCATCTCTGTATGGAGAGCCTGAGGAGGAAGAGGAGGAAGAGGAGTCCAGTCAGAAGTGAAGTGAGTCCGTTCCTGTTGGGAGTCACGGTTTGATCTTTTCTACGGTTTGGATCAACACGTCAGAAAATATCTGTTTTTTAGTAAAACTATTAAATAAATAAATTACTCCCAATGCATTTCAGCAAGAAACATCCAATCACAGAGCTTCAAACTGTATTAAATATATATTTCTGCATCAGTATACTAAAGATGGCCTAAATGGCCTAAAAATCACAAGTAAGAACTTTATCTTTTGTTGCTGAGGTTGTTGTTTAGGTGTTGTTAGGTTGTTAATAAAGTTTAATGATGTTGCTGCTAAGGTGGTTACTAAGGTTGTTGATGAGGTTGTTAAGGTTCTTAATGAGGTCGTTGCTAGGTTTGTTGCTAACATGGTCGCTAAGGTTGTTATTGAGAATGTTGTTAGGTTGTTAATGAGGTTAGTGCCAAGGCTACTGAGGTTGCTGACGAGGTTGTTGCTAAGGTAGTTGCTATGGCTGGTTGCTAGAGTTGCTGATAAGGTTGTTGCTAAATTTGTTGCTAACGTGGTTGCTAAGGTTGTTAGGTTGTTAATGAGGTTAGTGCCAAGGCTACTGAGGTTGCTGACGAGGTTGTTGCTAAGGTAGTTGCTATGGCTGGTTGCTAGAGTTGCTGATAAGGTTGTTGCTAAATTTGTTGCTAACGTGGTTGCTAAGGTTGTTAGGTTGTTAATGAGGTTAGTGCCAAGGTTACTGAGGTTGCTGATGAGGTTGTTGCTAAGGTAGTTGCTATGGCTGGTTGCTAGAGTTGCTGATGAGGTTGTTGCTAAGTGGTTGCTAGGTGGTTGCTGTTTCATGCATTGTCCTCTCTCATGTCTCAGTTGTCTCATGTACAGACGGATTTGAGAAGTTGACATTTGGAGTAAAGAGGGAACAAAAAAAGTCAAATGTTGCTTCTATAGTTTGTTTATGGAGCCTTTGGAGCTGGAAGAAGCTTCCAGAGGCCGACCAATCAGAACAGAGCGGGCTCATTGGGGGGGTTGACCTTAAAGAGACAGAAAACTGAGGCTGAACAGAGGCTCCAGTATAAGATCAATGAGGTTTTTTTTTTAAACTGAAAATCATGCAGAGGTATTCTCAGAATATAAATATAGATCTGGACATATGCCGAATGCTTTCTATTTGATTAAACGACTTCGTCGTTTTCTAACATCTGTGTCGATTGAGCCTTATAATCCAACAGAAAGCAGCTGCTGGGGACATTCTGCTCCTGTATTCAGTTTTGCTCAGCTCTGCTTTGTTAAACGTATTGAGCGGCGCTAACAGGCACAGCGTGGTCTTTAGCGCGCTGTCGGCTTCATGTGCTGCTAAACTGAGACGGAGATGAAGCATCGGCTGCATCTTTTAGACAAATCAAACATGCAGCTGCGCTCCGTGGTCGTGTTCCTACTGTTGATGCTAAATATAGAGTCTGTGAACAGGAGCAGAGTTTGGAGCCTTCTTATCATGTCGAGACAGCCAGGTGTTAGCCTCCGACCCTGCACCTCTCTGACACTCATCTTCGCGTCATGTGGCCCTTTGATGTTCTTTCGTTGTGACACGGCCGCTGAGCTAACGGCTAACGTTTTGTCGCTAACAGCTCCCGTTTCTGATTTGTTGTCACACGGGGAAGAAACGTCAAAGACATTATGCTAGTTTTGACCATTTAGTCATTTAGTTTTTGATCCATTTCCTTTTATGTCTCTAAACTTTCTGTTGCTATTGCTAGGAAAAGGAAAACAAAGAACACGGTAAATTGATCCTGAATTGATTTTTTTAAATAAATGAATTCATTTTTTATTAATTCAAACAAAATTACAAGCCATATTCATGACCATTAGACAGAACACCAAACACATATTACACCATACAGGTTTCCTTTTTCTTAGCTCCATAAAAAGGAGATTTTTCCCCGTATATCTGGGCTCTGGCTTGACATTTATTTTATTTTTACCTGCAACTGACCTGTGAGGTCCCATCTGCACTGAAAACCTTTAATTCCGCTGGAGCCAGAATATGAGACTTGATGTTTTTGGCTTCAGTTGCCCTCATAGTGGTTTCACAGGAAGAGTGCAGAATGGTTCCTGAACCCAATTTTGAAACGGCCAGTGCATTCAGACCATGATAATAATACTAATAATAACTGAAGTCAGTTCTCAGCATATGCGGTTCTACCCCCCCTAATGCGAATCCTGACACCACCTCATCCCTCCTGCCTTTCCACAACTGAACTCTATCATTGAGCTGCCTTCCACGGTGGATGATATGCAGCAGTTAAGATATGTTCCTTTTATGGTTCCAATCCATTCCTCTTTTACTGTGGCCGCGCATTAAAATAACCTTTATCAGATGGTTTAGTTTAGTCACGGATTTTCCCCCAAAAAACGTGATGCCTTTCTTTCACAGATGTACAAAACTCTTGGTGCTGAGGGTCCCTAAACCTCCGAGCCTAGAATCATACCTGGTTCTCAGCAGAACCAGAAAATAGTTGTTTTTTCTCTTGTAAACTTTGACATGAGCCAGAAGGAGAAAAAGAAGAGTTTGCAGTGGTCTGCTGGGCAAAACATGTGTTTGTTCCAGAGAAATATTAGAAAGCAGAAGAGCAAGGTACATGCCGAAGTTGCGAAAGAGATGGCCAAGAACACCAGAACAAATAATTAATAATCAAATAGCTTACTCCCACTTTAGCTCTGGTTAAACTGGTGTGAACCCCGCCATAAAAAATATGTTAGAAAGCAGCCTCAGACATCTATAGAGGGATCTCTCTTATTTTACTTTAGTGGTGAAATCATGAAATCAGAGAAAACGCATGTGCCGGTAATGGATATAGTAGTACTTACTTCTTTTTCCTCAAAGTTCAAAAAGGCAACAATTATCGATCTGATCTCATTGTCTTCTCTATTCCCTTCAGTTTTTTCTAGAGAGATTATTCTGCCTGCTATTTTCCAGGTATTCAACATGTTTTTCCATCTCTTGCCAGATATTTAATCGTTTTAAGGTGCAATACTTTCAGTATCAGGTGCTGGGTTCCATTGGGTTCCACCTGTTCCAGTCTGTTGCTCGTTTTTTTTCAAAGTTCTATAGTCTGCTGAATTATTGATTTAATATCTCTTCCAGTCTCTCAACGAAAATCCTTTAATTCCTAACAAGAGTCCTTGATCTCCTAGAAAAGTGAGATTTCATCTCAAGCATCAGGTGCTTCATTTCTCCCACTTCAGCCATTGTGAAGATGGTTATGGCCAATTGTTTGTTTGAGCATCTTGAGTCTTCTTTGACTGAGTCTTCTTTGTTGAAACATCCGTCTTTTCCGTCATTGTACCAGAACGTAAATTCATCCCTTCTTTTCTGAAAATCAATGAGGTTAACTCAGAGCATGCATCTTTTTTGTGTTCTCTGGGTTTTGAGAGACGCACGTCTCTTTTCACACCATGGTAATTACCATGGAATCCAAAAATGTTACATAAATTAAAGTACATTAGCGTTATCTGCAAAATGAGTAGATGGTCGTATGCTCTGCATACAGGAAGTGCAGTTCTGAGTTAATGTGAGCCAGAAAACTGCTGATTCATCTTCATGCTAATTAGGAATATGGATACACCGGATTGATTTATGTTGAGTCACTTCTCTCGTTTCTTCTGCTTCTGAATTCCATTAAAACGTGACTCTGATATTTCCTCTACATGACTGACGGCAGGACGAAAGTGTTCCAGGTAAAAGTAGAATTAAAGTCGGATATGACGACACTGTCACTGGTTAGATGCCTCATATTTCATATCTTTTACCTCCTGACCTTGCTTTTCTTTCGCCCGTTTCTCATTTGTTCCTCACCAACGTTTTCTCTCTCGTCTCTTAATGAAATACGACTTTTCATACTGAATGCAAAAACCTTCTAGCAATATTTTTTACGCCGGTGTACCTTACAGTGACACTTTCCATTCCTTATAACAGAATGTCTTTATGTATATACCCTGTGGATTATAAGAACTGAAGGCCTAAAGTTTAATAAGAGAAAGGAGGACACAATAACATGGGGATCTAGGGGCCCGGGGGTCCATCGAGATGAGTAAGTCATCAGGACTTTATTGATTCTGCTTTCCTAGGTAGATTTGAAGACTTGATGAGCGGTTGTTGTCAAGTTCTTGTTTAGTCACCGCGGAGCTGATGCTAATCGTTAGCTAGAGACGAGTTTCTACCAGAGATCGTCTGAGGTCATTCTGCCGCTTTAACTTTCACCACTTAACTGGCAGCATGACGGACTGCCTGCCCACGAAAGCTCCGTCTCCTCTCTCCACATCTGTTCTTCCTCTCTTCCATTAACATGCTAATCGGTGCGCTAACACTTATCACCAGCAGCACGTCTGAGGTGGACTCAGGAATCGGGACGGCTTTAATTTACCAGGAACAGCAGCTGCATGATGAATACGGCCCGGTTAACAGATGTACTCAGCCCGGATGCGGTAACACAGGGTCCGTGTAGCGGCGATTTATTGCGACAGTAGAATATTCTGCACCCAACCACACAACACAAAAGCCACTACGTCCGGTTTCGGTCATACTCACCCAGAGGCATGCCGATGCCGTATCCTTTGGTGTCCAGCAGCCCGCCGATCTGCGTCAGGTTGCAGTTGAGGCTGCGGTAGTACTCGTTCATGGTGCTCTCCATCAGGAAGGCGTACTTGGAGTTGAGGACACGGGCGATGCCTTCCTCCGTGCTCTTCACGAACACGCTGGGCTGCTTGGAGTACATGTAGTTCCACATCCGCTGGTAGGTCTGGTAGCGCGAGTTCTGGGGAGGTGAGGCAACACTGTTGAAACTTACAGGACGCCCTCGTTCCGAGGTCATTTCCTTTTTACAGTGTACTTATTTTCACTTTGGTGCCAATAATTCTCCAGTTGATGGGGTGTTAAACTGCTGTCCTGCAGGGTTGGTGTGGGTTTTTGTTCCAACCAAGCAGTAACACACCCGATTCTACTAATGAAGGTCCGTAGCAAGGGCTCTAATGGTTGAATAGTAGAATCAGGTGTGTAACTCTTGGTTGGACCGGCCATCCAGAACCGGAGTTTAACACATGAATTAAACTGCTGAAGAAGAAGAGGACTCATTAAATCAGCAGTCAAAGTTCAAACAATAGAAAACATGATGGAAATATGACATTTATTACTTTACTACAGAAAACCTCCTGGGTCGATATTGGCGAGACTCGTGGTAGGTTGAAGAATTGGCCAGGAAATGAACTCTGATGAAATGAAATGAAACTTTTAGGCGCCTGCAACACGATAGTGGCTCCGAGGTAGAACGATTGTCCACCAGTTAGAGGATCAGCGGTTCGATTTCTGCCTCCTCTGGGCTGCATGCTAATGAATCCTTGGGCAAGATACTTAACCCCAGATTGATGAGCTGGTGGCACCTTGCATGGCAGCCACCGCCAACAGTGTCTGAATGGATGAATGGAGTGTAAAGAGCTATTTAGTAGTCAAAAAGATTACAAGGGTGCTATACAAATACAGTCAATTTACCATGGTTTTAGTGGTTATTACGGGCTCCTGCGAAGCTGCTCTAGAGTTGCCATAGTAACAGCACCGACTAAAAATCCACGATGAAACCACACACTGTAGATTTAGGCTTCATAATTTATATTATCATGTCTCCCACAGCTTCTCTACCTGAATGACTTCATGTTAAACCACACGGACACGTCATATATCATCTCTCCACTGAAAATAAAACAAATGTTGTGATGTTACTTTTACTTTTCAAGCTATTCGAACTTGTTTGGACTTAATTTTATTTGCCCTCGAGAAAGTTCACAGATCCCACCTGTATCCATAGCAACCCGGGCAAAGCTCTCCGAGTGCCATTCTAATTTTTTTTTTCATTATCTTTATTATTTCCTTTGTTCATATATTTTTTAAAAGTAATTTTGATGTCGTAATATTTTACTTTTTTCTAGATTTTTTTTTTTACCTTTTTATCACATTTTTAATTTTTTTTTTAAATAATTTTTATAATAAAAAAATAATAATTTATTACTATTATTATTATAATAAATTAAAAAAAATAATTTTATAATAATTTTTTATTTTCAAGTTTTTCTCTCTCTTATATTCCATTCTTATTTTTATTCCTTTTCTCAGATTATTTTATGCCTTTCCATGATTTCCAATCATCAATCTCCTTCACCAACGCTGCTTTTGTTTCCTCGCTCCACCTGCTCTCAGCGTTCGTAGTTTGACATGAAAGCAGCCGTGAACGCTGAACAGCATTGAAGGTCTCACCATGAAGAAGGTCATGGTGGAGCCTCCGTGAATGGTGCCGTACTGGATGTTGGTTTGGTCGGCCAGATCATCCGGAGACTCGATGGGAACCTCCATCCTCTGAACGGTCAGGAACGCTGCCAGGTTGGCCGTGTAGGAGGAGATGATGATGAGGGTGAAGGCCCACCTGAAAGGATGAGAGGGGAATTTTAACCTTTATTCATCATCTTCTTCTTCTTCTTCTTCTGCAGCAGAGACAGATGGAGACACTGCAGGTAAAAATCAACCTAAACGTGAACTCCGCCGCAGAGACAAGCGGGGACGAATGAGGGAATTAGGAAGGAAATAAAGCGAGTGAGGAGACGAGAGAGAAGAGAGGAAGTGAGGAGAGAGACAATCAAAGGGGATGAGAAACCGTCGTCAGCTTCTCCTGAGAGCCAGTTTACCATCTGTTCACCTTCAGCTAATGTTCCTGTAGAAGAAGGGAAGCAGAGAAGAAGAAAACCCATCCATCCATCCCTTTAATTCCTAAACTTTTAATTGTTCTATATCATATCGTTGATTTGTACTTTCACAGACAGCAGATAAACCGACACGTTCCTTTAAAAGCTCTTTTTGAACGACAGGTACGAACCAGACTCCGCTGACGCAGCGGGTGGACAGGGCGCGGGGCATGATCTCGGAGCCCTGCTGCATGAAGCCGCCCACTGGGAACCACAGACTGTTCCCCAGCGTGTACTGGTTCTCCAGCACGTCCCGCCGCTCCCGCAGACACGGGTGAGGGTTGTACCACTCGTACGGGCTGAGTCTGAAACAGAGAAATCAAATCTACTTGGAGAAAATGTTGAAGCAATAAAAGTCCAGGTTTAGTCTGTAGTGATCTAAGAGGAACCTCAACTTTGCAGACTCTTTATATTGTATTTATTGTATGAAATATGCAATATAATAATATTATATGTAATAATAATTATACACAATCAATATGCGATTGTTATACCATTGAAAACAGAACAGTTAGAGATTTAAATTACTTATAAACACAGCTATGAATTATATATGAACACAAATATGAGCACTTATATTAACCCGTTAAACTCCAGGGTCTCCCCTGAGATTGCTCCACTAATCATGTACAAATATAGTGAAGCTATACATCAAATTAAACAGGAGAAACTCCACTACAAGCAGATATAAGTCATATTTACACACACCAAACACAACTCCAACACCAAGCTAATTAATTAACAAATATGAAAATCGGTATACGATCATAAAGCCAACCCACTCGCCACATTTTGATGGCTAGCGCTCTGATACTTCATGTTATACAAACAAATGATATCTCACATGAAAGCTGAGACTGTGACGAGTCCAACGGTACCATCAGTGTAGCTTTATGACAAAAACTCAGTAAACTAGCAGCCAAAAACACTACAGTAAAAAGTTGCTTGTTTGAAGCGACTAACAAAAAAATGTGTTTTTTTTGTTGCTGTTTTGGGATGAAATTTTTTATTTGACATCAACATCTCTGTGTTTTTTCCAGAGACATAACGTACTGACTATGGGTATGTCCTAAACCTAAAAAAAGGGCTGGAGTTCAAGGGGTTAACTACATGTCAAATTTATACAGCTCTGGAAAAACAATAAGAGACCACTGCAAAATGATCAGGTTTTCTGATTTTACTACTTATAGGTATGTGTTTGGGAAGAAGGAACATTTTTGTTTGAGTCTATAAACTACTGATAACATTTCCCCCAAATTCCAAATAAAAATATTATCGTTTAGAGTATTTATTTGCAGAAAATGACAAATGGTCAAACAAAGGAGATAGGATTTTATCAGGCCTCAATCAATGCAAAGAAACAAGATCAAATTCACTTTAAAACAACATAATACTGATGTTTACACTTAAGACAGAGTTCAGAAATCAATATTTGGTGCAATAACCCTTATTTGTAATCGTCTTGTCATGCTCTCCACAGTCTTTACTGTTGTTCTTGGGTGACTTTATTCCACTCCTGGTTCCTCTTTAAGCAGAATGAGGTGTGAATTTTTTTTTTCCTCCCTGTTAAAGAGTTTTTTTCTTGTACGATGTGACTGTAAAGCCCATTGGGGCGAATCTGTGTAATTTTGGGCGATACAAATAAAACTGAACTGAATGTGCAAATTTTTCTGTATTTATAATATTCAATGTATAACTATCTATGAGTAGTTTATATTAGTTTACGCTGAACAACTTTGGAGTTCATATGTAGTTAAGGATGTGTAAAAGGAAGGGTTACCCCTAAGATATAATATATGCTACATCAGGTACATATAAAATGTAAAGTATGCAGTATAATATGTAAAAACACACAGATACAGGTGGATGTTACCTGGCAGCGAGGAAGAGGACGCAGCTGACGGCGAGGTAGGCCAACAGCATGAAGAGCCAGACAGCCGGAGAGAAAGGATCCAGGAAGGAGAAGTAACCTGGTTTACGACCCTGAAACACACACACACGCGCGCGCGCGCACACACACACACACACACACCTTAAACATTAATGATAGCATCTCTGATTTCCTCCTTTAAACCTGTAATTATGATAATGACCAATCCTCTGCCTTGTTGCTGAAACAACAGATTCTTGTCACACACACGTGCATGTGCACATGCACACACACACACGCAGACTCAGATGCTTAAAATAGGTAAAAGTACATCAGTAGTGGCAGCAAATTGAAGTTAAAAGTAACAAAGAGGTAATGTATTCATTATACAAAATGGACCATTTAGTGTTGTATTTAACAGTTTATATAGTATTGGAATAGTGTGCTTCTCTCTTAAGTACCTCAAAATTGTACTCAAGCACGTTACTTGAGTAAATGTATGATGCTGGCTATAGCAAAGATCTATGGAAGCTCACTTTGGCCAATGTTCACAGTGATGTGAATGGGCTTCCATGCATTTTTATTGTACTGGAGGTCGACCTCCAGTGCAGCAGCAGGTGCGTCTCCTTGGTGATGATGTCACCGCTCCTCGCACGCATCACATCGCCCGTGATAAATCGCAGGCTCCGATGATGAAAAGCACACCGGTAATATATCAACAACTAATGAATTGAGAGCAGCAGTGGACATAAATTCACAGTGTTCACCGGCAGGAGGGCGAGAACACTGATAAACAACGGCGCTCCGCTAATGTGTGTGCATAAGTCAACAGCTCCACCAATTAAATAGATTACCATCTTTAAGTGTGCTCGCCAGCTATTTAGATACGTGCGTGTGTGTGTGCGCGCGTGTGTGTGTGAAGCTCTTCTAGTCATAACTTGTTTGTTTCATAGCTTTGGGAGTCACAGTTTAGTCACAGTTTTTATTATGAAGCAGGAAAATAAAGTGGACAAACTGTTCAGAGAGCCGCAGACTCACAGGGGCCCTAAAGTTGTCTGTGTTGCTAGGCAACGCAGACAGCATAATTAAAGGCATTAAAGGGGTGTTTCTCATCCCTATGGAGGTATGGCACCTGCCATTTCTGTCATTTTTTTTTTTTTTAGAAAGGGATTAAAGTGTCACGTTTGAAACGTGTGAATGAAAGTTTCCACCATAAAAGGTCATTTTAAACTTTGATCAAATATCAGAATTGTTACCTTCAGAGAAATTAACTGAAACTGCGGCTGCAGCCTGGACGTTAGCTGATGTAAATACCTGGTTTGGATTTTTGAACCCGTTCAGAGGGGTTTTTTTTTAGCTCCTGGAAGTTCTGCCTGCAACGCTGTCGAGAACCGCTCTATCCATTCACCTCACACTCCACACTGAACTTCCTCAGATCCCACGTTAACATATCCACCGAGTGTGAAGTCGATCTGATGAACACTCCACATATGTGAAGAATAATCTTTCGATTTCTGTTAATCCTATTCAACACCACATTTGGCTCCTTACATTTCTTGTTTTTTTTTTTTCTATTAAAGTTTATACACTACCATTTAAAAGTTCGGGGTCACCCAGACAATTTAGTGTTTTCCTTGAAAAGTCACACTTTTATTCACCACCATGAGATGTAAAATGAATAGAAATTATAGTCAAGACATTGACAAGGTTAAAAACTTTGCTTTCATCAAAGGAAGGTCAGTTTTATAACTTCTCTAACCAGCTGAACTGTTTTCAGCTGTGTTAACATGATCACACAAGGGTTTTCAATGAGCAACACATTGTTCCATTAGAACACTGGCCTGATAGTTGCTGGAAATGAACCTCTATACACATATGTAGATATTGCACCAAAAAAACAGACATTTGCAGCTCGAATAGTCATTTACCACATTAGCAATGTATAGAGTGTATTTCTGATTAGTTTAGTTATCTTCATTGAAAACACAGTGTTTATTTTCAAAAAATAAGGACATTTCTAAGTGACTCTAAACTTTTGAACTGTAGTCTATCAACTAGAATGTAAAACCTGCTGTGACTTTGGGCCGTATAAATAAAACTGGACAGACAGACGGAGACACAGAGATACAGACGGACAGTGAATGTGAGTTTACCAGATGAACTCGGTACAGGATGCTGATCCCCAAAGTCATGAAGGGTTTGGAGAAGTCAATCACCTTCTCTCTCTCTGAGGTGATGGTGAAGCCGGCGACCGCCAGGTCTGCTTTCTACAGAGAGAGAGAGTTAAATCAATGTGCTCTGATGAAATGGTTGAATCAGCTTTAATACTCACCACCGCAACACATTCTCAGTTCTTTTATCTAACCTTTCATTTCATGACATTATTGATTATGATATTGTCAAAAAAAAAGCAAAAAGAACAGTTTTATTATGAGCGTTTCTTACGGATACGCCGGCATGCTGAACTGAGCCGGAGCTCTTCTTCTTCTATAATTACACAGGCTGACGGCTTTGTTCCCCCGTGTCTGAGGCTTCTTTTGCTCATGTTCTGGAGCTTTTAATGAAATACTGGCTCTTAGTGTGTCGACACAGTTGGAACTCAGTTGTTGCTGAACACTTCACAAGTACTATTGTTGTTGTACAGCTCACAGGAGAAGATGACATAAGAGCTTTTTGTTCCTGGAGGACTCAGCAGATAAATCACACAGCTCCAATTTCACGTTTCCTTTTGTTGGTGCCGTTATAATATATATATATATATTAGTACTGTTTATTACTCATTATTTTGGAGTGTCTGTGCAGTACAGTTTACAGTTTAAAGTTTCATTTCTTTAAACATTTATTATTATATATATATTTTGTTCTCTGTGTGCAGAATGGTGATGAATTGCACTGTCAGCACTTTAGGAAAAAATACTTAAAAAAGCATTTTTTTTCTGCAGGTGTGTCCTAAAATACAGCTGCTCTGAAGACATCTGTAAGGACAGGATTCATGCACTAATGGATATTTTCTTCTCGTACCTTTATCCATTATCCGAGCTCATCATTTGCGGTTTAGGATTTAGGATAATTTGACAGATTCCCAAAACCCGAACCAAAACGCTGCATGAAGAATGGATGTAAATCAGCGGCACTGCTTAAAAACTAAAGTTCAAAACCATCGAGATCTAAGATCATTTCGCTGTTAGCATCGAAGGTTTACAATAAAACATTATAAACTGCATCATTACATGTGAAATTTCAAATTTCCATTTTACAGCTGGGTTTTCTAATTACACTTAGTTGTCCGTTCATACGTTATATGTGGTTATATTTAAAAAACCGCAAAACAACAGCATTGTTTTCCAGCTCCTGTAGGTGAATAATGAAGCCTGACATGTGACTGGATTACATCTGTCTGACAGAAATTAAAGTTGAAAGATAATCTCGTTAAGGTCGAAGTCAACAGAGATGCCGAGTGGATCCATAGTGCAGGCGTTTATCTGGACCCCAGACACCTCTCTGCTCCTTAATTAACACCTAATTGATTAACGAGGAGGCACTTGAATTTCACTCACTTTCATCAGACTCCCGGGCCTCATCTGTATGAGTGTGTGTGTGTGTGTGTGTGTGTGTGTGCAGACGACCACCAAAAGAGGTCTCATTAAATCAAGCAGCAGTTTAAAGTCAGTGCGAAGCAATAATACACATTTTTACCAACATCCTACAAATGCAATAAACCACAAACATAATACGTCATGTCCTGCAATAGCAGCAAAAAGGAATATACGAGTAAACTTTTAATGTTACATTAAAAGTAACATTTTCTCACCATATTCTTGTCTGTTCAGCCTGAAAATTAAATTAAATTAAACCCATGTAAATGTATAAAAAGTTATTACAGTTATGGGAAGTTACATCTCATGTTTGTGGGTTTATTGCTTTTGTTAGTTGTGTTGTGCTTGAGTTAGACAACTGTGGATTCTGGTTCACACACACCTTAAATAACCATGATCAAGCTTTAACCCGTTAAACTCCAGGTTCCCCCTGAGATTGCTCCACTAATCATGTACAAATATAGTGAAGCTATACATCAAATTAAACAGGAGAAACTCCACTACAAGAAGATATAAGTCATATTTACACACACCAAACACAACTCCAACACCAAGCTGATTAATTAACAAATATGAAAATCGGTATACGATCATAAAGCCAACCCACTCGCCACATTTTGATGGCTAGCACTCTGATACTTCATGTTATACAAACAAATGATATCTCATATGAAAGCTGAGACTGTGACGAGTCCAACGGTACCATCAGTGTAGCTTTATGACAAAAACTCAGTAAACTAGCAGCCAAAAAACACTACAGTAAAAAGTCGCTTGTTTGAAGCGACAAACAAAAAATGTGGTTTTTTTGTTGCTGTTTTGGGACGAACATTTTTATTTGAGATCAATAAATGGTCGTTTTGTGTCGACTGGAGTTCAAGGGGTTAATGAGTGGAGTTATTGGAGATATACATGAAGGAGCTGTTCCATTTAAAGCCTTATCACCAATAACAGCATTTCTCAAACCGGTTTGATTGTATCTCATTATACCAGCTCTTCTTTTTTTTACTCTATAAATACATTAAGACAGCAGAGATCTTTGTCATGCTCCTGTGAATCTTGCTGTAGGAATAATACGATGACGTGTGTCTGATGGGGAACGAGCAGATAAAATAATTCCATCAGAGGTTTCTTTTTTTTTCCCATCTCTGTAAAAAAAGACATTTTATAAACCTCATTAGGAAAGTCATCAATCACTGCGGATTTACCAGAGGAGACAGAATTAATGGCAGCCAGTAACTCGCCTTACAAAATGTCACCTTCACATCTTAATTGTTGGTGTACTGAAACTGTCTGATCACAGTATCACAGACTCTGACTCCTTCCAATAAAGAAAATAAAGCTTTGAAGTAACCCTCCTCCTCCTCCTCCTCCTCCTCCTCCTCCTCCTCCTCCTCCTCCTCCTCCTCCTCCTCACACAGAATGTCCCGTGGAGCTGGAAGTCTACTGTAACACCATCTGTGCTGCAACTTCACCGCGCATCCGTTTAATTAACTTAAAAAATGAGCAATGCGTTGATTAGCCTCGTAATGACCTGCTTGTGTTCCCCATTTCCTCTTTCTGACACACACACGCAATCATCAGACGCCATCACCATTATCACCGCCATTATGTGTTAGTGTGTGTGTTATTAGCGGTATTAGACAACACACACACATCAGTACCTCTGTACTTCTGAGGACCCGCTTTATTGCTGTAATCCTGAAACCTCATGCACATGTTTTCTTTCAGGCTGGAGAAAAAACAGCTGTTAAAATCCACATTTCATTGATTCACAACAACATGGTGAAATTGAATTCTTTATACTGTTTTTACCCTCCGTAAAAGTCTTTTGACTCTTGTATGTCATCACAATGAAACATTAACGCTCATTAATAATGTTCATTTGCATATTTAAACAGAACAGGACACTTGTAATTGGAAAAAAAAATGTCTTAATGTAGGAAATCAACTGAGAAACTGTTATGTTATGTGTTAAATAACATATTTTCCAAACAGATGACTGGGACCAGAAAAAAGGTTTTATCAGCCAAAAATATTTAAAGAAAATCCATAATAATTATATACGTATAGGGGAGAACCCTCAAACCTCAACCCTTGAAATACAGAGACTGAGAGAAATGTCCTTTTTCTTTCTGCAAATTGTCCTCACTTTAAAGAATCAATAAATAATCACAGTCCTCACGAACAAGGACACGAAAAACATCAACCCTTCAAGACATGGTGACTGAATGTCCTCACCGAGCTAAACTAAAACAACGCTTTTTCAGGTAATAGTCAAAATGATCCTCATAAACACACACATATGCATGCCCACATACACATGCAGACACACGCACGCACACGCACGCACACACACACACACACACACACAAATTATCTCTGCAGCTTTAATTACACTTGACTTGACTTTAAATGAGCCACTTTCTGTGAGAAAACAACTAACGGGGGAAATTGAGCTTCAGATGAGCCACTTAATACATCCTCAGAATGTGTGTGTGTGTGTGTGTGTAGCAGCTTCACAAATGCTCCACCACTTGTGTAATTGGCTGACTCTTGTGTTGTTGCTGAGGGCGCCGTCACTGTCAGCGGCTCCGAGCTGCACGTCTTGCATCGCTCGCGCCCGCCCACCAGTCGCCGCCTGTTGCCATAACAACGAACGCAGAGCCAGCATTAGTGTGAGCTGCAATCATCGAAGGGCGTCGGTGTGCAACTGTGTGAGACGCTTTATGTGTTTAGTCACACTTGAACCTGATAAATCCTCTGAAAACAATGAGTAAAACCTGCAGCTGTAGTTATTACCTTCATGTTTTTTATCCACTAATCCATTAAAACATGCTGTTTGTTTTTTTCAATGAGAACACACTGTCACATGCTCACACACACATGGGGCTATCATTCTTTATTGGCCAAGAGTGGACCTCTATTCCACACTTTCAACTGGGGACCTTTTTGAAGGTTGGTATTTAAGTCCCCTCATGGTGAATGTTTAACAGTGTCAAAGTCCACTCTTTGATAGTTACAGTGACAGTTAAGTGACACACACACCCACACACACCCACACACACACACACACACACACACACACACACACACACAACCACACACACACACACACACACACACACACACACACACACACACACACACACACACACACACACACACACACACACAGGAACCTCTTCTCCATGCTACGGTGGTGTATGTAGGAGACAGCAGCAGTAGTACTGATGAATTTGGTTTTTCTCTTGTACTCAGGGCAGCTCTGTTCTCACGATCTTTCACTGGACTGAGACACAACCTCCTCAGTAACTTCCCACTCACCCTGTGGATCAGCTCCCCCACCATGCCGGTCCAGCTGCCGTTGGGCTCCGGCGCCCCGTACAGCCCGTCGTCCACCAGCTTGATCTTAAAGTTGAACTTCAAGATGTCCGCCAGCTCCCGCAGCATGTCCACGCAGAAACCCTCGTACTGCTCGTTGCCCTGGAACTCCTGGTAGTTGGACTTACGCATCACGTATGGATTTTCCTGTCGGGAGGAAGTGACGATATATGCCGTCAGCATGAATGCTGCTTCCAGGAACGATGAAATTAAAGAAGCAAATATGATGTGTTTGAGGTTTTTTCTTTTCTTTACCAGGATTGTGGTGACGATCAGAGTCTTGTTGGCCAGTGTCTCTGACGCGTTGAGGTCCAGAGAAGTTGAGTTCATGGCCAACGTGTTGTTGGAGTACCAGATGCCGATCTGTGCGTCCAGGAGGAAGAGGACAGAGAAGAATTAGGAGAGGAAGATGTCAGGAAAGAAGAGGAATACAAATCAATAATAAGATGACTATGTGACCTTATTTGACAGGAGAGAGGCAGGGAATCTGCCCCCTTTTTCTAGGAATTCATTGGAGAATTGATTCTGAATTAAATCCAAATTGTGAGATTCCCAAATATACTCAAAGATACCAAAAGATTTCCAAAGATTCCCAAAGATTTCCAAAGATTCCCAAAGACCCCCCAAGGCTCTGAAACTAGAAGCCGTTGGGCTGTTTGACACAAATCTGCAGCGTCTGCAATATATGATTTTAAAAAAAATGTCCTGAATCTTTCTCTGAGAAACAAACAAAGTTGCAGGTGCATGTCAAAGAAGCACGAGAGGAATTAAAAATACAAAAGAAGAAAAAAAGAAGGAATAATACAAAGAAGAATGAATAATGCAAAGAAGAAGGAGGACGAATAATACAAAGGAAAAGGAGAAAAGAGGTAAGAGGAAGCAGACAAGGTGAATAATCAATTGTAAAATCAATGAGGGAGGATGCTGCTCCGCCCGGCTCATTCAGCAGGTTAAATGAGGTCATAAATAATCCGCTGACCTCACTCCGCCTCCATAAGATCTCCATGACCTCACCTGACCTCTTGTTTTATGTGCGTCTGTTTATTAGACGCTAGAATGCTGTGCTTACTAACATCTTCTCCTCCTTTAAATCATGTTCACCCTTCTTTGCATCTCATTATCTTTGTACGCCTCATCTCGACTGCGTCTCCAAAACAAAAACACGTTGCATCATCAGTTTAACAGCTTTAATTCATCCGCTAAAGTATTATATTTTGGTTTCTACTGTTAAAACTGCAGACCTCCACTAAAGATTTCTGCTTGAAGGAAGAGTTCAATGAGAACATGTCAGTCATGTCTACATGGTAAATATGAAGCAGCGGGTTAGCTTAGCTTAGCTTAAACACTGGAAACTAAGAGAAACAACTAGCCCAACTTTGTCCAGAGGTAACAAAGTGCCACGTAGCAGAGGTATAGCTCACAAATGAAAATTTAGCCAATCTTGTTAAAAAAAAAAAGGACCGAGATATAACCTGAGTTTTAGAGGCGCTGCTAGCTTGTTTCCAACTATATCTGATTGTTTTGCTAAGCTAAGTTAACCGGATGGTGGCTATAACCTCATATTTAATGGACAAATATTAAGAGTAACTTTCATTCAGAAAGCTGACACGTTTTCTTCTTTCCCTTTAAGAACTAGTGCTTCGATAGGTTCGGACTGCTGGGGACACCACCTGAGGTCTCTCCCTATTAAAAGTCATGTGGTCTGGGTCTCACTCTGATCTGGTTGCATCTGGAAGCTACCATAGATCATTGCCACTTCCTTATATGCTGAATTCTGTAATTACTTACCTTTATAAATGTAATCTATTGTAAACACAACATCTAGCAAGTGTGTCCGTCCTGGAAGAGTGATCCCTCATTGTTACCTTTATTATTTCCTGGTAAAGAGGTTCTCTTGGGAATTTTCCATTGAATGATGTGAGGTTCTCGGGACAGGTGATGTTTTTTTGCTGCTGTACATACTGTTAATCCCTTGAGACCCTGATTTGTTAGTTATTTCTATACCGACAGTGACTTGACCTGACCATTGCACTGCCCGTTTGAAGAAGATCGACTGTTTGCTCCCCAAAGGGCTGCTTGTTTCTCGAGAACTGCTGAACCGATGGACTTCACACTTGAAAGAATCCTTTTTATCCTCAGCAACACAGCCGCCGAATGTGAAGTCGATCAGATGAACAGTTCTTGAGACATTTGAAGGGCAGTCGTACATTCGTACAGGCAGGTTTCCTTCCTTTATAGGCAGATGCTGCTGCTAAATCACCACCAAATTTGTCATGGTCTCTCAGACGTCATATCTACGCATTTTCAACAAAAGTGGATCCGATAGCACAGAATGTTCAAGATGTGACATTTTGAAGGTCGGCTACGACTGCATGAATATCTGAAACGGTACATTTTTTTTCTGGCTTTGTCCACGGATGCTCTGAATCAAATTTGGTGACATTTGCTCAAAACGAGTAGGAGTGAGAAAATTCTAAATGGTGGAAAATGAATGTGATTCTTTGATTCTGAGACTTCTCTAGAGGGTCTGCTGGAGCCAATCTCAGCGCGTTACGGCGAGCGGCAGGGATACACCCCAGATGGTCGCCAGCTAATCATCATCTACAGGCAATTTAGAGTCACCAATTAACCTCAGCATGTTTTTGGACTGTGGGAGGAAGCCGGAGTACCCGGTGAAAACCCACACAGACACAAGACACAGGGAGAACATGCAAACTCCACACAGAAAGGTCCCAGACCCAGGACCAAGGAGGTCTTGAACCTGTGACCTTCTTGCTGTGAGGCAACAGCGCTAACCCCTGCTCCACCGTGTCAACCAAGTGTTAAAGTTACATATCATAAAGTTTAATGTTACAGTGCCACCAATTGGCCAAATTGCGCCTAAATTGACACTGAACCCACTCCACTTCACGCCAAGTGTGAAGTGGATCGGATGACCCAAAAAGTTAGAAAGCTAACGCTGGACTGATGATTTGGCCTCACGGTGGCGCCACAGCTGACTGAGGTCTGTCAGAGATTCACCACTGGAAAACTCAGCTGTGTTAACCTCTTCCTATCAATCAGTCGTAAATAAGTACCGACTTTTTAGAGCACACTTAACCCCGCTCTGTGATCCCATTTGACCTCTCTGTGACCTCAGTTGAACTTTAACCTTTTTAACTGTTTGTCTGGGGTCATGAAGCGCAAACACCCGTGGACTAAATCTGTATGATTTTATTGACAGGCCGATAAAATAACTGCTTACTGTGATGTTTTGAGCGTGCGCTCCCTCCCCTCACTATGACCTCAACGTGTGGCTAATCCCTCTTCTCTCTGATTGGCTGCAGGTGCTCCAACTAATTGACCCCTGCCGATCGCCATCCCAAAGAAGTGGGCGTCTCACGCTGCTCACCTTGGTTTAAATACATCTCCATTCTTTCTTTACACTCCCTGGTTGTCTTGACTGAAATATATTATTTTCACCTTCTGAGCCATTTTGTTCCTTCATTCCTATAATTTGAGTTGCCTGTAACATTACTGTCAAAAGCTGACTTCAAATATATACTTCTATGACGCTTTTGAGTAAATGATACATTTCTTTTACCTTTTTCTTTTGTCCCGCTGCTTTAAATCGCTTCTACTTCAGTCAAATTAACCCTTCAGACACTGCAGTAGATAGCTTCACTTTTGGCATTTCTGACTCTCCCTTGACCCCATTTGACCTCTGACCTCTTTATGGCCCCTTGGGTGTTTCTCCAGGATCTTCAGGGTGTAATTGGTCCTCTGGCCTTTGCTGTTGAACTCTATATGACCCGTCAGACCGTCGTACTCCACCTGATGAGACAGAGAAGACAAAACGGTGAATATCAGGTGTTTAGTCTCATTTCTGCTCCTTTTTTTTCCAAATCTCTACAACTACAAATGCTAAAGTTAGCACGATACCAGAGAACAGCCAGGATAATGAGAGCAGAACGTTCTTCTTACATCTTCAATTACATATTGAAGCTGCGTCGTGACTGAACCTCTAACAGTTCACAGAGCTACTTTCTCTTGTCTCTGTGTGCAGGCAATTACACTTTTTATTCTCTGGATTTCAAACCATTTCATTCAATAAAGAGTTGCTAACAGGATAATAAGTTCCCACAATGGGACAAATGCTGTATTTGTCTCACGACTTCTGTCTTGTTTCTTGTGGGGCAGTTTATTTTCCCCACAGAGGAGGTTCTAAAAGTTAAGGACGTAACAGCTAATTAGCAGCTTCAGTTCCTCCCTGTTGGACTTTAACGCTGGAATCCACACGGGCGTTTTTGAATTATCACTTTCCCTCGTTGGGCTGTTGCCAGATTTCAAAACAGACCAACATGGCAACTTTCTGTTATATTAAGAAAAACAGTCCACTGAGATGTGTTTCTGAAAAATAGATGGAAATAAGATGCGTCTGTCTTTATTTTAGCTCAACGGGAAAGATATTTGGCTTTATGCAACATTAACATGATATTAAAACAAGATAAAAAATGAACAATAAGCAAAATCATCTGCCAGTGGAATAAGAGAATTCCAAATTCTGCTCAATATCGGACTAATCCTACCAAAATTCATATATTTATCACCTGATTTAATTTTTTTTGTTGTGTTTGAACAAAAATATCTTGTGTTACCACAATTATTGTACAGATTGTATTGTAAAATATTTGTCCTAGCTATTGAACACTGACTGTTAACTATAATAATACGTTATAATATGCTATAATAACCTGGCTGCCTTCAGATCTCCACCTTTTAGCAAAGGATGTACAGTTCCGTCATTAAAAAACAGCACAACCCATTGATAAACTACATTAATTAGCTCATTACTTATAAGTGAACAAAAAAAACACAGAAAATTTATCAGCCGCTATTTTGATAATCGAATGATCCGTCTGTATAAATGATGACTCGGCAGGTCAATACTTATTTGCGGCTCTGAAGCAACTGTCCTCTGCAGGGGGTTCGTTATTTTTCAGTAAGAGCCCATCACGGAGAATCCCTCACGTCGGCAAGAACATAATTAACCTGGTCACCCCGTGTTCTGTGTAACAATCCCGCCGTTAATGAGATTTTAAAAGACTCGGCGGCGGGACGTCAGCGTTCGGAGCTGCCGGAGCAGAATCTGCAGTTTGACGACACCGCGGTGAAATATTTATTCATAGAGAACGGGAATCTTGATGACGAAATGAGGAAAGATTAACGGAGATTAGAAGAAGAGCAGACAGTTCATCAGCTTGGTGATGGAGCTGTGAGGTGTGTGTGTGTGTGTGTGTGTGTGTGTGTGAGGTGAATTACATCCCAAAACCTCTGTGGCGAGAGAAAGACACAGCCAGAGAAGAGAGAGAGAGAGAAGTTTTGACTTTATCTCATAATTAAACTTTTTAACATCATAATTGAGATTTTTAATCTCATAATTCAGAATTTTTAGTCTCATAGTTCAGATTTTTGCCATCATCTGTCATTGAGTCTTTAAATTTAATGACCTCGCAAAAGCTGCCAGAAAATAGTTTTCATTGCAACAATCATCATCCTGGAGGGACTTTTATCTAAATCATCATTTTGTGGAACCAACTTCCATAATAATCTATATTTAGCTTTAACCAGCAGCCAGACTGTGGAGATGAGTCTCCAGATCATAGTTAGCTTTCTTTATACACCCGTAGGGTGTATAAACACTCCTGTAGGGTGTATAAATACTCCTGTAGGGTGTATAAACACTCCTGTAGGGTGTATAAACACTCCTGTAGGGTGTATTAAGGGGACAATAAAACCTGTGTGTGTGTGTGCAGCAGTGTACCATGCGCAGGTAGTTCATGAGGCTGGTTCCGTGCTGCCAGATGAGCGGCGAGCTGCAGCTCAGCGGCTTCACTCCGATCTCCTGACTGCGGTTCAGCTCCCGCACGGCGCTCACCACCACATGGACGGCGTCGAACATCAGGGCCGACGACAGCTGCAACACCAATACAATAAAAACAGGTTCAGACTGTATTAAACGTAGCCTGGAAAGGAAAGAACAGCAGATAAAAGAAAGATAGAAGAGCGTAGATAATACATCTATAGATAAATATACTGTTAATTTATACAGAATATGGCATAGATTACACAATATAATCCTTTCTGGGGGTCCTCTTTTAATCCCGTTTCCTGCATTTTTACACACATTAAGGAACTATGCTGCTCTGGGCTTTAGCTTTGAAAACATGACATTGATCATTTGATCTTTTAAAAGTTATTTGCAGTATTAGTTTCTATCTTTGAATTTGTGAAATATCCTAAAATTGAATAAAGTAAGGTCATTTTCTTTCTCATACTGTATGTGCTTATTCTTTTTTTTTGCAGCCATTAACAGAATCATAAGGGCATGAGATACTAACACGTGGCCACGAGATAGTTATTGCTTTAATTTCCATGGAGAGTGCTGATTGTTGCTGTAATTTGGTAAACATGGTGCAGGTGACTATCGAAAAACATAATAAATTGCAGAGAGGCTAATAACGGATAAGATCCAATTGATAAGATCCAAAGATGTATGTTTTTCGTATTTATTGCAGGTAAAACATGGCGGTAATCTGTTTAGAATCAACTGATAAGCTGCATAAAAATAGTGATCTAAAACAATAGTACAACGGCAGCAAAGTGAGACTCTCCGCTCTCATTCACAGCCACACAGACGACTCGTATCCAGCAGCTGTCCAGCACAAAGATGAAATAATGGTGACAGATGACTAGAAACTGACCAGGAGCAGAGTCACAAGACCTTTAAGCCTAACTTCACAGTAGGCGTCTGTCCGTCGCTACTCATCCGTGGCAGTTTGTTGGAGAATATCACGACCGTTGTAAAAGTCGCTTTTTTTGTATCTTTTCAAGAAGTTCGGGTTGGAAGGTCACGTGTCCTCCTCAGGTCAAACGTTTGACCCGTGAAGAGGTGGTGATCGATTCCCCGCGGCGTGTTTGTTTACTTGTTTGTGCCGTTATGGACGAGGCCCGACACACCGGCGAGAAGACAAACCGGGGCTCCGCCGCTATCAGCGGCGTTCATACGGCTCGGCGATCCTATCGGAGGAGGAACGTTCCGGTCTGTTTGGTCAGTTGTCAGTCAACGCGACACTCGGAGGGAATCAGACAGATTGTAGTCGGAGGCAGAGCGGCACAGTCTGCGGACGGCTGATAACAAAGATGGATGCAGGGCTGAAGTGTGATGGGAGTTGGCTCCGAGTCGATAGTTTCAGGGCTGGATGACTAATTACGGTTTGAAGAGGGAAGATAGAGACGGAGCAATAATTGGCAGCTCTCAGCCCGCAGTATTGTTACTTCAAGATCACGACTTAATTATCTCCAGATATCAGGCCGCACTCTCCAGATCAAGAGTCGCTGCCAAAATGATATTTCTTGGCTCCTTATGTGAAGATAAAAACTGCATTATAATTCCTCTCTATAATTGCTTTCTATAATTGCTTTCTCCTTAATTGTTTTCTCAGATACATCCCGACATAACTCCGCAAACGCTCAGTTCCTGAGACAACTGAAGAGCTGCAACGATTAATCAATTAATTCATTATTCATCTGCACTATTTTTTTTAGAATCATTTTAGTGGCATTTTCCATTATTTGATTTTCTTTGTCAAACATAATGGTAAGCTGATTTTATGATATATATATATATATATATATATATATATATATATATATATATATATATATATATATATATATATATATATATATCCGTATAAAATCATTGTTACAAAGTATACTGAGCTACTTTGGTTATATATATTTAATATATAAATATATATGAATATATATATATATATATATATATATATATATATATATCCGTATAAAATCATTGTTACAAAGTATACTGAGCTACTTTGGTTATATATATTTAATATATAAATATATATGAATATATATATATATATATATATATTATATCTGTATAAAATCATTGTTACAAAGTATACTGAGCTACTTTGGTTATATATATTTAATATATAAATATATATAAATATATATATATATATATATATATATATATATATATATATATATATATATATATATATATATATATATATATATATATATTATATCCGTATAAAATCATTGTTACAAAGTATACTGAGCTACTTTGGTTATATATATTTAATATATAAATATATATAAATATATATATATATATAAATATATATATATATATATATATATATATATATATATATATATATATATATATATATATTATATCCGTATAAAATCATTGTTACAAAGTATACTGAGCTACTTTGGTTATATATATTTAATATATAAATATATATAAATATATATATATATATATATATATATATATATATATATATATATATATATAATATCTGTATAAAATCATTGTTACAAAGTATACTGAGCTACTTTGGTTATATATATTTAATATATATATATATATATATATATATATATATATATATATATATATATATATATATATATATATAAATATATATATATATATATATATAAATATATATACATAATATTAATATTATTTTTAGGTCATATCTCAAGGTAATGATGATCTTGACCTGCTGTGATGTCAAGGTCAATTTTTTTTGTCAGAGTCAATTTTTTTATTAATGGCACAATAGTTTTTTTCTTTAAAAAGTGAGAAAATAGTGGGAAAAAAAGGTTCCCATAGTCAAACTCCGTTTATACAAAATATATTATTGATTTTAACTTGTAACTCACATCGCAATCATCATCATAATCACACTTCATTACAATGGAAACAGCAGATTTATAGCTGCTTTTAGCTGAGTGTTGATTGAATAAATGATAAACGTGGGTAATAAAGTGACGGGGGAAGTCCCGCGCTGCTGATGACGGCGTCTTTCTGTGACTGAGGCAAACTCCATTGTCATTATTATTATCTTCATTAAAGCTGTCTGCTCAGGTGTTATTGATCTGTTGATATCTGAGCTGCAAACGAGACAAACGACTCGGAGGAGATCGATTGGACCTGATGGCTCCATTCATTACCAAACAGAGAGGGAACGAGGCGGAGGGAACAACAGGGAGGATATAAAACACAAATTAGACTCCTGATCAAACCGGTTTCTCAACATGTCCCGATTATTGTTATGTAAGCATAAAAGTGGCAGTGCTCATATTATCTGCAAATTATGATGATCACAAAATAACTAAATCTCATTTGTTGCTTTATCTAAAACAGGAAAATAATCGTACTGAATAATTTGACCACTTTTTATAGACCAGATTTTAGGCTATTTTGCATCTATATCAAGTTTTCTTTCGGACTAATGAAGAAAAACATTAAACACCACATTGAGTGTTTCTGTTGCTTCATTTTGTTCATGTTCATTGGTAGATTTCTATAAACTCTGCAGCATGAGGTCTCGTCGTTAAGCCGCTTTTCTCCTGCACATATCGGTGCAGATCTGGTCGTAGACTTTGTGTCAGCAACCAATCAAGTAGGTACAAAGGAGATTACTTCAGCAGCTCTTACACACACTTTGATTCCACATTATACTTTGAAGGTTTCGTCAATGAGGGTCTGATTTAAGCATTTTATGCATAAAAACATGGAGAAAATGTGATGTTTTTCCAGACTTCCAGTAAAACCCTGTGCCAGTTTGTCCTGTCTGGTTTAATCAACGAACCTATGCCTTACATAAAGAGATTAGTTGCTGTTAAATAGTCCTGCTTGTCTTATTTTGATACTCTGTCTTACCGTAGTCGTAGTTCTCCTCATCTGTTTGGTTGCTGCTATTTCATTAAAAGATCATTAAAAGTTTTTTAATTTGCCTCCTGAGTCGTGCATTTGGGTTCAGGTCCGACAAAAACCTTTGACTCTACTGTGTAAATAAAATGAAGTAAGAATATTGAACCTACTTCATCCATTTTTAACATTTTTGTTCTGGAAATGTTTGGAAGTTAACTCGTATTTACTTAGATAATGTCTCATTTGCATATTTAAACCTAACATTTGAGAAAACTTGCAATACAAAAAAAAAAAACAATTGTTTTAATGTAAGACATCAACTGAGGAAGTTTGATGCTGATATAAAGTTATATCTAGATAGATAATTATTATTATTATTATATAGATAGATAGATTCAGTTTATTAACTTTGACAATAGGAAGTAGAACATATTCACACTTAAAAAGCTGGAATCAGCTGGAATTAGACTATGAATCAGTAATTTAATAGTAGCTGTACTTGTACCCATATAAGCATCTAATAGACTAATTGTTGCAGCAAGTAATGATGAATAATTGCATTGAAACCTGCTTTGGACCAGTTGGAATGATCTTTGAAGCTATAACATGTTTTAAGGTAACATTATATAAGCTGGCAGGGTGTAACCTTTCTCACCGCCGGGCCGGGGTACGGGCTGATGTCACATCCTTCTTTCCAGGACAGGTTGAGGCTCCTGATGAACTCCAGGTAGAAGGGATGGCTGCTGTTCAGCATGGAGAATCCCAGGATGTTGGACTGATCGTCCACCACGTCGTCCAGCCGGAGCAGAGGGAAGTCCTGGACAGAGGAGAGGGAGGAAACGGAAGCAGAAACAGAGTCTGTTTAAGGTCACGGAGGAAAACATACGGAGGGTTTTGATCGCTGTTTTCTTCAGCGAGGCTGCGAAATTTTAAATTCAGAGCGGAGCAACAGAGAAGAAGAAAAAGGTTTTTTTTTTTTTTTTTTTAAAAAAAAGAAAGATGCACATCAAACGCTAGGGAATTTTCAAAGAACTTCAAATAGTCCTTGAAGGCGAGTTGGCGTCACGCTGAGAGCTCCGCCGCTGAAACAAACCAACATCACACTGCTGCTCGTCCCTCGGAGGGTTTGCAACAGATGCCGACAACGAACCGTCGCAGAGAACGCTGCGACCTTCAGATTCACACGTCACCCGCTGGTTTCACCTTCACAAGGCGCCTTTTTAGCTGTCGCTAGTTTCAGACTGCGGCTGATTGGTGTTCGACTGATAGGTTCTGATTATCTGCTACAATATTAGAGTTCCTAAAAACATCAAGTGGGAAGAAGTGGATACTTTGTTGTTTATGCTGCTGTCAGTTTTGTCCTTTGATTAATGGATTGGGCATGATTTCCGGTTGATGATTGGTCAACTTCAGGAAGCTTCCAGCGTCAGCTTTTCAATTCCATCCATAGCTGCTGGAGCTGAATCACATCTGAGATATGAGCACAAACTTTGACCATGTTTAAAGTTTAATTTCCCCAACTTCTATTGGAGAACTTTGAACGGGAATTTCTAGATGGGGTTGAGTATTGATCAAGAAGCAGCAGCTCAGGTCCCAGCGGCGCAGTTAACATAAATGTTGTGTTCACAAGGTTGAGAAGTGGAGGTAAAGCGGAGAATCCCAAAGTTACAAAAATAGACTCCTGTTAAAGTACAGCATGAAACGCCATCACAGAACTGTGACTCATCCAGTTTATTTTGGGCTCCAGCGCCCCTCTGCGTTTGACTTCTTATGATGAGACTTGAGGATCTTTATACGTTTATAATAAGAATCTGACATGGATGTAGGTTATTATACTGCTTCTAGATGCCAAAAAACAGTGGGCGGCATATGCCCAGTCCGCCTCCGTCATAGTGTGTTGGAAGTGGAGTGGGCAGGTGGTGGTTCTTCTTCGATACCGGAGCTGGAAATGGATCTAGGAAAATAGGGTCCGAGTTGAAAAATGCAGAAATCTTCCCTCAATATCCGACATCAGGACAGGATATAAATAGAACAGCACGAGAAACTGGATGTGCCCCCTTTAAGAAACGTGTGATGAGTAGCTGTCACTCTGGGTGTCGGTGTTGGATAGACGGACTGTCATCGGGCCTGCTGGTGTAAAAATATCCTGGCACAGAACCTGTTCTGCGGAGAGTCAGAGAAGGAGGGTTATTACTTCCTAGGTCCATCAACACTGAGCTTTAATCAGATATCCTGGAAATATTCCAGCCTATTGGAGTCCATCCGGACATTTTGTCCATGGTCTTTTCCCAACCCCAACCGCAATCTAACCTTTACCACCATGAAAACGTGCACAAAAAATGTTGATATGATATGTATGAAATCGAGATGTGTGACTGGGTTGTGTTACTCTCCGCCACCATCGGCACTGAGCTTTAATCAGACATCCTGGGAATATTCGGACCTCTGCTGTCCAGCTGTCCGGCTGTCCGGCACAACCTGTGCGCGAGGTTAATTTATTTTCCCCTGAATCTCACTGACACTCATTTACTGAGCCACATCGCGGCCTCTCAGGAAGCTGCAGCTGTGGTTTCCAATTGCCAAATCAATTTCAGCTACAGCCAAGCATGCTGTCAGACTGTCGGCCTGCCAGCCATGACAAAGAGCAGTTGGCTGGAGGAGACGGAGCTGCTGAGAGGAGGAAACACTGCGACAGCATCCCAGAAGGACACACGCTGCCGCTGCCGCTGTGCGACTGCAGCGCTGCTGACACACCGCGTTCATTCATTTTCTTTAGTTGCAGACGAGGGCAGAACAAGGTCAGTCCGGCGCTGACACGTCCAACACGGCTCAGATTTGTGAGAGATTCAAAGAGCATTAAGTAAGATTTAGATCCTCTCCTGTTCTGTTCAGGAGAACATGGCTGTCATATATCTGCAGAGGTTTGATAAGGTTATTGATCAGTGACTCACTGATTACTTCACCCAGAGGAAAAAAAAACAAAAAAAAACACCTCTCCTCCTGGCTCCTCGTCAGTTTGAAACGTCTCTCCGTTCCCCTTTTGGCTATTTTTTGGCGAGATGGTTTCTAACGTCAACTCATCGGTTTTCCGTCAACAGCCGAAATCCCACCTCTGGGCCGACGCCGCTTCCGGTTCTCACCGCAACCGTGGAAACGGACGACAGTCGCCCGTTTGACGATATGACAATCGGGAGTTTCCTGACATGATGGCTTTATGCAAATAAAACACACGGCAGAGATCCAGATGGCGTTTCACTGGAGGAGATGTGTGCAGTCAATTAGCCGAAATGTAATGAACTTAATCTAATGTTTGGTTTGACCCTCATTATACAGAGTGAAACATTTACAGCAGTAAACACGTCTCCAGACTGTCACTACTCCGCTATTTATGGGTTGGTCGGCAGTTGTTTAAAGGTCCAGCAGTTTAAATCATTTCTAGCCCTTCAATTTAGACCCCGTAGCTTCGTAGGAATTATTCAGACCAGTCTCCGGAGGGAAACGTTGGCAATTTACGTTTGTGCAGACCACAGATACGTTGAAGGTAAAGGTTTCCAACGTGGTGACGTAGTTCAGTCGAGTTTCCCTTTTCTTAGCAGGAGGAGGAGGGTTTGGTGGTTTGCTTCATGGACTGGAGTTGGAAAAGCAGCAGCAGTTGCGGGGTGCCTTGCTGCCCTGTTGCTTTGACCGTTGAGAAGCAAAATTAAAGGGCAATAAATGCTTTAATCCCAAAAGTTACAGAAATAAAGAGTTAATTCTTCCAGAAATCAGCAGCAGCTCCTTCTTGAGGTATCAGCTCCTGTCTGTCAGCCAACAGCAAGTCATGAAGTCTCTTGTAAGACTTGGGAGACTTCAACCCTTACCATTTGCCTAATGATAACAAATTAAGCCTGGCAGTGGCAAGGAATGTTTCTTATAGAGGCCAAATACAGCTGGGCATGGATACTCTACCTGTCTCTATTATAACCTGTTCTCTGTGGAGTGGGAAATTTATGCTCAGGTCACTCAAATACACACTTAAAGTTAGGAACATAGGGTCCAAAAGTCCTAAAGTTCTCTCTTTGGTTTGGTTTTTGGTCATCTGATCTATTTCACTCTTGATACTACCATTCCTGTGGTCCACAGCAACAGACCCACCAAGTGTGAAGTTGATCCAATGAACTGTCTATAGACATGAAAAGGAAAGTCATTCCATACATACAAACAGATGGAAATGCCTTTGTTTATAGATTTATGGTGGTGCTACGCCACCACCTATTGGGTGAATGTGACCAAATTTGTCATGATCGCTCAGACGTCATATCTACATATGTCCACCAAACGTGGCTGCAAACGCACAGAGTTTCCAGGAGTTTGGATATGATTTACAACATAAGCCCCACAGCGTTTTTAACAGTCGGCTACAGGGAAATATTGTTTGGAATATCAACAATGAGAGATCTGAACCAAATTCGGTGACAACTGCTCAAAATTTATAAGAGGATTGGTGGGAAAATGTTTATAGATGCAAATGAGCATGGCTTATGCAGAATTCAGTTTCTGAGACTTAATTCTGAAACACTGTCTTGAAAACTAATGCTTCTTCATGTAGGACGATGTGTGTTGAGTACTGATTACAGAAATATTCATAATAATATGATTTTCTTGAGTAATGGCAGTTTAGAGGGAGCTACCTTCACTTCCTGTTTCTGTCTTTGATATTCTCTTTAATATCTGGAAGACATCTATTAATGGGTTGTTTAATATATAGTTAATGGTTGGGCTGGGGGAGGAGCTAGGAGAAGAGAGGGAGGGGCTATGAGAGAAGCGGGAGGGGCTATAAGAGAAGCGGGAGGGGCTATGAGAGAAGTGGGAGGGGCTATGAGAGAAGCGGGAGGGGCTATGAGAGAAGTGGGAGGGGCTAGAAGAACCACGGTTTCGTCCTTGGTTCGCGAGCCCTGGCGTGCCCTTGTGAGTGGCTCCGTTAACGGCTGGCTTTAACACATAGTGGTGTTTAGAGATCCAGAGGAGTTATTATCCACGCTAAGTCTTGTCCCACAAGGGCACGACACCGGACAGAGAAATTATAATGATGACAAACGGCAGCGAGGCCGGCGAACCACTCTGATGAGAAGCGAGCGGGGAGACAGGAGTTATGGGTAGAGAGTAGATATATGAACATGGGTTCCAAACATCCTGTAAGCCGCTTTAACACAATGACGGCAGGATGATGGGGGTTAGGACAGAGGAAAAGGGAACGAGATGGGAATAAAAAGCAAAAAAGGATGAGAGCGAGGAAAGGAGTAGAGGAAAGAGAAAAGGAAGGAAAGAATATAGAAAGAAAAGGAAAAGTCAAAGAGGGGAAAGAAAAGTGAAGACAAAATAGGAGGAAATGAGAGAAGAGACTCAAACAAAAAGAAGACAAAGGAGAAGAAGGGGGAAACAGGAGGAAACAAATGGAAAGAAAAAAGAAAGTCAAGGAAAAACAGGCTGGAGGCAAAAGAGATGAGCAAAGAGGAGGAAAGGAAAAGGGGAAAGACGGATGGATGACAGAAAAAATGAAACAGGAAAGGAAAAAAAGACCGAACCAAGAAAAGAAGGGTGGACAAAAAAGGTTGGACAGTTCACGGCAATGCTTGATGGTGAAGGCCACAGGGCACTGACCTTTTCTAATGTGGATGCTGAGACCAAACTTACTCAGGGGCTTATTTGTAGAGTTTGAAACCAGATATCACTCCCATCGTTTCTTAGTATTCGATCCTTCATCGTGGCCTCAGGAGATGCGAGACCTCCACAGGTTCGGAAACGGTTCGCAGCATTTTCAAAAAAAAAAAAAAGAGGCCACCTTGCGACTTGACAAAGACATCACTCTGACAGAACGGATGCGCTTAAAGCAGGCAGCAAAACGCCTGGGAGCCTCTTCTGTGTATGACTTAGTCCAAATAGTGAATAATACAAGTCGCCCAGATGCTGCTGCTGACTCCGGCATCAACAAAGCGGCTGAGATGTCTCTCACGCTGCCTTTGAGCTGAGAGAAATAAAAGGTACAAATCCGGTCTGTCACATGCTCGTCTCTCAGCCTTGATGCACCTCTCAAAGCAGACCAGACATTAGACCCGCAGCCAGCTGACGACCCGTGGATGGGGACAATCGGAGGCTGAACCAAGGACAGGGAGGAGCTTCTGCAGCAGCATCATGTACCATGCTGAAGCTGAAGCAGAGGACAGTGGGGGTGACACTGTGGAGGACGGTGAGGAAGACTTTACTAACTTCTTATGAGGGGAATACTAAACACCATCTCCTGGTACTCACCTCAGTAACTCATGACACAATATCTAGTTTTAAAATAGGAAAAGGAAAAGATAAGACGGAAGGAATGAAGGCAGGAAAGGAGGACAGGAGGATATTTAGGAAAGGGAACAATCAAGATAAAGGATGATGATTATGATGATGAGAAGAGGAAGATACTCTGGGAAGAAAAGGGGAAACAGGGAGAAGGGTTTGGAATAGCAGCTCTTACCATGGTGGTGAGGATGTACTTGTAGAAAGCCGACATCATCCCCAGCTCGCTGGCCTGGAGGTCACCGGAGGAGAAGGAAGAAGAAAAGGATGAAAAAAGGAGAAAAAGCAGAATAAGAAGCATCTTAATGACATCAAACACCCTTGAAACAGAGATTATGTCTCCTTAAAAATGCATTTTTAATGTCAATGATGGACTCTAAACGTACAAACATGTTTAAAAGTTGATGTGATCAGTGAAATCCAGCAGAAACCTTTCAACGTTTCATTGATTTTTATTCCAAAGTCTTTTTGTATCTAAGCTTCCACCACAAACACAAACTGGCTCTGACATATCTAAAAGTTTGTCTTTTCTTCATGTGTCAGATCTCCCGCATGCGATGAAGCTCCTTTACCGACCGAGTGGCCTCTCTGTGGGTTTTGTCCTCCATCACTGACAGTAAAACACATTTAGAGGCTCTGAGAAGACACGAAGGGGCTCAGGTCGCCCAGGAGACTTCAGATGGTTTTATTCAGGTGCTCTTCAGATCGGGTAAAAACAAGAATCCAAAACAGAAAGAAGCAGCAGAGACACTCTGAGGTTTAAAAATACATAAAAAGCCTTTAATATGATGATGAAGGCCAATACGCATAGGCCCTTGTGCTTTCAAGCATTTTCTTGCCATGTTATATTAAAGGTTTTATATATATTTTTTAATCTCGCAGTGCCTCTGCTATTTCTTTCTGTTTTGGACATTTGAAGGACGTTTTAACATCAGTGTGAACCTGACCGTCTTCCTTTAAAGAGGCCTTACTTTAACATTTTCCCACTTTCGTGCTGTTTTTGAATGAAATATGGATTCATATATAGTCCAAAAGCACTTAGTTACACCTGCTGCAGCAATGCACTCTGAAAAACCCTGTCTCCTGTTGTGATGTCACAACAGGAGCCATTTCTAAATGGTGTTATGACTATAGTTATGTTGAGTGACAGGTCTGAAGTGTGTGTGCGATGCAAATAGGTGTGTGCGATCCCTTTGCAGCCATTGGTGGGAAGGCTTTACACTCTGACCTGTGATTGGCTGAGACGGAGAACCACCTGATACATAAGAAGCCAAGATGGCTGCTGTCAGTGGGCAGCAGGTATTCTTCTTCTTCTTCTTCTTCTTCTTCTTCTTCTTCTTCTTCTTCTTCTTCTTCTTCTTTTCTTCTTCTTCTTCTTCTTCTTCTTCTTCTTCTAAGGATCCTATCCTTTCTTTTCTCAGTTTGGTTTGGTTCGTTTTATTTCCCGTTATATTCAAACCACATTTTGTTTGTGGCTGCTGGGGAACATGGGGCTTGTTCGGGTTCTGCCCTAGGCCCCTTTAGACTGGGACATAACAAAGGCTTGTGTTTGGCGACACTATAGGGGAGGCCAGACCACTAGAGAATGAGCGGGTGGTTTTATTTTACAGTTTGTGTTCGCGGGAACACCAGAGATGAATTATTTAGACGCAAACACTGAAAAAGTGTCTTTTTTTTTGGAATAGGGCTCCTTTAAAGAACAACATTGACTCGTTCTGACAAGAACATGGAATTCAGACACCATTATGTTCCCTTGAAAACATCTTTGACCGTCTTCTTCTGTCCCGCTTCACGTCGGACACCAAAACCTCTCGCCTACATTGTGTCTTTTGAGCAATCGCATGACACAACGCTGCATTTTGAAACCTGTAACGCAACAAACTGATACGACGGTGGCCAAGTTTGTTTGTGACACAGTTGACGGAGATTTGAAGAGCGAAGAACTCAAAGTCCGATTCTGTTCTAACGGGCCGTTAACCTCCCGCCCGACCAGAGCTTTGCAGAGAAAAGAACGTGACAGTCAAAGCGTTTTATTTTGTATTCAAAACTCCTCAGAGCCCCAAGGTTACCGAGCAGAGAGTGAAATTACACCTTGCCAAGCGCTGCTGGATTTAGTCCGAGGCTGTAAATTCTGTTGGCTCGTTTTATTTTATTTTTTTTTTTCGTTTTTTTGGCAGGGAACCAGCGTGAGTCTGAAAGTCCCGTTCTGCTCGTGAACACGGCGGAGGAAGAAAAGGAGGTGATGAAGATGTTTTAAGCAGCAGGACGGTTCAGAGGTTTTAAACATCACATCTGTGAAACCGGCCAGAGTTAACGATCGCGATCATTTCTTTTAAAAGACGCCGTTGTTACAGTCACTTCTGGTTCAATACAGAGTAAGCTGTAATTCAGCTGAGTCTGAATTAATAGGATAATTAATGGGTGGTAAATGGACTTCATTTGTATGGCGCCGCTCTTTTCTTTTTCAACCGTTCAAAGCGCTCCGCACTACAAGGGTTCATTCATCCATTTACACACTGCTGGCGGTGGCTGCTGTACAACGAACGCATCGCCCAGTGATGCGTTTAAATGCGGCGCGGAGGAGCCGGGGAATCAAACCGCTGACCACTCGATGGCTGCTCTGCTTCTGAACCACACGACTTGATGCAGATTGCTGGGTGGAGCCTGTCCAGAACCTGAGGAATCACACGCGTCCGTCCCATCGACTTCACGCTCGGCACGCCGCTTCCTCACTCTCAGCGACACCCCCACTGAGTGTGAAGTGGACCTGATGAACGCGTCTCCAGATATGAATCGCAAAGTCAGAGATTACTGGCTTTTAAATTTCGTTTTAATTAGATGTGTTGGAGGTTTTGCAGAATTTGTTTGACTGAAAGTTTCCTTTATTCACGACTTTGCGTCCCACTGCTTAATAATTACGTCAAAGTCAAAGTTACCTCAAAGCCATCAATGTTAGACATCCTGATGAATCTCATCTGTAGCTCAGTTACGGGATGATGATTTTAATAATTGCCACTGTAAAAGTACCTCAAAATAGTGTTTAAGTTCAGTACTCGATTAAATTCCGCCTCTACAGCTCGGGGCTAAACGCTCAGCGAGTCGAGTTGACCTCTGACCTTCCTCAGGATGTGGTAGGAGATGGAGGCGTTGGCGTCGATGATGATGGTGGCCACCTTGTCGTCTCGGATCTCCTTCAGCAGGGGGGTCGGGTCCAGGCTGTCGTCCAGCATCCGCACCGACAGCGTCTCCCTGGAGATGAGGAAGCGGCGGACCAGCTCCTCCAATCGCAGCAGGCCTAGTGGGCGGAGTCAAGAAAGTAGTTAAGTATACGGCATGTTCCAGACATTTAAAGCTGTCACAGAACAGCGGATACACTGTTAACTCACTGTTAACTCTGATGAAGGATGAAATGATCAAGGATGGAGTGAAAAAGGAAGCAGGATGGAATGATGAAGGATAAATAATAGAGTGATAAAGTGGTTACAGAAAGAATAAGAAAGGAGAAATGAAGGATGGAGTGATGATTTAAAGAAAATAAAGGACTAATGAAGGATGGAGTGATGGATTGATGAAGGGTGGAGTGATGGATTGATGAAGAAAAGGGAAGGAGTGATGAACCATGGAGTGATGAAGGATCAAGGATAAAGGCTGGACTGATGAAAGATGGAGTGAAGAAGAATAAAGGAAGGTGTGAAGGATAAAAGATGGATTGATGGAGTAAAGAAGGATGAAGTGATGGATGTTCATGTTCTTTCAGTCAGAACTGAATTCACTTCAAGACTCAGAGACATCCTCAGTGCTTTTAATTGACCAGTTTAAATTTTTTAAACCACACTTGTGATTCTATTGATGGACATTATTTCACCTGTAGCCGATCAATACATCAGGATCAATGAAAGAAGACAAAGGAAAGGTCCGAAAAGGAAAAAGAAAGTCAAAGGGAAAAAGGAGGTTATAATCAATTGGTTTGAATAATTAATCGGGATATTCCCATCAGGAGCCTGTCGATAAAGTAATAAATCAGTTAATCAATAAATCAGGCCAGTGAACACAGGTGTTAAAAATCAAATGACTCTGAATCTGAAGGGGTAGTGGTCACTGAGGTTTAAGGTGGACTGAGCTTAATATGGACTGAGCTTAAGGTGGACTGAGGCTTAAGGTGGACTGACCATAGGGTGGACTATGATTTAAGGTGGACTGATCTTAAGGTGAACTGAGGTTTAAGGTGGACTGACAATAGGGTGGACTATGGTTTAAGGTTGACTGATCTTAATATGGACTGAACTTAAGGTGGACTGAGGTTTAAGGTGGACTGACCATAGGGTGGTTTAAGGTGGACTGATCTTAAGGTGGACTGAGGTTTAAGATGGACTGACCATAGGGTGGACTATGGTTTAAGGTGGACTGATCTTAAGGTGAACTGAGGTTTAAGGTGGACTGGCAATAGGGTGGACTATGGTTTAAGGTGGACTGATCTTAAGGTGAACTGATCTAAAGGTGGACTCTGGTTTAAGGTGGATTGATCTTAATGTGAACTGAGATTAAGGTGGACTGGGGGCAACATTATTTCCTGAGTAACTGCTATAAAAGCTGCTGAGCTTGTCGTCTCTGTGTTAAACATTCGGCCTTCAGGCGTGTCTTGACAAATCGCCGCCGTAAAGCGTTGATCATGGCCCGGCTTGGTTTTAACTGGCGGACAGCGGCACTCAAGACGACAACATCGTTAAACGTTAATGGCTGAACACTCAGCGAGAGTCTGCAGGGAGAGAAGCGCAGCGTTAAAACAGTGAGCCGGGGGACAGGGGTGGGGTTGTGGAGGGGGTAAACCCAGTCAGGTGGAAAAGAGAGATCGATGAAAGGAAGAGTGGATGGGGAGGAGGAGGAGGAGGAGGAGGCATGAGAGGGAAGGACAGAAGCAGAGAAGTAGAGGATTAAGTAAAGATAACAAAAAGCGAAGGGGAGATATGAGTGAAATAAAGAAAGAAAAGAATGGAATGACGAGTAAAGGTAAGGAAACAAGATTGTGATTGGCTGGTGAGGACGACACACTCACACTCGGCTTTGGCACAGATCAGGCTGGCCGCCGGGTATCCGAAGGAGCGTAGGATGGATCCGATGGCCAGGCTCTGGTCCTCGTTACTCGGGTAGAGCGACACCGAGGCGAAGCGAAGGTACGGCAGCTTGGGAGTTTCCTCCGGACCGATCTTCACATGAGGGATCTGGAGGAACGAAAACCAGGTAAACGTCATTCATTCAGAAAGCCACAACGGTTTATTGTCAGCAGATGCTTGAGTCCTCCAACGTTCATATCTTTGTTTCAGATCGTGCAAAAAAATAGTTCTTCATTTTAAACGTGAATCTCTGTGAGAACCTTATGGGATGATAAGGATTGTTCCAGGTATTAGTCAGACCCTCAGGTGTTACCAGCGAAAGTGAGTTAGGGGTTTGTGACAAGCAGGTCAAGCGAATTAATCAACAAGTCACTCTGCATTAAATGGTTTTGATGCATGACGTGGAGGCGAAGAACCTGCTTCTTCCTCCAGTAGAAAACTGCACCTGCTGATCAACCTGCTGAACCCATCAATGACCAAATACTGAATTAATATGTGGGCGGGAAGCTGCACAGAACTTATTTTCTGACACAAATTGTCAAGACACATGGCTACCTACATATCTAATCTATCAATTTCATGTATTGTACTTTTTGAGATACGTCCATTTATGTTAAGTTATTTTTAATCACGAAGAAGTCGCTGCTTCTTTTAATCGCTCAAATATGAAAACATCGCAAAAGTATTTTCCAATCCACTTTTATGGAGAAATAATGAGAAATGTAGCTGTATCACCATGAGCTTCCATCAGGCTTCCATGTATTTCACTGGGGTTTATGTGTACAGCTCAACCACTAACAAGCATGAACACGTGCAATAGATTTGCTTTTAGCTCAGCAGCTTTGAGTGCTGCAAAATAAATGTAGAAATTCCACTATGGACCTTAATGCTTTAATGTCCATTAATGATTAATGTCCATTAATGGGTTAATGTCCCGGTGACCGTGAAGACGCGGATCGGTGTAGCAGCGCTGCGACTCACCTCTTTCTCCCCACAGATGTGACTGATGGTGGAGCCGGAGGCGGGGCTGGAGGCGGGGCCAATCACAGAGACCACGCCCTTTGGCAGGATCTGACACACTGAGAGAAAAAAACGCATCAGAGAGAAAAGAGAGAGGGACACGGATAATTAGTCACCGCCTCGTTTGGATTCATCTTCATCTTTTTATATCACGATTGTGACTTTTTTCTGTAATATCATCTGCTGCCGCAGACGATGTTAAAGGTTCTGTTTGTTTGCAATAGTCAACATTAGAGTTAAATTAAATTATAACCGATATAAAACAAGAAGCCTTGATGAATTCTGCTCTCTAAACCATTTCTGAAAACAGAAAAATCATGTTCGGGTCGTGTTTTTACAAATTAAAGCCTTGAACTTTGTGTTGGGTTTGACCATTTTCAGTCGTAATTGTTTGAGAATTAGCCTGGCATGCTAACAGGCATTGATAGATGTCCATGTGCGTTTTGGTCTTGTGTTCTTGTGTTTTTGTCAATCAGATTTCGGGATTTTCCAGCGGAGGCTTTAGTAGCTGACGGTCCAGATCCGGTTACGTTCTCCTCATTGCCATTCAGTATTTGTCCAGCACATGCATAACACTTGATTAGCTCTGTACATTCCTCTTTGTGTGTCTGACAGGAAACATTAACTGCCTCTCCATCGGGAAGTCTCTTTGGTGCCTGCTGGCAGTTTGTAATCAATAAACATCCACGGCAGCAGCAGCAGCAGCTGGAGCCGAACGCTGCGAGCTCTGCGGTCACACTGTCCTCACTCCACACATCAACTCTCCAACACGTCGCTACTGCTGTAACCATTCATAAAGCTCTTCCAATGTACGATCCACACACTGTCTAAAAGTCACAGTTTAAAAGTTTATCCGAAGCTAATGTGATGATTATGCATCTATCTTTCTGCCTTTTATCCCACTTTTATGTCAGAATTTTGACTTGTTAAATTTGTCAGATCTCCTGTATATGACTAACTCACACTGCTGACGCCTCAGAGAAGCTTCTTATCTCCTTTAAATGAATATGGACTGACTTTTGTCCCCCATCACTGACATTAAAGCACATCTGAAGGATGTTTTAACATCACTCTGAACAGGAGGAACGTTTCAAGAGAGGAAAAACTAGCCTAGCCTCTTAAGACACGCTTTACCATGAGCAGTACAGGGGAGCAGTGGGGGTCATTTACGGCAATACTACGCTTCAGTCATTGGGTTCTATGGGCAAATAACTCAACAATTATGGTCTTGAAGTTGTTTCGCATCGATTGACACCGCGCACAAGCCAATCGAAGCATGGGGTCAGGAGATAGCCAGATTGGAAGCCAATGAGGGCCGACTAATAAAGTTTGGCAGTGTGACCCAATGGAAATCCGCCATAACGAGACCATTAAAATCTGATAGCCAATAACCAGGGCTTTAGAAACACGTGACATGTGGGGACTGTGCTACTTACTAGTCGGGCATACCATTTCAACAAATGAGACTGAAAAAGGAACCCAAAGCAGTTTCCTCTGACATGATTGGAACAGTCCAACATTTAGTCTTAAAGTGTTGATTCAGGATGGATGTTTGAAATAAACAGCCGTCGAGTTGCAGGTGTTAAACGCTGGTTTTGGCGAACAGGAAGTGACGTGATAGGAAAGATGGCAGAGGCTGAAATAATTTGAGGGCTGTAATTATTAAGACAAATCAACTTTTTTTAAAAATAATTTTAAGATTTAATGAACGTCTATAGACACAATTTAGGGTGAGGATGGCTTATACAATCATTATAGTCCTGTTAGAACAGCTGATAGTGACATTTGAAAAACGTGAAAATGAAAAACTATTGTTTTCATTATTGATTGATCTAATTTTCAGCTTCTTATTTTTCCCTTCAAAATCTGTATATCCTGTCTACAACTTTATAATAACATGGATATATCACTGGAGTGATAGTTTGTGGAAATTAGCCTCTATACACCTCTGTAGATATTGCACTAAAACCAGACATTTGCAGCTAGAATAGTCTTTTACCACATTAGCAACATATAGAGTGTATTTATGATTAGTTTGAAGTTATCTTCATTGAAAAAAAATGAGAAGGAAATCTCTAAGTGACCCCAAAATTCTGAAGTGTAGTGTATTTAAATTTATATTTATTGATATGAGTGAATATCAGAGCACAGCGGTGCTCCATGGTGACATTTAAGGCTCCACTGAGGCTTCTTGCTGCCTGCGGTGCAGATCTGTTGAACATGTGTGCTATTTAAAGTGACTGGTGACCCGCCTCGTTAAATAAAGGTTAACGTTTTATTCCTCCGGTTCCGCTTCCTCGTGCGGAATAGAAGGAAAAAAAAAAAACGGACACAGACAAATGTCAGAGCGGGAGCGGACGGGTGAGGCGAGGACTCACTGGTGTCAGTGGTGTCGTACTGGGAGTCCTTCTGCAGCTCGTAGACGTCCACCTCCACCCTCGCCTGGGAGGCGTCCTGCATCAGACTGTTGATGTTCTCCCTCGCCAGAGCCAGCGCCAGACGCTCGCCACGGCCGCACACCGACTGGTCGTCCAGAATGGCCGCTGTGAGGGGGGAGAGGTCGTGAGTTCAGGCTCCGATTAAAGGAGGTCTAAAACCCCAATCGAGAACGCAAACACACGTTTTATAGTTTTAGATTTGAAGAAGGACGAGGTTAAAAAAAAAAAGAAGAAAAAGGACACGGAGGAGTAGAAGGGATCTTTATCGTCCACCAGGGTGGAAAATTGTCTCCGGCTCAACAAAGCACAATGAGGCACAACACGGGATTCTTACAAGAGAGGAGAGGCAGCGAAGCAGCCAGTGTAACAAACGGAGGAGGAGGAGGGAGGAGGAGGGATGAAGGAGGAAGGAGGAAGGATGAAGGACCTCCTAAACATGACCTTAGCTGTCAGAGAGGCTGAAACAGTGAGAGGCATCACTCCTCACTTTCTTCTTTGTCCTTTCTGTAACAAGTTGATTCAGGACTAAAGGGGTTTGGGGGAAGAAAAGAACTGAATAAAACGATAATCCTCAAAGAAAAACTACCACTGGATTTTCTGCTGCTTCACGTGTTGAAGGTGTTTTCCACAACCTGTCCGTGCAGCTGCTGGTTTATTGTTGTTGTTGATGATGTTTGTGGAAACAACAGAGGGAAATCTTACAGTAACGACTGTGTTTTCTTAATTTACAGAACTGACCAATAAGGAATCAGCCTCATATGGAGACCAGGCGTAGATATTCATCATGCAGCTTCAGGTTTTTACTGTTCTCTGCTCTGTTTTAACCCTTCGCTTGCTGAATTCTGAACGATAATTTTTAAAATGTGTTTTCACAGCTCTGTTTTTTTTAAATGGAAAGCGGAGCTCAAAGGGTTGGGAGGAGGAGGAGGAGGAGAACGTGAAGTGGTGTGAACGAAGATGAGTCTTTCTTGAGAAGACACACACACACACACACACACACACACACACACACACACACACAGATGAAGAGACGCAATCAGAGCAGGTCAATCACTTGAACTCTGCTTTCCAAGAGTGTGAAGAGCAGCTTGTGTCTACTCTAAATAAACGGCATCTTGTATTTTATTTGATGTATTTTATGATAACCACTGACGCTTTTTGAAATTGAAAATTATAGAATGATGCATTCATATATTCATATGTCGCTATTTTTCTTGCTATTACAGAGAATACAAACAAAAAAGAATCACCTTTAAAGGCCTCTTGAGTTTTAATGAATGTCAAAAGATACCAACTTGTGTAAAAAATGGAAAAAGTATTAAAAAAAAAGCAGGTTTCGAGTAACGAGTGCTGATTTAAAGAGACAGAACGCTCCGCCTGCAGCTCAGAGGAACCCAGCAGAGCTGCTTATTCAAACAGGAGCCGCAGGATATTGGTTTAAATCCCCCAGATTAACGCTGCGGGTTCTGTTCAACGGAGGATCTGTTGACTTCTCATTTGTCTGATTATTCCGTTTCCATCGCCGAGTTTCATCTCTTCTTCTTTTATTATGTACGTGTCTCAGAGGTCAGACTGAACACAAAGAGAAACTTCAGTCAACTCACATTTTTAAGTCAATATAGCTTTATTCCCCCTCAAACCGAGACATTTATTCCCTTTTTAAATAAACGTGATATTTCCAGCCGCGAAGCCCCACGGTGACGGACGAGCTGTTGTTTGGATTCCTCATTATGAACGGGAGCTAATGAGTCCTGCACAGAGGCTGAGAGCAGCGGCTGGAATCATTCAAGCAGCTCAACCGCACCGATGCCGCTAAATTGTTTAAATCCTTCAATTTAATATTTATGAAGCCGACTCGCCTGAAGAGAAGCTTGCTGGGTCATCATTTTACATCGCCAACAACACCTACAGATCTGCAATGATATTATAGTTTTCTGTCAGGAGGAGGTGGATCCAATCCTGAGTTAATCGCATTTCATTCTTGATGCTGAATTGTTTATTGACATACATGTGTATTCATAGGTTAATAGGTTTTTTTTTTTTTATTTTTTCTTTATTATTTTAGTTCTACCGGCCGGTAATAAATTACCCTGAGCGAAATCCTTGAAGTTTATTATTTTTTTTCCCTGCTTCATTTCGTGAGCTCAGAGAAAAATTTGAAAAAATTTGCATTCTTTCAAACGAGCATTCTTAAATTTTCGAAGATTTTTGAGGATTTTCAGTGTGGAACGCTTTCTCCCCCAAACTTTTCAATGCAAGGATGAACGGTCAGGATCCTATTGAGTCACTTATATATTTAAACAGGCTTCCCCTTTAGCTTCGTGCCACTGAAGATTTTAAGTGTTTTGAATGATCATTTTACCTCAAACATTATTATTTTCCTGGCTCTCACCTAATCATACCTTAACCACAACGTGTTCACGTCGTAAAACTTAGTTTGAACAATTTGTGGACAAGCTGGTGTTGCTGTGTCACGTCTGACACTAAACTAAATATCTTGACGCAATCTGGCGAATTTTCGCAAAACAGCGTGACAAATTTGAATTTATCCCACGACAAAATGTGGTCCATCGCGCGAAAAAATCGCGTCAATTGAGTCCGGTGACAACAATTCGCACGACAGCGCGACGTGATTACATGTTAAGTCAATGGGAAGACGGCGATTTTTCGCAGTGTGATGTGATGGACGCGATTTCGTGACGCGATGGATGCGAAGTGGCGAAAAATCGCGCTTCGCGACGCAAAATTCGCCAGTCACGTCAAGTTGAAAATATTGAACTTTTCTGGCGAATGATGATGATGTAGCGCGACAACCAATCAACGTTGAGATTCGCTCCACGTCTCCATGACAACGAGAAATTCACTTATCGCCAGTCTTTTACTTTTCAACGGACTTCAACAGACAACGGAGCCGCGACGTCCAGGCGGAGCTCCTACCGTTTTTCGCAAAACAGCGCGAAAAAATTGCGTCCATTGCGCGAAAAAATTGCGTCAATTGAGTCCGGTGTGAACTGTTAGTCGACTCCTAAAGAAGACTCCTAGAGACTCCTAGAGAAGAAGAAGAAGAGTTATTTTATTGATCCCCATGAGGAAATCCTTATACACTAGAGGAATGGTCAAAGATCCAAAATAAAGGGTGCTACAGTAATTTGTGTGTGTTCTAAATGATTGCACGTGTGGTTGATGGGTTTTTGCGTAAATGAAAACAAGTGAAAACATGGTGGGGACAGCCGTAATAAATGATGGTTTGAGTGTTTTAATGGAGAGTATGAACCAGCAACACTCAACGAAAATGAGCTTTTCTTCAGGAAATATCTGGCGGCTTCATCGGTCGATTCGTTAAAGCGGTTTATACGAATATATCAGACCAATGTTATTTCAGCAATAATTATAATATATCTCAACTCCTAAGTGGTCACATAATATTTAATGTTTCACAACAGTATTTGCAATGTGTCTCAAGGATAAAGACACTCCGTTTGTTAGAAGGGAAGCTGTAAAAGAGGCTGTGATGAGCGCGGCTGACCCAGTGTCTTCTTCATAAAAAAAAGATGAATATGAAGTCATAACCGACCAATGGTCCGATGTGTGTGCAAGTCCTTTTCAAGTGATTTAATGAAGGTTAACGCTGTGAACGGCCGCGCATAACGGCATTGTACTCTGGCACAGCTATGGAAATATCAGTCAAGTCGAGTCAATTCCATTTGTACACTCGCAAATCATAGATTCACCTCGATGGGCTTTACAGATTGTACACCAGCAACACAACACACTCTGTCCTTTGACCATCACGTTGTATAAGGAAAAACCTACAAAAAAAAAGAGAGAGAAAGAAGAAACCACAGGAAGAGTAACAGAGGAGAATCCCTCTTCCAGGAAGGACGGGCATATGATAGATGATGTGTGCACAGGATGAAACACAATATATTTAGAACAGGAAAAGAGTTGAGTATGACATTAAATAGAATAACAGACATATATTGATTCATGGCGTATGTGTATGAGGAGTATGAGGTGACAGGGATCGATTGCAGCTTCCAGGTGCTGCCAGGACTGAGTAAGACTCCTTGCAGTAGCTGCACTGCAGCATGGTCTGAGAATGAGAAAACACAGGGCAGGACTCCAGGAACAAATCAGATTTAAAAGGTCCATGGACGGGATGGGTCATGAAAGAGAAGCTCAGAGTATCTCATGCGGTCTAAACCTAAATCGCAGTATAACAACGTTCTAGGTCAATCAGGGCGAGACCTGTTTTTAAATGTAGGGAGGTTCTCTGAAAGAGCATAGTGGTTGAAGGTTCTGCCTCTTATTTGAATTTTAGAAATTCTGGTAAGCTCTAATAAGCTGCATTTTGGACGCGCGGTGTTCTCGATGGATGATACGGAACTATGAGATCCTTGAGATAGGATGGAGCCTGACCATTGAGAGCTTTGTAGGTGAGGAGGAGGATTTTGAAATGTATTCTTGATTTCACAGGAAGCCGGGGCTAAAACTAGTGAGATTTGAGCCTTTCATCTAGTGCCTGTTAATACACATGCAGCAGCATTCTGGATCAGCTGGAGAGTCCTTAGAGACAATTTGGAGAAGTCTGATAATAATGAATTGCAATAATCCAGCCTGCACCTAACAAATGCATGGATGGTCTGTTCTGCATCTTTTAGACAGGAAGTGCCTGACCTTTGCTATGTTACATAGGTGAAAGAAGGCAGTCCTAGAAATGTGTATATATATTGATCAAAGATAACTTCCATGTTTCTTACAGTGGTGCTGGAGGCCAAGGCGATGCCGTCCAAAGTAGCTATATCACATATCCAAGCACACAAACTTTAAGAGGACTACTACAGGATTTCATGGTCTTAGGACATGCTTGAAATTTGACTAGCTGGATGGCTTCATTTGGTGTAATTGACAGCTACAATTGTGTATAATCTGCATAACGATGGAAATTAATAGTGTTTCCCAATAATTTTACCCAAAGGAAACATATAAAGGATAAAAAAGTATTGGCCAAGGACATAACCTTATGACACTCCGATCTGAGAGATAGAACTTTGAATGCAAACCAGTTCAAGCAGTCCCTTTCATACCAATAAGAGGCTCTAATCTCTGTAGTTGGATCTGATGATCGATGGTGTCAAATGCAGCACTGAGGTCTAACAGAACAAGAATTGAGATAAATCATATATCTGACACGTTGAGAAGGTCATTTGGAACCTTCACCAGTGGTGTCTCTGTTCTATGATGGATTCTAAACCCTGACTGGAAATCCTCATTGTTGTGAAGGATGTCACACAACTGTTTAGCGACTTTTTCCAGGATCTTAGAGAGAAAGGGAAGGTTGGATATAGGTCTACAGATGGCTTAAACACCAAGTCAAGTGCAGGATTTTTGAAGAGAGGTTTAATTGCAGTTACTATGAAAGACTGTTGTACAATGACAGATAATAGGGACATGTTGAGCATTTCCACCAAGGACGGGCTAATCAAAGGAAAAATTTCTTTAAGCAATCCTGATGGTGTAGTGTCCAAAAGACAGGCTGATGTTTTGGATGAAGAAATCAATGATCTAGTTCAGAAAGACTGAATGAAAAAAACGAGTCTAGATAGATGTTCTCTCTTTCGTCTGTCTTAACAATCCCTATCTTTAAGGGCAGATTGTTGTCAGTTGATGGCAAGAGGTGATCAATTATGTCTCTATTTGTCAGAATTTTGTCATTAAAGAAGCCAATGAAGTCGTTGCTACTGAGAGCCGCAGAAATATGTGGATCAATAAAGTGACTTTTTGTCAGTGTAGCTTAAGTGCTGAAAACAGGCAGCTCTGGCGTTAGAGGGCCTTCCTGCAGGTTCTAAGACTCACTTTCTATATGCAAAGTCTACGCAAAGTTAGCTTCAATTTCCAGGTTTGAGAATTATACCAGGGAGTGACTAACCTCTTTTTTACAGGTCCACATTGAACCTGCAGCTTTCTCAATGAGATGATCTATTTAAGTTGGAAAAGAAGCAGCATAGAAGTCTGCAGCAAATTAAATACTGATGGAATCGCCTCCTTGAGTTTAGATCGGTTAGACATCTAGTGAATATATTCTTGTCAGATGGTGAGTAGTTCAATAGGAGGAATTAAGTTATTAAAAAATGGTCCGATAGGATAGAATTCTGTGGAAAGACAAACAAGTGTTGAACTTCGATGCAGTACGTCAAAGCAGTGGGTGGGTACATCTACTCTCTGAGAGAAGCCAGTTGACTTTCAGTACATAGAGAATGATTATTTTATCTGTCCTAAGAACTAGACTTGATAGGAAGAATATGTGACATATATGACTGGTTGTAGTGTTTTCCAAGTTAGGTGAGAAAAACTACAAGACTTTCAGAGTATGTACGGTTACACCTCAGCTCATGGCTAATCAATAAACTTGAGTTAAAAATGGCTGCACCTCCAACAACTCGGCCGGTGTCTCTGGGAATATGAGTATTAATATGGCTGGGAGGAGTGGATTCATTCATATAACATAACATATTTCCCATGATTCATCCAGGTTTCAGTGAGGCAGAATAAATCAATTTTAAATTCTGATATTAGATTTTTTATTAATACAGCTTTGAATGACAGAGAGCCGATGTTTAAAAGTGCACATTTCACTCTGCAATCCTGGTTTATTTTATCTGTATTGGTGCTAATTTAAATTAAGTTACTACATATAGCTCTAAAGGCTCTCATATTTTTAGATAAGAGAGAGGCACCCTCCAAAGCGTGGTGTATTGCTATCAGACCAGGTTTCCCCCAGAACATCAACCAATTATCTATGAAGCCCATATTATTATTTGCTGCAAAACTGTACTGTGCCTTCAGATGCTGCAGAAGCAGCTTTTCATACTAAAAACCACCATCAACATTCTTTTATAAATCAATACAGACTTTTTTATTGTTCATAATTGTGTGTAAATGCCCCTTCTTGCATATTTGTTGAGGCAAAAATATTAATTGCATAAGGATTGTTATTTTGCACATTTAAAAGACGTAATCTTCAGTGTTAGTAGATACGTTTATGTACAGTGTACATTTATTTGCAAATTCAGACTTTTAGTGGATCAGGCACTAGAAGTGGTGGTGGTGCCCAGGGACCACCTCCAGCTGTTTCACCCTGACAGATGTAGTAGCGCTAACATACATGTCATGTCAAGGAATGCAAACACATGGAGAACATGCAAAATCCACACATAAAGGACCTGGGATGGCTGGGGTTCGAATCCAGGACCTTCGTACTCTGAGGCATCAGAAACAAGGTGGTGAAGCTCATCTCAGTCTAAGCTAATGAAAACACAACAATTCACATTTTGATTTAAATTTGTACTAATTAAAACAAACTTTCTGCTGCTAAATCCGACACACTGCGTCTGAAGGAAAGCATAACAGCACTTTTCAGTACTCCCAGCATGACAGAGAATATGAAGAGCCCTCAACATCAGCTTTCCAGTCGTTCCAGTTGTTCCGCTGGATGTCTCATATGTCTCATACTTATCGACCCGTGAGCCGTAAAACACAAACTTCTTTAATTGCGGTTGTTGTTTTCCATCTTGTCCGGCTTGTCTCGCTCAGTGTGAAACGATAAGTACATGATTACAATTAAAGCCAGGGCACTTGTTGCTCTTGTGCTGATTTGATTGCTGATCATGTGAAGTGCTGCCTTTAATAGCGTCTTTTGTTTGTTTTACATTCATGTATCCATGGTAACACATAAGCTCTCTGAGGAAACGGGTAAAACATGGTTTAAAGAAATAAAAATTAGTTGATCAGTCAATGAGATCAATCATCTCATCTTCTATACCTGTTTATTCCTCATTAGGGTCGCAGGGGTCTGCTGGAGCCAATCAGGGCAGGGATACACCCCAGATGGTCGCCAGCCAATCGTGGGGCACACACACCATTCACTCACACATTCACACCATTTAGAGTCGCCAATTAACCTCAGCATGTTTTTGGATTGTGGGAGGAAGCCGGAGAACTCTGTGAAAACCCACGTAGACACGGGGAGAACATGCAAACTCCACACAGAAAGGTCCCAGACCCAGGACCAAGGAGGTCTTGAACCTGTGACCTTCTTGTTGTGAGGCAACAGCGCTAACCCCTGCACCACCGTGTCGTGATGATACTTCATAATTGAAATTCTGTATTACATTTATCTTGCAGCTTTATATGCTTAAAAATAGAGATTTTCATATTTTATCATACTTTAATATTATAATGTCTATGTTATTATTGTTAATGGGTTTAATGATCAGTCAATATTGATGTTTTTACTGATTTTAAATACACTGCAAATAGTTATTTAAAATAAAATATTTTCTTACTTATTACTTCTCCTGGAGTACGACGTAATTACAATTTCATTACGTCTGTTATTACTCGCTGCATCCCCCTCCTATAAAAATATCATACTTCTATTTGGATATCACTCAAGCCTAGATTCCCTTGTAGGTAATATAAGCACCAATTGTTGAGAAGCAGAAAGTAAGAAGAAAATGTGGAATAAATGAATGTATTCATCTTCCTTTCTTTCAATATATTTGGGGCATTTTGTGCAATTGGAACAGTTGTCTTCCTTATTCTGCTGCTCTTGTTTTTATATCATGTTGTGTTCTGTCTGGAATTACTTCATTAGTTTCGGATCATCTCTCAAGCAGACTCTCAGTTGGCTAATATAGACACATTTAACACAGATGAGGGTTCATGTGTTCTCCTTTGATTAAGTGAATCTCTGTTTCTGTGTTTCCTTCTTTCTTTCTTCTCCATTACATCAGGTCTGAGGCTGAACGTGTGATTTCTCTTATTTTCACTGGAACTTCACTTGTCCAACATGAAAGAAACATATGTGTGTGTGTGTGCATCCGTTATGAAAGCGTGAAAGGTGAGCCATAACACGTCACCAGGCGACCCGGTTGCCATGGCAGCCTGTTTGTAAGTGTCCGCTGTATGATAAAAGCAACAGCGATTTGAGCAGCGGAGGGCACAGAACAGGAAAAGTCCTTTATCTGCTGCGAGAAGGGAGCTGAACTTTTGCTTCCGACGCCGAGTCGTTTCATCGGAGTTAATCTTCCTCGGCGGGACGTGATGAAGACAGGAAGTGAAGGGGAGCTCAGGCACCCGCCGGGAATCACAAAGGCGAGTCACAGAGACGCTCCCTGATCCTGCTCCCACTGAGTTTATTTGCTCTTACAAATGATCCAACACGGGGCAGGAAACGAGATGAGGAGGGAAGAAGAAGAGACGGGAACACTGAGCCAGAAAGCGATGGAGACAAAGGGAACCCTCAAGGGGCTTGTAAAAAGACAAACAGAGCTTAGAGAGATAGTGGGAGATGGCAAACAGAGACAGTGGCGGTAAGTGAGAGAAAAAACGACAGGAGAGCGCCATAGAGTTGAGTGAAGGATGGAGGGGAGCGTTTAAAAAGTGGCTGATATAGGGAACAAGGTTTTATCTGCTAGCAAACAATAAAACAAGACAACGTGCATTCATGTCACTTTGACCCAGTTAGCTTCAGATGAAAAGGCTGTTTGTAATATGGTAGATATAGATATGGAACACAACTTAATGCTATTTTTTCATGTGAACTACTGAGGTCATGACTGACAAGTGTCAGGTCAAGAAGTCCCAATTCATGACCAGAAAGTCAAAAGCATTGAGTCCCGGGCCTGAAACTACAGGAACTATTTAACGTCTCGGCCAGTCAAGCTCAATAAGCTCAGAGTCAATATGAATGATTCCAAGATTCAAGATCATTAAGTTCTGAAATAAGATTAATAAACTTTACTCATGATCAATAAGATCAGAATCATGCTCCATAAAATCAGAGTCGAGATCAATAAGTCCTGAGTCAAGATCAATATGCTCAGAGTCAATATGAATGATTCCTGAGTTAGGATCAATCGGCTCAGACTCAAGATCAATAAGTTAAGATCTATAAGCTTAGATTCAAGATATCCAAATCCTGTGTTAGGATAAATAAGCCCATAGTCAAGATCAATAAGTTCTGAGATAAGATCAATAAACTTGCGTCGAAATAAATAAGTCCTGAGTCCAGATCAATAAGCTTAGAGTCGAGATGTATGAATCCGTCTTCGAGATCAGGGGTAGGTAACCCTGGGCCTAGAGAGCTGCAGTGAGTGCAGGTTTTTGTTCCAACCAAGCTTTTACACATCTGAGTCTACTAATCAACCACTAGAGTCCTTGATTAGGACCTTCATTAGTTGAATCAGGTGTGTTAAGGCTTGGTTGGAACAAAAAACAGTGTTGCCTACCCCTGGTCAAGATCATTTACTTCTTAGTCAAGATCAATAAACTCTGAGTCAGTAACTTCCAGAAAGGGGGCGGAGCCTGTACTCACCCATGCGGACGGCGGTGAGGGTGCTGGCCTGGCTGAAGGAGAGTTTTGTGGTCAGCAGCAGGACGACGACGTAAATCGACAGCAGCAGTGCTGGCAGAGCCGGCATCTTCCACCGCTCCTCATGGAGAAACGTCTGCTGGCTGCCTGTACCGCCACCTGCAGGACAGGAGAAGGAGTTACAGGAAGGGAGGAGGAGTTACAGGAAGGGAGGAGGAGTTACAGGACGGGAGGAGGAGTTACAGGACAGGAGGAGGAGTTACAGGACGGGAGGAGGAGTTACAGGACAGGAGGAGGAGTCACAGGAAGGGAGGAGAAGTTACAGGATAGAAGGAGGAGTTATAGGGCAGGAGGAGGAGTTACAGAATAGGAGGCGGGGTTACAGGAAGGGAGGAGGAGTTACAGGATAGGAGGAGTTATAGGGCAGGAGGAGGAGTTACAGAATAGGAGGAGTTGTTACAGGAAGGGAGGAGGGGTTACAGGATAGAAGGAGGAGTTACAGGATGGGAGGAGGAGTTACAGGGCAGGAGGAGGAGTTACAGGATAGGGGGAGGAGTTACAGGACAGGAGGAGGAGTTATAGGGCAGGAGGAGGAGTTACAGGACAGGAGGAGGAGTTACAGGATAGAAGGAGGAGTTACAGGACGGGAGGAGGAGTTATGCTTCTGGATCACTTCTCGTATCACAGTGTAAAGGAACGTATAAAATACTGTTCCTCATTAACCAGCTGCCACACACTGTATTTCACAGTGTGGTTCACTGCTAACAATCCACATGTAGAGTTCTACAAACAACATGCTTCTAATGAGCTCACAGCAGGTTGTCTCTTCAATTATCAGGTTGCAGCATAAAGGAACAGCGGTGGATCATCCACAGAGGGTTAAAGTGAAAACTCAGCTCATTATCTTGTAAATTTGTCAGTTCTTAATCACTCCAGTGGTCCTCCATGCTGTCAGAAACTCAGAGACTCAGAGGAGAGAAGAAAAGACACCTTTGAAGCAACAACCAGACAGAATGTGATGATAAAAGATTATAAATTTATTGAAAATGTCTGGCACAGGATGCAGATCACGTCAAACCAAAAGAACCATACCAAAAGAATTACAATATATGCTACCTTTCAAAAGTTTAGAAATCTCCTTATATTTGAAAGAAAAGCACTGTTGTTTTTCAATGAAGTTAACTTTAAACCAATCAGAAATACATTCTATACATTGCTAATGTGGTAAATGACTATTCTAGCTGCAAATGCAAATGTTTTTTGGTGCAATATCTACATAGGTGTATAGAGGCCCATATCCAGCAACTATCATTCCAGTGTTCTAATGGAACAATGTGTTTGCTCATTGCATCAGAAGGTTAATGGATGATTAGAAAACCCTTGTGTGATCATGTTAATACAGATGAAACAGTTTAGCTGCTTAGAGAAGCTATAAAACTGACCTTCCTTTGACTAAAGCAAAGTTTCTAACCTTGTCAATGTCTTGACTATATTTTCTATTCATTTTTACAACTCATGGTGGTAAATAAAAGTGTGACTTTTCAAGATTTTCACACAATAAAAACAATGAAAATACTAAATTATAACATATAAGACGTATTTGTGAGAAAATTGTGAACAGGAGGTATGATTACAGTGACAACAACATGTTTAATGTTCATTTGAGTTGTTTCAGGACACGAGGTGCAGGGAGCCAGACAGAGGAGAGACGAGGCTCGAAAGAAAATGTTGGAGAACAAAAGTGAGCGGAGATGAAGAGGCTGCCGTCACATGTTGCAGACAGAAAGATTTAAAATGGCTGAGCGAGCGGGCGAAAGAGCGAGCATGACGAAACCAGTCCAAATCTTCAAAGTAGATTATGGAGCAACTGAAGCGAGAGGTTTTCATTAGTGGACGTGTGTGTGTGTGTGTGTGTGTGTGTGAGATTTGCATATTTGCATCTCAGTCGTCGCAGCAACAACATGAGCGAGCGCCACTCAATCCCATCATGCGAGCACTTCATCTTTTCATCGCCACACGGACACAGTCAAATTATGTCCCCCCCCCTCCCCCGACATATAAAAACCCAACAGGCTGTTGGTTTGTTTAGCCCCGCCCCTTATTGAATGATGTTATCGTTGCCTGGCCAATGAGGCGTCCCGCATGAATTTAAATTAGATTTCCCAAAATGGAATTTTAAATCAGCTCGAGTCGACGTGAGACGATGAGACGTAGAGTGAAGAGCGATGGAAGAGGAGAGGAGGGAAAAGAAGAAGAGGAGGAGACTGTGTTACATGATGAGGATGAATGATCATCAGCATCAATACTGATTATTATCTGCTGCTGTGATGAGCACAGACAAGAATCACATAGTAACTGAAGCAGAAATCTGTATCAGTGACTCGTAGCCACCTTCAGACTATTTGACAGGGAGGATAGTCATGATTATTAGAAGGATTTATAGTTAATGTGTGTGTTAGGGTCGGCACCGACCTGTTTTAGGTTTTTTGACTTTGTCCTTGTTCAACAAAATGAAACAAAAATAAAAGTTTCCATCAAATTCTAAAATGCTCTGGTTGAAATGATAAGATTTGTGTTGTTAGGGATGTGACCGAGTTATAAAAATAAAAATATAAAGCAATAATAAGAGCCAAATCAAAAGCAGGCTACCTCATTCAAATACACATGCACACAAAGACTTTTACTCTGATTTCGTTTTTTATTAGTTTCGGAACTAGTTATGTTTTTCTATTGATTTGATTTGCTTGATTGATTGTTGTTTTTGGACTTTGTAAAACTATATTTTGTGGTTCTGATCTTCATTTAGTGTTTGTATCAAAGTTCTATTGCTGAAACTGAACTTTTTAGCGTTTTTTATACTATAGATATTATTATAGAGAACAAATGAGAACATAAATAAATACATTTATTCAAGAAATCTGTTCTAATACCCCTCAAGAATATGCCAATAACACAACAACCTTTAATTTATATATATATGATTATCTTGAGGTTCATTTTACTACTTTATAAAATTGAAATCAAGGGGTTTACTGACAAAAACAAGGCCCAGAGACCCACATTAAAGAATGCTAACAAGAGATGAGAAACAAATCAGATGTTTTAGTGTATTTTACAGTTGATTAAAGACATGGGTCAAAACCGGCCCATTAATGGATGGTAACAGCATTGGGTAACGGTAACCATTCATATTTTTTATACCAATTCAAATCCAAAGTTTCAGATCTGTCTTTAGCTCCTGAGGTTTGCAACGCTGCACTCAAACATCATTTTTGCAACAACTCCCAAAGGAAGAAGGACGAATGCAGGGAGGAGAAGAAGGGAGAGAGCGAGGGGACGTGAAGACTGAATGAATAATAAAATATGACGGCAACAATCTGACAGAAAATAAAAGAGACACAATGTTGGGTTTGCGACAGGAAACGAGGAACGTCTGCAGGCAGAAATAAACAAATGATAACATTTAATTAGGCCGTTTCCTGCAGGAAGCGCCGTCGCGTTAGCGAGCGAAACGGAGCCGGCGGGACCCGGCTGATACCGGCCGCCACCTCGGTTCACCGCAGTTCACCGCAGCGGCTCCCGGGCTAATCACAGCCGCAACTCTATTAACTGCTCTCAGTCCCATCTCGTTTTACACGGGAGGCATTTAGCTGACAGTCACTCACAGCGACGCGCGGCAGAGAGCAGCGGCAGGCTTTAGAGTCCCGCTCCATCAGCTTTACAAGCTGAGACGACGGCGATGGAAGGGTCAGAGCGCCGGCACATATTTCTCCTGAGGACGAATACCAGATGAATATTTGTGGAGGACGAGGAGGCTGAAGCAGCAGCAGCAGCAGCAGCAGCAGCAGCAGCAGCAGCAGCAGCAGCAGCAGCAGCAGCAGCAGCAGCAGCAGCAGCAGCAGGGAGAGTAATGCAGAAACACAACAGGACAGAGAGGTTTCTGTGGTATGAAGACACTGGAACTAGAGCTGCAGCGGTTAGTTAGCTAGTTGCCGATTATTAACTATTTTTTATAATCGATACGAGTCATTTTTAAGAAGAAAACGTCCCAATTCTCTGGTTCTAGCTTCTCAAGCCTGATCGTTTTCTGGTTTCTTTAGTCTTCTATAATAGTAAACTGATGATCTTCGGGTTGTGGAATGTTGGTCTGGACAAAAAAAAGACGTTTTAGGTTGCATCCATTTTATGAACCAAACTAATTGATTCATTTTAGATGGAACTTAGATGGAAAAAGGGAAGATGAAAAAATACAATTTGTGTCAAAACAATTGAACAAAGCTAAAAATCAATTGATTTACTGGTAATCTGAAAACAGAAATGTGAGCCTAATACATTTATAACTAGATCAGGTTTCTGTGGTTAGACTTAAAGCTCTCACTGTGTTGCTGCCATTGGTTGATTCCTTGTGAACAGAAAGGTCAACGATCCCTAAACTTTATCCATTATCCCTGAACAACTCACTGTCTCTCAACCTACAGAAACGGAGAAGGGAAGAGTAAAATACACATTCAGTTTTGGGATGGAACACACTGGTTACTAGTGGCTCCTCTGGCCTGATGATTCAGCTAGGGATCAAGCTAGTTTTGGAAATATAGCCACATACATATTGGGTTGTGTTGCTCATTTGCTTGTCAGACAGAAGACTGACCAGGTCTCAGTGTTCTTCTAGATGTACATGCTACTTTCAGGTAATGTAATCACAGAACAAATGCTGAAATTCCATGTGATGCTGATGACACTGTGCTGTATATTTATGAAACCAAACCCCTTGTCATTTAACAGCTGTGTTAGCTACAGTAAACCAGTGGGCGGTGACCAAGACTTGGAGTTGGTCTAGGAACAAAACAAGAGTTAGTTCTTGCCAAACTCCACAGGTCCAATCAGAAATCAGGAGGCTGGGATGCTTCTATCTAGACTAGTCCCGATTTTTCAAGTAGATTAAACATGAACGTCTTCAAAAAGCAAAAGCCTATCAGCCCAGTTTGATCTAACCTGATCTGACTCCCAGTGTCTGTCAGGACTCATTTTGAAGTGCTTTATTTGTCTGAAAGGTTTTTCATGGTTTGCTACTGGCCTACATTATGAATTCTTTGTTGTTTTATAAACCTCCATGGCCTCTTAGATCCTCTTTTTTTGAAGCCATTTGAAAACATACTTACTTTTAAACTGCTTCTTATACCTTTGTTTTATTATCTTTTATGAATTAGTTGGTTCCCATTTTCCTTTGTTTTGTTTTAAAGTTCAGGCTCTTTGTCTGCTAATAGTTCCTACAGCTAAATCCATGTCTGTCTTTGTGGAAACAGGAAGTGTTGAGACACAAAGTCAGAGTGACTGACTAACTCACTAAATGTATTGATCCCTCACCGGCTGATTACGGAACAATTACAATCAGCGCATCGATCGGAGGAAATAAGGCTCAGAATGTTCATGGTTCTTAACGTAGTTCTTATATCCCTGCAGACCCTGGCGGCCTTGTCTATACATTCACATATGGAGACTTGTTTACATGTTTAGTGTTTGTTCCATTAAGTAAATCAGACTGCTAGACAGCAGTTCCCCTGTTTAAGGAGAAAGGTTATAAAAAAATAAAAAGGGCATCAGCTCTAAGCAGTGAGGCACCAGCACACAGAAGCCATTACGTAGAGTGAGAAGGAATCATGTTCTCTACACTGGAAGGACATTCTAGAGGACAATTTATCATGTTTTGTACACTGGAAGGACATTCTAGAGGGCAATTTATCATGTTTTGTACATTGGAAGGACATTCTAGAGGACAATTTATCATATTCTGTACACTGGAAGGACATTCTAGAGGACAATTTATCATGTTTTGTACACTGGAAGGACATTCTAGAGGACAATTTATCATGTTTTGTACACTGGAAGGACATTCTAGAGGACAATTTATCATGTTTTGTACACTGGAAGGACATTCTAGAGGACAATTTATCATGTTTTGTACACTGGAAGGACATCCTAGAGGACAATTTATCATGTTTTGTACATTAGAAGGACATTCTAGAGGGCAATTTATCATGTTCTCTACACAGGAAGGACATTCTAGAGGACAATTTATCACATTCTGTCCACTGGAACGACATTCTAGAGGGCAATTTATCATGTTTTGTACACTGGAAGGACATTCTAGAGGGCAATTTATCATGTTTTGTACATTGGAAGGACATTCTAGAGGACAATTTATCACATTCTGTACACTGGAAGGACATTCTAGAGGACAATTTATCATGTTTTGTACACTGGAAGGACATTCTAGAGGACAATTTATCATGTTTTATACACTGGAAGGACATTCTAGAGGACAATTTATCATGTTTTATACACCGGAAGGACATTCTAGAGGACAATTTATCATGTTTTGTACACTGGAAGGACATTCTAGAGGACAATTTATAGTCTTTGCTACACTGGAAGGACATTCTAGAGGACAATTTATCATGTTTTGTACACTGGAAGGACATTCTAGAGGACAATTTATCATGTTCTGTACACTGGAAAGACATTCTAGAGGACAATTTATAGTCTTTGCTACATTGGAAGGACATTCTAGAGGACAATTTATCATGTTTTGTACATTGGAAGGACATTCTAGAGGACAATTTATAGTCTTTGCTACACTGGAAGGACACCCTAAGGGACAATTTATCACATTCTGTACACAGGAAGGACATTCTAGAGGACAATTTATCATGTTTTGTACATTGGAAGGACTGCCTAGGGGACAATTTCTCACATTCTGTACACTGGAAGGACACCCTAGAGGACAATTTATAATGTTTTGTACATTTGGAGGACAGCCCATACACAAACACACTTTTGCTGCGTCTTTTCAATCGTGTCAGTCCTGAGTCCTGCTCCTACATTATATTTTGTAATACTACGTATTTCTGAATAGTCAAACTGAAATAATAATACAATTTATCCTTTACACTAACACATCAATTTGAACATCTGACTCTACATTTTTAAAGAAATCTACACAAACATCACACGGCTTCCTGCAGCAGCGCTGGATGTCCGAGTCCGATGGTGCTCTGAGTCGACAGAAAATCCCAGGAGAAGCAGAGGAAGAAGAGCAGCTATAGAGATTTAGCACAGCAGGACAAAAAAAAGGAGCGTTTTCCAAAACCGAGCTGAAGCTGCGTCGCTGAACGCATTCTCACAACACGAAAGGTTGTAAAAACGCACCTTTTACTCCTCAAAAAACCCAAACTTTCCCACTCTCCTCCTGCAGCCTCCCGTCACAGCGCCACGTCAAAGGTTGTATTGTAAAATGTGAGTTTCCCTGCCGCACTGTTGGTTCTCCTCATTTGGGAGAAAAGTGGTAATATCAGAGCCGGCTGTGAGCTCTTCTGATGTGAAGGATGATAGCTCCACCGCCTCTTTTCAGATGCAATAAAGGGGGGAAATAAAAAGCCCTCCCCCCCCCAACGACAGAGGAGCGATCAGGATAAAGTACTTTGTCTGTTGGGTAATGGCCCTTAATGCTCACCTAAATATAGGATATTAGCTTTCTCTCCCTTCAGGGGATAAGAAGATTTTGTTTTGCAGTGCCGGCATCATAAAGCGCAGAGTGTTTGCTGACTCAAAACCACTATAATGACATGCTAATCCCCTCATTTAGCCGCTGACACACGACACATTTCTGCTTCTGAAAAACAGCAGGGAGCCAGAAGGAGGAGGACGAGGAGGAGGAGGAGGAAGGTTTGATTCCTGCGCATCATGTCGGTGCACTTTTTAAAAAATAACACCCTGCGGTATCCAGGAAACAGCAGAGCGACGGCGTGGAGGAAATGGATTTGTTGTTATCACTTTTTAATGGAATCCTGCAAACTCTGCTTTCTATCAGAAGAAACATCCAGTCTGTTTTCATCTTGTCAACTTCCATCTTCAGTTATTTTGTTTTTATTAAGTAACAGGGTCAAAGTGTCACTTCGTATAAAGTCAAGCAAAGTTCTTTGGATGAACTAGAAGCATTCAGAGAACTCATATTTCCAGGGAACAAGCACCATTTTCTCCGGTCCTTATTTGAAGGAGATGTTTTAAAACCTTTAAATGCACAACAACCTTCTCACTCATTCAAAAAGTATTAAATATAATGTATTATTATGAATTAGTTTCATACCAAATAAGGTTTTGTAAACTAGTTTAAAGGTCCAGAATGCCGCCTTCGCAGAGAGAGTGAAAGTGAAACTATTTTGCTATTTTAACGGTTGACTCATCTGTCTATTATTAAAATGATTATTGATTAGATGTTTGGTTCATAAAATGTTGATCTCTGTTTTACCAAGATGAAGATGCAACCTAAAATGTCTTTTTGTCCCAACAGACAGTCCACAACTCAAAGATCATCAATTAGAAGACTAAAGAAACGGAATTCATCAGATTTGAGAAGCTTGAACCAGAAATTTAGGACGTTTTCTTCTTACAAATAGTACTAATTGATTAATCAACCAATTCTTGCAGCTCCAATTTAGATTAAAAATGTCTTGTTCCCCTTGGAAAAAAGTATTCAATCAATACAAATAATATTCAGCAACCCTACCAACAATCAAATATCGATCTTATTCTGCTGTTTAAGGCCTTGATGGCAGTTAGTTTTGTATCCTACATCCAAGGGGAGAGGTTTGAAGTGGTCTATGGTCTGTTGCTTTCTAAGTGATTGCAGTGTCAACAAGGTCTGGTAGATTAGGAGTGGGGCGGACAATTATTTTAGAGCATGTGCGAGTGATTTTTTAAGAGTTTTATAAGTCAAGTTGAGCCAATTCTACTTGTATAGCTGAAAATCACAAAAGACAATTCACTCCAAGGGGCATTTCAGTTTGTACAGCAGCAAAACAACAATTGCTATCCTTACACCAGGGGTGGGCAACCCCGGTCCTGGAGATCCACTGTGGGTGCAGTGGTGTGTTCCTGCTTGGTTGGAACAAAAAGCTACACCCACAGAAGCTCTTCAGGATCAGGGTTGCCCACTCCTGCCTTAGACCCTTATACCCTGCAAGGAAACTCCCTAAAAACCCGCTTTAACCGGGAGAGAAACAGAAGAAACCTCAGGAAAAAGCAGCAGGGCAGGGATCCCTCTTTCAGAACGGACAGGCTGTGTAGTTGACGGACGGCGTGGTGAAGTAGCAGGGGGCACAGACCAGAAGGATGGATTCACTGATACGGTGGGACGGGAGGAGCAGGAGCTGGGGTTTGTCTAAAAGGGACATGAATGTGGCGGTTGGCATGCAGCCTCCTGCTCAGAGTGTTTATGGATGACTGTAATGTGTTCATTATAGTTCAATCCGTTGTCCAAAAGTGATGCCAAGGTATTTGAAAACTCTCCACAATCTCTACTGCCGGTTGTTGATGATTATGGGGTCGTGTGGGGCGGTATTATTGCGGGTGTCAAATGTGCCTTCATGGTGATGTTTTTTTAATTCCGACAAAGTGGTGATAAAACATCCGCAGCTCATCAGAACCCTCAACTGCACGGAGGCTCCGCTGTGTCGGTGCCTCACTGGTCCTGCTCCCTGTGTTGCTTTTTTGTTTTTCCCCTACACCAGGGACACCCAGGGACACCCAGGGACACCCTGGGACAACCAGGGACACCCTGGAATGGTATTAGCTGGGAGCTACACATACTGCACAAAGGTTGAAGCCCTATCACTGTCCTGGATGGACCAACTAATGACAAAAGTATGAAAATACAGGTAGAGGGCAGCAGAAAGACACCTCCAACACTTCTATGGGTCAGAAGTGATGATAGAGAGGATTACTGCTGTGTTTGACTTCATGTAGGCTATTGGTTTTAGGGAAATCCCACATACTCTGCATTTAAGGCTACAGTTAGTTTAAGATTAAGGCTAGGTTATACTCCTACTTGTGTAGCTACGCCATAGACGTGAATCCTGGTCTGGTTCTATCCTGGTCTGGTTCTATAAGTGTGAACAGACCAAATGTATTTATATATACAGAGGAAGAGATGGTTTTGATCCATTGGTGTTCACTTTCTCTCTGAGCGTACTGTTCTCACTGTTGAGGCGAATGTTTTTTTTATGATATATTAGGTCTACTTTATATAAACAACTCAACATTTCACCAGCGTGGAGTCTCTGCTTCAACCACATCTCCGCAAATCTGCGGAAATGGGAGCGCGACTCCAGTGACTTTATTTAGACGTCTTTATTGTGTCGGAAAATCACACTTTATAAAAAACACTCCAGTCTGCCATCACATTTTTTACTTGTGCAACCCCGAGTGGCTGCTCCACATTTTGGGAATCCCCACTTTAGACAACCAGGATGGAGCGTGTATGTTTGTAGCTCATCGATATTAACCCCGTGGAGTCCCTCGACGCGGCGCCGCGTCAGAATCACGTGACAGGTTTGGGCCGTCGTAGCCGGAAGACGCAGCCTCGCAGAGTCTCCGTTTCAACTCTTGATGAAAGTTATGACCTCAAACTTTACATCGGTCCATAAATTGTGTTGATAGGCCGAGTAAAACCAGAGCTGTGATAAATTATTTACACCATACTTTCGCGCATATTTTCAAAATATGCCATGACAACGCCATGGCAACTCCCCTTGACAACCCTGTTATACATATTTGTGGTTTTCACAGTAAAAAATACCGTTTTCTACTTGGATTTTGTGGTTTTTTGGCTGATTTTAGATCCACTGTGTTATGCCAAGTAAAGCAGCTTTTAATGTGAAATAGGGTAAAATCAAAAGTAGTCAAAAACGACCAATTTAACCCTCGACTCCAGAGGGTTAAAGAGCAAGTGCTTTTATTGCAAATGTTGAAGCTCAAGCAACAGAGAAGCTGTTTGTGGAGGCGACCTGTACGACCGCCGTGGCTGAGCTGACCAATCACAGAAGGGAAGGGTCAGCCTACGTAGCTACGACGCAGACCCCTACGTAGCTACGACGCAGACCCCTACGTAGCTACGTATACAGAAGTATAAACTAGGCTTCATCAAATTCCGTGACAGTTTGGTAAATCTTTCCTTCACACACCTTAGCATGATCTAAAGCATGTTCAACAGGGGACCTACAAAATATCCCGTTTGCATTTTGGTCCTTTGTTACTGAATATGTAACAATGTAAAGGTCCACTGTTAGAGCACACACACACACTCTAGTGTACGTATGCTAAGTCCTCATCACCGTCACCACCAGGAGAATTAATGGAATTTGATTCTGATGATGATTGTGTGTAATTACTCATTTAAAGTCACATTTGCATTAAATTACCTCGACATGCCTCCATATGTTCACAGTTCATTCAGCCGCCAGAGCTCTTACGAATAAAATAGGACTATTTACACATGTGACTGGGAGGTTGTATGCCCCCTGATCCTGTCATAATGAGTTTTATAGACCGCTGTGCAGCTGCTGGCGTTAATATGGGAGGAGAAACTAAACAGTGTTAGCGAAAGAAGAAAGTAAAACCAGGGTAATGAGAAGAACAATAAAGTTTTCTATTGTGTGGGATGCTATTCATATACTGGGAGGAAGAATAAACTGATTAGCTGATAATTATACCTTAACTGCAGAAGAAGAAGAAGAATCCATCCAATCAATCCATGCACCAGCACTTATCCACAATCTGGAGAGCTTTCTGCCACATTATTCATCAAATCATCTCCAAGCAAGACGAGACGGGAACAGCTGAACAACTGATGAGCTTTTCGCACTGAGATATAAAAACTTGAAAGCGAGTTTTGGTAAACAGCTGGTACAGTTATCAGGATTTGTCAATCATTCATTTAACGATCAGCATTTCCATTTGCTGTTACATGAGCCCATAAAAAGCCTACCGAACATGTCGACGGTGGCAGCAACAAATATTTGTGAACACGTCTTTTAAGGTCCTGCTGACTGTTTAAAAGTTCATGTTACTGCAGCGTTTGTTTCTATTTGTGTAGGATGGAAAAAAAAGACGTTAAATGTCAAGGACAATCGTTTCCTCTCAGCTGGAGAAAGATGCTGAGTCCACGTTTGTGTTTGATAACAAAACGCTCTGCAAGCGATGAGCCGCACAACAACAGAACTCAATGCAGGCTTTCATCCAGAGTGTCCCTGTATAACACATCTGGGTCAGGGTCCCCAGAAGGACAACAATGGAACACATGTTAATACAGAAAATGGATTTCGGGGTTGAGAAAGCGAGAGACAGAGAAAGACACAGACATAGAGGGAGAGACAGAGAGACAAAGAGACAGATAGATAGATAGACAGACAGACAGACAGACAGACAGATAGATAGACAGATAGATAGATAGATAGATAGATAGATAGATAGATAGATAGAGGGGGGGTGGTAGTAGTTATAGCAACGTTCCATATTGATTTATATTTATACATAAGGCAATTGAGATCATGAATCAATGAGGAAAAAAAATATCCACATCTCTCCTCTTTCTACTCTTCTTTCTGTTCCCTCCTCACTCCCCCCGCTGTCGCTACGGTAACTTACATCGTTAGAGCTCGTTAACGATCATTAGGTCTGATATTAACCAGCGGACTGTTAAAAAAGAGGCTGATTTGGACAAATTTTAAACAAGTTGTGTGATAAATGACTTACTGGCTGTGTTCTTCCATGTAGCTAGCTACTAGCTGACTGTCAAAATTAGCCGCTAGGCCCATCGGAAAGCAGCATCTGGACGAAACCACTTTGAGAAATAAAGGGGGGGGGGGTCATAATTTTTCAACAATTAGGAAATCCATTGTTTTACCTTGAACAGCGTTTGTGTTGTGTATTTATTTATTACTATTTATTTGCATTTACGAAGGCTTTTTTGGGGGGTGTTGTCCAAAGATTTCCGCTTATGATAGAAACAGAGAGAAACACAGAGAGAAAGACAGAGACTAGAGAGAGACAGGGTGTTTCCTTCGCTGTCACTACAGATGACTGTCAGAAAATTTAAGTTGAAGCAGAAGCGCCTCGCGAGACAGAAACGTTCTGAGCAAACAGGACGCTGGATGGTGATGATGGATGGATGACGGATGATGATGAACGGATGAGAGACGAGTGGAGGAGAACGACGGGCGCCTAATACGAGCGGCTTCAGTCTTTACTCCTGACAGAGAGAGAGAAAAAAAAGTTTCTTTTACTCACATGACCTCTAGAGCTGCTGGTAAAGGTCCAGTCTGTCACACTCAGCCTCAGCAGCAGACTCGGCATAAATATGACACTAGTGTGTTTTCATAATAGGAACCCTGTGTTTTTTATTAGCTTAACATTGAGCCGTTTTTGGGGAGCAGATCTCTGTGTTAAATTAACATTTAAGCTACGGTGTCACCTTTGTAGTGAGGACAGTCTCATAAAAGCAACCTGGTCTCTGGAGGAAACGGTGACAAGCCCAGCCCTCCTCCTCCTGCTGCTGCTGCCGTTTGAAACAGTGAAACTCAAGGGGAATGTCATGTGAACGACATCAAACTATGTTTTTGCATTAATATAAGATGTCAGTGTCGCTCTGGGCTGGTTCAGGAGAAATGAATGGATCGCATTAACAAATCTTTACCTATTTTCTATGGTTGTTATACAGCTCTAGAAAAAAAAATAAGATACCACTGCATTTTCCTTTCTGAAATCAGCATCTCTACATGTATTCCAGCCATTCCTTTGTAGTGTTTGTTGAATTCCAACACATTTACACCTCATTGTGCTTAAAGAGGAACCAGGAGTGGAATAAAGTCACCCAAGAACAACGGTAAAGACTGTGGAGAGCATGAAAGCTGTGATTAAAATAAGGGTTACTGCACCAAATATTGATTTCTGAACTCTTCTTAAGTCTTCTTAATTAGGATTACACTACCGCTTGGGGTCACTCAGACAATTTAGTGTTTTTCATTAAAGGCTCCCTTTTTATTTACCACCATGAGTTGTGAAAATTAATAGAACATTTTATTACATTAGCCTTTTGATGCAATGGGCAAACACATTGTACTATTAGGACACTGGACTGATAGTTGCTGGAAATGGGCCTCTATACACCTATGTAGATATTGCACCAAAAACAATTGCAGCTAGAATAGTCATTTACCACATTAGCAATGTATAGTGTATTTCTGATTTTGAATGGTAGTGTATGTTACTTTAAAATGAATTTGATCTTGTTTCTTTGTATTGTTTGAGATTGCCATATATTTGTCATTTTCATAAAAAAAAAAAATGCTTTAAACTAATTTTTATTTGGAATTTGGGAGAAATGTTCAGTAGTTTATAGTTTAAGTAGTGAAATCAGAAAAAAAAACATACTTTTGCAGTGGCTTCTCTTGTTTTGTTTTTTTTCCCAGAGATGTACTTCAATATGCACCACAACAGCAAAGATGCTTTGGAAATGCTTGATTCTTTCTTTGCATGTGGGGTTTTGTGCTCAGGAAAATGCAGGAAAACACCAGGGAGCAGAGGGAGAATAGATGGAGGGACGATAGCGGGATGGACGGATGAACGGAGGGCAACTGCAGCGGTGTGAAGGTGACAGATTGACCCCGGAGAGTCGGGCCGCCGGGGCGAAAGCTCCGGAGAAACGCCAGCGGGGGAAAACAACAAACTCCCCCGTCAGCACATATAGAGGAGGAAGGGATGAGGGGGGAGAGGAGGGAGGGCTGAATTTAGTGTCAATTAGAGAGCGAGAGAAGGAGAGAGCCGAGCGGAGGTGTAGATGGATTTATTGTACGTGAGAGAAGAGGGGGGAGGAGAGGACGGAGCGAGAGAGGAAGGTGAGATGGATGAATTGGCCGCGAGAGGGAGAGGGGACTGCAGGGGGGGGCAAAATAAAAGAATCAATGGAATGAAAATTTCTTTCATTTAATTTGATGTTACGACAGCTGGAGAGCAGACATTACAGCAACACTCATCTGAGCGTAAAATTTAATAACGAGAGAGGAGAGGGGGAAAAAAAAAAAAACCCTGAACAAAAGCCAGGGGCCTTAAAGGATGGTTCCCCGGAGGTTTATTACAACTTTGGTCTCATTAATGTGGCTCGGTCCTTCATTTGTCCTCCGTCACAGGAGGCAGCGACCACAGTGGGAGCGCCGTTTCAGATGTGAGCTTAGAAACAGCAGGACGGCCTCTCCTCGTCGCCGTCTCCGAGAAAATGACTGTCGTCCATTGCTGAAATGTTTTTAACTGCCTCAGTCGAGTCGTGGCTTCACCTCCCGCTTGTCAGATTCCCACAGAACACACCTGAGGACCATCGATCGCGCTCACTGCGCATCGACTGGACACCAACAACCTGGCACCGAACACACAGTTAGCTGCAGACTAATAGGTGAACATATAGTAGATAAAGCAGATGGTTCCCTTAGGAGCTGACAGACAATAGTGGACAGATACACAACCCTAGGGTGACCAGTTTATCATCAATGATACAGACCCATAGGTGTCAAACTCCCGGGCCACATCGTCTTGGTTTTCCTCAAAGGGCAGATTTAAAAACTATATAAATGTATCTACTTACATAATTGCCTCTCCAATCATAATAGTGTCTGAATAGTTAGAACTAATAATTAGTTAATTTGGTTATTAAAAAAAATGCTATTTTTATTCTAGCATCTAATTATAGCAAGAAGATGATGATAAACGCTATATTTCATTGTATGGCTGTTCAAAGTGAAGTGAGGGACTTCCTGCGTTAAAGAGCGTAATTAGTAGTTATTATACTTGCAGCAGATATCGTTTGTCTTTCTCTCTGCCTTAAGAACCTAATGTACTTCCATAGCAGCACTCTTTGATGCTGGAAAGACATCTAAACAAACATCACCATACTGTGGTCGGCCATGTTTTCCAAGCTTGCACAGTGAAGTCGGACTTTACCTTGGAAGTCGGAATTTCACACTTGGATCTTTGCAAGTTCCGAGTTCAATCGAATGCAGCATTAAAAGGGCTTAGATTTCGGGACAATTAGGAACTTTCCGGGGCTGTCGTCAGGTCTTTATATACGATCCATCATCGATGTTTGGGTTGTAACTGCCAGATGTGGAACTGTTTCATAAAAGGTTCAAAGTATTAAAAGATGTCTCGGGGTCACAGTTACTTGTTTGTGATGAAAACTGCAGGTTTAAGCTGAGCAGATCCTTTAATAATGGAGCTAAACTCTAACCCTGAATCTGTGGCTCTCATTAAACATCAGTGAAACACATGTTGGTGAAACGGGGCTGTAATTAAACAGCGGATCACCCCAACGCTGGAGCTCCATCACAAGCGGAGGCAGGAAAAAAAAACCCACAGCAGATGTCGCCACAGAGGATAAGCATTCATCTTCTTTCGGTATCTATAAGACAAATGTGAGATGGGAAATTTCTCAAGGAACCAAAACGAGGCTTTCTGGATTTATAATCTCAGTTTACCGAGAGGAATGAATGAATGAGGGTTTCAGTCTCACAGAGTTTTTACTCTGGTGATCACAAATCAGTGCAGCGCAGGAAAACCTCACATCTATAAAATATAATCAGACAGCTTCACATCTATAAATATAAACAGAAACCCTCTCATCTACGAATATAGACTGAAGCTGTCACATCTATAAATATAAATGGGAACCCTCACAAATATAAACAAGAACCTGCACTGCCCCCAACACGTCTATGAATCCTTTAACCAACGCATTTGTTTCGCCATCAAATGAAGCACATCAACAACCTTTGAAGGTTTCTTTGGGAACTGTGGACGCGACGCTGGTATCACAAAATGAAGATCTTTGCATCTCTTTCACACCAATAGGAGTTGGTCGGCACCAAATGGTCCAATCGAACCAAATGTTCGATTCATTTTCCTTCCTCGGTCCACTCGACCCCACACCAAGTGACTTTGGTGCGGTCCCTCTGGTAAGAATGCAAACTCTGATCCAAACGAAGGGAAACTACTTATTTCATAGCTACCCTGTGGGTTTTTGGAACAATGTTCGTCTCATATGAACTCATTTGTAAAAAACAGCACGTCTCCTCTGTCTGAAATGACGCGCTGCGCATCCATTGCATCTGCAGATTGTTCTCCAGACGCAACCGTGACTCATTTTAGAATTGGATATTTTGCCTAAAGAAGATAAAAACAAGATAGGAAGATAAGAACAAGTAGCAATGTGCCAACGTGTCGAGTCAGAATTGACGCTAATTTAGCTAATTTACATCGATAAACCATCAGTCGGGTCAATTTTGGTTTGTTTGCAGGTGTAGAATATATATATTTTACTCTCTAAATGTTTTCAGCCTGTTCCACTGTAGTTTAAAGACTTTAGATTGTGTTTGAAGTCATGTCAGAGGTTGTTTAACAGTGAGGTTGAATGAATAATTGCAGTAAACTGAAGCCGGTGTAATACTCTGTTTGCCTTTCAGGACGAACTAAACGAATCATCCCTGAAAAACATTACTACACAAAGGTTTTTTTCTTTTAGGTATCGTTTCATAGTAGAATACTCTAGAGGTTAAAGTTGCAGAGGTCTGTTGGTTTGTTATTGAGAGCAGTTTCTTTTCACATTACAGAGCAATTTGATTTATTATTAATATAAAGACGTATTGATTGGCGGAGCTTTGCCGAGCAGCGCCGTTGCTCCAGGTGCGCGGATTAAAAGCATCTTTTTTCTTTGAGTCTTATATCTGCAGTTATGAAAGAAAAAAAAAAGCTTTCTCTTGAGGATCTGTGCGCGGAGCTTCTTCGGAGATGAAAGCCCGAACGCGGCAGCTGCTGCCGTGGCGACAGCGTGAGCTTTGTTCCCAGCTCACGTTCTCAGTTGTTTATACGGAGAGGATGAAGTAGTATCTTCTGTGGATCGTCGACTTCATTCACTCCGCCTGTGCCGGCTCTGGATAAAGTCTTTTTCTCTTTTGTCTCTCTAATTCTCTTTTGTCTTTTCCGTTGGCCCCCTCTCTTCCTCTCTCCCTCTCTCTTTGCATCACTCTCTCTGCCTCTCTGGATATTGTTTGGTGAAGGTCAGTCTTTGACATTGGAGCATGAGCTCTCCACTAAATGAAAGTGCAGAGCTGAGATTTGCTAGTCTGGGTCTTTTTTTTTTTAAGCTTGATCAAGATGGAGTCATGTAAGAAAGTGAAATCCATTCCTGAACGAGTGAAATGTCGGGAGATTTTATTTATATATAATGAATGAATTAATGCATTAAGTATTGTATCAAAGCCTCATGTCTCTTCTTTCTCTGTTGTAGACCTGTCCAATAAATGAATAAAAACACCCCAGTGAAGCCTGATTCATGGTTCTATGTTGATTCAATGCAACTTTATCAGCAACTAGGCCATCTGTACAAACACACCGCCTGTCTATGTTGAGTTTTGCTTGCCTTCTTCTTGTTCAACAAACAATGGCAACTGAAATTTAGCGGATTATGTTGGATATGGAGCTAATAAATGTTGACCGACGCAGAAAGAACACTTCAAAGGAGATTTATGCAGAAAACTACTGAAAGTTGAACTTACTTTGGGTTTTTTTTCAGTGCTACCGAGAGACCAAAGGAACAGATGAATCACAGTTGTTGCTGCAACGTGTAGTTAGAGGTGAACATCAGGCTATGGGAACCTCACAGCATTAATTCAACACAGAAGCATAAATGAGCCATGAGTTACAGCGCTGCACTGGTGACATGTTCCTTCATCACCAATAACCCATGTACGCATACACACACCCCCACACACACAAATACTATAGCAAAAACACTAAATGTGGATTAATCCGCTGCTGAAAATAGTCCCCCCCCCAAAAAAAATGATCTTTTCCCTGTTCACCTCTATAGATTGTTGTAAAACCTACAGTGTTCAGCTGTAGATTACTGAACCTTTTTAAAATAGAATATCTGGGAGGTTGGTAAAAAATTAATTCCTTCATTAGTGTGAACCTGAACTTTTTTTTTTCTCTCCAACAACTGTATCAGGTACTAGGTAATTACATCTCTATCTCTGTCTTCATCCGTCACTGGCTACCTGCTGCTGCTGCAGGAAATTCTTTCATCATTCCAAGGAAGTTCTGATCAACTCTGCCGCAAAATAATAATAATAATAAACTAATAATAAACTTCAGCGAAGAAAAGACATTTGTTGAAAATGCACACACACATGTGGGTAATGTAGATTCACCCCTATATAAATGAGACTGTTTCATAACCAAAAATTAACCCCTCAGATTTAAATGTTAATACTGAACATACGACACTGTATTTCTGCTGTTTTCCCCTCAAATATCACATCTTGCAAGATATTATCCACTCGTACTGACCAGCCTGCAGAATGATTGTATTTTATGGTTTGTTCAGACTCTTGCAGCGCTTGGTAAAGGTTAAAGAGAGGAAACGCTGCTCTATGTTACATACTGTTAAAGTTTACATACTGTTTATTATCATTCAACTGAAACCACATCTTTCACTGACATTAGACCTGCAGCAACTGATGTTTTATTATTTAGTTTCATCAGAAATAAGTGGCACAAGCACGACTCTGGCACATCTTTTAATATGTTGGTATTGTTTGCAAAGAGCTGCTTATTTTCACATCTAGCAGTGACAACATGATTGATCATGTCATTAATTACTGGTGGGGTTTCTCAGGGTACTATTCTTGATCCTTTGTAGTTTCACTCGCAATTATGTTGTCCACTTATTTTCAGCAGAATTGTCTCTGAACACGAATTATCTCATATTACCATCTTACTGAGTAGTTGTTTCCACATCCAGCAGTTATATCTCTATCAATTATGATGGAGCTTGTGTCCAGTATTCTCTCTATGTTCAACTTCTACAGTCACGTCACGGTTTGCGTTGGGCAGCTCAAACGTGCAGGAGAATCCAATCGATGCAGGGATCAGAACATGCTTTCTGTCTCAGGAAAACCTCCCTGAGTAGCAGGAGCAGCAGCAGCAGGTTTCCTTCCGTCACCGTGACCCAGACCTAATAAATGACTGAGGGTCGATGAATTAGTAATCTCCTCCGTGTGTCCACGCAGCATCTCACTCGCCTTCTCGGTGGCAGATTTTATTCCAGACTCACTGTAGCATTAAAATGCTGCTGGTGTCCTGACAGATTCATTATCTGTCTCATAAATATTGATTTACTGTCTATTAAACATTTATAAACCCCTAAATAAATATTGAATTAATGTAAGGTTAAACAAGACACCATATCAGCATGCATCATCTTCTCTCTCTCCCTCCTTTTCTCGTGGCCGCCATCTGCCTTTTTGTAACCTAGAAATGATGGCGAGATTGACAGATTGTCTCGGTTTTGCCCTCTGGAGTGTCTGACCTCCGCCGGCCTGTCACCGGGACGAGACGCGCGCTCGTAATAAAAAGGCCAGCGAGGCGAGCTGAGTGTTAATCAGACGCTGGATGCTAAAATTAAAACCCGGCACTGACATGAACGTCCCCGTCTCTCTGGGAGGTGTTGAACGCCGGTGGGGAGCTGAGAGGACAAAACATTCCTTCCTGTCTGTCGCCATCGCTTTCCATCACTGTCTCCGCTTCTTTATTCTTCTCCCGTTCATCTGACCTGCCGCGCGGTTTCTTCTTCGTGTCGCGTTAAACTTGCATGAGGAAGACGTTTCCCGCCATTGGAGCCCGGGGGGCTCGGCGTGAAAATGCGCCTGAACCTCCGGTCCGCTGTCAGGAAGCTGTGGGCCTCTGAGCCTCCCCCTCCTCCTGCACCACTTTGTTTCCGTGACAACGTATCCTGGACACTCGCTGGCTGGATGGTGCTGGCGACGGACATCGAGGGATATGCAGGGATTTCTGGGTTTACTGGCAGACCGGAGGCGAGACTCAGACGTTGCAACAGTTTACTGCAAAGTCAAACAATTTAATCTTGTTATTTCGTCCCTTTACTTTTACCCTTTACTGTCAGGTAGGTTTCATTTATGCTCCACCAAAGAGCAGAAGAAGAAGGTCAAAGAAGGTCACAGCAAGAAGGTCGCAGGTTCAAGACCTCCTTGGTCCTGGGTCTGGGACCTTTCTGTGTGGAGTTTGCATGTTCTCCCCGTGTCTGCGTGGGTTTTCACCGGGTACTCCGGCTTCCTCCCACAGTCCAAAAACATGCTGAGGTTAATTGGCAACTCTAAATTGCCCATAGGTGTGAGTGTGTGAGTGAATGGTGTGTGTGCCCCACGATTGGCTGGCAACCATCTGGGGTGTATCCCTGCCTCTCACCGTAACGCGATGGGATTGGCTCCAGCAGACCATGTGACCCTAATGAGGAATAAGCAGGTATAGAAGATGACTATTTGTGAATATTTTGGGGTTTACACCAGAGAAAGAGTCTCAAACCACCAACCTAAACAATCACATCTATAATGTAACGGCTATGAATTGCAGAGTTTCTGTGCGCAGGCATATGCAGAACAGAGATGCTGCGAACTGGTTTATAATTAAGGATTTAAAACTCACTCGCCACTTGTGCTGATTAACAAGATCAGCAGGACGACAGGACACGTCTCCGTCCACAGCAGGAGAATTTATTCACTGACACGTGGCCTGAACCGTACACGCTGCGGTGCTACGTTCACAGCAAGAGTCTGCTGCAAATTCCATACTGTCACACAAGCACAGGAACACTCAATGTACTCTCATAACCTATACTGTACTGCGTGGAAGCATGTGGAGGTCAAGTGCTAAACAAGACTACATAGACGGCGGCTGTACTACGACTGCTTGAGTAACGTTGTGATGAAGCGGTGGATTTTATGTTGCGTTTCATTTGTACTGGGATATTGGAGATTTCCAAATTCCGGGTGGAAAATCTCATCTGGAACACCCCCCTGAAGTCGGATTTCAGACTTAGAGATCCTCAACACCCACTGAGGTGACATCCCAAGATGGCTGCTGCAGATGTTAACAGCAATAGAAGATCCTGTAATATTCAATTTGTAGCATTTCTAACTAGCCGTATTCATATTGTTTGATGTGTGTATATGTAAATGCTGTTATACTGTTATAGACACATATGATATGTACAAACTACAATGCAGATCATGCTAACAATGGCTAACAATAGCCTGTGGCCATAGTCATGTATACTTACCATTTATACCAGTCAGTCAGTCAGTCATTTTCTATACCTGCTTATTCCTCATTAGGGTCGCAGGGGTCTGCTGGAGCCTATCCCAGCGCATTACGGCGAGAGGCAGGGATACACCCCAGATGGTCGCCAGCCAATCGTGGGGCACACACACCATTCACTCACACACTCACACCTACGGGCAATTTAGAGTTGCCAATTAACCTCAGCATGTTTTTGGACTGTGGGAGGAAGCCGGAGTACCCGGTGAAAACCCACGCAGACACGGGGAGAACATGCAAACTCCACACAGAAAGGTCCCAGACCCAGGACCAAGGAGGTCTTGAACCTGTGACCTTCTTGCTGTGAGGCTACAGCGCTAACCCCTGCTCCACCGTGTCGCCCCCATTTATACCATTTTTTCCAAATTTGCCATTAAACGTCAGAAGGTGAAATTTCCCTGGTGAAATTTCTGAATTCCGACCTCTCTTCCAGTCGACAAACACCAAACATCAGCAGTCAACGTGATCGCATCCGTGCATGAGCTAACAGACGCTTTTTATACATCTTATTTTGGAGTGTGTTTGTACTTGGAAATGTATAAAAACATGCAGTTCACTAGCTTATCTGCTGATAGCGAATGTATTTTATATCTTGTAATTTTTCTCTTACTCTTGTGTTATTGCTTCTGTAGCAATGATAAGATAAAATAACCTTTATTAATCCATGCAGGGAGGGGGGATTAATAAAGGCTTAGAAACTACGTTATCTTAATACATGTAGAACAGCTGATATGATAATGGCATTATTTAGTTGATTTCTTACCATTTCTGTGCCATTGTGACATCAGACAGCTGATGTCTGGGTACAAGGATTTGCCCTGAGTTCAGAAGTAGAAAGTTGAGTGTCGTTCACTTGTACACCGTTGCCATCTTTGTCGTATTTTCAGTATTCCCTCATTCAAAGAAAATTAAAATTCCAATCTGAAAATGGCCTCCTTGGGATATTAAAGCAGGAAATGAGGCTTTATAAATCCGCTTGATCACAACAAACACCTTTCTCCTCCCCCTATCTCCCTGTATTCTATTCCCTCTCTCGTTAAGTCAGATGAAGCAGGAATATTAAGATGTATGGACACAGCAGACGGGAAGTGGCAGATACGAGGAGCAAATGAAGAGCGATGGAGGAGTGGACGCTGTCGTTTCTGCACAAAGAAGCAGAAGTAACACGGATGATTTTTGGACATGCAGAGGAAACCTGTGTCGCCGGATGATGGATTTTCTGAAGGATGAAAGATGAAAAGTGAAGTATGGAAAGTGATGTGTGACTTTTGATGAAGATGAAATTAAAGTGTTGAGAACGATGGAGGGAAACTCTCGGTCTGCAGCACTTTGCATTTCCTGTTTAGTTAGTATTTACCTTGTAATTAGCATTTAGGCTTTGGTTATGATTAACTTTTAATTAGCCTTTAGGTTTTAGGCTTTAGTTAGCATTTAGCTTTTAGCTAGCGTTCATTTTATCATGACAAACATTTTATGACAAAACAAGACTAAAACTAAATAAAAAAGTATCTTTGAAAGTGAGAACGACTACAACGGAATCTTTTTTCATCGGTATGAAAATAAAACAATAATGTAAAAGACAGAAATCATTAACGAGCTGCAGCAGAATCAGCTCCTAATTGGTTAAAACATTCTCTTCTAGCAGCAGCTGATTTAACACTTTGAGCTGTTGCTAGCATCTCAGTTTAGCCGCTGATACCGATGGCAGCTGTGCAACAAACTCAGAAGTTTGTGAATCAGAAGCTGGTGCCAAACTAAACTCTTGTCTCTTGTGGTTTGTTGTAGTTTCTTTCTAAACGGTTTCCTGTCTTTAAACTGGGATCAGAAAACAGGACGAGGGCAGAGGGTGGAGGCTGCAGGTTCAGCGAGTGTGTTAGCAGGCCGTGTTAGCGTCCTCTGCTGCTCTGCTGTCAGACATGAAATATTTACAGGCAGCGCTAATTAGACGAGGCACAGAGGATGAAAACACACACACACACACACACACCTCCTCCCTCTAGACTTTTGAGGAGCTGTGGACGGAAATCCTCTTAATTACTGACACACACACACACACACACACACACACGGAGAGATGTTCTGAGCCTTTGAATTATTCCTGTGTGATAAAAACAGCAGACAGACGATGAACTTCTTCACTGCTGCTGAAATAGACAATTTATGGTGATAATATTATGAATCGGGATGAAAAATTGCTGTTTACATCTGTTTAGTAGGGACAACTATTGCATTATCCATCGTGTTGTGTGTAACTGTAGATGTCTGCATGTCGATGTTTCAGTGTGTACATGGACAAGATACTGAACCTCTGACTGTTCCCTAGAGTGTAAATGTATATGAACTATTAGCTTCCTGATATGTGGTCGGCACCTTGTATGGCGGCCACCACCATCGGTGTAGGAATGTGTGATTGGCTGAATGGCATCAGATTTGTCCTGGTCACTCAGACATCATAACTACACCTGTCCACCAAATGTGGTTCCAATAGCACAAAGCTTTCAGGAGGTATCGTTAGAGATAGAGTCAGGAGACACGTGTTTTTTGTAATATAAGCCCCGCCCACAGCATTGAGTAAAATCAGCTGTATAAATATTTAAAAATAATAAACAGTATTTTTTTTTTCTGGCTTGGTCTGTGAGTCCACACTTGGTGATGATTGTTTAAAATGTGATATTGAAAGACAAAATTTTAAATGGTGGAAAAATCTATATAGATGCAAATAGGAGCGGTTTATATGGAAAATACCATAGACCAGCTGAATTTTTCTACAATATATATAATATATGCAACACAGACAGAAATTCTTTGCTTCATATACAGATACAGTGCATGTTTAAAGCGTCTGTGGAGGGTAAACTATATTTAACCTATATATATTTAACGTAAAGAGCCATGTTTTGTTTGTTTCACCTTATTTACTGAAGGGCCACACTGCTGTTTTCTGTCAATAGATGTGATAAAAGCAACACAGCTGAAGCTCGCGTGTTTGGACTCATGCAATATGTATTTTTAAGAGGTTCCTAGTTAGGAGGCACAGATGTGGGAGGAGGGAAACAAGATTCAGAGAAATATCTGCTGCACCTCATTTATCAGCGCAGCAGGAAACTGTGTCTGACATTTAAGGGCTGAAAAGCCTTCAAATATGTGATTTATGCGACACACACAGAGGGAAAGAGGTTTACATTTCTGTTTCCCTCAGATCCCTGCATCTAGCATCTGTTTACAAAAACAGGCATGTGAAAAAACGCTTGACCCAAAATCTTCCTTTTTTCTTAAGATGACCTCTGAATCGCAATTTGGGACACCCAACTCGTGGTGATCGAACTGAATGGGATTAAACGCCGTCATCATGGCGACAGTAAACAACAGACACTTTCTGTAAAAAGGCACACAGTTTGTAAAGAATCCGGGATTCAGCGTTGATCAAGATCCATCCTTCAAGAAGTGCCTGCTTTCACCCAAAGGTCAGGCACTTTCTGTCTATAAAAGATGAGGTAAAGCTAGTCCACTCATTTGTTCTTTTCAGGCTGGATTACTGCATTTTTTTGTAGTCAGGCTGCTCCAAAAAGTCTCTAAGGACTCAAGAGCTGCTCCAAAATGCAGCTGCATGTATGTTAACAGACACTAGAAGAAGAGATTATATCTCACCAGTATTCGCTTCTCTCCACTGGCTTCCTGTTAAATTGAGAATAGAATTCACAATCCTCCTCCTCATTTACAAAGCTCTTAATGGTCCAGCTCCCTCTTATCTTAAAGAACTCATAGTTCATTTCATCCATTAAGAAGTCTGTGTTCCCAGAATACAACTTACTAGACATTAGCAGAATCTCTACAAGTAGAACAGGAGGCAGAGCCTTCAACTATCAGGCTCCTCTCCTGTGGAACCATTTTCCTGTTTCAGTATGGGGGGCAGGCGGACACCCTCTGTTTTGCTGTTGAACAAACTGTAAAGCCCTGAGGCGAATCTGTGATTTGTGATTTTGGGCCATACAAATAAATCAACTTGACACATGGGTTAAAATATCTAGGTTTGTCTCTATAAAACTCTATAAAACATCTAAATAACCATTTTTCTCACCAGAAAATAGTCATAAATCATACTCATGTTCTGTAGCATGTAAACATAAAAATGAACAGAATGCTCCATAATCAACTCATGTAATCAATCAATCAGAATGTTGTCTTATTTAGAATAAGGTCACTATTAGGCTCATTACTATGCATGTAAATGTGATTATTGATTGATCAGTGTATAAAATGGTGATTGTGAACTCATTCAGATTATTTGTTTTAACAAAGATGTCGGCTTTTATTATCATAAAAAGCTGGAAACAGCAAGTATTTATATGAAAGGGATTTAAAAATGTGTCCATCATCATGAATCCCATAGTCGTAGCATTAGGTGCTTTATCTTTTTTTGTCGATACAATCTGTTTCCAGACCAGCGGAACACAGCCGTGAGCTGCTCATCTACTACTACAAGGCTAATGGTATTTTTTTGATTTCAAAAATGTTGAACTATCCCTTTAAAGAAACATTTGAGGCATTGTTGCTTAAAAAATTAATAATCACTCATTAAAATCGTCAACTGACTGATATTCTAATCATTTCAGCTCTACAGTACAACAGTGCAGTGCATGTACTGAACTTTTTCCTCAACAGGAAATATATAACACCAGATAAACCTCCGCGTTTCCATTGACTTCTATTCAATCCGAACACACCTGGTCATTATGGAGCATGTCATCTGTTACTCACTTCCATTTCCCAGCATGTCATTGGTGAAATAACTGACTGTTATAGTCTGACAATTATAGTCAGAAATAGATGTATGTACCGCGTGAACCACACGGAGAAAGTTACAGTTATTATTGTTAGAATCTCCAGAGCTGTCAGCGCGCTCCCAGTGAGGAAGAGGAGTGGCAGCGCCATCGTTAACGCTGGGGAAACGGGAGGAGAAAAGAGACGTTGTCACCACGTTAATCACATATGTCAGTGAGGAGAAGGGCGGCCATTTTCCCCAGACTGCACTGCAGGGGCAGCAGCTCCGTTGGGAATGCAATGATTACCGCTCTCCGTTTGATTGCCGATCGCTCCCAGAGGGCTGATAATGGAGAGAGTCTGACTCCTATCTGCTAACAGGTGCAGAAAAACCCTTTAATTAACCCTTAACGAATAAACACCGAAGTCACAGATGGTGGAAACTTGTCATGGAGACATGACATTTGGAGATAGTCATAGTTTTCTATTGCTGAACTGTGTCTGAACTGTGTCTGAGGATAAAGATAAATATATATTAGAGCTGTTAGTTGCCAACTCTTTTGATAATCGATTAATGGATTTGAGTCATTTTTAAGTAGAAAACATCAAAATTTTCAGGTTTTAATTCAAAATTGTAGTAAATATTTTAAAAATGATAATAAAAATTACTAAAAGGGATGAAAAATGAGTAGTTAAATGCTCAGAAATGTTCAGTTTACTCTTAGGTAAACATGAAAGGTTTTATTTAAGAAGCTAATAACTGAATTAAACTAAAATAACTCAACGATCGCAGCGCCGGTGCATCGTACTCACCAAGTTAACTGCTGAGATCCAGGAGCATGGTGACATCACTGAAAAGAAGGAAAGGAGGAGAAATTAGTGGGTTTCATTTTCTGTCACAGCAGCTGGAGAGCAGATGTTCCAGCAACACGCGTCGGAGCATCAAACTTAAGAAAAGGTGAGTTTCGAACAATGAAACCACTGAACAAAAAGCCTCAAATGAAAATTAAGTTAATTAAAGTTGATTAAATTAACGTGAAAGGTCTGAACAAAGCAGCAGCTTCAGTGTGAATCCAGCTAACAACGTAATGTTTGCATAAAGTTCCTGGAACATTCTTTCCTGCTTTCTATGAGGTGACAACATGTTAAGACTGTGTCTCTTTCTCATTCTTGAGTCATTTCATTTGTTTCTCGTTCTTTATTTCTGTCTATTTTCTTCATTTCTTTCTCCCATTCTTATTCTTTCTTTCTATCTATCTTGTTCCTGTCTTGTTCTGTATTTCTGCCTCCATCCTGTTTTTTATTTCTGTCTTTAATTCCTCTCGTTCTTTATTTCTCGTCCGCTTAATAGCAGTCTCTATGCCTCATTCTTTATTTATTTCTGTCTTGTTCTGTATTTCCGTCTCTAAATCTTTATTTTTCCCTCATTTCTTTCTTTCTTTCTTGTTCTTTCTTTCTGTGACGTCACGTTTCACTTATTTTTTTTTCTATCTTGATTCAATCTCCATCATGTTTTCCCCCGCTTCCCTCGATTGTGCTTCTCTCTATGTTTCCATCACCTCCTCCCACATTAAGAGCCGCGGAATAAATAAATCACGGAGTGAACCGGCAGACGTCTTAGTGGGAAGAAGGAAAAAAAAAGGAAGCGATGAGACTCCCACACCCGCTGATAAACTCCAGCTCCTGCTGTAATTATCCAAACCAGTCAGATATCACACCGCTAAATGCCAAGTCTCTTATTAATCACACACACATGCACACACGCACACACACACATTGCCAGAGGTGGAAGAAGTCTCCTTTGCTGCAGCCAAATTACAAAAATTACAAATACAATAATGTAAAAATACTCCATTCTAAGTCACAATAATGTATGAAAGATCCTATGACAGTGCATTTCTCTTTCTCTCTTTTACTCGATCATCCACTAAAGCATCAATGTGTGATGCTGCTGAGGTGAAGCACCTGAGAGGTCGCTCATTAAAGGGATTATGGGTGCAACGCCACTACGCTCCAAAAACCATAATGGTGGAGGATCCCCGAGGGCGCCGTGACTTCGACGCCCGCGGTTAACAAGATGACGGGGAGGGAGGTGGGGAGGGGGCTGTATCTACAACCCGGACAAGGTCTTTGATATATTTCTCATCATGACTGGATCCAAACCAGCAACGAACTGATCGACCGACAAACGAGACGTGCTGTAAGTGCAGACTTTCAGTTTTAATTTGAGGGTATCTGCCGAGTGGCGTAGGAGCTACAGCAGTTTCTGTGTGTCCCTCCCGATTTTTAGGCGCCCACATGTAATTGGACAATTGGCTGCTCAGCTGTTCCGTGGCCAGATGTGTGTTATTTCCTCATTATCTCAATTACAAGGAGCAGATAAAAGGTGCAGGGTTGGTTTCAAATGTGTTAGTTGGATCTGGAATCTCTCGCTATCAATAAAACTCTCAATATGAGGTTGTCGTGTATTGTCCACTCCTGTAGGATGAGATCTATGTGAGATATAGATCTCCTGAGACTGATATTGTGTGTGGGTCTGTATTATACTGGGACAAAAGACCTAAAACAGTCAGGGATCACACCTTTGCCTTATCTAGATAACCTCAATGTAACTGACCAGCAGGGCACAGGATCTCATTCTGGGTTTGGATTTTGGGAAATAAAGCGTATATAAGAGGGTTTGGTGTGACTGGTGTCAGATTCAATCTGATCTTTTTTGTAATAAAGTCCTTTTTATGCAAGAGAAGACGTGTCAAAGCCATCAAAGAGATAGAACAATAACTTTAGGTGTGGCTAAATCAACTGGAATATCCTCAGAAGACCACGGAAAACATTGAAAATCCCTTGATAACAGTTAGTCAGGTCAAGAAGATTCTCCAGGAGGAAGGTGTATCTGTGTCAAAGTCAACCAATCAGGAGGAGACTTCACCACGAGGTGTAAACCATCAGTGAGTTTCAAAAACAGGAAGCAGCAGATTAGAATTTGCCAAAAAAACGGAGAAGGATCCAACAATAAAGCATGGTGGTGGTGTGGGCATGTATTTCTGCCAATGGAACTGGTTCCCTTGTATTCATTGATGAAGTGTCTGCTGACAAAAGCAACAGAATGAATCTCAAGTGTTTCTGCTCATATTCAGCCAAATACTTCAGAAGTCATTGGACAGTGCTTCACTCTGCAGATGGACAATGACCCGAAGCAACCAAAGAGCTTTTTAAGGCCCAGAAGTGGAATGTTCTGCAACGTCCAAGTCCTGGTGATGTCTATGTGTTCTATAGTTAATGCTGCCATCGACTGCGAGGCATTTACAACCAAGTATTAAAAAGAGACAGACAAAAAGCAGGAGGCACATGTAGATGAAGTACAGCTGACACCTTTTTTTGTTTCATTTCAAATCCATTGTCGTGTTGTACAGACCCAAAAAGATGACAGTTCTGTCAATGCTAAATATTTATAGCATACACTACCATTCAAAAGTTTGGGGTCACCCAGACTATTTAGTGTTTTCAATGAAAAGTCAAACTTTTATGTAGCACCACGGGTTGTAAAATGAATAGTTTTATTACATTAGGATTCTGATGCAATGAGCAAACACATCGTACCATTAGAACATTGATAGTTGCTGGAAATGGGCCTCCAAAAAACAGACATTGCAGAATAGTCATTTACCACATTAGCAACGTATAGAGTGTATTTCTGGTTAGTTTAAAGTTATCTTCATTGAAAAAAACAGTGGTTTTCTTTCAAAAATAAGGACATTTCTAAATTAAAACATGTTTTAACACCATATATATGAACAAACTCTAAAAAGAAGCCACGGTCCTGTTAGTTAATTTACAATCGGCTCCAAAGACTAATTACAGAGATTTCAGTCTCCGGAGAGCAGTTCTGTGTAAGCCGGATGCTAATGAGCTCAGGCAGGAAACTCTTCTTTTTCATATTAACCAGCTTGCTGAGCTACGTGTGTCTCCACCTCTGGACTTTGTGCCGCGTTGTAAATTCCTCAAAGCACTTTAGTATAAAGTCAAGAAATGGCGAGACGTGACATTTGACACAGAACTACTCTCCGGAGACTCAAAACTCTTTCTGTAGTGGTTGGAAGCTCTGGAACATGTCACGGAGCGGATAAAAATGTGTTCTCGCGCACTACATCAAAAATAGCAACCGAAGATTCATCATAACACAGAAGACGGGAGTTCGAGAGAGAGATGGAGAGAGGTGAGAAGAGGAAAACAACCCACAGAGAGATAGTAGCTGTTAGACTGAGAGTAGGAACATCAGAGAGGTTTGTAGTCGCCCACGTCTGACCTGAGACACAGGATGTTGGTGTCAGTCTAGTTCAAAACCAAACGTCACCGCAAAGAGAAAATATTGAGCCACATCTGACATCTTTGTGGGAGTTAAAAGCTGCATAAAGATGGAAATTCAATATGAAGGTAAATGCTTTTTATAACGATCCCATGACCTGGTTTAAGTTGTATACTGGTGAGAACAGAGTACTGAGCTGCATCTACGTCATAAAATCTGACGGTTGTCACACAGTTTATTACATATTTCACACACACTTGATATTTAATACCTTTGAGTTATTGATAATTACAATTTTCAGTCCAAAGTTTTTGCTTTTTTCAAAAATTGTATTACTCCTTTAATAATTTTATTTATTTGTTTAGTTTTTTTCTAATACTTCTTTGTCTGGGGCGACATGGTGGAGCAGAGGTTAGCGCTGTTGCCTCACAGCAAGAAGGTCACAGGTTCAAGACCTCCTTGGTCCTGGGTCTGGGACCTTTCTGTGTGGAGTTTGCATGTTCTCCCCGTGTCTGCGTGGGTTTTCACCAGGTACTCCGGCTTCCTCCCACAGTCCAAAAACATGCTGAGGTTAATTGGAGACTCTAAATTGCCCGTAGGTGTGAGTGTGTGAGTGAATGGTGTGTGTGCCCCACGATTGGCTGGCGACCATCTGGGGTGTATCCCTGCCTCTCGCTGTAACGCACTGGGATTGGCTCCAGCAGACCATGTGACCCTAATGAGGAATAAACAGGTATAGAAAATGACTGACTTCTTTGTCTTTTTTTAAAAAATCATGTTTTTTATCAGTACAGTACTCAACATGTAGGAGAAGCTAAAGTGAAAACTATGAAAGTCCATCTGTAGAGTAGTTGTTTGGTTTTTCTGTTCTTGGCTACAGTAGAAACATGGCGGCTTCATAGAGGGAGACCCGCTCCCCATGTAGATAAAAACGACTTTGGATGAATTATATACGAATTGGAACATAATTCTGAATATTATTTTCCTGTTCTGCTGGAAGCTGCTAAATCTAACGCACTGTCCCTTTAAAAGAAACTTAGAAAGTGTGTCTAACAAACAGAAGATGAAGTTTGGTCGTCTATAAGAGAAAAATGGATAAATCTATCTTTATCTTTCTTTATTTCAGTCAAGTTTCATGTTGTCTGGAGACAAACACAAAGAAATATGTATATTATGGGATAGTCTTAAAGACGCCTACAGTAACAGCTGATCAGACGAGTTAACGCAAGTAGTTTCAGTTGATTTTACAAAATAATTACATAAAAAAACTAAATTGTTCCTCAAAGTTGTTTCAGTTTAACTCATTAAATAAAGATTAAAATGGAAAGTAGCGCCGCATCAGTGATTATTAGTGATTTTCCGCTGCCTTTAGTCCACTGGGACAATCAGCTGAAGACGTGAGGACGTCATGTTGAGTTCTGGAAAAAACGCCGATCGATTTTATAATTTTCTCGACAAAAGAGAGAAAAGAAAATAATTGTTAGATGCAGTTTGGATGTTACGTGAACAAATAGAAAAAAAACAAAGAAAGAAAGAAAGAAAACCGTTTCCACACACAACAGGCGAAGGCAGCTTTGTGCTTTTTGTTGTTTGGCGCGGGGCTTTTCAGCCTCAGAGTCTGATCTCTCCTCCTCACTCCGCATCAGTAAAGTCTGAATAAACTTCTCCACATCAGAGCCTCCTCGCCCGCTTCCTGAAACTCTGCCAGACGCCCTGGAACAGAATATCTTCGCCTTGTTCTTCCTCTCCACATCTTCCGATTGTTTGCTTTCCAAGTTTTAGACGAGCTGGATGAATCCCGCGTGCGAATGACGGGTCCTGCCATAAATTTACCAAACAAACAGTTTATTTGCTCCAATCACTTACCAGATCAGGAGTTTATCTGAGACCAGGCGGCAATTTGTGACGGGAGATTAGTTCCTTCCTGACAAAAACGTTGCAAAACTGGGAAATTATGGTCATTTAGGCGAAGAAGAAAAGCGTGCAGCGTCAGTGATCGTGTGTTTTTTATTTGCCTTAGAACACAGCGGTAGCAATAACCCATGGCAACAACATGGTGGTGTTATGGTTTTAGCTGAAACAGATTCCTGATAAACGTGTTGATAAATCTGCAGCAAATCAGGACAAATTGTTTTGGATAGACGTGAAATTCTCTGAAGCAGCAAAAAGTCAAATAGGAATTTTTGAATTGATAAAGTTGCTTCTAAAATCATGAGTCAGAAACTTGCCAAATCAAGGGAATTAAACCCAAACTGAAACTCATTGGACGTTGCTCATACTCAACATCAATGAAGGGAATAACTGCCTTATAAATAACATCTTGAGTCACTGTTACTGGTGCTTCAAAACATGAAACATGAAACAACTTAAAGGAAAGTAAAACTCCTAGGGATTCTCTATATATTATACCGACTAACAAATAGCTTTTAATGTGCAACGTATAATGTTAAATGTGGATTTGTTGTTGCTGTATTTGTCTTTTTCCCTATTTTTTTTTATAAATTTTTTTTGTAAAGTGAGTATTTAGAAACACACTTCATAACTAAAATGTATGTATTATTATTATTAAAGCCAATAAACTAATTTAGATTAACATAGTTTATATTTGTGCACGTTTTCTGTTAAATATTATTATATTCTTTCATTATAATTATCTGATTTATTATGATTCTTTGACAAATTTGAGCATTTAATATCATGACTCATCGTAACTCAATAACTGCTTTAGTTACTTTGGAAGAAAGCATCTAATTACGTTTTAATTAACGTCATTTAACCGCACGATGTCAAAATCTTTCACTCAGAAGTTTAGAGATTAAAAAGACAAAACCCGATGGATAAAGACAGATTGATAGAGCCAATAGCGTCGCCTCCGTTCCAGCCCTGGGTGAAGTTACAGCCGTGCGGTTTCTCTCCGTGGGAAGCAGCAGATGAAGCCAGATTAAAGGTGCAGCGACATAAAAAGACGGATTACGGGACCTCAGAAACCCGAACAGAGACGCAGCAGACACCCTGCTCCTCCTCCTTCTCCTTCCTCCTCTTGTTTCTCCTCCCGAAAGATCCTTCTTTCTGTCATCTGCCCCGTCTTCTGCTGTCATATTATTTACTCTCCGGTGTCTCTCGCTGTTATCTTCGTCTCACCTGTCAGATCTCTGAGTTCTGGAGGTAAAACGCGTGAGCGACGCGTCGGACGGACGCCGCTGCAGGAGGAGGAGGAGACAAAAAACAGCCGAGCTAAGTGAGAGTTGGTGAAACGTCCCTGCGGCACTTGTAGACGAAGGCGTCTCTGGTTTAATGACAATCCAACAGGCTGCCAGCGACTTCAGCAGATGTTTGACTTTGTGGAGCGGAGAGAACACAGAGAGAGGAAGACATAAGGAGGAGGATGTGAATACAGATTCTGAGGATATGACTTCCTGCCCGAAGGGGGGAGGGGAGGGGGCTCCTGGTTGTGTCGCAGCCCGGCGAGACCGCGCCGCGGCGGGGACGATCAGCGGAGGGACGGGGCCTCAGCTGGTCCGACCGCTGGCACCGAGGGAGGAGGAGGAGGAGGGAAATACAAAAGACAGATGGAGTGATCACAGAGAGGATGAAGGCGATAGACGGAGAGCAGAGAAGAACAGATGGATGACTGCAGCAGTTTAGTGATGATTTCACTCCATAAACTAATAGCTGTAATTTGAGCTTTTTCTCCCATAGTCCAAAAACATGCTTAGGTTAATTGGTGATTCTAAATTACCCAAAGTGAGTGTGTGTGTGTGTGTGTGTGTGTGTGTGTGTGTGTGTGTGTGTGTGTCACATGATAAATTGGTGACCTGTCTAGGGTGTATCCTTGTCTCTCGCCTGTAATGCCCTGGGATTGGCTCCAGCTGACCCCTGTGACCCTAGTGAGGAATAAGTGGGTATAGAAGATGAATGAATGAATGAATGTTGTTCAGTGTGGGTGATAATAGTCAAATAGAGAAGCTTAAATTAGGTTAGACAAGGTCTAATCAGCATAATGGATATCTGACATATACAGACCAGTTTGCGAACACAATAAGTTCGGAAGCTGAAGTTCTTCGTAAATTGTTAAATTAAATTTTAATCTATAATTTGCTTTATCAGCCATGAAACAAATAAGGTCAACTTGTAGGGAAACAGTAAAGTATCCAGGGAGTATGAAGCCTCGCTGAGTCTAAAAATACAAACTTGCTAACGCAGTACGGTTAAAAAAAAATTTTAATTAAAAATATATCTTATATAAAAAAATGACAAAAACAAAATTTTGACATAAAAACTAAAATTGACATGAAAAAAATATTATGACATAGAAACTAAATTATCCCAAAAAATAAATGATCACATTAGAAATAATTAAATAAAAAATAAATTGTGTCATAAAAAAAAAATTATAGCATAAAAGGATTAAATTGTCAAACAAAAATTTGGTATAAAAAACTAAATTGTGACAAGAAAAAGTTGTAGCTTCTGACTATTTTCCATCAACACATCATTTCCTTATTTAACTTTTCTTAAGTTTCATCAATTTAATCAGGTTTCCTTTAAACAAGTTGATATTTTTTGTCTTTTTGGCAAATTTTTCAAGCAAACATAATCAGCCAATCGAAAATAAGATACTTCTACTTAATATTTGATTAACCTATTTCCACCTGTTAAAGATTTTACTTCTTGCAGCTTGGTTTCTTTCCAACACTCTTATTGCACTATTGATATTTTGGACCCTAATCGCCCCAGCGGCTTACAGCCGTTGTGTTTCATCATCTATATTATCTATATTTTCTAACGCGGCAGCAGCTGGATGGAGTCAGAGCAGCAGGCTGAGGTTGATTTCTGACTTTTACCTGCATCGCGCTGAACAGAAGCAGATTTTCAGACAGTTGAGCTGCAAGATGGACTTCATTACGCATAAAATGTGTGTTATCGCACAGCTGTGGGCTGCCAGCACTAAGCAGAGCACATCCAGTTTAATAATCCGCCGCCGCACAGACGGAGCGGAAAGGTCGGAGCACTTATTCATACGTGTTATCTGCCTACATGTCGGGGACAGACTGAAGCGCCGACACCTCCTCCGAACCAGAGACCAAGCTCGGATCAGAGTCTGTCAGACACAAGGTCCTGTGAACCGCAAACAGCGGCGGCCATCTTTGTTAGCTTTCATGTAAGTACTTTTAGCCAATGTGCTGCTACTTTATACTTACTCCTCCACTACATTTATCTGCTTTAGTTACTCTCAGATGCAGATTTGACTCGATTGTACAGTCAATAATATGAGACACATAAAGATGACGCCATCATGGAATATTTTAATAAACTACTACAAGTAAAAGTCCAAAAATCAAAAATTTGTGAACGAGGAACCTAGTGAAACTAGCTAACCGTTCGTAGAGTAGCTGAAACTAGCTCTGCTACAGCAGTAACATGCTGCTAAACACTGATTAACCTCAGCTTTTGGATATAGCATGCACATTGGTGTATGTCCTTTATTTTTTGGAAGTTTTTGGATAAATATTCAAAACAGCCGTAATATCATTGAAAGTTAAAATGGTGGTGTAGGGGTAGAGCGCTGCCATATAGAACCTTTTTTCTTCAGCAGCTACTGTATAATGAAGGCGTTGAAGTTAAAATTTCATACACTTGCATATTACAGCGCTATCCTTCACTTCACAGTATAAAGCTCCTCCTCATGTTGCTTCCTAGTGCTTTAGTTGCAAACAGCGGCAGCCATCTTTGTTAGCTTTCGTATAAGTACTTTTAGCCAAACGCCAAATTGCTTGTACTTTGAGTATTTCCATGCGCTGCTACTTTATACTTACTCCTCCACTACATTTATCTGCTTTAGTTACTCTCAGATGCAGATTTGATTGTACAGTCAATAATATGGGACACATAAAGATGACGCCATCATGGAATATTTTAATAAATGTTCAAATGATCCAATCTTTCAACCAAAAGTCCAAAAATCAAAAATTTGTGAACGAGGAACCTAGCGAAACTAGCTAACCGTTCATAGAGTAGCTGAAACTAGCTCTGCTACAGCAGTAACATGCTGCTAAACACTGTTGCTTCCTAGTGCTTTAGTTACGTTTCAAAGCTCCGTTGTCCTGTTTGTTCCTAATTATGCAGTTAGATTTGCACAAACTCAGAGAAACTGTTTATTAAGAAAAGAATTTATGCCTCATGGTATCAAATATGGAATAATTATATATATATGGAACTTCGAATCCCTAGTGTTGTGACAATTCCAGTGGTGACGAGGTCAGACATTACATCAGCCGTCTGTCTCTTTGCCTTCTTGTCTTCACTTCAGTTTTACCTTAGTGAGCCTTGTCTGTGTGTGTGTGTGTGTGTTTTAAGATGACAGCTAACCTTTCAGCAGGTTGTGAAGCCTTTGAAGTCGGCCTGTTTGTATCAAAGCCCAGAGACCAGTGGTCTGTCCTTCACAGTGAAGATGATGTTGAGATTCTCTCCTTTTCTCTCTCTCTTTCTACCGTTCTTTTCACAAAAGACCAAGAGAAGGAAACTTAAAAGTTTCCTCTCTGAATATCAGAGACGAACAGTGACATTAAAGCAGAAGCGGATGATAAAGGAAGAAACCTCATCCGTCCATAGCTGTTGGACAAAACTATTATCAGATGTACCTGATGCGCTGAACAAAACATGCAATTCACCTGAAAAATGCAGCTCTGCCCCTGACACACACACACACACACACACACACACACACACACACACAGATGATAGCTTGCTAAATGAAATTACATATAATTATGCAGCCAAATGTAATTATCAGGTAGCAACAGCCCAGGCCTCCAGACAATAACAACACATTTCCTGTCACACGAGATTCAATATTTCAGAACTTTATTCGCATTTTTTTTTTTTTTTAAACCAAAGCTGGTGAGCTGGTGTTGGTTTGTGAGATTAGAGCGACATATTATTATTATTTGTATTACTTGTGCTATAATTGTTTCATCTTTCAGTCACGTCCGTCAACTGCTTGTGTATTTTCTAAAAAAGTTCATGCATCATCTTTATTCTCAGCGCGAAATTCAAAAACACGTCTACTGAGAAATGCTTGCGTTATTTTCATGCTTCGCGTTTCTACCATTGATGTAGATTCACACGTCCGTCACAACAAACTGAAAACGACCCTCAACTTTTGTACGGACACATTTAAATACAGATATTTGGGTGTTTTTAAGACTTCTAGTCCCATTTCACACATTCCTGGCATGTATCTGAAGCATGGAGACCATAATTTCACCGATCCCTCCAGTATTGAACTTTGTAGCAGTTTCTCCTTTGACCAGAATTTCAACATATTGAAACTTCTTCTTATTTCGAAGCCCATGGTTTAATTTTACTTGTTCTCCCACAACTAGATTTGGCCCAGAACTATTTTGAGGACCACATTACGACTGTAGTAATCATCTCTAGTAAAAACCGCTCTGTCGCAAATATGAATGCAACACCATTTCCAGGCCTTTCAAAGCGAGTACAAATGAATGAAATGGAAAACATCACACCATGCAGCTTCCTGAGAGGGTACTATTACACACCGGCCTCCTGCAAGTGTCTTATTAAGTTTTTCACAGAGTTAAATAGGTTTTTCTAAGAGGATTCAAATCTTCCCTGCACGCTTCCATTATTGAAAATTCGCAGGGAAATTGCTACAAAGCTCAAAATTGGAGAGATCAGTAAAAAAAAAGTTGGTGTTCATGCTGCAGATATATGCTAGGAACATGGAAAATAATAAACTATCCCTTTAAAAGCCAATCCAAAGTCTTCAGAACAGGTCTTTGTATTGTGTTGTAATGGGGGTCTGGTCTGATTCACACTGCAAAATGGAAATATCCTGTAATCGGTCCAATATTGAGCAGCAGAATCAAGTTTTTCAAAGAATTTGAGATAGAAAATTCAGAAATATGAGATAAAAAAATCCATAATATGTGATACAAAAGTCAACATGAGGATAAAATGTTTAAAAAAGGGAATAAATTGACAAAAAAATCAAGAAAAATAGACAAAATTAATTAAGATAACTGGACTAAATCTAACAAAAACTGTTTTGATAAAAAATAAATCCAAGAAAAACACACACCTGTGTTTCCTCTCCCCGACCCTTGACCCCTGACCCCAGCTGCAGACCCTGACCGCCTGTATTTCTCCTTGGTCGACAGACGACAGGGCTCAGAAATATGCGCCGCAATAAACCAGCAAGAACCGAAATAAATGACGCTGGTAATAAAATATATAATCCTAATAGTTCAGATCTGAATCTGGGCCCCTCTGAGGATCTGATCTGTTATTTTAATTATTCAGGACTTGAAGATGCTACAGACACGAGCTCCTTCAGTTCGGAGCTTAATTAACCAGCAGTTTACATCTCAGTCATGAAAAGAAACACTCGGCTTTAATTAAAATCATTCTTCCGTTAACGCTCCGAAACAGCGGCCTCATCCAAAGCTGCATTTTGTAAATATCTATTTGTTAGAGTTGGGATTCCAACACCCCCCAAAAAACACCTTCCGTCCTCACGTTTCCATAGCAACCAGCAACCAAAGCAGCCGGTTCTGGGTTTTTTAGTCTAGTTCAGGTGCAGAACAGGAAGGGGACAAAATAATAATTTTTTTTTCACATGTTTAGTTTTTTTCTTTTGTATTATTTATTTAATATTCTTTTTTTTTTACACTTTGAACCCCATCAGCTTGCGGCAGGTTCGACCACAAGTCAGTTTTGGAATGGAGGTGCTGCATATTAGGACTTCACACTCATTTATTCACCGAGGGTACTAACATTTCACTTGTATCCACACAGAAATATGTGAAAAACTCTTTTTTTTTATATATAAATATTTTGATGTGTTGAGGTGTTTCATGCAAAAAAAAAAAAAAAAAATTGCATAAAACTTGCAGTCAAACAGGCGTCTCAAGTCTGCATCTTTTACCTTGAAAAGGTCACACACACACACACACACACACACACGCATACACACACCAGCATGAGCCGGGGGTAAAAAAACCAAGCGTAAATATGCCACGCATGAGCGCACACGCGACCGCTCCGAGCCCCGCGACTGAATTCGGTGGCTCTGAGATAAACATGAAACACGTAATTAACCCTTTAATTTGATCTTATCTGTTGACTGTTGTGTCCCGATCGGGGGGGGAGAGAAAAAAATAACAGAATTTTTATCTTCCTCTTCCACAAAGCAGCAGAAATAACATCGCCGCCCCAGACCTTTCAGGCAATTTGGAGGTTTTCTTTTGGCTTCTTGAGGTTTTTAACCTGCTTCAGAACGATTGATCAGTTACGTTAACAGCATTTTAAGCGGCAGTCATGAATCAGAACAATGGAGAATAAACAGAAAATCTAAGAGTTGTCTTAATAAATGTCTGAAAAGTAATTCATGATGAAATGATTGATTGATTGTCATGTATTGATGGATTGATTGATCAGCTATTTATCCCCTTCCCCTGCTTGAACATGATGATTGTGTGATGATGCTACAGAGAAAAGCAGAACTGTTGTCATGAAACTGGATTCATTTTTAGATTTGACCAGCAACTGAAGTGGGATTATGCAACTGAACATCATGCACACACACACGTGCACGTGCATGTGCACACACACACATATGCACACACACACACACACACACACACCAGTCAATCTGCAGTCCTCTCTCTATTTCGCCTCTGGACCCAGACTCCAATCTCATCTTCACAAATCTTCTCCTCTCACTCTCTGTCTCTTTTCTTTCCCTCTCTCCATTTCTCTCTCTCTCTCCTCCCCTTCCCGCCGCCTCGATCCCCTGTCCTCTGTTGCCACGGCAGCAGTGGGGAGAAGAGGAGCGATGGAGGAGGAGGAGGAGGAGGGGGGGGGGGGGGAGGGGGGGGGAGCGTTGCAGGAGCACCGGGAGTCAGAATGTCGCTCTCAGTCATGTTGACGAGACACGGGAAGAAATAACCTGACGCTGTTCGGCGTTTTGAAGTTTGGTGCCAATAAAGGTCGTTGAGACTCTGCGATTGATCCTGGGATTACATCACCTCGCACAACCCACTTTAGAAAAAATGTTGACCCGCCTCCCTCAAGCTGCCGTCAATCAATCACAAGCACAGACACATTTCTGATGTAAGCTTTTCTTCATTTAAATCCATTAATTACATTTTAATAACACGATTTGTGGATTCTAATGGGGGTAGAACGGGGTGTGGAGCTATTCAGGTGTACTTATTATACAGCAACTCACCACTCATTCTGTGGTGGTTTGGCCTCCGCTATAGTGTTGAACACAAGCCGTTGAGAAACAGCTCCTGTTGTGATGTCACGACAGGAGCTAATTTATAAATAGATCACAAAAATGTAATTATTTAACTGGGAAAATGGCAAAACAGGGCCACTTAACATCCATTTTACACTGGACTGTAACCTGCTGGCTCCTTTTCTGATCTCATCTGGTGTTTTATTACCTCTAACTCAAAAAGCTTGGGCCAGATTTTCATAAAGCTTTCAGCGATTGTTAGCAATTGTACCATGAACGTGAACGGATGATTAAATTTTGGTCATGATCCGCGAGAAAGCCTGTTTTTTGGATTACCTTGAATTTTCTGTTGTTTAGTAACATTGCACCTTCAGAGAGGTCTGCAGAGTCATGTTCTAGTTTTTCAGTTTTCATTCATTCCGCTCACCTCACCATCGACCCGCACAAGATCACAGCGTCGGAATATGAACACTTCTCCGTTTCCTAATGAGCATTAACCGAGCAGCAGGCTGAACGTCCACAATGTGTCTCGTTAACGATCAGAGCAGTGGAAACTTATTTTGCCCGGCGGTCTGCCTCACCTCTTCACCTTCAGCTTCACGTTTAATTAGGGAAAAAACAAAAGCGCATTAAAAAAGGAAGATTTAATCAATACAATTTGACTCTTTGAGGGGGCTTGTTTATTGCAGACCTTTAATAAATGCTCACGAGGCCAAGTTTCCTTGTTTCGTTTTATTGTAGCCTCTTTTTCTGTGTTTCCTTGTTTGGATCCATGTATTGATTAGATCGAATCGTCTGATATCGATCGATCAGGTCACATGGTAACACCTTATCTCCTGCTTTACAAACCATTTACAAATCCAAACTTTAATTACGTAAATATTTAATCCGCTGATCCCTTAAATATGCTCAGTGACTTCACATTTTTGCGAAAAAATAGGGACTAGTCCTTTTTTTTGTCACACTTTGTCATCCAACGGGCCGGATTGGATCCTTTGGTGGGCCAGTTCTGGCCCCCGGGCCACATGTTGGACACTCATGGCACTGATACTGAACTAAAACCCATTGTTACAACCCATCTATGAGTTTCCAGGTGTTTTCTACCTGCGTAAATAATAGTAAGGAGCATATTTAGTCCTACAGTCCTCACAGAGCTCATCTTACTGCTGCTGTTTGTGTGCTGAACATGTTCGTACACTCAGCGGAACACACACCCTCTGAGTCACCGGTGTGTGAACGGCTTTGCTGTGCTCAGCTGATCTATCCATGGACCCGCTTCAATAAAAGCTAAAATAGAAATTACCCCCCCCCCCCCCAAATCTGACCCGCCATTGGTCATCCGTCCTCCTCGCCGCTGTTCGGCGTTGGCCGGCCTCCGACCGGACTCTGCACGCTTCCAGGAAACACTTAATTCCAAAGACTCACCTTGGTCAGCGGCTCACATTTCATTATGGCTCTGATTCACAGCCGCTTTGTTATTACTGTCAGCGCCTCGTTCCACCTCCGCACCAAACAAATGTCTTTCCCCCCACGCAGCCCCCCGCCCTCGTTCCTCCGCCCGCCCACCGTGTTTATTCTCCGATCTTCATCTTTATCATCGTCCGTCTTCCTCACTCCTGACAGGGTGACTGACGGGACTCTTATTAGCATTCCTTGTTGGAAAGTCACACGACTGATGTCCTGATTGTTTTGCTCCTGATCTTTAATATTGGAGATCTGCCAACCAAATCCAATCCATTATTTGTTTTTGTTTATTTTTTGCCATCACCAGAGAGAGGCGCGGCGAAATGACACGAGAGCTGACACAAACGAGCGCAGACACGCGACTGCAAAGGGAAACAAACAAGCTACAAAGAGACACACACAACTACAGACACACGTGAGTACAAAGAGAAATAAACAACCACAAAGAGACAGAAACTACAGACGAGACATGAGTTCAAAGAGAAGCAAACAAACTACAAAGAGACAAACAACCACAGACATGAGTACAAAGAGAAGCAAACAAACTACAAAGAGACACAAACAACCACAGACATGAGTTCAAAGAGAAGCAAACAAACTACAAAGAGACACAAACAACTACAGACATGAGTTCAAAGAGAAGCAAACAAACTACAAAGAGACACAAACAACTACAGACATGAGTATAAAGAGAAGCAAACAAACTACAAAGAGACACAAACAACTACAGACATGAGTTCAAAGAGAAGCAAACAAACTACAAAGAGACATAAACAACTACAGACATGAGTATAAAGAGAAGCAAACAAACTACACACACAAACAACCACAGACATGAGTTCAAAGTGAAACAAACAAACTACACACACAAACAACCACAGACACGAGTACAAAGTGAAACACAAAGAGGAACAAACAAACTACAAAGAGACACAAACGACCACAGACACACGAGTACAAAGACAAATAAACAACCACAAAGAGACAGAAATGACCACACAAACAGACACAAACTACAGAAGAGACATGAATACAAAGAGAAACAAACTACTACTAGCACTAGAGAAACAACTACAAAGAGACACAAACGACTACAAAGTGACACAAACAACCACAGACATGAATACAAAGAGGAACAAACAAACTACAAAGAGACACAAACAACCACAGACACAAGTAGAAAGAGTCATAAACAACTACAGACACAAACAACCACAAATACAAGTACAAAGTGAAACAAAAATTACAAAGAGATATAAACAAACTAGAAAGAGACTCAAAAAAGATACAAACAACCACAGACACACGAGTACAAAGACAAATAAACAACCACCAAGAGAAACAAACTACTACTAGTACTAGAGAAACAAATGACTACAACAACCACAGACATGAATACAAAGAGAAACAAAAATTACAAAGAGAAACAAACAAACTACAGACACAAAGTGTGTATTCAGTGTGTGTTAACTATCCACTGTATGCTCAGTGAGTTTTCAACATGCATTAAGTGTGTGTTACAGTTTTTTTTCTAATTACTAAAACACAAATTTTGTAAACTAGCTTGGTTTTATCTAAATACTCAACACAACTCCAGCCCTGCAACCCAAACTACACACGTTTGAAAACTCACACGTCATTCATACTAATTTCTGTCTAACCCTCTAGTAGCTTTGCCATAATATTATAATTGTGGATGTAAATTGTAGAACATTCTTGAGATTGTTCACATGCACAAACATATTTGCAGATACACACACATGCTGTTGAAACATTTCATTTTTAAAATTTCACCAAACGAGTCGGTGCAACATGTGCACAGCAGATAACGCTGGTATTTTTACAGTGCTGACTTCCTGATTGAAGCAGTAACAATTAAGCATTGAGGCGACTCACATATTGGCCAATTAGCTCCTGTGTCGACACTTTGAATGGCAGCGTTTTGAAATGGCAAAAATCTGTCAAATCATTGTGTTCAGTGCATTTAAAAAGTGAGATTTTGAATAGCAAATAGTGTTTCGAGTATAGCAAATAGCATTCGACATGCTATGCGTGTCATTTTAGTGTGCCACCAATTAGAAGGAACTATGAATTCAGTGTGTATTCAGCAGGCATTCAGCGCGCTTTTGTGTATATTCAATATGGATCCAGTGTGTATTCTGTGTGTATTCGTGTGTATGGGTTCGGTGTGTGTTCAGTGTGTGTTCGTGCCTTTCATCAGATGAAAGCTTGGCTCAGATTTGTAGACATACATAATTCCACTCTCAGGGTGCCAAGGTGTCCCTCTGCCTCCTTCCCTCCCAAATGTTTCACCATATTGCTGGTTGCCAGCCGCTCTGGCTTTTTATTTCCCTCCAGTTAAAGCAGCAGCAGCAGCAGCAGCAGCAGCAGCAGCACTAGCAGCAGCAGCAGCAGCAGCAGCAGCAGCACTAGCAGCAGCATTCATAAGCTGTAGGAAGTTCCTCCTATAAAGGACTAACTCCTTTGTGCCGGAGTCTCTTTAGGAAATGCGTCACGTTAATCCTCAACAAATCTCTCTCCTGTCACTGCATCTCACCCCGACATCAGTAGCTTCACTCGCAGAGGCACCTTCTCCCAAATCCTCTGCATCACTTCTAAAGCCGCTTCAGTAATAACGCTGATCTGCCTCCAAACACAAAGCAGGACGGAAAAAGACTAAATGACCCCCGCGGCTCCGAAAACGACCCTGATCATGTCACACAAACACAAACCTCTCAGAAGAATCTATACTCTGTATGTATTTTTATTTGTGCATCTCTTTATATTTTGATGTTTTACAGATATTTTGTGTAGAAAACTTTATTGAGAAAGTGGGGTTATTGACGATTTCTTTCAATTTGCTTTGAATTCTAAATTAATTGAATTAATTGAAATATTTAATTCCCTCCGGTCTGTGAAACGGTTGAACTGCAAAATTGTAATTAAAAAAAAAAAAAAAGTCAAATTTATTTTTTTATTAAATTTACAATTAAAAACATTTTTGCACAATAATGGAAGGCAAGTGATTTTTTTTGTTGTTGTTTATTTAATTTTTATTCAATAACTAATTTGCTCACAAATGTCTAGACTACTTTTTATACGTTCAATAATTTTTTTTTTATTTTTAATAAAGAAAATATTTATTTAATTTTTCTCTTGTTTATTTAGAGAATGTAGGAATAAATTAAGTACATCTTTATAAATAAATGATGTATGAAATTGAAACAAATATACACTCATTTTCTTTGTTAATTTAAATGTTAAAACATATTTGGCTTCGGTGAAACACCCAGAGTTGATTTATTCTATGACACAAATCAAAGTTAACACTTCTGTGTCTGAGATTTGGGCTCAAAAGCTTTTTATCTAAATGTGAGACTGAAAAAAAAGAAATATTTTGAAAAGAAGACGTCTGCGGCGTCGAGACTCTAGAGAAGAGAGAGTTTCCGGAGTATTTGGACATGAAGGATCCGCAGCTGAAAGACGTCTGAGTGAACGTTTCAATTTAAAACGCCGCAGCCTGTAAAGCGATTAAAGTGACTGACGCTCCTGAGATTAACTCGTACTTTTTATTCTCCAGCAGAATATGATCATAATCGTCCTCATTAGGACGGTTCCGTGCTCCTCTGGCGGCTCGGAGCAGGTCATTGTGTCAGTAACTAATTGCGGAATCCATTTAACCGTCAAATCCGGCTAATAACAGCGATCTGATGCTTTTATGTCTTTTGTTTTGCTCGACAAAAAAAAAAAGTGTGATTTGCGACTTTTGTTCGGTGTATTTCTCCTCCAGCCGAGCTGTCAGTTAAACAGGTTTTCACAGGAGTCATTCAAATTGAGATAATTGAGGTTTTTATTCTTTTTTTCCTCAAGGTGCGTTCTGATGAATGTGTTGGAGCGAAGGGAAAAGACAATGTCGGCGCTTTAGGGACCAGTTTTCTGCACTGAAGCGATTTACTGGTTACATAAAGATCAATATGGGGATAAAGCACGGGTCAAAAGTCAACTTTAGACATGTGTTCATGTCCTAATCTGAATATTAATGTGTCTAATGTGGTTTTTGTCAGCTTAAAGTGAAATTAACGCCGATCGTCTCTAATTCCCATCATACCTGTTGGATCTGGACCAGTTTATCGTCGTCGGTGAGTGAAAAACTTGCTTTAAGTATTTGCAAATTTGGAGAAATTGTCAAAAATGATTTATTTCTTATATGTAATTGTAAATAAATGTATTATACATTAAGGGGGTGAAATCAGAATGACACCTTCTCCTTCTCCCTCAAAGAAAAACAGCGAAAACACCAGATGTTTCCTTCTTCACTGTAAAATATATCAAATATCGTGATATTTTTATACAGCTAATATCAGGGCCGCTAAGGTTTTGGAGGCTCTAAGCTCAGCTCCTTATATCAGGGTTTTTAAAATAAATCCAGCTGATATTTCAGAACATGATCCTAAGATTTAAAGCTTAAACATCTGACACACACTTCCTGTTTCACTCAGCCTGTCCAGCAATAAACGGGGCAACATTTATTTAAACAGACCGTTTTCAATCATTCTTTATCAGTATCACCCTGTTAAATTCAACCAGCTCATACTGTGTATTCTATGTGTGCACAGGGGCTTCCTCCATCATCTAATAAAACGACCATAGAAAGACAAATTCACATCATTTAAAGAACAAAAGCACTTAAATAAAAAGTGACATATGGATGAATGAATGGAACAAACCACAGACTAAACCATCCAGGTCAGTTTGTGGTGATATGGACGCTGCTATAGTATTTTGTAGGAGTTCTACTGAGATCCAGGGGGAAAAAAGTGGTTTTGTGAATTGTCTTTTATTTTCGTCTTGCTTCTTTCCTTGCTCATTACTTTCCTACCTCCCTCCTTCCTTATTTCCTTCCTTTCACTCCCTCCTTCTGTCCTTCCTTTCTTAGATCCTTCATTCTCCCCCCTTACTTCTATCTTTCCTCCTCTCCTTCCTTATCCATTCTTCTTTTCTTCCTTCTACCCTTCCCCTCCGTTCCCTCCCTCCTTATTTACTTATCTCTACCCCTGCTTCCTTCTTTTGTTTCATTCTTCCTCCCTCATTTTATCCTTTATTCTTCCCCCTTACTTCCTTCTTTACTTCCTTCCTTTTATCTATCCTTCCCTCCCCTTCTTCATCCCCTTCTTGCTTATTAACTTCTATTCTTCTCCCTCCTTGCTTGTTTCCTTTCATGCTTCCTTCCTTTGCTCCTTGCCTATTTTCTTCTATGCTTTCTCATTCCTTCCTTCCTTCCTTCCTTCCTTCCTTCCTTCCTTCCTTCCTTCCTTCCTTCCTTCCTTCCTTCCTTCCTTCCTTCCTTCCTTCCTTCCTTCCTTCCTTTGCTCCTTGCCTATTTTCTTCTATGCTTTCTCCTTCCTTCCTTCCTTCCTTCCTTCCTTCCTTCCTTCCTTCCTTCCTTCCTTCCTTCCTTCCTTCTTTTCATGCTTCCTTCCTTTGCTCCTTGCCTATTTCCTTCTATGCTTTCTCCATCCTTCCTTCCTTCCTTCCTCACTACTATCCCTCCTCCCTCCTTCCTTCTATCCAGGGGTGGATCTACCTATCATGCTTCCTTCCTTCCTTCCTTCCTTCCTTCCTTCCTTCCTTCCTTCCTTCCTTCCTTCCTTCCTTCCTTCCTTCCTTCCTTCCTTCCTTCCTTCCTTCCTTCCTTCTTTTCATGCTTCCTTCCTTTGCTCCTTGCCTATTTTCTTCTATGCTTTCTCCTTCCTTCCTTCCTTCCTTCCTTCCTTCCTTCCTTCCTTCCTTCCTTCTTTTCATGCTTCCTTCCTTTGCTCCTTGCCTATTTTCTTCTATGCTTTCTCCATCCTTCCTTCCTTCCTCACTACTATCCCTCCTCCCTCCTTCCTTCTATCCAGGGGTGGATCTACCTATCATGCTTCCATGCTTCCATGCTTCCATGCTTCCTTCCTTCCTTCCTTCCTTCCTTCCTTCCTTCCTTCCTTCCTTCCTTCCTTCCTCACTACTATCCCTCCTTCCTTCTATCCAGGGGCGGATCTACCGGGGTGGTAGAAAAGAAAGCCTTGTCACCCCAATTCGCAGCGATTTGACATTTATGATCAAGGAACTCCAACGTCTGACTGCAGCGCACTTCAAATGAGATTACGTTTGTCTGCATGAGTTTGTAAATGGCAGCTTGTGCTGTATGTAGTGTGTACATATCTCTCATCAAACTATTAAATTCAGCATATATACACATCTGTCATATGTTTCCACCCCATCGATATTTTTCCAGACCTGCTTCTATCCTTCCTCCGCCTTCTTTCTTTCTTGTTAAATTTACAGAAAGTACAAAACGAGGAAGAAAGGATCACATGTCTGGAAGTCGACTCTCCTTCTCCTTCTTTTTTTTTTTTTAGTCGCTCTGTTTGTGTCTCCTCTCTGCTTCCATCTCTGCGGTAATTAAGCGCGCAGATTGTACGCTTTTCAGTCTGACAACAGCAGCTCCTGAGGCAGCTGGATCAATGCCAGAGCTCACACACACAAACACACACACACACACACACGGGCGCAAACACAAACACATAATATTGGCTTGTGGCAATTAATAATTAAAGTATTTAACATGAGCATGAAATGTATGGAAATGAAATCTTGATGTATAATGATCCTCGATTGCTGCTCTGAAGACTTTTGACGCAACTATACTCAACATCCGCAGGGACAAATGAGAGACTTCCTGTTAAGCAGCTCGGCCTGTCAGTCACTGCCAGTGTGTGTGTGTGTGTGTGTGTGTGTGTGTGTGTGTGTGCATTATTATTTCCTCCCTGTCTCATCACGGTAACACCTGTCTTACATTAGCCGTCACTCCAGCGGCGGGAAATGAAAAAAGAGAGCGAGCGTCAGTCACTCCCAACGTCCGGCTTCAGGACATTTGTACTGTTGCTAGGCGACGGCAAAACCCCCTTTGGATCAACCCGGTTGGCTGCGGGGCTCGTCGGAATGCGGCTCGACAGAACCCCCCCCCCACCCCCACCCCCCTAAGACGTGCTGCGTTCAGGGACACTCCAACATCTGGGGCGTGAAAAAGACAATCCTTCACAACGTCGGGGATCTTCAGGTTGTTATTTTTTTTTTTTTTTGTCTGCGTGACCTTGAACACACCGTTGAAAGAGGAAACGCTTCCCGCTGCGGTAGCAAAAGAACTCAGAGAAAAGCCAGAAATCACTCGAATATCCGATGATGCGGAACATGATTAACAGTCTAAATGTGAAATTCTTTCTTCAGGACAAACACAATCATTTGCACAATCATTTCAAAGTCCCGACACTGATAATTATCTGGTGCTGATGAGCAAAAACATGAAGTATTTTGCTGTTTATGAAGCAAATCCTAAAGTTTTACTAGACAATTATGCTCCGCATAGCATAATTAGCATAATTATAGCATAATTACGCCACGAGACTAACAAAATACTTCATTATCCTACCAGAAATTTTAGTTTTCCATTTTTCAGCCGACTTTTTACTTCTGCTCCATACATTTTCATGGAATTATGCAGTACTTTCTACCCCATACATTCTTAATCGCCATTATTTCTTGTTTCCAACTGTCGAGCCAAATAAAGTAATTTTCTGTCAGAAAGTACATTATTTAACCCGTTTTTGCTAAATTATAACCATCCCAGGCCTTTTCACTGACAACATTCCTTTAAAAATACATTTTATTCTCTGGCCAAAAACAGCTCATACATTGGGGGTTAAAGGTTGCTTTTGCTTAAAATCACTTGTTTTCATTCCTGCGTGATATATTTAATAGATTTCTACCTCGCTCGCTCACTATTACCTGTTCAAATGCCTTTAAAGGTACAATACAACACAGAAACTTCAATATCTCTGGCAAAATTAGATTACAGCTCATATATTTTTGATTGACAGGTACCCATTTGTTTTCAATACTTTTATTTTATACTTTATGTAGTGAAACCAGTACTTTTACACTTTTACTTGAGTAAAAAAGCTTGAGTTGATTCTTTAACTTTGACAGAGATAGTTTTAATCTATACTTCTACCCGAGTAATGAATGCGTGTGTGTAGTTTTGACACTTGTCCACATTCCTTTCGGCCCAATTCAAAACGTCAGTTTCCGAGTTTAAATAAAGGTTATTACAACTTAATATAAAATCTATAATTAGTGTGGCTTAATACTTCATCGTAACAATCAGTTGCTGCTCGAAGCTTATTTCGGGTTTGAGTTGCATTGAACGAAGCATAAAAAAATTGGTTTTCGGCTGCAATTAACAACTATTTGTATTGTTAATGAAGGTCCTGATTATTTGATTATTGTAGAATAATTGATGATGCTATGAAATGATTAAATGATGATTGATAATTTCTCTGTGACCTCTTCAACTTGCAAAATATTAAGATGTAATTAACTGTCATATGGAATCATTTTTAAGATGCTGGAACCATCTTTTCCTTCAAAAAAAAGAAAAAAGAAAAAAGATTCATTGAACTACTCTAAAACTCCCGAAATACCAAACTCGACATAAAGGAGGAGAAATTTTTGAGGAATGAGGTTCAGCCGGGGAGAAAGGACTCAAACGCTCCGTGTGGCATTTGAGGCGGCGAGCGGCTCCGGTCTGTATTTATAATCGGATATCGCTTGGCTGGATTTTATTGTGTGGAAAACTGAGGTCATTTCACAGTGTTAGTTACCTGAGGGAACCTGACATTTAAACGCGCCTCCTCGTTATCGCTCGCACTCTCGCTCTCTCTCCCTCTAAAGCCCCATTCCCTGATTCTCTTCACTGACTCCTCTCCTTCATCCTCTCTGTCGTCTCCTCTTGTTCCCGTCCCTTTCTCTTTTTTTCCTCTCTATAAACCTGCCGTCAGTCGCCTCCTGAGCTGAGCCGAGAGGGTGATGAAAACAAGCATCCACCGGTGGAGCTAATGGACACGGATACCCGAGTAATTCATTTAAAAGATACTCTGAGGTGAATCAGCCCATATATGAAATCACATTTAGAAATTTAGCCCCGATGACAAGAACACACCTGAATCTCTAATGAGCTGTTTGTGGTCGACTTGCATTGTGGGAAATATAAACGCCAGACTTAATTATTACGGCCTCAATCACTAAGTCAACATTTTTACTGTCATGTACAAACATTTTAATTGTGAAAGTTTTTTTTGCACTTAAACCTAACAAGACATTAACTACGGCATGTTGTGGTTATTAAATTATCATTTTGTCTCTGTATCTGAAATATAAATAAATATTTAATAAAAATAGAATAAAAAAATAAAATAAAAAAGCACTATATTCAAGATGGGGGGGAGGTTTTTTTATTAATTTGCTATTGAAATAACATTTTTTTCACATTTGCATAGGCCGCATGTTATTTCTACTTAATGATGCATTAAAATAAGATGGAATTTCGCTTTTTTTTTCCTGTGATAAAACCAAAGATCTGTTTTTAAGTCGTATTGACTTGCTCGCAGCAAGTTTCACAAGCTGTCTGAGATTGTTTGCTGTTTGCATGCATAGTACAGCCCTGCATGTGAGGTGATTTAACACGTTCAACACATAGTTACAGGCGCATGGTGATTGGAAATGAGTTTTTTTTTAATGATTAAATATGGCGTATATGAGAGACCCCTGCAGATAATTGATTTTGTTGCGTTGATGGGAGCCATCGTTCACTCTATAGGAGCTCAGCTCCCACATGATTTGCACACAGGCTTATCACTCATGTTGCTGAACATTTGTAGGATTACATACGAAACACTGTGGAACATTTCTGGAGAAAGAATATGAACTGTTTCATGAGAACATGTTGAATTATTAAAGTTGTCAGACTGTAAGATTTGAACTTCACAGAGACGTTGAAAGTATTTGCATTCATTACTCCGGTAGAAGTATAAAAACTAGGGTTTAAAATACTTTAATATACTAAAGGAAGTATCAACTCAAGCTTTTTACTCAAATACAAGTGCAAGAGTTCTGGTTTCAAACTACTTAAAGTATAAAAGTAAAAATTACCTGTAAAAATAGATAAGCTGTAATCACATTTTGACAGAAATATTGCAGTTTATGTGCTGTATTGGCTCTTTAAATATATTTGAACAAGTAATAATGAGTTAGTGAGTTAAAATCTAAAAACAGATAAACGAACAAGGGACTTTTAACCAATCTTTCACTCCCAATGTACATTATTTTCATTGTATTGTCATTTTAAAGGTGTTCTTATAGTGAAAAAAGGTACAGAATTGGTTATTTAGGGCACAGAGCTGGTCAAACAATGCACTTTATTGCAGAAAAATCACTTTTTGACTCCACAGTTGTCATGAGAACAAGCCAGAATGAAAGAAATGAAGAAATGAAGGAGTAGCAGGAATATGTTTTAAATGTAAGTAGAAAGAACAAAGTTAAAACGTCAATTATTATACTGTTAAATAAAATAAAAGCAAAAATCCCACAAAAACGAGAATAGTGCAACAAGAACTTGTGTTGTGTGGTGAATATTACTCTACTAGTAGTAGTCAGCTCACAGATAAAAAAAAAAAAAAATGATGAGAGCTGAAATAAATTGTTTAATCAGTGGTGACAAAGATTAAGATTCAAACGAGGCCGCGTCTTTAAAACAGAGCTAATGTCAGAGGAAAGCTGTAATGAGAACAGCTGGATCTGCCGCCGCCGCCGCCGCCTCTTCCTGCTGTGACAAACGTGTCATCACACGTCGCCGCGTGTTATCTTTTCACTGAGGATCTTCTTTTTTTTTTTTTCCTTTCAGTAGTGTGATCAAAGCCAAAGCTCTCCCTTCAACACCAGCGTATCTAACAATCCAACCAGATATAAGAAGTGTACACTTCTAATTAAACGAACTGGCCTCGGGCTGCGCGGCGGTGGGAGGACTGGTGTCACTGAAGAAATCCACAGTGGATGTTTTTCTCTGACTGATATCACATCCGATATAATATTATGGTTGTAAAAAGAAATAAAACCAGAAACTCCACAGAAAGGTGCAGTTGATGGTGTTTTATTGTAAAAAATCAAATAGTGGTCATTGTGAATTTGGACCATATCTTTTCATTATATCAGTGGCTTTAAAACAGTGAGTTCTGAACACAAAACAGCGGTTTAGCAAAATGGGGTTCTGGAAACGTTAGGGGTCCTTAAGGGGTTCCAGGGTGATCTCCATATTAAAAAAGTTTTGGGAGTCACTGTTCTAAAGAGAGAAATGATTTTGTCCCATCAACAAGGTTCTTATACATTATAAAAATTATAAATTAAGGGAGCAATTTGCATGGATTGAGTTAACGCTAATATTAAATTTATATAAAGTCAGGCTAACTCAATTAATTAATTAGAGCCAATATGATTTGATGCTTGTTAAATCAACTCCAATGTAAAGTCCTGGTGATTTGAAGCGATCACATAATTTGACCTATTTTAACCCTTGGATGCATGGCCTACCAATACCTACATTTATCTATAAGTGGGTTCAAAGGTGTGTCTGAATCCACTGAACCACTAACAGACAGGGTTTTCCTCCTGGATCCTGGATGGATCCACGAAACCATCAGTTACATATAGGATGATTGGGATATGGTCAGAACCTACCAACCTACATCACTGAAGCACCGGGAAGGTGTGGAGTGACAAAAACTGCTGTGATCCAGCCACAGGAGAGAAGCACACAGGGCCAGCAGAAGAGAAAGAGGTGCCAGTTGTGTCACAAAGATCACAAAGAAGCCACCAATCGCTTTTAGAAATGCAGGACCCCCTGTGTGTAATGGTCACAGCCAGAAGCGAGTAGTTTGCGACAGCTGTGCTCAACAAGAAGAGAGAAGAAGAAGTCATGGTTTCACATTTGTGGGTAGAATAGAAGTCAGAGCAACTTAAATGAAGTCATTTGACCACCCTAATAACTTTTATATTGGAGCTGAGTTGGTTTTAACAGAATTAAACTTGTAGGGAACCAAACAAATCACGATTGATGTACTGAACTAATTAAGTTAATAATGGCTTGATTGGAATTAGTTCAGAAGATCCAAGCACAAGGTGAGTCCATGTTTTCTTTTGTAAAGTCAGTCAGTCATTTTCTATACCTGCTTATTCCTCATTAGGGTCGCAGGGGTCTGCTGGAGCCAATCCCAGCGCGTTAAGGCAGGGATACACCCCAGATGGTCGCCAGCCAATAGTGGGGCACACACACCATTCACTCACACACTCACACCTACGGGCAATTTAGAGTCTCCAATTATCCTCAGCATGTTTTTGGACTGTGGGAGGAAGCCGGAGTACCCGGTGAAAACCCACGCAGACACGGAAAGGTCCCAGACCCAGGACCAAGGAGGTCTTGAACCTGCGACCTTCTTGCTGTGAGGCAACAGCGCTAACCCCTGCGCCACCGTGTCGCCCCTCTTTTGTAAAGTGTTTGGTAAAAAAAAAAAAAGTTATGTGGCTTCTTTTCATATAGTTCTATCATCCAAATCACTGCATTTTGGACCAAACTACCGACCTTCTGGTTAGTGAACAACCTGCTGAGCTACAGCCAACTATCACCTCGATATGTCCAGATAACAAGATTTGCGCTAGTTTAAATACGTCAAACAGCACAAAGATAATACCTTCACAGTACTTCTATACATGCATGTGATGACATGAAGAGCTGCTGGTTACAGAAGCTTCAATCGTGACCCTACCAACTGTGCGAAAGCTGCTGCTCGCCGCCGGAGTGAACGCCATGGAAACAGGCAGGGACGAGCTTTATTCCCAACCTTTAATCCTCTGCAGACACTGAGCCGCTCCTCTGCAGTCGCACAGACGCATTATCAAAGAGGAACGAGCAGACCGGAGTCTGACTCGGTGACATCCGTGCACGGGGAACGGGTTATTTCACGTGCCTTTGATGCGTATGACGTTGGAAAGCGCATCTGATTCGGTGCAACGAAGGTTTCACGTTAAGAGCGTCGACGCCGTAATCAGTTCTGATGGATGATCAACATTTGCATCTCAGCTTATTTGTCAAATATGTGTTTCTGCAGGATTCAGAGAATTTCAGGCATTTGACACTTTCTGTTTTACTGCCAGTAACAGATTGAAAGCTCAGACGTTGGATTTAAGGCAAAATCTTTATCTCGTCAACGATTGTGGAGCACGAGTGTAAGCTGAAAAAACTTGAAACATACAGATTCACTATCTGCTACCACTTAACTCTTGAAGATCAATGAACAGAACGTTCAGCTGGCAGCCGGCACGTTCAAAACAAAAAACAAGCAGCAGATTCTATCAGCTGTTTCTAATTAACATTAATTCAATTAAACACAGTTGAGCTTGGCACCTGCTGTTTTGAGTTTTTGTAGTTCCAACAATTCCGACAGAGTGAGACCTCACGTCTTCGTGCTTGCCGCAGATCTGAACCCCTCCAGCTGCCAGCGTGAAACTTTTTTTTTTTCCGAGCGAGACGTTAAAGTGAAACGTGTAAAATGTCCGAGGCGTTTCCATCTCAGAGGGGCGGGAGGAACAAATAAAGTCATTATAGCGCCTGTAAACAAAGCTGTCGCCATATGTCCGCTGTCCCGTCCTCTCCAAGTCCTCGAGGGCAAATATGAACTCAGTGAACAGAACGGACTCCTAATGAGTCAGACTAATGTGGACTAGTCAGATCGAAGCCTAAAAACTGAAGAAACATGTATAGGACTGATTCACACAGAACAATAGAAAATAGACCAGTACAGTCAACATAAAAAAAGAAAAATGTACAATAAAAAAAGGACAAAAAAAAGAAGAACTTGCCACAGGACCTCATCGACATCGCAGGCAATGCTCTCTTTGGCCAAGCAGCAGTGGGGAACCATTGCCTAGTAGGGAGGATCCAGCCCTGAAACGCCTCAGGAGCTACATGCCACATGTCTCCTCCATGGCCTGTAGCCGTAGCATCTGTGCTTGAGGATTGGACTCGCATGCCAGACTGAAAAAAAAACTCCTCATTCTCATTGAGAAATAGAGAGAATGGTGGAAGGAGAAGAACCAAAAACAGTAGGTAGTTGAATCGATTGCGAACCGGACCAGCAGCAGAACTGTCCTAGACCCGATCCAGAGCTGGACTGGGTCGTCCTTCCGGTCTGGTGGAATGCGGATGTTGTGGACATCCAATGTTGTAGAGACGGAATAGTAATAGAGGAAGCCTGTAGTAGCTAATGGCAGCACACAAAGTAATATTGCCTCCACGCTGGTCAGGGACATAATGGAATGCTGCTCTTTTCTTCTTTCAGACGGTTTGAAAACCAGCCGTTCAGTCAGTCAGTCATCTTCTATACCTGCTTATTCCTCATTAGGGTCACATGGTCTGCTGGAGCCAATCCCAGCGCGTTACGGCGAGAGGCAGGGATACACCCCAGATGGTCGCCAGCCAATCGTGGGGCACACACACCATTCACTCACACACTCACACCTATGGGCAATTTAGAGTCTCCAATTAACCTCAGCATGTTTTTGGACTGTGGGAGGAAGCCGGAGTACCCGGTGAAAACCCACACAGACACGGGGAGAACATGCAAACTCCACACAGAAAGGTCCCAGACCCAGGACCAAGGAGGTCTTGAACCTGTGACCTTCTTGCTGTCAGGTAACAGCGCTAACCCCTGTTCCACTGTCGCCCACCAGCCATTCAATGAAAATGAATTCATGTACCTCTTCAGCTGCTTTGAGCTCAAGAACTCTCTGAAACCAACATGACACTAGTGTGGAAGTCAGCCCGACGTTTCTCCCCATAGTCCTATGGACCTATGGGGTAAGGGGTAAGTGGTTAGGGGATAAGGGTTAGGTATTTGGGGTTAGGAGTTAGAGTTTAGGGTTAAGGATTAAGCATTTGGGGACAGGGCTAAGGATAGGGGTTAGGTTTAAAGGTTAGAGGTCAGGGGTAGTAGGGAATAAAAAGGGGAACATAGAACTCTTTTCCTGAGTCACAAAACAAAGTAGAGATCATAGAACCCAGGAAACATAGGTACGCTTTCATATCATGTCGGAAATAGACCTACACGGTCTTATGAAACACTCTAAAATAAACTTGGATGCATTATAATATAGTAATGTGTCAGTGCTGATAGGACACGGCTTACTCGCACAGTCAGAGAGTAATTGCCAGAGTTTCTGTCAAAAAGCAGCCTGTATACTTCTGTCATCCTCACTTTGGAATCGTTTGTTATTGAATTATTTTCCACAACCGCAGCGAGGTAATCTTTTAGTTCTTTAAACTATAGAAACATACATTTTCTGAAAGTTTGGAGAAATGGTTTATATTTAGTTGGTCAGCCGTTTCCTCCTCCACAGTGGCCCCAGTCTCAGGGATAATGGCTCTTTTCTCTTTTTTTCCTCACTTCAAGGTTGCCATCAATAGTTCTCCAAAGCAGGAGCTCACCCGTGGCTCTTATATTACCAATGCTTTGAATACAAAGTTACGCAACAACCTCGGAAATGGAAGTTTTAGTGTGTTCTGCCTGAACACACTGAGATTTAGGGCTGATGAGAGTGCAAAAAAGAAAGAATTGTGCGTGATGTATTGGGGAAAGTGTCGTTTAGCATTGAAATCTGGGTCTAAAGCAGGAAATGGGTTTATATTTCAGCAGACTTGATTTAGGGAGTCGTGAGTTCCAGTTTTTTTTGTGCGTAAACCGTTGCCAAAAACTGTAACTATAACAAACAGTCGATACAAATGACACAAGCTGATGGCAACAACCACCGATTCAAAAGAAGTTCCCTTTAGTTTAGTTTAGAAAATGTCTCAGTACACTGCTTGTACTGTCACACGATGACTGAAATGGAGAGGAAGAAGAATAAAACCATCATTTTGCTCTGCTGCTTTAATTGCTCCTCATCTCCTTTTCTTCTTTCCCCCCTCGCGCGGCGCTTTCGACCTTGAGCTCCTCCGAGTGAAGAAATAACACCGGCGCAGAGGTCTTTTGTCATGTAGCGACCGCAGCCGTCATCCCTTCATGCGCTCGGCGGGAAGCCTGTATTTCCTTCAGCCCCGGACACGGATCTGTGACGCAGCCCTATGCTGTGATTAAGACGAGTGTCAGCGGAGTGGAATAATGTTATGTACGTCGCCGCTGCCTCCCACTCCGCCTGGAGGACACGGATCACGCTGCTTCCCTTCCCGTTCCGTTTCATTAGCTCCTACAGTCTGTTTACAGGTACGCTGCGGCGCTAATGCAGCGCAGGTGAAGGGTCATCATCATCATCTGCAATCATGTGATTAGTCAGATAACCTCCAACTGCAGCGGTCATTGAAAGCACCACGGGGGCGTCACTTTATAGAGAAGTTGAGGGATGTTTGTTCCGAGGCCAGTTTTTACACAACCGAAAGAACATAATCTTTATTTATTTATTGATCTGACAGGATCACGCGCACCAATGACCACCGATACGATGCGAATGTGTTTGATCCGCGGGTCGACGTCCTGCATTAACATTAAAAAGCAAGACGTGAACAGCTGCTGTCAGTAATCCGTTAATGTTCCTGTTTGTGTTTGTTGAGGAGGGATTATTCTCGCAGCGGAATCCTCGCCGCTGCTCGGATTGTCGAGGTTTAAATTATGAATCATGTTGTTCAGTCAATGAGTGTGAATCATTTCATGTCATCATCTTTTTATAAGCCGAGCAGCCTGTCGCCATTCATTACACTTCAGTAGAAACCGCTGTTTAAACTTACCTCATTATGTACAATAATAAGTGAACACATCACTGTTTAAACACACCTCAGAATGTACAATAGACAGTGAATGCGTCACTGTTCAAAGTCACCTCATTAAACCCACCTCATTATGTAGAACAGGAAGTGAATGCATCACTTTTTAAACTCACCTCATTATGTACTTTAATAAGTGAACATCACTGTTCAAAGTCATCTGACAATGTACAATAATAAGTGAACGCATCGCTGTTTAAAGTCACCTCACAACGTCCAATAGAAAGACATCGCTATTTAAACTCACCACAATATGTACAACGGGAAGTGAATGCATCACTATTTAAAGCCACCTCATTAATAAAACTCACATCATTATGAACGACAGACAGTGAAGGCATCACTGTTTAAACTACAGTTTTAATCCACATGATTATATACTACAGTACCTGAATGCATCACTGTTGATTCAAAAGTGTCTGACTGAACTTTGCCATTGAAAAGCTGATGACAACTTTTTTTCCCCCTCACAAACTGTGTATCGTATGTCTGTCAATCAGAACATTGCAGCCGGGTGATGTTCACTGGATCCGTGAGGTCGTACAGTTGAAGAAACAGCGTCTCACTGCTGGAATATGATTTATTTAACATGGCAGGTATAACCCCTCTGCAGTGTTTTACTGAGCAGCAGATGGACTGGATCGCCGTGTTCTACGCAGCGCTCCCTGAACGTCCCACGCAGCTGTAATGAAGCTCTCGTGCCTCCAAAAGCATCAAAAAGGCTCATTAAAGTGTAAAACCCCAAATGCCTCGTTGTGTCTGCCGGTTGACTGGCGTGAAACATCCAATTAGGAGGTTTGGAGAAAGCTCAATTAACGTCCCGTTTTCGTAATTATAATCATCCTCACCTTGCTGTTGTTTTATTTATTTGTTTATTTGAGTGACAGCAGCTCACTGAAAGCCTTTAATGGTCTCGTCAGTCTTAAGATACAATAGCCGGAGTGTGGAAAAACAGGAAATGCGAGACACCGACGCCTCAGATCGTTAGCGGCAACCATCAAGCCGACATCAGCCCGTGGTTAAAATCTTCCGTTTACGCTATCACGCTCGGACCTCTGCAGGATTCATTGATAAATACGTTCTGCTGCACAAAAGCAGAACTCAGGAATCCAAGATAATGGAAAAAAATTATCTTATCTGTGCGTCCTGACTTAATCTGTTACACTTTGGCCAAACCAGGCTGAGAAGCTGTGTCAAACTGCCTGTAAGTAATGCACATAAGTGCACGTTCACAGCTTTCTTAAATAGACCATGAGGCGGATCCCAGAGTTACTGATGCAGAAGGGAATTAAACCTGTGCAGCATCCTTTCGCCTAGTGAGCAACAGCTTCTCATGGAATCTTATTATGGGGTAAAATATCATTTTAAAAGAAAGGGAAACGGCCGTGTGCAATTAAACAAAGAGGAAAATCATTAGAAGTGAGCGGGTGGAAACCAATGGTATTTAGAACACATGTTCCTGTCTCTCTCCACATATTCCTGTCTTTCACTCTACACGTTCCCATCTGTCTCTCTCTCTCTACATGTTTCTATCTGTCTCTTCACATGTTCCCGTCTCTCCCGTCTCTGACTTCTTTAAACCACCTTTACAACTTCTTCAGCCTTTTCTAATCATCTCAACAACAGTAATATGCACATTCACTGAACCTTATGCGAACACATTTGAGTGAACACCACATAAAAGCGAGTCTAATAATGACTATCACATGAATGATTATAAAACGATAATGGTTACAATTAAAATAACAGTCGGCACACTGTTACCGTGGTGGCATTTTAATGCAGGATTATAAAAATGAGGCAAAATTCATACAGAAGATGATGGATGAACCATAAAATAACGTTTATTTCCGATGGAGTTGCTGACTGACAGATAAGGTCTGGGATTAATCTAACCTGGCTGTTAGCCTGGTCTGGAGCAGGCTAGCTGCACACAATAAATCTCAGATTTATGTTCCCCTGCCTTTATGCAGGCAGTCAAGTCACAGCTAAATTCAGCAGAATAACTGGAAAATCACAACTTACTCCACGATCTGGTTTTGTGCGACCGCCCTCGGGTCTCGGGTTTATTAAATCTCGTCGTGTTTCCCGAAACGGTTCCGTGTTTTATTTATTCGTTTGAGTGACAGCGGCTCACGCGAAGGCTTTTAACGATCCCTGTCAGTCTCCAGATACAAAAGCCAGAGCGGGGGAAACAGGAACACGCGAGGCCCCGTGACCTCGGATCGTTAGCGACAACAGGCGAGCCGACATCAACCCTTGGTGAAAATTTTCCATTTACACAATCAATTCCTCACGCTCGGACCTCTGCGGGATTCATTGATCGCCGCGTCACACGGACGGGCGGGTCTCGAGTGCGGCACGTGAAAGCTGAAGGCCGTCACGCTCTTGTGCCGCATCGATTGGCGGCGAGTCGGTGTTACAGGATTACAACGCTCCGGCTCTTGAAGGTGAGCGCCGCACACAAACGAGCAGTAATTCCCCGTATCCACCGGGCGCCCCACAGCAGAAGCGTTCATTAAAGCTCCGCTGATGAAACCCGCAGACAGACGAGGTGGAGAGCAAATGGAAGCGGGCCGACATGTCTGGTTTGCAGATGTCACTAAATCCTCGACTTGAGGATTGTTTTCAAATGAAAGCCACCAGCATATCCACATATCCTCATATCCACACACTTCAGGCTGTTTTATCTTTTAGTCACAGAGGAGGTATAATCTGAACAAATAACCTCACACACACACACACACGTAATGTGTGGAACATGCCATGTTTTGCTATTTAAGTAGCAAAACACTACTTATAAAATATTAGCATTTTTTTGCGTTTGAATGATCCTTAAGCACCCAGTTAGACCTGTAAGAGCAATACAGTCAGCCTTCCCACACACTCACTCTGCCCCCTCCTCCCCTCTCTACAGAAATGACCGATCCAGGGACCGGTTACTATCAATTTATACTCCCGATATGACATCACAACAGGAGCCGTTTCTAAACGGCTTGTGTTCAACCAGGTTTCAGCACTAACGGAGGTTTTCTCCATAACAGGGGCCCCTAATAAATTATCTACGGTTGCCTTGAAGTGCAAAACACAATGAAATATAGTTTAGTGACATGTTGTGTCTCACGCAAATGTTTGATTTCATTAATTATTCATTATTTATATACTTTTTGATTTAACCTATTTAAGCCTAGATTTTTTTTTCAAAGGTTCAGTTGAGTCACTAACAATCATGTATCATGTATGTATTTATTTTTTCCATTTTTGTAGCATTTTTAATGGCTATTATATTTACTGTTTGCACAAATGTGCCCATAAAAATCTATTTATCCCATGTACATAATTTTTTTATAGAAATGATATATATGCCAGGGTTGTAAATCATAATAATCTAAATAAATGACCTCTTTCTGGGAGGGTTTGTCTTATGTTCTCGGGAGGAAGTAACAGGAAGTTGATGAAATCATATGACAGGAAGCACTTGGAAACTTCAATTATTTGCTTAAAAACCTTTTGACTATCACGTTAGAATAAAAGAGCTGTATGGGTAACATTTCAATTTTAAGTATAAAACGACAGTCATAGACTTAAAGGCTCCAGTGAGTTAATAATATACTGCACATGTGGATATTTCATGTCTAATCTTGTAGTTGATGCAGACTGATGCAATGAAATTATCCTACTGTAACTTAACCGATGAAAGGATCATTACATCCTCACATTAGGCTCCACTGCATTACATCCACATATATATAGGAAACGCACTGCACGATACAACAGGTTTTATCTAAAGGTGACCGTAGAGACAGTTCCGGCTCCCACTGATCAAATGTTCTTTCCCCTGAAGCTTCACAAAGACGACTCCCCTGACTTCTCCTCTCTCGCGGTGACCTTGTCGAGGCGATCGCCGGCCTGCGTCGATCCCGAACCACTTTAAATATGTATGATCATGCGGAACGGTGGCAGCCTGTAGCCTTAAATCTTTACGGGAGGGAGCTGCGGGGGGGGGCGGGGCTATGAATCTAATTCCCGCGGCGTCCCGCGTACCATATACTGTTTCATTATCTCCGGACGGCGTGGAGGCGGAGAAGGTCAGCCGAGGTTAGGTGAGGAGGCCGAGGGAGACGGAATTAATTCAAATTATTTGGGACACCTATGCAGATCCGGCCCCTGGGTGCAGCGTATAGTGTGTCAACTGTGTGAGACACATTAGCTGTCACAGCAGGATGGATCGCTCTAATTTAAATATTTGTCAGTCATCACCGCCTCTCTGCCAAACTTCCCTCTCCCCCGCTGAACTACATACGCAGGTACGTCTCCGTCCGGATTTCTTGGCAGGTTCTTTACCCGGGAAGCGACGCACCACAAGGACGATGAGCTACTCTGAGCTTCCCATGACCCCCAGACGATATCTAATCAATTTAGAGATAGATATTTTTTTTTTAATTTTAATTAATTAAAAGGAGATCAAAGAGTGGAGATAGAAGCCTCCGTCGTTGTGCCGCAGAATGATTCCAGCAGCGCCTTTTAAATGAAGATGAAACATTCACGCACACACTTTCGTACAGGCATGCTCTTATCGTGAACTCATAAAATTCACTCGCACACTCCAACACGCGCAAGGCCTGCTTCTTTCCAAACATGCGGCCTCATTTTTATTCATCATATGCCAATGTGAAGCACTTCAAAGGATTGTCCAGCCCTTGTAATCGAAATAAATAAAAAAAAAAAAATAGAAGCAGCTTTCCCGAGGTGTTCGGGCACTGGAAATTACAACCGGAACTCTTCAGAAAAAAAATTCCAGAAAAATTCTTGCAGTATTACATCAAGAGTTTCACATCAACAAATAATGACCAAAAACCTTGTTAGGGCTAATAACTAATGACCGAAACCTGTTTTAAACCTGTTTAAGATTATTAGTAACAACTGAAATTTGTTTCACACCAATAACTGATTACCAAAACCTTTTTCTTACATCAAAAACTAATGATCCAAACCTCTTTAAGATCAATAACTAATGACCAAAACCTGTTTTACATCAACAATTAACAACCGAATCCCGCTTCAGATCAATAGGTAACAACTGACGCCTTTTACATCAACAACTAATGACTGAAACCCGTTTTACATAAATAACCAACGACTGAAACGTGTTTAAGATCAATTCTAATAAATGAAACTTGTTTCACATGAATAAATGATGACCCAAACCTAATTAATATCAGTAACTGAAACCTGTTTTGGGCGACACAGTGGAGCGTTGTTGCCTGTGGGACCTTTCTGTGTGGAGTTCCCATGTTCTCCCCACGTCTACCTGGTTCTCTCCAGGTTCTTCTGCTTCTTCTTCTTCTCCAAACACACGGTGTAGACTCTAACTTGTCCATAGGTCTAAATGTGTGAGTGAATGGCGTGTGCGCCTCATGATAGACCGGTATTGACTCCATCCGACCCCCGTGACCCTAGTGAGGATAAAGTGGGTATAGAAAATGAATGGATGGATGAAACCTGTTTCTCATCAGCAACTAATGCCTGAAACCTATTTTACACCAACAACTGATGATTCAAACCTGTTTAAGATCAATAACTAATGAGTGAAACCTCTTTCACATTAACGGCTAATGATCCAAACCTACAAACCTACGACTAAAAGCCGATTTAATAATAGTTACAGCCAACGAGCCACTGTTGGATCTTTACATGATTCAAAATAAAGCACATAATATTGTCTTATTTGCCTTTTTTCTGCTGTACCATAGAGCAGTGGTATATACCATCACACCCTGCTATATAACATCCAGGCTGCCGTTGAACGTGGACTAAAGGAAGCTCCCTGTATCATCCTATTATATGAGCTAGAACAATATCTGATGGTGGCGATCTCAGACTACAGATCTCAGCCATTCGTTTTTTTTTGTTTTTTTTTCCTTGGCGAGGGTAAGAACATGGAAAAAGGTGCAGAAATGACAGTAATTTATCTCCGGGAGCAGATGTGCTGCACACATCAGCAGCAGCAGCAGCAGCAGCAGCAGCAGCAGCAGCAGCAGCAGCAGCAGCAGCAGGTCTGCACGGGTTGCTGGAGGCTCAGACCCAAAACGTCTGAGACATTTATAGCGCTTGCCGCCCGCTGGGAATCCAGACGCCACATCAGCTCCCTATCAGCGCCTCGCCTTCGACTACGCCTTCCACATGATCACAACACGACCTCGCCGCCGACCTCTAAAAAAAAACCCAGAGAGCAGCTGCTGCCACTAAACTAAAGCTCTTTGTGTATTCATGTACCTCGCTGCTGTCTGTGTGCGTTTTATTTTTCCTGGCTGCAGATGCCCAGAACAAACAGCCACGGCGCCGCTTCGCCCTGCAGCAGACTGCATTTGCATCAAGGCCTCGGCGGCGCATGGAGCTATCAGCACGAATCCCCCCCCACACACACACACACACACACACACACACACACACACACACACACACACACACACACACACACACACACACACACACACACACACACACACACACACACACACACACACACACACACACACACACAGCGACCAGGAGAAGCTGCTGAAAACGAGCTCAGGTAAGCAGTTGAGAAGCAGACGGCGTCCTGCTGATTCATCCCGACTTCAAATCATTTACATGTAGACTTTTTACTACAGCTCAGGTCTTTTATCTCAATAGATTCACTACAGAATTAATTCAAAGAATGATTTAAGTACCTTCTTGTTTTCCATTAATCCATCGTTGCCCATTAAATCTGTGATATTTATTAATTTTGGTCTTAAAAAGTGAGTCAGTGCCAAGCAAACAGTATACATGTACAAATTATACAACTATATTTTCACATGTATTCTTTTCTCTTTTCTGAAATATACTTAACATGAACCATGAAAAAAACACAAGCTATTATTATTTTAAATGTACTTGAAGTTAAATGTCATTAATTTAAAATGAATATACTACATCTCAATATACTAGTTGCTGCATTTTGGTGTACTTCTACTTAAAAGTGTACTTTATAGTTATACCTGGGTAGTATAGCAATGTTATACATTTGTTTAAACTGTATCTAAAAATAAAATAAGTGCTTCCCATTTTATCCCTGTTAAATTTACTCACTTATACTTAATTATTATAAGTTTATTTTGCAATCTTTCACTGTGTACTTCTAAGTACAAGTCCTTTTCATCCTTTGAGAGTTTACTACTAGTACACTTTCGTTAAAGTGTACTTTAATATATCAAGTATTTAAAATATATTTGATTTGTCTTGTTATTGGGAATAATATTTTACTGCATACATGTGTTTCTTGAATAAATGAACAAGACAAAATTGGAAAAACACTAAATAACTTACATCATTATTTTGTAATTACACTTGTTGCATCTTCATCGTAACTGGTGATTATTGTCGTCGCTTGGCTTCTATCTGTGAATTTAAAGGGGACCTATTATGAAAAAAAAACAGCTTTTCAGTGCTTGTGTGTAAATATTTATGTCTCTGGTGTTCCTGCTAACACACAAACTGTGAAATACGACCACCCACTCATTCTGTTGTGGTTTGGCCTCTGTGGTGTTGCTAAACCGAGTGGAACACATGCTATTTAGCGATGGCTCCTGTTGTGATGTCACACTTCACTTGATTTCAGTTTGCTCTCTGAGGGACAGGGTGGGCAGAGCGGGGAGGAAGACGGATACTACAAAGCGTGCACATTTTTTTAACACAAACATTTTAATATTAATATTATGGTAATGGCCTTTAAACCCGAAATAACTGATTTTGTTCAGAATCACCATAAACTTTGATCTTTCAGAAACCTAACCAATTGTATTTTTAGGTTTTTTTGGTGCCTAAACCGAATCGTTGTCACACCATAAAACAGGATTTTTAGTCGTTTTCTGTGCAAAAAGCTCAGCGGCATCCTGAACCTGACCATGTTCGTCATTGGCGAGTCGGGAGTGAGAACGTGTGCCGAAACATGACGCAAACACGGCGGTTTATGGATCATCGTAATCATTCATGCGTGGGCCGTGTTTCTGTCCAACGTTCTCTCCCGTTAGCTCCGTTTCATGCCCTCCGCCGCCTCCTGAGGGGAATATCAGCTCCGTAGCCCGTAGCTGCTAAACGCTCCGCTATTTTTTCGCCAGCTCGTCTGCAGATAACTGTGTGTGTTTGGTGCTGAGCAGGTAATGGACAGTGGCTTTTACAGCTTTCAGTCTGGAAATAGCTGCCGGCCGCGGCCAAAACGATGCTATGAGTGCACTGAGAGTGAACCAGAACAGTAAAGTTGCAGCCGGACAGATAAACAATGAGCTGAAACTATGAAGCCTTATAAAGCTGAGAGGAGCTGGAGAGTCTCTGATCATTTGTGTGTGTGTGTGTGTGTGTGTATCACTACACACACACACTACCAGCTCAGTTGAATGCGCTGGCAGTTTATGTGTCTGCAGACCACAGATGCGTTGAATGTCAACTCTCTTGATGACATGTTTTATTGATTTAAATTGATATAACACACACTAACACACACTCACACACACAAATTATTGGAATATGTTTGATCCTTCATATTTAACGATGATATGATACGTGTCATACAGTGTTCACTTTGTCTGCTATTTTATAATTTACAGTACCGCACAAAAGTTTGAGGTCACTTAGAAATGTCCTTATTTTTTAAATAAAAGCATTTATTTTCTATGTTAATTCAAACTTTAAACTAATCTATACATTATTAATGTGGTAAATGACTATTCTAGCTGAAAATGTCTGGTTTATGGTGTAATATCTACATAGGTGTATAGAGGCCCATTTCCAGCAACTATCAGTCCAGTGTTCTAATGGAACAATGTGTTTGCTCATTGCATCAGAAGGTTAATGGAATAACATTTTATTTTCATTTTACAACTCATGGTGGTAAATAACGTGACTTTTCATGGTAAAACACTAAATTGTCTGGTTGACCCCAAACCTTTGAACAGAAGTGTAGTTCTCGTCTTAGTTTTAGTCGTCACCCTAATTGTCACAAAGGCATGTTAGAAAATCTTTCCTTTAATTCTCTCATGTTTGACTGACCTTGTTGTTTGTAGGCATCTGTTCTTATAACTGTTTTGATTAAAATTGTTAGTAAATATTATATATTTAACAAATGGTTCAGTTTTTTGTGTTTCCTGAAAAATCGGACTTGGGTGATTATTTTAAGAAGGCGTCAATATTAGTTTTAATCATATTTACTAAACCTACTGGGATTTTAGACTCATTTCAGTCAAAGAACATTTAGTCTAGATTTAGTCAAACTTTCTTTAGACTTTGACAGCAGGTTGATAGTAATGTTAAACAAATTATAGAGGAGTAGCTACAAAGAGCTGACACATGTTGATGTAAGATGGGTAACTTGATAATGCCAAAGATCACATAAAATTTTATTTTTTTAAAGCAGATTGGTAAATATTCCTATTGACCCAGATGCAGCTACAACATCTAAAATGAGAAATAATATGTTTTTGTTATATTTTTTACTGTGTTTCAGACAGGAATGTTTGCCAGCATGTTCTGCTGCATCGCCGCATTTAGTGCCAACGGCGCCGATGGATGCTCCCTCATTCGGGAGGAGGAGGCGGCACTGTTTGGATTGTAATGTTAAAAGTCTGTGACATGAAAAGAAAGAGACATTTTTTTAATTTAATAAAGTAGATTTCGATTTCATCAGTCAGTGGTTAAGGGCATTGATTTCATGAATAAAACAATGACAATGAATATATTCGGTCTGGTGCCATATCAACCTTTTCTGATACGTATGAACACAGTGAATACAGTGAAGTTATAGATAATATATTATAAATTAATATAAAGGCGCTAAAGCCTTGCTTCTTCTGCAGTAAGTGTATTTTATATTGCTTTCCTTTGAAAATGACATTTATTAAAAGAATCCTTTTTCTCAAGTTAAGTCAAATTTTCCTGCACTGGTTTTGGGGCAGATTTTTGGGGGTGAAACAGATTTGAATCCTCGGCGATGGCTGATTCTAATTTAATAATGTTTGTCGTTCTCAAATACTCAAAGACAGAATTGGCTATGTGGAAAATCCTCTCGCACTGCTCAGAAAAGTCATTTCAGATTCTGAAGAAACCAAACATGTCAGGCTGAATTTCGGGGGAAACGTGTCTACAAAGGATGCACGCGGACATCCAGAATATTCCACCGATGGTCTCAGTTTGAATATTTCACTCGCTATAAACATCATGGAGCTTCAGTGAAGAGCTGGAGGACGAAGACGAACCGCGTCTTGATTCTGTCGGACAGTTCGGACTCATTAACCTTTCCAACATTTTCTATTGTAAATAAATCAGCCTCTGGGTTTTATTTGGGGTTTTTTTGTATTTCTTTTTTTTATAAATCCTGAAGTGAACTGGATTGAACGTCCATGTTGAAACATGTTAATATATATATATAAATATATGAAATATTTATGGTTGTTTCAGCTGTCTGACCTCATTCTATCAACAATCCAAGACGTTTAGATTCAGTAGAGGAAACACACTTCCAAGACCCCGAACCATTAAACATAAGTACAAATAAGTAAAAAGAAGTTTGCTTCATGCTTTATAATGAAAATGTGTCCATGAGCTGCAAAATATGGAGGATCAAATTGCATATTATTTGATATATAATCATATTATTCTAAATCAGTGAAACTTGTCACAAAGACAGCAAATATTTATTGTGAGCTCTGATAGGTTTTATTACTATTAAACACTAAAATGATAAGAAAAATACCAAATAATAATAATTTAGATATAGGCAGACACAAAATAGTTACATACTTTTTTTTAACAGTAAATTAAAATACTATTTTCCACTGTTCACATAAATTACTTCAACAACAATTTTAAATAAATGGAAGTAATTATAATGAACAGCACATATTTACAGCATTGTCCAGTTTACATTTAAGTCGGTTTTCTTTAATTTTGTTGTCAATTAAAAAACATTTTTAAAAAAAATTCAACAAAACAAAAGAATAAATAAAATGTATAAAACACTAAAACCAGAAATTATTTTTAAAAAAAAGAGTAGTTTTAAGATGAAATTGGTTTGATTTATTCTACTTTTTTATTTTATTTGTTCTTATATACAGCACTTTGTGGCGGCCGCGGTTGTTTTTAAATAAAGTTTAGTCGAGTCACCAATGCTAACGAGCTAAAGAGTGTATATCACCAGAAGTGACATGACTCATACTGGGTAAAGAACAGTAATGTGAGTAGGTGGTCAACCACATACTGTAGCTCAACCCAACTGTCCATATACACCTACATGTTACATTAAGGTCCTGCAGCTTCATCTGCAGATCAGACTGCACGTCTTCAGGGACTTTTTGTGATTATGAGTCACTTCTCTCCACTGGTTGTTATTTCTCAGGACCAGAATGACCTCTGAGAAAGACTTGTGGAGCGAGAAGGGGGTGAAGATAGCCTGCCCAGCATGCTGCTCATCTTGGTGCGTTTGATCTATTGCCTGGCACCTCCCCCCCCCACACTCTTAGTCACTCTGCCTGTTCGAGCCACCGGAAACCCATATATTAACCACCAGAATCCACTGGATGTGATTCACCGAGGTAAAAATAACCCCCTTCCCCTCCTCCTCCTCCTCCTCCTCCCACCTTCCTCCTCTCCAGCTTCCCATCTGTCCGTCCACATGTCTCCACCTCCTCCTCCTCCTCCTCTTGGTCTTCCTCGCACCTGCTCGGATCAACACACCTCGGTTTTTCCCGAGGCCTCCTGCTGCGGGGACGCGAGCATCGAGCGGAAAATGGTGTTTCCCGCTTGGCGTGAGGCTTCCCCGATAACTGACGGGATGAAGATAAAGGACTGTGCTGTGTCCCAACTGCTGCACTTACACTTAGTACTTTAAGTACAAAAGTGTGTTCACACCGGGCAAAATTGTATTGTACTGTGTGCACTTACTTGGTCGGCCGGAATTATCCTCGGACACTTTTCTACCCTTCACATCTTAGGTGATGTAGTGGAATATAGTAAAGCAACAAAAAAAAGAAAAAAACAGTAAAACACAATGGTCTTTGAAGTGTGGGCGACTGGGACTACAACGGCCGGTTGTTATAGAAGAGGAAAATAAGTTCCCAGTGGTACGGTTTGATTTGTAACAGTACTACCAGCTCGGATTTTGGAAGTCAATGCACTGAATTGGAGAATCTACTGAGGGATGTGAGTGACTTGAGACACGGGACTGGTTTTAGAGTCACAAAGTGCAACAAAGTCACAAAATGTTGGTTTCTGACATTTTTTCCCTAAACTTCTTGAAAAGCTGGTGTTTTTCGTCCAGGTGAAAATCATTCTAACGTAGCGGCAACAACGTGTTACTGATAATTTCCTGGTGTGAACGAGCTTGAACAATTTTAATATACAAACTACAACAGAAGAAAAACGGATGCAGGTTCTGCAGATATTAAATCCAGCAAATAAATATAAAGTTTCATCTTTGAAGGTAACATATGAAAGCAGTGAAGCATTGGATATTTTCCAGTTCATTAAGTGCTCAAAGAAAAAAAATGCAGGAAAAAATGAAACAAAAACACTGATAAATCCCTGCAAAAAGGTTAAGTATACAGGTAATAGTGAGTTTTTGAGCTAAAATCTATTAGATACTAAACACTTAAGAATGAGAACAAGTGATTTTTAGCCAAAAATAACATTTAACTCATAATTTATGAGCTTTCATTACTTTTTTGCAAGAGAAAAATTGGTCTTTAAAAGGGATTTTAACAAGGAAAATGGCTGGTTCAGTTCAGTATGTGTGTAATATGTTGTATTAGTGGTCCAATATTGAGTAGAATCATCTTTTTTTGGCTTTTTGGATTTTGGCTTTAATAGTTTCTCGTATTTCGGACTTTTTATTTAATTAAAACATTGAAATAAATCAAATGATCTGCTAATGGAATAAGATAATTCAACTTAATATTGGACTGAATGTACTAAACAAGATGTTCTCCCCTGCTGAGATTCTAATTTTTAAAGTGCATAACTTAAAATCCAGGAAAGGTGTAAAATATGGGATCTTTGCTATAACTTAATTTAATCAGGTTTTCACCTTAGAGTACCTCACATATCCTGATAACCTTGGTCCGTGTGTGTGTGTGTGTGTGTGTGTGTGTACTTTATGTATACCTAGTGCTCCACCTGGGCCACCCCAGTCACAAAGTGCAGACATGCCAGCGTTTCGGGCCTTGTGGTTTATGTTTTATGCTCCTGCAGCGTAGCAGGACTCGTCAGACATGCTGCTTTGGATCCACGACAGAAAGAAAGTGGAGAGGGAAACCCAGAACTCCTGGAGACTTGATGCGGCTTCTCCCGAACATCACACAGAGGAAGGACGGCCATGAATGTGTGTGTGTTTTTTTACATTTTTAAATACGTCCAGGCTTCATTCCAATCCCAATTCCATCAAACATTTCCTGCTTAATCATCTGAATCTTGAGCATCTCAGTTTCAATTTCTCTGGAATTTCAGAGCGGTAAGATCTGCATAAAATCCACATACAAAGCGACAGATTTGTTCTTGAGTGACATGTCAGGCAGCAGGTGCCTGTGTTGTTTCCATGGCAACCCGCGCCGTAAACGACAGCGACTGTTTGCGATGTCTGAAGATGTGAACCCAGTCTGACAGACGGCAGAAAGTCAACACTTTTAAATACGGAGTCTTATAAATCAAAGAACCTTCAGTCTGTCCAATATCATAAAAATCCAAAAGCATTGCGAGTCTTTTGTTTGCTGGAAATCTCACTTGTATTTTGCTTCAAAGGATCAAAGTATCAGACCAGATGATTGTGTGAAGTGAATCCGAAGTACACAAATAGAACTCGTCCCACCTGTCCCTAAAGATAAGAGAACTCATTTACAAGATTTCATGCCCCAAAGGAGCCTGAACTTTACCTGCAGGGAAACTTTACTTCACTTTATAAATGGCCCCAAAGACTAATAACAGAGCATAAGAACATATGTCAGGCTTTAATATGTATAATCTATAATAATCACCATGACTTAGCCCATGGTTTCAGGCGGGTCGTCAGGTGACGTACGGGGCTACTCGAAACAGGGTCGTCTCCGCCTTCAACACGGACCATGGCGTGTTCATGCACCATGTTCCTTCCATGTAAATCCAGTAATTGCTGGTATTTAAAGATGCTCAGACTTTGTGACTCGTCGTGACTCGTCGTGACATAAATCGCTGGTTAATCGGTGGCCAGCAGCCTGGTAACAACACATTAAAGTAACTGTTCGGAACCCCGTAGGAGGTGGTAGCATAAAGTACCTGGTATCTGATACTTTGTGCTGTTTATGGTACTAGATACACTTTTCTCAGCAATTCCCCACTGCCCTACCCTGGGCATCTGGGAGTTTATGTCGTAACAACAACTATGTCGTAAATACCACATTACTAGCGACTTAAGGATCTACATATTAACGTTACATCCTGGAAAGTTAGAGAAGGATGGGTAGGAACTCAAAGTGAACCTGCCATCTTGTGTATTACCCAGCCCTCTACAGCCACTTACTCTAAGCATTTCAAAATTGTAATACTTAATTAAAAAACTAATTTTGAATATGATTTTTGGGCCCTACCAGGTACCAGGTGGTACCATTCAGTGGAAACATACCATTTTCAAACCTATCTGGATGGTTTCTAATTGAATTCTGCCAATTCAACTAATTAACATTCCATTGACCAGCAGGAGCCACTATCAACCACTAAAATAATTGGCGATTCCTATGTCCCACCACCATCTATACTCCTGTTCAAGGACAAAGCCAATGGATGTATGGATATCTGGATGGGTGTCTGGGTGTCTAGATGGATGTTTGGGTGTCTGGATGGATGTTTTGGTACTATCCCCTCACCAAAAGAAAAATGAATTAAGAAAAAAACACCACAACCTAGATGTCGTGGCCTTGGGTGAAGGAGAGGAGTCAGGGGAGTCATTCAGCCCTGCAGGGACACGCACATTGATTTCAAAGCCCTTTACCTCAGCGAGATGGAAGAATGGCCTTTGCCAAGGCCAGCAGTGTCTAGGGTGAGGTAGGGGGGGTGGGGGTGGTACGACTGGAGCCTTGGGAAATCAGACCATAATTAAAAGGTCAAAGACCCCCAGAGCAGATGGTAACCAGAAGAGGTGAAGGACAGAGAGAAGAGAGAGGGGGAAACAGGAGACAGATGAGAGGGAGGAAAATTAAGACTGAGAGGGCAGAACGATAAAGAAAACAGGGAATAAGGGAGGAAGAAAGAGGCAAAAGCTGCAGTGGAAGGGATGAAAGAAGGTAGAATGATGCAAGAATGACGGTAAAGTCTAAGAATTAACAGAAGGGATAGGAGACAAAAACATGGGAGCAGTGAGAAGTGGAAAAAAAAGGTCTTTGAAAACAGCACAAAAGAACAAGAAACCAGAAAATAAGAAACAAGACAAGGGGATAAATACAGAAGAGAAAGGTGAGAGGGAAGCAAGTGAAAAAATATTAATCGAAGAAGTGTCTAAAACATGATTCCAGCTTCGGAAAAGTGAATATTTTCTGGTTTCTTTGGTCGTAAAACTGAATATAGCGTCTGCTGTCATCTCTGGGAAACACTGATCCAAATTTAAATATTTAATGACATTTTAAGGAACTAAAGATGAATCGTGAAAATAGTCAGATTAATTGATTATGACAGGAATTGCCTGAAAAAATGCTCTATATCATAGATTTGATTGAACGTTGACATTTTGGAGTAAAGAAAGGAGGAAAAAAGTAAAAATCCTGGTGCTGCAGTTTATTTATGTAGCCTCCGAAGGAAACTTCCTGAAGCTGACCAATCAGGACAGAGCGGACTCATCAGGGGGCGGGCCTTAAAGAGACAGGCACTAAAACAGCATGTTTCAGACAGAGACTGAACTGAGGGTTCAGTATAAGACCAATAAGAATCTTTTCATTGGAAATGTGGCATATTTGATCGTATTGATCCTTATTTATATCATTAATATAATTGTATTGATACTTTGCTGATATGTTAATAGTTTTAGTTGCATTTTATGTTTATCGCTATTATATTATTTAACATTTTAATTGTCTCATTTGTCTTTATTCGCTTTCATTATCCACCCTTTTTCTTTTCTCTGGAAATTATTATTAAAATGATCATTTTCTAAATATCTGAAAAGTTTCACCTTCATCATAAAGTTTAAAGAGTCTCGTGGGACGAATCACCGGGGTCGTCAGGGCTCAGTGGCATCGATATTCACGTTTCTCCTGGGTCTAAACCCGTCACTTCAGAGCCCGACACGTTCCATCCTTGACAGGTGTGTGTGTCGAAGGGCATCAAAGCTCGTCTTCCTCCGCTCTCACACACACACACACACCCTCGCCCGCCCTCCACCGTGGCTCTAATCTCCTCCACATGTCTGACTCCTCAACACTATGTCAGCTCTAATTGGTCATTACAGCAGCTGGTGTAACGTAGCCCGGGCTGAACTTTTTAGCCTCGCCGATTAGCCGACATTAGCCTCATCATCCAAATCAGCTCTTGTGAAGGTAAAAAGGCTGCGTCCGTGTGTGGGAAGTGTTTCGACCTTCCGTCCAGCGCCGTGTGACTCTGCTGAGGAAGCGATCACAAGTTGGTTATAATTCACTTTAAACTGAAAGTGCTACCTACTTATACTTCCAGCTGTTGCCAGTGTATTTTCATAAGGGGGCAACGACCACCTGTTCTTTACATTATTAACCCTGACACAAAAACACTTCATTTGCAATTCATCTGTGTGTAGCTAAGGCCTGAACTACACACAGAATGCTTCTTTGGCTGCCTAGCAACAAGCCACCTGATCGGACAGGTTACTATTATGTTTGAAGTGTATCTGTATTTATTTGTCTCAGCTCTCGATAGGTCAGATTCAGATTATTTTACAGGCTCGACATCAGAAGGGTTTTCAGGAGGTTATCCTTTGTCGGTTGAAAGCAAAAAGTTTGGAAATTTTCCTAAAACTACAAAATAAGATAATTTGTTTAGTTTTTTTTTATGCATTTAATTAAGTTTAATCGCTTGCAGATGCTCGGGCCAAAAAAAGCATTTCCACCACTTTGGGAGATTTTACTGCAGAAGCAGGACTGAAATAAAAAGCATGGAGTTTTTTTTTTTTGTTTTTTTTTGGCACTGAACTTAAAAGCATGACATAATCAGTGGAGTTACTGAAACTCGCTGCTTTTCAAACACAGCAGGCTGTTGTAGTCCAGGAAGTACCAAGACAAATTCCAGCTACGGCAGCCTCCATGTGCCAAAAAACATTCAGATGATATTAATATGAAGCCAAGGTGATTCTAAAGCTCTGCTTTTTGAGTATATAGCTTTGAGAAAGGTAGGTAGCAAATTATGTATAATAGCAAAGGTCTATTATATATATATATATATATATATATATATATATATATATATATATATATAAAATTTTATTATTTTTTTTTTAGATTTTTTTTTTTTTTTTTCTTGATGGGAAATGACAGACATCTCCCAGAAGATATGACAATATACAAGAGGCATCTTTGTGGAAAAAAAGAAAATATTGAGGTTCCCATTCAACAAACATTGAATTTAAAATAAGTAAATTTAATTTAATAGCTGCTGTCACCGTGACAACCTCGGACACTTTTGGCTGAAAGTTTCCAGTTAGCACGGTCACTTTTTATTTTAAAACACCAGCAGCGTTTGCTTTTCTCTCAGGACAAGGACCACAGACACAATCATTTAACATTTGTTAATCATAAATTAACAAAATCCAAAACTACCATAAAAACACTGACCCAGTAGAACATGGCCGCTCTGGCCGGTGTAAAGTAGCAGCAGCTAGCATACAACTCCCTTTTGTGATGAAGCGTTTTTGAAAAAAAAAAAAAGCAATTTCGTGCCACTATCCTCAAAATCATGACTTTTTCCAGGTAAAATGTGCTCTTGGGTCTTGAAAAACATTTTGAATCCTTACTCTTTTAAAATGGCATTTTATAGACAAGATTACATTTGCATTTTGTAAAAAAATTGAACCTGAAATATGCTCTTCAAAGACTCACTGCTCCAATCTTCTTAAACACGCTGCTCATTTGCAGTTGCTTTCAGCAGAGATTAGTTATCCTGCTTCAGTTCTGAGAATTCAGTTTGATTGGAAATCTGATGTGGCCCTAAAATTAGAGGGTTTTTTTCAAATTTCCTCATCAACATACACACTCATCACCTGAGGTGCCATTAGAAGCGCAGCATGAACAGATGCGTAAGGTCTTTTAGCGTTTGCATAGGAAAGCATTGATCCTGGAGCCTCTGTGGTTAGACGCTCCGCTGGATATTTGAGCGAACGGCCGCCGGAGACTTTGCACTGAGCTTTTTTGACCTTTACGTGACATTTCAGGTCGGTTGCATAATTAGATGCGGTGGATCCTCCTGCCAATACAGAACAACACGGCAGAACCGTTGTCACATAAATCCAAGACGACCTGGAGGCCTGAATCCAGATCTTACTGCGATTCAGCTTTAAGCCTCAGGTCTTGATTTAAAAGTGAAGGAAGCATGTGGAAGCGAGCAGAAAGAAGCTTGTTCCTACTACATGAAACTGCAGAAAAGCCATATTTTTTTTGCTCATGGGAATTGTGGTTTTAAAGGAAATGTGACCTGAGCAGTGGCATGGACCAGTGCAGCAGAATCCTCCTGATCCTGGGAGATTTTCGCCATGTGTTGTGTGAAGGTCAACTCGGGGTTAGTTCGAGGACTAACAGAAGATATAATATTGTGGTAATAACAGAAGAATCACAGCTGAAGATTGGAGACCCTAGACAAAAAGAATTCCAAGCTTTAACCTACTAAAATACAACACAGACATGCTGCTGTACTATATATGTGCAGTAAAAATAATGTAACAATGTCGTTTTAGGTCAGTGTGACTCATATATACTTTAATAATAGTTCAGTTTATTTGTATACTTTATGACCGTTACCTTTATATCATAAATTTAGCCCATGATCATCAACTAGCTAGCATACATTTCATTCTTGTTAGCATGATTTATGTAGAAATTCAGCCACTGTTTTTAAAACAATCCCTATCAAATTGTATATCAGTAGAAAGCTTATTTTATGTACTACAATGCTATGCAGTCCATATATAGAGATTCCCATTATAGTAATAGATAATAGATTTCATTAAAAATAATCTGTGAATTAGTGTTACAAATACCTTAATTTCATTATTTTAGCCCATGAACGTCAACTACAGCTAGCATGAATTTAATTCTTGCTACCATGATTAAATTTAACAACCATTTTAAAACAAGCTATATCTAATTATATATTATTGTAAAGCTTTTATTATTGTGTACAATGCTATGGAGTTCATATGTGGATATGTCCATAATTATAGATAATAGATTTCATGAAAAATATACTGTTAAATAATGTTTCAAGTATCTTTATTTCATCATTGTAGCTCTTGAACATCAACTACAGCTAGCATAGCCTATCATAGCTACACATTCATGTTAGCATGTTTTATGTAGAAAATTCAACTACTTTTTTAAAAAAAAAAAACAATCACTATCAAATTACTAGTTACTTTTATGGTGTACAATACTATGCCGTCCCTATATGGACATTTCCATAATATTAATAGATGAAAAACAAATAAGAACACATTTAATATATAAAATATTCACCTCATTTGTACGTTATATATAATTTGTTGATGAATAAAATTATGATTAGGAGTAAAGGAACAAAAAATGCCCTATTCATAATTTAGAAAACTTGTAATACAAAAAAAAAAATGTTTTTCTATGTTTACTTTCATTATGTCAAGTTTCATTATGGTAGGAGCAAAGGAAGAAAATGACCCTATTCTGGAATGGTGCCTTATACACAACCCCAGTGTGAGTTCAGTGATGTAATGTAGTAGTAGCGAGCTCAGATCTACTCTGCTGTTCTGGGTCATGTCTGCTCTACTCTCTCCTGCCCTAAAGGAGGTTTTAAAAACACGAGAATGTTCCTTGACCTGACGAAAATGTGACGCGGCTGACTCCGCAGAACAAAGCGTCTGACGTGGCGTCTGAAGCTCGCTCCCACCGGGCTGCAGCGGCACGACTCCCACAACACAAACGACAAATGAAACGGAGACGAGATCAGTAATGATGCCTCCCAGTGAGCAGCCGCACTCAACCAATGCCTCCTCCTGTGTGTGTGTGTGTGTGTGTATAGCTGATAATGTACTAACATCCAGTTCAAATGTATTAAAACGTCTCAATGGAGACAAAAAGACGTTAATGTGCTCAAATAAATTGGCACATGATTTTCTTTTCCTAATGATGTTATTACATTAAGTAGCTATTCATTAACTTAACGGGGTTATTATATTTCTGGCTCATTCACATGACTGATTCATTTCAACCATGTGAACTAGTTTTTTTTTTATTATATCTTTACAGTTTGTGAATTTATCAGCAGAATATTTTTCTTTCTGCAGCTGGAACAGTGTGAGTGTTTCTGCCTGTGACCTGTAGCGCTGTACCTCAGCCGTCCTGTTGTGACCGATGGTGAAACTGACCAGTATAGTGGCCCCCAAAGGACAAAACACATCAATGATGGAAGCCATCTAAGCAGGTACAGAGGCCCCAATTGAGAATTTTTTTTGGTTTGACCTTTTTAATCAAGTCAAATGGAGTTTAGTTGAGTAGTTCCTAATAATTTTACCTAAAAACATATAAAGTTTGAAAAATATTGGTCCAAGCACAGAACCTTGTGGAACTCCATGTCTAACTTTTGTACAGATACAGGAAAATTGTTAACATAAACAACTTGGAAACAATCTAACAGATAGGATGTAAACTATCTTAAAGTTTAGTAATTGTTTTATGAATGTGCAACTGTAGGTATGAGTTATTTTATTCCCTTCTTTTTTCTCATTTTTATTTTTTTTTTTTTTTTTACATATTATATTGATTAGTTGTCATATTTGGTATGATTTTGCCCTTAATTCATTTTACCCAATATCATTTTTATCCTTAATTATCTAGTATGATTTGAATTTTAGTCTTCAAAGACCCCTTAAAATTAGATGTCGAGGAAAAGACTCTCCCAAGGGATTTTTTCCTTAAAAAGAATTTCAATGAAATTATTCCATCATCAATGGAGATCAAGAAAATGTGCAAATATTTGCAAATCATAGCTTCTCAAGCTTGAATACTTTCTAAATCAAAGTGGAAGTTAAATGAAATTAGATTTCATATATCCCCAAAATAAATTATTATGTTCTGCGTGTTATTTTTTCCATGGACAAATTGAACAATTTGTAGTAGTCTCCTTGTTTTCATTTCTGTCTTTATTTAAAATCAGGAGAATTACAAAAAAACATCCATGTAAAAAATAATCCATCAGTTGTTTTCTCTATGTGTGTGTGTGTGTGTGTGTGTGTGTGTGTGTGATCCAGTGAGCCTGCTGCTAAGCTGTTAAAACTCATCCACAGCTTCTCATAATGCTCAGCATCCTGTTTATTAGCACATTGTGCCCCAACAAAATCCCTACAATCCCCTGGGATTCTGTAATCACAATCAGCTGTTACTTCCTCTGCTTGAGAGCCTTGAACGCTCTGCCGCTGATAACTGACCTGTGTCGTGTGATGCTACTTGTTTAGCGGCTGCTTTGGTGGAACTGCATGCAGCAGATTTAAAGCATGAGCAGGAAGGGTAATTGATTTTTTCAGTGTTGCCATGGGTAACAAATCTGTAGGCCTACCCTGCATATGCAGCGGAACATCTGTGGAGTCTCTGCTACATCAGGTAAATCACAGCTCTTCTTCACTGTGATTTTATCAGTCAGTCATTCAATCAAACTGGGGACAACTAGACACAACTAGTGACAACTGGACACAACTAGTGACTAATGGACCAAACTGGGGACAACTGGGGACAACTGGACACAACTAGTGACAACTGGACACAACTAGTGATTAATGGACCAAACTGGGGACAACTGGGGACAACTAGTGATTAATGGACCAAACTGGGGACAACTGGACACAACTAGTGACAACTGGACACAACTAGTGACAACTGGACACAACTAGTGACTAATGGACCAAACTGGGGACAACTGGACACAACTAGTGACAACTGGACACAACTAGTGACAACTGGACACAACTAGTGATTAATGGACCAACTGGTGACTACTGGACACAGAGTGACTGCTGGATATAACTGATGACTATTGGACACTACTATTAACTTCTGGACAGAAAGATGGACTACTAAAGACAAATGGTGACAAGTGGAGATTGTTGGACACAACTACTGACAACTAGACACAACTGGTTACTGCTGGACAAATCAAGTGACTACAGGAGATAACTGGTGACTACTGCTGATTGCTGGACACAACTGAACCGGACAAACCTAGTGACCACTGGACACAAATAGTGACTGCTGGCGAGAACAGGTGACTGCTGGACACAACCATTGACTACTGGAGGCAATCGGTGACTATTGTAAATACTAATGACTGCTGGAGATAACTAGCACCTAATGGGGGATTTTCACTATAATAACTGTTAGTATATATTTGTTAAATACAGTAAATAACGGTTCTTCAGTGATTGCTATATCTCAAGCAACTTGAAAAGCAACAGCATCCCAAGCAACAGAAATTAACTGTGGACCTTGATAAATGAGTTCTATGTGAAACCAATGAATGAAGCCCAAACTCTCATCTCTCAGTATTCCCTGCGTCGTTATCCGGCCTGTTACTTTTGCAGAATTTGTGTAGATGGTAGTGGTTAATTTTTCAGTTCTTTTAAAGGGCAATTTTGAGTTGTGACTCATTAAATGCTGCGGTGGTTCAAACATGGGTCAAGTTGGGTCATGTGCTGACTTTTTCTACCTGAATAACACTGCAATCTGAACAATTTTCCATTTATTGAACTGCAGCTGCTTTATTTTACATTCTAGATTCTGAAGCCTCTTCATCTCCATTTCCCTCCATACTTGAAGTGCGCTCAAGGAGGCAGAATCGATAAGAGATCAGAGCTTCCAGGAGGATTCGGTGTGTTTCATGGAAAGGTCAGGTCATCCATATTTAGTGATGTGAGCAACACTCCTGCAATGCACACAGACAGATTTATACATCCACAGGTACAATAATGCTTGTGCACTAATGTTCGCTGGTTGATAGATGTCTCTATCATGGGGCAGTGATGGGTTTCTGTAGAAATGGATATGACTTAATACGGAGGAGATGACTGAAAACAAATCTATCATCCAGGCAGCAGGGCTGTTTGTTACTGCTGCCGTCACTGCCGCTGCTGAGGTGAACAATATTTGGAATTAATTTTATCGTTTAATTTATGGAACTGAGTTAAAACAGGCTATACATCTATTTTGTACAGAACAGCCATATCTCTTGCAAATTCAATCATGTGCAACTTCTTGGCAACAGCAGTAGCACTTATGGGAAAATGTAATGCTGCAGAGATTATGTTTTTTTGTGAAAGATACCTCCATTAACTTCACCATACTATCCATTTACTGCTTGGTAGTATCTACAATTGGCTGATTAGAACTAAGGAAACGAATAGAATATTTTCCAGGCTTAACTCACCAAAACATAACTGGAGACCATGAGTAATCCTGCTTTCTGGGTTAATGAATTATCAAAATAGCTAGTGATTAGTATTTGGCAACTAATCGATTAATCGACTAACCATTGCAGGTATAGTTGGTTAACAGCAGCTTAAGTAGCCAATGTCAACTTCCATCAGCTTCTGTGTTAGGGAAAAATAGTAAAATGTATAATAAAATATAGATATTAAGATTCAAAATACACCACATTAAAGAATCAATAGCAAAAAAGACTGCACCCATGGTTTTCCAACTTGAAATGTTAACAGACGCTTCAAACAGAAGCTCTGGACTTAATGCACTCTTGAGACCCCCAGACTCCTGAACATGAGTCTGTAAGGGAGAGACTTAATGCCCTTGTCTGGCCTCCACAGCCAATTTAGTCTCTGAAAACTGGAGACAAATGGTGACTGCTGGAGACAACTAGGGACTACAGGAGACAACTAGTGACTACAGGAGACAACTGGGGACTGCTGGAGACAACTGGTGACTGCTGGAGACAACTAGGGACTGCTGGAGACAACTAGGGACTGCTGGAGACAACTGGTGACTGCTGGAGACAACTAGGGACTACTGGAGACAACTAGGGACTACTGGAGACAACTATTGACTACTGGAGACAACTGGTGACTACTGGAGACAACTGGTGACTACTGGAGACAACTGGTGACTACTGGAGACAACTAGTGACTACTGGAGACAACTAGTGACTACTGGAGACAACTAGGGATTACTGGTGGACTATTTTTCTTAACTAAATCAATTAATCAACCAATTGTTGCTGCACTAATTGGTTAACAAGACAACTACGAGCTACAAGAAACAACTAGTGACTTCTGAAGTACTAAATACAGGAAACTGGTGACTACTGGTGACAACTACAGACCATCTGTGGCCCAATTGATAAGCTTGTGTCTGGTTATTTGGACTATTTTTCTTAACTAATTAATTAATTGGCCAATTGTTGCTGAGCTGATTGCTTAACTGCATCCTAACAAGGCTATAATAGAATATAGATATGAAACATTTAAGATTCAGGAGGGAAAAAAAGACTGAGCCCTCCGCCTTTCTAACTTGAAATGTTAACAGACACTTCAAACAGAAGTGGATTTAATGGACCCTTGAGCCCTTGGGCCCCTGAGCCTGTAAGAGAGAGACTAAATGCCCTTGTCTGACCTGTATAGGGCATTTAGTCCGTCTCACCAGAGGTGCCTACTGAAAGGTCCCATATTGTATAGGCTACTGTTCCTCGGTTTGCAATTCTGATATCCCTATGAAGATATCTCAATCTCTGTCTTATTCATTTTTAGGAGCGTGTCGTCCGATTTGCTGATTTGAGTGGCTTTGAATGAGAGGTGGTTGGTGACTGTATAGCTGTGACATCACAACTTCACCTTCACAAACAAGGACAAATGTGTTCCAGATAAATAACAACGGTCAACATTACAGCAAAAAAAAAAAATAAGTCAAGTTGTTTATGAATTGTGAATAAATCCCAGGTTGGTTCCAGAGAAAATAAAATTCCAATACAACATAAACAGTGTTTATATCATTGAGGAAATGAATAAAAAAAAAAAGTCCTAAACAAACCATGACAATAACTTGGAGAACAATAAAAACTTCTCAATCTCAGGACATTTATGCAGACGTTCAGCCCGTAAAAATGGCACAATTCATCACCCAGCACAAAGCAATTCACAGCATCTTCCCGCGGTTCCACCGTTTCAGCTCCATTGAACCGATCAGTCAACGAACATCTGCTTCCAACAGGAGTCAACAAACATTACAGCCCCTTCAACAAACATTACAGCCCCTTCAGACTTATATGAATCCCTATGAATTATTCAAACCCGGTCTGATCACGCGCCAACGGAACTCGCCATAACTGAGACATTACGTTTTCACGGTGAAAGATAAATCAGGATCTGCATCAAATTTGATCTATTCTCTCCTGCAGTCTGAGCTCAGCCACTGACCTTTTTAAAACATCAACCCCAGGCAGCACGAACTCATGTCCTTTTCACGATGTTACAGTAACATTCAGCGTCAGAATAATCCACCGGCACCAGATAGACAATGGGAAGGTTTGACAGGAGGTTATTCCGCTCTACTGAACAGGAAACCACCATTATTAGGAAGTTAGGGTTCTTATCCTCAACAAATCTCCTGTTTGGATCCAAACCAACAATGAATTGATCTACTAGCAAATAACGTGTGCGAGCTCCGTTGTCCAGAAACTGTTAAAAATACATCGGTGAGTCACAGCGATCCACTGGTTCCTTTGTCCATTAAAACTATGATTATCACAGCTTGCTTAGAAACAGCTCTGAAGAGTAAAAATAGGAAATGTAATGATGTACTGGAGCTGCTGAAGCAAACAGTTAACACGATCCAGGCATACACATGATGAATCAGAAAAATTCTATTCAAATCTCTTGATCCCATTCCTGCTCCTCAGAGGATGAACCTTGTAGATTTGTTTAAAAAAAAAAAATCCTCTAGACCTTTCCTCTAGCACCACCTTCAGGACAAACTTCATATTAATATCGCCAATTCTGGTGATACCCGTGTTTCCCTTTTAACTAATTATTCTAATATACTAAATGCATCAGCACTAGGACTGAAAAATGCAGAGAAAATATGTAAAGAAATACATAGTACACTGGTTATGGTACGATATATATTATTATATTATATATATATATATATTCATATTTGATTAAGTCTTTAGAATAAAACTGCACTGAATAAAATGAAGTCTTGGGGAGAATGAGGAGAAACTATCTTGTATTTCATACAATTAGTCCAATATTGAGTAAAATTATTTAAAATTATATTTTCAATTGTCCTATTCCCTTGACAGACAATACGTTTTAATACGTTTTTCAAAACTTATTAAATAAAAAGTCCATTAGATTAAGATAAAAAGTTAAATATTAAATTTACCAAAACCAACAAAAAAATTGAAATAAGCTAAATTATCTCCCAAGATCAGAATCATATTTTAAGATAATTCTACCGTATTGGATTAAGTGTACCAAAGATATATCAAGATATTTTCACTTGTTAAGATTACATTTTTTTTGCAGTGTGTGTAGACATTTTGTGTTTAACCAGTAATGCACCACCAGCAGCTGATTGCCCACTAAACAACAACAGATAAAAAACCATAGGCAGCAGTTTCATCTTGCTTATCTTGCGTATTGTTACAGCAAGAGAAAATAACCACTTCTTTAAACAGCTTTCTTTTCTAAAACAAGCCTTTACTGCAGGATTAAACCCTCATTTTTACCCTGGGATGGCTATTTGTGTTATTTCTTTTTCTCATTCGAGGAAAGCTCCTCGCTGCCCTGAGGCTTCCCTGCTTTCTGTACGGCATCAAACAAGACTCCGTCCTCACTCAGAGCCATTAACACTAGATATAATATAAAATCCCTTCATTGTAGCCAAGCAGGATATCAATATGGTTCCCTCAATTATCGACATCATGCAGCATGCAGCCGACAGCGACGGAGGAGGTTTGACTCCCCTCGAACCTCCGTCCACTTGCCTCTGCCAACTTGTGGTTTTCTGCAGGACGAGCGGTGCAGGAAAGATGATGGAGGATTCCTAATCATTAGCCTCCTCTTGCTGTTTCCTACTGCAGGGGATGGCATCCCCAGGCAGAAGTTGATAGGAGCCGTGGCCTGATTGTGGTGTTGAATTTTTAAAAGGCAGAAACATTCTGTGATGGGGCATTTAATGATTGAAGGCCGTAACTTCAATAAGCCTGAAGAGAATGTCCTGTTTCATCCAGATGTAGTTTGAATGTGGCGTTTCAGCTAGAGACAAATAGTGACTAATGGAGATAACTAGTAACTACCGAAGACAACTAATAACTACTGGAAATAACTAGTGACTACTGAGGACTACTAGGGAAGACTGGGGATGAATAGCTGCTACTGGAGATGACTAGAGAATACTGAGGATGACTAGTGACTACTGGAGATAACTAGAGAATACTGAGGATGACTAGTGACTACTGGAAATAACTAGACAATACTGAGGATGACTAGTGACTACTGGACATGACTAGAGAATACTGAGGATGACTAGTGACTACTGGACATGACTAGACAATACTGAGGATGACTAGTGACTACTGGAGATAACTAGACAATACTAAGGATGACTAGTGACTACTGAGGACTACTAGGAACTACTCAGGACAACTAGTGACTACTGAGTACTACTAGGAAAGACTGGGGATGAATAGCTGCTACTGGACATGACTAGAGAATACTGAGGATGACTAGTGACTACTGGAAATAACTAGACAATACTGAGGATGACTAGTGACTACTGGACATGACTAGACAATACTGAGGATGACTAGTGACTACTGGACATGACTAGACAATACTGAGGATGACTAGTGACTACTGGAGATGACTAGACAATACTGAGGATGACTAGTGACTACTGAGTACTACTAGGGAAGACTGGGGATGAATAGCTGCTACTGGACATGACTAGAGAATACTGAGGATGACTAGTGACTACTGAGGACTACTAGGAACTACTCAGGACAACTAGTGACTACTGAGTACTACTAGGGAAGACTGGGGATGAATAGCTGCTACTGGAGATGACTAGAGAATACTGAGGATGACTAGTGACTACTGGAGATAACTAGACAATACTGAGGATGACTAGTGACTACTGGAGATGACTAGACAATACTGAGGATGACTAGTGAATACTGAGTACTACTAGGGAAGACTTAGGATAACTAGTGAATACCAAGGACTACTGGACATGACTAAAGAATACTGAGAATTACTAGTGATTGAGGAGTATTAGGGACTACTGAGAACTACTAAGGATTACTGAAGATGACTAGTGACTAGGACAACTAGGGACTACTGGAGACAACTATTGATGACTAGAGATGATTAGTGACTACTGGAGTTATCTAGTGACTACTGATGACTACTAGTGACTAGTGACTACTAGAGATGATGAGTGACTATTGAGGAAACTAATAAATACTGGAGTTATCTAGTGACTACTGAGGACTACGAGTGATGACTAGAAACGACTAGTGACTACTGAAGATGACTAGTACCTAATAAGGAAACTAGTAGCAGCCATGTTGAAAATAGTCATCAAAACCTGTTAAGAGGTTTCATTAAAAGCACATTGATTATTGTATTAAAGGTGTTTAGTTTATTATTAGTATTATTCAATGAAATACACATGTTCCAATTTGACCAGACGGCTCTCTGTTCTTTATCACCAACAAGTAGTAACGCCTCAAGCCTCTCCATGAAAACTATTATTTGAATTTTTTAAAGCGTCAATGATTGTGTGAAAACTCAGATATTCAGTTTACTATTCTGTCTGAAACAGAAAAGCTCCCTAAAACCTCTAACTGAATATTTTATGTTTTGTATTCCTGTCTCATTTTACTATCATTTATGTATTTTACTTTATGATTATGCAACATTTTACTTTACATGTGCTGATATTCTGTATCTTTGTATGTTTAATAAAAAATAATTAAAGCAAAAAAAAAAAAAAATCATGAACATGAAACATCTTTACATCTTGATTTTGGCAGAAAACAAAATCAAAACCCTACAAAATAAAACACTGCTCCCTCAACTTCTACAGGAAAAGGCCAATAATCTATAAGAACCCATTAAATCAGAAATATTTCATTAAAAGCTGCTGTTTTAGGAAACACAGACTCCTCCATAATCAACCAATCAAGTCCTGCAGGAACTCATCTGAACACACAGCTGGCCCCATTATTCCAAATCAAAATTCAAACCACACACACACACACACACACTCGCCGGAATATGTGCTCATACACGCGCACACACCTACACACAGGCAGAAAAAGGCTTTATTGATCCTCTCTTCATCCTACGCGGTAACATTATTTCCGAGCCTCGTCATACTATTATCAGAGATGAAAAAAAAAAAAAAACAAACAAAGAAAGATTGAATGCAGGGGGCACGGCGCCTGACCGCACGCCCACCACGACACGCGCTGACAGGAGGAAGAGGAGGAGGACGGAGGAGGGAGGGAGGCGGATTTCAGATGGAGGAGAGAATTAGCTGGGAGGAGATTTAGGAGGCAGAAAAAAAGCGAGAGAGCGGAGGAGGATAGAAGGTGCTGAGTAAAGCAAGAGGAGAGGAATGGATGTGCTATAGCTCCTCTATAGTGAAACTCACAGTCTACATGATGGTATTTAAGGCCAATTCAACACCTGGTTACTATATTCACGTCTATCCTTTCTAGTGGATTCAAACCATTTATGTCATTTAAGATCACAATGAACATAGTTTAAATACACCCTGGGCCTTCCAAAATAAAAGTGTCCCTAGGATTTTATAGTAGGGGAGACTGAGATCTATAGTGTGTATCATGGTTTGAGAGATTTTGCACAAATATTCATCAAATGGGATGATCTCAAGCAAACTGTTTTACAACCATACCAGGTCTCCCCTACTTTATAATGTAGTTTATCATCATATTACAGTTTGAAACTCGTCCTGCATTGACGTGAAAAAGTCCCGTTTCCGCTTGTTGGTGCTTTCAAGGACATTCCGGCATTTCATAACTCGAGAGCTTTCTGTCACAAAAAAAAAAAAAAAATAAGTAAACCAACCACGAGGAAAAACCACGAAGGAGATGCTGTTCTCTGATGGGTCAGCAGGTTTATTTTTATAAAGACAAATTTAAGCCAGGAGCAGCCTGGGAGACGATAAAACGACTGACGGCCATATTTAGAAACTGTGACATTGTATATCCCAAAAAAAAAAAAAAGACACGACAACGCTCTGATTCAGTTCAAATGTACCAAAAATATTATGTCGTCTCAGCTCGTAGTTCTCGAGACCATCTTTTTGTGGTCACGGTCTTGTCACGGGCTCTTAGTCTCTCGGTCTCGCAATGTCTCGAACTGGCAGAGCGATCGAGGAGGGATTTGGCAGGAATGCTTCATTTATGTTTTCCTTGGATAGCATTATTGGTGATATCGCAGTAGGTTAGATGTAACCCAAGTCTCTTGAATTGTTTTGGATAGAACTCATTGATAGAACGAAACAGGAAAATTGTGTTTTTTGTTGATTTTTTTCGTCTTGGTATTGAGCTCAACTGGTCTTGATCTTGGTCTTGATAGTGTCTTGGTCTCAGTTTAAGTGTTCTTGACTACAAGTCTGTTTCCAAAATGTCTGTTTGCCAGGTACAGAGGAATAGTTGCGTAGAAATAGTCCCACCAGTAGGAGCGGTAGGACCTTGATCGATTCTGTAACTGAAACTCAAACTTGCTTCATCAGTCAGATGAAGGTTAGATCACGTTCCCACTGTCTCTCAAGGGTTTCTATGCGGGTGATGCTGTCCGTCGTTTTTCAGTGAAATAAACATCAAAAATGACGATTACTAAAAAAAGTAATTGAACCCAATAAACCTAAAAGCCTGTTCTAGGAACCGGACTCAAGTCTTCACTCACATACTGTAGCATCCTCATCACTGCAACCTACAGTACTGTGCAAAGGTTGGAGGCAGTTTAGATTCTTATCCGAATGCAACACCATCAGGAGATGTCCGATCGGTCAGAGATTAATGCTGTAGTCATGACAACCGGACCAAACATATGAGGGGTCAAAGACAGTTTTCATTCATGCCCTCTCACTCACATACATTCTCTTCTCACATTCACTTTCATATTTCTACATTTTCACTCACATCATATTTACAACAACTATGCTATTGGGCCATTTAAGCAATCAAATTTCAAAATAAAAGCATAAAACCTGTCTCATATTGCTTAAAGAGTAAGCAAAGCAGAGAAGTGAAGCTTGGATTGTAACAGGGTAAATAAAAAAAAAAAAAGACAAAAAATGTATGATATTGTCAAAAATATCACATCGGGATATTGCGATACATTGATCCAAGTCTACACTAAGAAGACGACAAACCATCAGCTGCCAAGGACTCTGCAGGAAAAAAAAAAAAAAAAAAGTACTCACAGAAAGAAGATGACGCCACCAGGAGCTGATATCAACAGATTCCCTCAGACGACAGAAGCCACTTTAAATCTGGCGGTGGCACAGAGTGTATGATCCACAAGGACAGGGCGCAGGGGAAATGGCGACAAGTGGAGTTAAAAAGTGGAGGCCAAGCTTTCAGGGGACTGCTGACTCCAGATTTGGTCCATTTGCTGTCTCTCAGTCAGTGTTTTTTTTTTTGCTTTTATCTCAGGCTCGATGCGGCGATCGTGGAGGCTGCGGGGGAAACTTTTAGATGTAACATGTCCACGCTCGGGAGAAAAAGACAGGAAACGGGGAGGTAATCGCCGATAAAAGCGCGTTTGTTGCTGCAACCGGACTAGGAAAATTCCCATGCGAGGCTTGTTTCTTTTTGTATATTTCTTTTAGTCCGGAGGAGCATCTGCTGCTTACGGGCCTCTGGAAACTGATCTGGTTTGTTTAAGAGATGAAGAAAAACCACACGTAGGGACTCGGCTACAGGCAGGCAGAGATAATGGCGTGTATCTGAAGCACCTGCTCCCTCTTCCTGTCTGCTTTCCACCTGACTGCCAAGATTAAGACATATAATCAAATTCTCTTAATTGGCCCTGATCGTTGTCCAACTTCCCGTCTCCCCCCCCTTTCCGTCTGTTGCTCGCTCAGGGGAGTAACGGCGAGCCCTGCGGCGGCTGGAGCTCGGCTGTCAGTCAAGACTCGGGGCTCTTACAGGGGAGTCTACCTGCCGACCCGCAGCTAGTTGTTATCTCTGCTGTGTCCCGCCGCCCTGATCCCGCCATATTCCCGTCGCCTCCCCGCCCTCTGCTCCGCCTCCCTGACAGGACGCTTCTCTCCTCGCCGCCCCTCTGTATGTTTCTATCTAATCTCTCCTGCGCTTAATCTCCATCTAGATCTGCCGCTGTTGCTAATTGGTTTCAGGTGTCTCTGGCAGTGGCGGGAAAAGGAGCGTGTAGGTGCGTGAGGGGTGGGGGGGAGGAGGGGGGGAAGTGGGCGGGGAGGGGGGGGGCAAGATTTCACGCCGCCGTTGCCATTAATTAGAAAAGATGATTAGTCAGAACACAAAGATTAAAAGAAGAAAAACAGGAAAGGCTGGGACAATAACCTGGCGGCGCTTTTATATCTCCTGGCTCAGCTTATCGAGCGTTTTCGTGGCCGACGTCGCGCGGCTCGTTAGGGGAAACGTGTCCGGGAGTTTTCCCGCGGCTACATGGCAGACCGAGCCACCCGTCACCTACTGGGACTCGACATCTCGGAGAACCTCGTAGAGAAATACATGCGGAGTCGTCGTCTCTTCTGTTCGTTTGGGTTTTTTTTTTTTTTCTTCCAAATCACATTACATCCACCGCGTCGAGGCCCGAGGTCGGTTTCATTCGTTGTTTTGCATCACAGCAACTACAAAGGGATCCCCCGGAAAAAAAAAAAAAAAAAAAGGCGAAATCTTTCTTCTTTTCCAAATCAAACAAACACGCTCTTCCTTCGAGGTTCAAGTCGCAACATCCGTTAAAAAACACCCAGAATCCTTTTGTATTCTTCTGTTTCTCGTCTTTGGTGTCCTCACCACGGCAGATGCCTTTGAATAGAGGCGGTTGTCATGGCGCCCCCCGGGAAAAGACGATCGGTGAGGTCGCGTAGAGGGGTCAGCGGGATAACCTGGAAGGCTCACATCTGTGGAGATCTGGGAAATGATGCGAGGAGATCTGCAATGAAAAGGAAAGTTTCTGTTTCAGATCCGATTGATACAACACACGTGTGTGAATACCTTGTATACCTCTTCTGCTTATGTTATATTTAGAAAGTCTTTTTTCAAAAGCAATATGCACTGTATATACCTGTACAGACAAAATAATGAATAACAGAACAACAAAAACTAAATTAGGCATGAGTGGAATCCATAAAAAAAAAGAATGATGAGAAGGAAGAATGCGGAGGGAAATAAACCAACCAAATCGCGTGTTCACAATTTGTGTTTAAACATCAGTCGGGTGTCCATCTGAACAGTGAAAGAGGTTTTCCTCCCTTGTGATCATTCCTGCTGTTCGTACTGACATTAAAACATCCTTCAAATGTGTTTTAATGTCAGTGACGGAGGTCAAATTCCACAGTGTCCACACAGTCATTTAAAGGAGATGTAAAGGTCAGAAGAGGAGTAAAATTATGTGGATATCTGACACATTAAAAAAGTTAGAAAGACAAACATGTTGCCAAAAAGTCACAATGATGAGATAAAAAAGGACAAAGTTATAGTCAATGTTCTGCTTGACTAAAAGCATCACAGAAAATGCAGAAACATAAGAGATTTCCTTTCTACCATTGATGTATATAGGCTTCCACGGTCCTGGGCAGAACAGTGCAAGGAGCATGGAGTGCAGTGTGCAGTGCAGTACAGCAAAATAACCTCAATTAGAGCCAGTATCAACAACAATTAGAGACAGTATCAACACTGCTGCTGCAGATGAATTCACAAAACCTGTAAAGTTCTTTAAGCAGGTGTTGTCTCCAACATTAGAAACCCAATTCCACAAAACAGCAAGTATCAAAGGTTTATTAAAGAAACTCAATCTGGATAATAATATCCTGATCAACTATAGGCCAATATCCAACCTGACATTCATTAGTCAGATACTTGAAAAGATTAAGTCCTGTGAAACCAGTTCAGAACTCAGAAGAAAGTATTATGTCAGTCTTGGAGATCATGTGTGTGAGGAACATGACAGCTGCTATGGGGTTCCACAGGGCAGCCGCCTTGGCCCATCGTCGTTCTCGCTATACATGCTGCCACTCTGACATCAGAGAGCACAATGTCTGTTTCCATAGTTACACAGATGATAGGAAGCTGTACATATCCACAGAACCAAATGATACCGTGGCTATAAACTCCATCCCCAACTATCTGCTGGCAATAAATAAATGGATGAGCAAGATTTTTTTTTCCAAAGATAAACAAGGACAAAACTGAAATGCTGTTAGTCAGCCCTAAAGCAAAAAGAGAAATGTAGTTATCCTCAGAAACAACCAAAGTAAGATCAATAAGATCATTCTTAAACCAAAAAATGATAGAAAAATCATTCATGGTTAATTTCTAACATGAAATATCGGTGTTAAATAGATTATGTAATGCTCTTTAATTGATTTCCAACTCATCCCAAACTCTGCAGCTCGACTATTAACCACAACTAAAAGGAGATCATCACATCAGTTCAGTCTCAGCTGCTCTGCACTGGCTCCCAGTTCAAATCTTTGAATGAAAGCTTAAACCATACCTCTTTATTTTATCATTTAACTAGTTCACAGCAGCTCTCTGCTGCAATGCTAATGTGCTCTGGAGCACTTTAAAAATTATTTACTGTAATGTGTATCGCATTCTTTTAACCATAATAATATATTATTATTCATGTTTTGGGGTCTTTTTTATGTCTGCTGAAGCACTTTGAGCTGCAGCCAATGTATAAAAGGCACCATATAAATAACCTTTACAGTATTTCTGTGCCATGGTGGAAATACAGTAAAAAAAAAAGGAACTTTATCACTAACACTGTAACGCTGAACATTTCTACTAGATTTGACATTTGGATGCTGAAGTTTCAATTAGCATCACATCAACTTTTAAACAAACGTAGCACGGAAGGAAGCGTGTGGATTGTTACGACCCAACCTGCAGGTTTCAGTGACCTCAGCTCTGTCCTACTTGACCCTCAGTTTTCCATGTATAGAAGCAGAGAGCACTCATGTCTGTGTATCCGTCCATTAAGTAGTGCTCGTATTCAGAGTCAAGCCCACACTCGAATACAAAAATGTCAGCTAGGTGCTACATTGTGCTTCCAGATCTCTATAAACATGATTGTTGCCATGACATCAGCAAGACAAAGATGTACTTCACCTGGCAAGTGAAGTGTGCAATGGCAAGGATAAAGAGAGAGATTATTTTTAGGTTGGTTAGTGACAGTGGTGCTACACGTGTTCCAGGACAGTTTTTATGAAACAATATATAAAAGTGTACAAATACATAAAAGAACTAGAGAAAGGCATGAGCTCAGATCTCAGAAATAACCCAAGCAACGTCAACAACCTCAGAAAACAAAAACAAAACCTTAGCAACAACAGCATCATTAGTGACGGCCTTGTCACATCAGGACTCAGAGCTGTCAGGAACTCTTTTTTTATTGTGAAACCTCTCAACAGGCTATGAAACCTTAGCTAAGGAGGCCTAGGTTAGACAGAAGAAAAACTAAAAACACTCCCAGAGGAGGAAAGGAATCTAATAACTATAAAAATGACAAATCAAAATCACTCCAAGGAGGAAAATCAAAAGGGCTAAAAAACATTAACTGAAAACCCCCGGAAAAACATAAAAGGCGAACTGAAACTGAACTGAAAATCACTCACAAGGAGGCAGACAGAAAAAGGCTTACAACAACAAAAAAATCACTCTTGATGAGGTTCAAAAGGCTTACGAGAACACACCGCGGCTATAGCAAGGGCTTTGGTGATCAGACTGAAACACTTCAGCACAGGACAAGGGGAGACGTGGACTATAAAACACATGAGGGTAATGTGGAACAGGTGGAAACAATCAGGGCGGGGCAGACAATCAGACTGGCACAGGAGGAGGAAGGGCAAGTGACCTGAAACGAGAGGAGAGTCGGTCTTTCAAAATAAAATGGGAAGTGACAAGGCAATAACCCAAGGTGAGACAACCTCACCATGGCGTGGCAATCCTCAACACACCTCTATATCGACCTCAGCAACAACCTCCGTAACAACCTCAGCAACGTCAACAACACTCCCAGCAACAACCACAGTAAAAAACCTCAGCAGTGTTACATACAACGAGAATGATAGCTGACTCCAAAGAAGAATATTAGGTAGGTGTATAGTAGGTGTCTTTACAGTAAGCTATGGCTGTGATTACTGCGGCACAAACTTAAAAACACACTGGAATCATCATTAATGAAGGATGAAGAGTGGATCTGTTGGACAGGAACACAATGATTCTGTCTGCAGCTACAAACACTTTCTTTAATCTCTGCTACACTGAGCAGATTCACGCAGCAGCTCAGCTCAGGGAGAGAAATTTGCAGTTTTACTGCTGCAGAGTAACTTATTGCATAATATCTCGTGTAGCGTGTGCCGTGCCGTGACAGCACCAGCAAATCACTGCAAATGTCAACCCGAGTGTCGCTTTTCAGGAAAGAGCCGCAGTGACACAATGTCTTAAAACATGCTCTACTGTTTTGTAACAGGACTTTGAAGGTTTTAGAAGCTAGGCGTGGGTGTGAAAAGTTTCATTAGATCACTAAACTATAGACTTTATGTTATGATGTTCATGTTGAAAATCAGCTCTAGATTTGTGTTTGGGCGTTGCTCCTCACTGAACATAATGAATAGGCTCACTACACACATACACACTATTTATAGGTTTCCATCCAAAGGTAGGGAAAAGTTTCACATACTTATAGTACACAGCGTGTAACGTACAGTGTATTGTACATGTGTAATATACAGTAACATTTTATGTAAAATACAGTGCAATGTACAGTAGAAACTGTAAGATACAGAGTGTAACATACAGGTTGTAACATATAGAATGTGACATATAAAGTGTAACATACAGGCTATAACATACAAGATGTAACATACAGGCTGTAACATATATGCTGTACCATATAGAGTGTAACATACAGAATGTAACATACAGGCTGTAACATATAGAGTGTAACATACAGGCTGTAACATATAGAGTGTAACATACAGGTTGTAACATACAGGCTGTAACATACAGGTTGTAACATACAGGCTGTAACATATAGAGTGTAACATACAGGCTGTAACATACAGGTTGTAACATACAGGCTGTAACATACAGGTTGTAACATACAGGCTGTAACATACAGGTTGTAACATACAGGCTGTAACATATAGAGTGTAACATACAGGTTGTAACATATAGAGTGTAACATACAGGCTGTAACATACAGGCTGTAACATACAGGTTGTAACATACAGGCTGTAACATATAGAGTGTAACATACAGGTTGTAACATATAGAGTGTAACATACAGGTTGTAACATATAGAGTGTAACATACAGGCTGTAACATACAGGCTGTAACATACAGGTTGTAACATACAGGCTGTAACATATAGAGTGTAACATACAGGTTGTAACATATAGAGTGTAACATACAGGCTGTAACATACAGGCTGTAACATACAGGTTGTAACATACAGGTTGTAACATATAGAGTGTTACATGATGTAACATACAGGTTGTAACATATAGAGTGTTACATGATGTAACATACAGGCTGTAACATATAGAGTGTAACATACAGGTTGTAACATATAGAGTGTAACATACAGGTTGTAACATATAGAGTGTAACATACAGGCTGTAACATACAGGCTGTAACATACAGGTTGTAACATACAGGTTGTAACATATAGAGTGTTACATGATGTAACATACAAGATGTAACATATAGTGTAACATACAAGATGTAACATATAGAGTAACATACAGAATGCAACATACAGGCTGTAACATATAGAGTGTAACATACAGGCTGTAACATACAGGCTGTAACATACAGGCTGTAACATACAGGATGTGTAACAAACAGAAACAGTGGTGTAGACAGCAGCTGTAAAGGATCCAGTCCTCCATTTGAAACCATCTATGAAATCAATAATTAATTTGCTTCATTTTGTTAACACAAGGCAGTGTGTCTGATCCCAGGAGTGAAAGCAGAGAGCCGATATTATAACTGATAGAATATTTCTGTAATAAAAACTGTTTACATCCTATTTAAACTCTGTTCTGTTTGTTCCTGGTCATCAGAGACACAAACCATCTGTGACCGAAAACCTTCACCACTACACAAACAGTCCAGACGGGATGCCGTCCCCTCTGAGTGTCGTTAGTCACAGTCAGTGAACCTCATGTTAGTTCATCAGGTCGCTCTGACCGACTCTTAAAGCCACACCGTCATTTATCTGAGCCGCGTCACAGCCGGAAGGTTTCAGCTCCGCTGTTTTCGTGTCCTTGTCACGTTACTTTTTTTTCTGTAAGAAATGAATTGAAGGACACAACTGCAAAAACAATGCTCAAAGGACTACAACGCCATGGCAATGATGGTGGTGACACTGACATGATGGTGGCCTGCATTTCTGACGTCTCTGTACGGCCACTTTGCACCAATGAAAAATACGTTTGTTTTTTTTTCATTTCCAAGAGAAACACTTTAAACTAGGAATTTAGTGTATGTGTCTGTGGAGATATTTATGGAAACACTTCCTCCTCTTACTTTTCATGAAAGCTTGTTTCCACCTATTCCTGTTCTCTGGATATCAGTAGATAATCAGTGTAAATGAACTGTCACAGAAGAAAATGACACAATAGGAAACATTAAAAGAGCTTTAGTCATAGCTAAACGCATGGAACACTTGATGGATAATATGACATCTAATTTTTTTCTTGTTTTTCTTAAATACCTCAAATTTGATTACAATTTTTTCCAAATTTTTATTTTGCATTTCTAAACTCTTGCTTTTCTCATACTTATATTTTCCTGTTTCTTATTTCCATTTTCCAAATTTCGTATTTTTCACATTCTGACGGGGGGTGCCGCTAATTCTAAAACTGTTGCAGGAGAAGACGACGCAACAACATTGATGATATTAAAGGAGTGTTGGTCAAAAGTTCAAATAATGGGAAAAATGATGAAAATACGACATTCCTGTTTGTTTCATTCATTTGAGGAACATCACATTTCCAAATTCAACCTTGACATTTTACTGATATCGAATATTTTCTGATTAATACAACATAATTAATACATTTAAAGCCTGTATATAATGTAATTATTTACAAAAAGAATGTTTTTGTATGAATTCTTACAGTTTTCATTGACCTCTTATTACGTTTAATATTCAGTGAAACCTGAAGCGCAGCAGGTTTTAATTGTCGCCTTTTCTTATAGAAGGGAAAAAAAAAGAAATGATTAGACTCCCGACGCTTTGTACATCTATCGCACTTTGTGTTTTCATTTCATCCGTCCTTTCTGACTGCGAGGAGACAGTCTCCAATTAAAAAACACCAACGTGTCTCCCTCTGCACCGCCAATCATCTCGTACACTTTGTAAGAGGCCGCCCCGCACACACACTTCAATTACGACATAAAAGTGCGAGGCCTGACATCTCCCCCGCGCCCCGGCTCCTTCTCTTCCGCCGTCAGCGGTCATATCCGTCGCCGTGCCGACGGCTTTTCAAACAGCGCTGATGGAGTTACTTGCTGATGTCATCTGGCGTGCGAGACGTGATGAATCCTCCCTCCGTGTGAGGAGTTGAGGAGGAGGGCGGGTCGAGGGGGGGGGGGGGGGGGGGGCGATGATGTACGGCTGCCGGCACGGCGGAGGTTAATAAACCGGCCAGATCGGAGCTCCTGATGTGTCCTGACGCCGTCTGGGGAGGATTTACAGCACCGTCGGTCCACAAACGTGTCTTTACATTTCGTCTGGAATCTGTTTTCTCTGGGTTTTTATCGCCCTCGTCTTCCCGTTACCCTCCATCTGTTGCAGGAATCATTTCCTTCTTATCTTCCTGTGTCCCTCCTCGCCCTCCCTCGCTCAGCGCCTCTTTCTGTCTTCATGTCTCTTTCTGTCTCTTTTACTTTGTCTCTCTCTGTCCTTTGTCTCTTTCTGCGGTTGTTTCTCTTTCTGTTTGTCTTTTTGTCTCTTCCTTTCTGTCTCTCTGTCTCTTTCTGTTTTTGTGTCTCTATGTCTGTGTCTCTCTTTGTCTGTCTTTTGGTTTCTCTTCATGTCTTTGTGTCTTTCTCTCTATGCCTCTGCTTCACTCAGGCCATCGAAGTGTCTTCATACCACAGGAAACAAAGCAGCTCAAAGGACACGACACAAATAGCATCTGTTCAGCTCCATAGAAACCAACATTTTACTGCAAATTGTTGCAGTGATGATGGAATTAAAGCGAAATGATCTGATGTTAAAATGCCTCCTGGGGCTCTAAAAGGAAATCGCCTAAATACCTCGACAAAAGTATCGATTAAAAAGAAAAAACACTATCAATTATCCTGTTATCAGTTACCGCCTTATCACTTATTCTGTTATCAGTTATCACATCATCAATTATCCACTTATCAATTATCCTGTCATCAATTATGTCATCATTTATCCCAGCGGGGGCACCTTCATTAAAGGTCGAGTAGCCGCTAAACTGCACCTATTGATTGATCCACAAAGCTCCAGTCAGATAAAACAATAAGATGAATTGTTCTTGCATATCTGGAAACAACTACATTAACTTATATTTACATTAATTTCTTCATTACCTCATTCTTTCTACACTTATCTACACTTATAGTATTTCTATAATAATTTTGTATTGTATTTTTATCTCTGTGCGTCATAGTTTTGTTGATTCCCATTACCTATTGTTAGGTCCATTGATTGGGGTGTGTATTTTACCCAGGTCCTATGTTCCCTGCTTTGCTCTGTATCTCTTTATGTTCCCTCCTAAACCCTAACCCAAACTTCTAAGCCTAACCTAAACTACAACCCTAAACCAAGCTTCATGCCTAACTGTAACCCTAACCTCTAAACATAACCTCTTATCTTTACCCTAAAGGGGTGTTCACACCGGACTCAATTGCCGCGATTTTTTCGCGTGATGGACGTGATTTTGTCGCGCGACAAAATTAAAATTTGTTGCGCTGTTTTGCGAAAATTCGCCAGATTGCGTCATCGCGTCCCCGTCTGTTTTGTTTTCTCTCATCATCCGTGTGTGTGGTCACCACTGTCACTGCGTTGTACAGCTCTGAAAGTCCGAAGCTCCGCCGTCATTTCTCGTTGTCATGGAGATGTGGAGCGAATCACAATGCTGATTGGTTGTCGTGCTACGTCATCCTGCGAATTCGCCAGAAACGTTCGATATTTTCAACTTGACGCGACAGGCGAATTTCGCGTCGCGAAGCGCGATTTTTCGCCACTTCGCGTCGATCACGTCGCGCCGCAAAAAATCGCGTCTTCCCATTGACTTAACATGTAATCTCGTCGCGCTGTCGCGCAAATTTTTGTCCGGTGTGAACACACCTTAACCCTAACTGTAAACTCTAACCTGATTCCCAACCCTAACTCCTAACTCCTAACAATAACTTCCAACCTTAACCCAAACCCAACCTTAACTCCTAACCCTCAATTCTAATCCTTAACCCCAATTCTTACCTCTACCTGTAACCTTACCTTACCCAACCCCCTAAACCTAGCAAAGCAGTGAACATAGGACCGTTTTTCAGAGAAAGGGTCCTATGTTCAGGCAGGTAGTCTTTAGCCCAGTGGGGACTGTGATCAGATTTCCTGCTTTTGATTATTTTCTTCTCAGGAAGAATTTAGGCACAACTTCGTAAAGGAGACCCCTGACCTGTGAACAGGGACGGTCTTCGATATATTGAAATATTGCGTCATTTCTGCCATGCAATAATTATCACAATATCAAAATATCACTTTGACTATGATCCTTTATATATTTGTTTAGTTCAGTAAATAGGAAATGGTGGGTTTCTTGGTGCTGCCTAGTATTAAATTCATTGCTAGTATATGAAAAGTGTGATTTGGGATGTTAAAACACTATTTAATGAAATCGTAAGCACCGATGAATCGATGATTGATTGAGCTGCAGTTTATTTGCCTTGTTAGCATTCATCAAACATAGTAAGTAGCTGTGTATAGGGCTGTGAGGACGACCACATTAATGAAGTCATGTTTCACTTTCAACAAAGTCACAGAACAGACACAGACAGACGAAGGAGATTTGTTGTTTCTTTCCTCTTTCAAAGTTGTAAACACCCGTTTTAAATTAATGAACATTTTAAGGATTATGACTTCAAAAAGTGCGTGAAGGTTATTGACACAAGCGGGTGATTAATCTGAAGCCATGTTTGGGGAGACGTCGATCGGTTAAATTAATCAAACATGGACCGGGCGAGCGGCAGCGTTCACATGTCGTCTGTGATCTCAGCAGTTCAATCATTACATCTTCTCTAAGAGAGTTAAATGACCTTGAATTGAATTGATCAATTCATTCATTAACCTTGATCTACAGGAATGTGTCTGATAAATAATCCATCAGCATCGTCATCATCATTAACTGTTCTTTACACAGAACATCAAATATTTAGGAGTTTCAATGCATCCTTCACTTGTAACCTTTGGAAAAAACAAATGGAAATGACTTACAAAGACAGAAAACTCATTATCTCATCATCACCTCCATTATTAAAATTAATATCCTCTCAACTTTCAGTTGGGGGGATATTAGTTGAATGCAACTTTAATACCTAAAGACCGTGAAATATTATTGCAATTCTGGTCTATTTTAGCCATTTTTTGTCTTTATAAACCATGTAAAAATGTTTTTAATTATGTCATTAATTAAATGTCTGTCTAAAAGAAATCTTTGAGTCTGTCCTTGTTGTTTTCTCTCTCTCTGATGATCACCCCTCCCCCCTCCTCTCACTAAAATGTTCACCCTGTAGATCTGAATCAGCAGATTCCGACATTGTTAGGGTTAGCAATGATAATGATATCAAGTATACTGCAACGTCTACACACCATCTTGCATGTTATTTGCATCACTTTCGGTATTATATCAAAGATAAACCATCAAAAATCAAGCATAGAATGGGGGATCAGGACAGTACATTTGACAGAAGTTGCTGGCAATGCTCCACATTTTATCACAATGATATCATCGGCAACTCACAAGGGGTTAATATCTTGGTTTATATGGGTGATTAAAATAAGTTACTCAAGCTGAAAAAGCTTCAAAGACAGAAAACTGAGTTTGGTGTCATTGGTCATTGGTTCCAAGTGGTTAAGCTCAGCTTCTTGTGTGTCTTGGAGGCCGATAGAAGAAACCGATGTGCATTCATCAAGACAGTTTGGTAAATTATCACTGAAGTAATCTCCACCTGCTGTTTGGAACATTCTGTCTAATCTTCACTCCCCAGTTTTTCGTAACAATGACTTCCAACTGGAAAACCGGTAAACCACCAACACAGAACACGTTTACCTTAACCAAACTGCATTTTATGCATTGGGTACATTTTTATATGGTGTGGGACATCCATTTCAAGTGTTATCAGCCAGTTGAATGGGTGTTATCAATGGTTACCAGATCCATAGATGTGGTTTATAGCATGCTGCTATTGGCTGAGTCGCTGCTTAACAACCCATTTCTCTTAGAAAAGTTACATGCTGCTACTTTCCAAACTAAGGACGTTTTATGGTTGGACAAAGTTGTGTATGGGAGTGCCCAAAGGTTGCTGAGTTCTGGAGGGTTTCAGAGATGCTATCAAGCATCTAGTCCAAAACAACTCCTTATGTGCCAGCTCTGCTGTTTAATGACCCAACTTGGAACTCGTAAAGCAAAGACGTCTCTGGCTAGCTGGCCTCCCAGTAATATTTCACAAAAGGGAACAATTGACTGCTATAATAAATTGTTTGACGTAAACAGTCTACATGTCCATAAGGTCCGGGGTTATGAAGGAGCATAAATGCTGTAATTTCCTCTGCTTTGCTTTGTTGTTGTTGTTTTTTTTTTTTTTTTTTGTGGTGGTGGTGCACAAAACTTTTTTATTGAGCTACTTAAATAAGTACCAGGACATCGAGTTTGGTACTTAAACAGCATGACTATTCTCCCCCTCTTTTAAGAGTTACATATGAGTTTCAGAATTGATTTTAATATTTTACTACTTGTTTTTAAAAGCTTAAAAGGTCAGGCTCCTGCCTACATGTGTGACGTGCTAAAATTTTACGAACCCGAGATCTTCCAGCAGCCCAGATAGGAACCTAAAACTCAACTGCCTAGAACCCACAGTCGTGAAATGCCCTAAGTAGCTACCCTCTTTAAATCACTGCTTAAAACTCACTTATAATCGTCTATCCCTGTATTGTGTTATTATGTAGTTTAATTAGAAAATTGAGGTAATGAGGCTTGTAACGAGTTCATCAGTATGAGAGAATGATTGTCGATTTTTTTGCACTGTGCTCTGGATCAGAATAGCGCTCAGATTGCAGTCAGATCTTCAAGACGAGAAGAATAGCGGAACTCCTATGACTGCTCTGCTAAGCTGCAGGTGAGACGGCTGGAGAGCGCCATTTTTTTTTTTTTTTTGCGACTGTCAGGTCTGAAAAAGCATGTGGTGACACACCTGTTGGTTCACATCCCCGCTGTGCATGCGTACTTGCGTTCCAGTTGTGTGCACCCCCTGCTTCTTAAAGCTGTAGCGCAGGAGTTGTATCTCCATCTGCTGGTGGAGAAGTGTAGTTGTAAATAAAAAAAAAATAAATAAAATTATGTGAATGATCCATTTGGTCTGATAGAAGAGCTGTAAGACTTAATTATTTTATCCACAATCCAACTTAGCTGGTGTCCAACCGGAAGTTGCGGCAATACAAGATTAAAAAAGAGAGATTTACCTGCTGCTGATAAGCTGAATCAGCATTGCCTGAACTCCGTTGGTAGGTACTCGGATGTATAAGATATTGTTTTATATTTAAGCCAAGTCGATTTTATTCGTACAGCCCAAAATCACAAATCACAATGAGCTTTACAATACAACACAAATAGATGTCAGCTCTATTTAAATGGCGCAGTTCAGCTTTAATGCTGCACCGTTAACCTCAGAAGACAGATGTCGGAGCTGGGAATGATGTCACAGCCGAGTTAAAGCCAAGTTAGCATTCCAGTGACAAAGTTGGGGGAAGAAATGGTTAAAATAAAGATGACCGTGGCCAAAGTCTGTTGTTAGCCACTGTTAGCTTGCTCCGCATTGTAGTTCCTTAGTATCACATGAAAAACGTCAAGCAGAATTTTCATATAGACATAATTAGCAATATTATCCATACGTGATGCTGATTTAGTGTAACAAGCACTAGTCCGAAGCGCTATGAACTGAATATTACAGGAGCTTTATTGTTTATAGCTGAGGCGGCCATCTTGGGATGTCAACTTGGGGGTTTTGTGGAGCTCAGACTTTCTGAGTCGGAAATCCAACTTCGGGGGAGGCGATCCAGGTGAAATTTCCTACTCGGAACTCAGACTTGCTGACTTTCCAGTAGATATGGAACACAGCATAACTACACTACAAACACTTGTGACACTCCATCTGTGATCTATGGACCTGTATCCCACTGATGATGGGACTGATGGTGTCAGTTATAACACGTTTCAGTTATAGTGTTTGTATTACAGTTTAGATTGTTGGCGGTTGAGTCATGGTGCATTGGGGCATGAAAAGGTACCGCAGGTGTGTGTGTGTGTGTGTGCAATTTGAAACAGACCATACATTTCCCTCTTTGCATCGCCTGTAGTGTGGCACTGGATATGCACACATGCGTAAAGGCACATATAAAATATTACACACATGCACCACCTAGGCACACACACACACGTGTCGGCAGGAAAACACACATATGATCACTGACATAGTAATGCAAACAAACGTTTATGCTTAAGCAGGAATTAGACACACACACACACACATACACCTGCAGCCTCTTGCTGCATGCAGAACAAATAGCAACTCCATCAACCCGCCGCTGTCACCCGCAGTGACAACAGCAGGCTAACACTCTCTGGAATGAAGCGCCGCATACATTAAACCTTGAAACACTCGCCGCTGCAGCCTCTGCCTGATTATCTTTCCACCCACCACTCTCACATCCACGATCACTCTGACTCCCATAACAACACCTAGCGTCCATCTCACCACTCAAAACGCTGAGAGGAAATCGCAACAGGCAGGAGATTGATCGAAAAGCTGCGAAAGTTGTGAAAACTATGTTTTTTGGGGTTTTTTTTAAAGTCTTCACCGTGTCTAACTGCTCAACAGTTTTCTCTTCTGCTGCTGATTCGAGCTCAGCGTGGGGCTTCAGGTCTGCTCTTTTTTTTTTCCTTGAAGTATAAGTGCCTGTAAATGCTGCTTGAACACTGAATTATCCTGTTTCCACAATGTGGTTTTAGTGGCGACTAACCAGCTGGAGAGGCTGTTTGTTAAAGAGCACTGCCGGCAGCACTTAAGTACACATAATGCACATGATCACAGCTAAGAAGGTTTGAGGGGGAAGAGGCCTTCCTCCACTGGTTTTGTTCAGCATGTGTAGCAGTGAATACGAGACTCAAAAGAACCAGATTTTCTGTCCTCCAATGTCGAGATCTGAGATTCTGCGTTTAGAGTTTAAATGAGAACCACTTCGGAGGATGATTCCACCTCCCTCGCAAAACAATCAATGAAATTGCCTGCTCTAACTTCTCAAAAGTGCTCCTGCACAATACTCCGGCTCATCTCCACACATTAATCGCGGCTTTTCTTGTCAAGTCAAACACAGGCAGGTGAGCCGGTCTCGTCGGAACTGGTTTGAAGTCCAGTGTTGCAACTTATCTTTTCAGTTAGGAGCCATTTTGGCAAGAAGGACTCAGATCTGGTGAAGGTATAGACACTGTTGGCTAAAAATACTTAATTCCGTAAAAGTCCTGGTCACATTTCCTGGTCTAGGTCACATTTATCTATAGGTCATCTATAGGTCACAGTGCAAAACTCACTACGAGACAACTGGTCAGACATCTGATGAATACTGGAAACAATTGGTGACTATCTGAGACAATTAGTGGCTACTGGAGACAACTACTAACTACTGGAGAGAACTGGAGACAGCAAATGACACCTTTGAGAAGATGGAATCGGATAATTTGGACTCTTTCTTAATTACTCTAAATAATTAAATATCAAAATAGTTGGCGGTTGATTTCCTGGATGGCAACTGAACAACAAACATTGTTGCAGCTCTGGACCAAAGACTGAGCTGGTTGGTGAACTTGGATTACTCATGACAACTGAAAAACCAAAAGGCTGTGGGAATAAGGTCCAAAAGTTCTATCAAAAGCCTACAGGTGGACCTTGAGCGAAAGAAAAAATGAAACTCTGCTTTTGATCCTTTTGAGGTGTAACTCACTCACATCTGCTGAGACATTTTAAGGTGTTTCCATCTGATCTGATCGAGGATTCTACTTCTAGTCGACCCCAACAACTACATTTCAATTGAATACGCATGAAAGTTCAACTTTTAACGGTCGTGATGAAGCTTCAGCAGTTCTGAGCCACAGGTTGGACACCGAGGTCGAGGCCTTTCAGCGTTCCGGGGTCGGCTGCGCCTCGCCTCGTTCATCTGGACCCGGCGGAGCGTGAGGGAGGCCACGTTCATTAGCAACCAAACGTCAAGCGAACAATTAATAAACGCTACAATTGCAAATTGGACCACATGGGAGAGTTTTTAGGATGTTTTCAGCTGATGAATAATTTATCATGTGAGTGAATCAACTTCCCTGCCTGGCTTCTTCAGTGCGTGCGTGTGTGTGTGCGCGTGTGTGTGTGTGTGCATTTTAACAGCAACAATCAGCGCTTCATGGTGTAATGCTGATGTTCAGCTGTTAACCACAAGCTAACTGTAGCATGACTGGCGTTTATCAGGCCGATGCAAATAGGCTGCTGGTGTGTGAGATTGTGTGTGTGCCTGTGTGTGTGTTCAGCATATAAATATACATATTCATGTGCACCTGTGTGTTCGGTTGCATTTGTGCATCTTTAGTGGTTTGGGAAGAGTTGAGGGGAGGATGATGACGTGCGGAGGTAGTGATGAGGCAGCGGAGTGATGGATGGAGCGAGGGATGGGGGGGATTATTGCAGGGTTCGACCCCCCCCCATTGTCGATTTTATGTCGAGCAGCGACGCCTCCCAGCTCCGAGGCGCAGCAGGAGTCTTGACGACTTCCAGGTTCTTTTTTTTTTTTTTTGCGCGGCTCTGCCTGGGTGCTTGCTCGGCACGATGGCGCAAAATGAGTGATGGCTGCGGGGAAACAAGGGGGAAAGAGGAGCGAGAAGGAAGGTGAGTGACGGGGAAAAGGGCGCCACGGAACGCCTGACGGATGGTCACCCTGAAAGCGGCGGTTAAAGAGGGGGGCGGAGGGGGTGATTGATGGAGGGAAATGAAGGAATAACGAGCCATGGAAGGGTGGCAGTGTGGGGGGGGGGAGAGAAGAAGAGAAAATGAGGTGAAAGGGGAAGAAAGAGGGGTGGAAAAAACAGCAGAGGAGAACAGGAAGAGAGCAAACCCCCTCCTCCCCCTACCATCACACACACACACACACACATACACTCACCCATCTGCTTCTGCTCTCTGTTAGGCGAAGCCAGCGAGCGAGAGTCCCGGCACAGTTACGGGAAAAGCCGGCTGGCGGCTTGGAGGAGAGCGAGCGAGGCAGGAGACGGAGAGATAGAGAAAGAGGGAGAGAAAGAGAGAGAGAGAGCAGACGTCTGCACCAGGAGCGAAGAGAGAGAGAGAGAGAGAGAGGAAAAGAGCTGCTGCAACAGACAAAAACACCAGCAACTCCTCCTCGTGATGGAAATCCCAGGTTTACTCCAAATCCACCTGAGACACGAATCCTCAGCTGTTGATGGTGTAGCACACACTCACACACACACACACCAGCGCGTGCCCATACTCACACACACACACACGCACATACACACACTCTGCTCGTGCACGTCCCTCGCTGTCGCAATGACACCGTCAGGATTGTGAGACTCCCTGGGCCGACGGTACGAGAGGAGGAATCAACGCACGGACTCTCCTCCTCCTCCTCCTCCTCCTCCTTCTTCTCTTTTCTTCTTCTTTTTTTCTTCTTCTTCTGTTTTAGCTCCTCGTCCTCTTTTATCCAGCTGCTCAGTAACACACACACACACACTCAGGGATAGAGAGACAGACAGAGAGAGAAGAAGAAACGCTTCTCTTCTTCTTCTTCTTCTTTTTATTCCATCTTTTTACTATCCCTCCTCTCTGCTGTTGGCTGCTGTGTGAAGTCTCTCCTCCTCTCTCTGTGTCCTTCAGTGTCGGACTGACTGGCTGCTGCTGCTGCTGCTGCTTCACAGCGCAGAGAGGCTGGACTGCATTCAGCATCTCTCTCTCTCTCTCTCTCTCTCTCTCTCTCTTTCCCTCTCTCTCTCTCTGCTGCTACTTCATGTATCTCACCTCTCTCTCTCTCTCTCTGTGTGTGTGTGTTTCCATCCAACTGTTTTAATGCACAGTTAGAATTTAAAGCTCCCATACCGCTCACTTCTTCCCGTGTTTTATGTGAACTTGTGATCTCGCTAATGAAATATAAAGCCAAGATACAGAATACAAAGCCAAAAAATATACTTGAACCTCCTCCTCTGTCGAGCTTCTCTCCGGAGCTCCGGGCGGTTTTGCGTCCGTGTCGTCGATGTTAACGAATCTCTCCTCCGATTGGATGATCCGAACGCCATCACAGCAGTTTCTGACACAGCGGGATTTCTGTTACGCCCCAAAAATGGAGGCCGTCGACAACGGGTTTTTAGCTTGAAAACTTCAGGGTTGTGTTTTAGTCAACGTACAGTACAGAGACATCCACTTGTGCTTGGTGATCGGGACTTATCAGTTATTACGTTCCCTGTGTGTCACATGACTCATTTCCAGTGTTGGACAAGTTACGTCAAAACTGTAAGGCGTTTACGATATTACTGTATTTACACTACTATTGCATTACTTTTAAGTTACTCTCATCAAAATAACCGGAAATATGGATTTGGCGATCTAACCTTTGTCATTATTGTATATTTATTTTCTATACCTGCTTATTCCTCATTAGGGTCACATGGTCTGCTGGAGCCTATCCCAGCGCGTTACGGCGAGAGGCAGGGATACACCCCAGATGGTCACCAGCCAATCGTGGGGCACACACACCATTCACTCACACACTCACACCTACGGGCAATTTAGCGTCTCCAATTAACCTCAGCATGTGTTTGGACTGTGGGAGGAAGCCGGAGTACCCGGTGAAAACCCACACAGACACGGGGAGAACATGCAAACTCCACACAGAAAGGTCCCAGACCCAGGACCAAGGAGGTCTTGAACCTGCGACCTTCTTGCTGTGAGGCAACAGCGCTAACCCCTGCTCCACCATGTCGCTCCTGGTCGCAACAAACAGGTTTAAAAAGCTGGTGATTCCACTGTTGAAAGTGGTTTTCATGTCGACAGGTTGAAGAATCTCAGAGCAGGAGATTGTTAATTTTGTCTGTTTAGTGGTTTTATCTCCACTCTCATGCTCCACTCGCTTCCTGCTAACATGTTACTATGGTAGCTCTGTAAATGTTAAATTACTGCTGCAATTTCAGGAAATGGACAGTTCTTTAGGTGTAGCACACAAAGTGCATTTGACTAAGATGTTCAAAAAACGACCACTTCAATCCAGGTTATAAATGTATTGTAATGCACGTTACTGACAGTAAAATACTACCATTTATTTTTCCTGTAATGCCTCATATTGCCGCATTACAGCAAAAATCAATCACTGTGGCGATGGATAACTCCCCTGCTACAGTTTTAATGTGTTGCTTTCTTTGCTGTATAGGTGTTTCAATATCAGAGATCAATTTAAAAAAAAACCCTGTTTGGGGTAACATTTTTTTAATGTATATCCTTTTTGGGGGGTTAATTACTCAGGGCATTTATTTTGTTTTCATACTTGGAAAAAAAAGCTTGTACTTGACATATTTTTATCTACTTCTACGTTTTTTTTCTTTGCAGTTTTGAGCTTTGATGCTTCATTTGTATAACACGTATGTTTTACATTTGCAAAACAAGATGCATTCGTTAATGTTTCTGCATTTCTACATTTGTGAATCATGCAACATTTCTAAAACATGGTGTCATCAACGTCATCGGCGTCAGATTGGACCAAACAATAAATTAATCAAGAAATAATCAAAAGATTAATCAACAGTGAAAATACTTGTTAATTTTAGCCTTGTAGCGATAGAATCACCCCTCCCCCTCCTGAGACTCCAGTCCCAATGGCTTTTATTGGCTTTTATTGAACAGATGATTATTGACTTTTCTTCTCATAGATGTCCATCCCGTTGGTATGAATCAGCATCAGAAGGAAGGTGTGTTTGTTTTGTCCTCCTGTGTATGAAAGAGGGTGTCTTTGTTTTATCCCCATCAAAACAGGTGGATGTTTCTTAATTTCCTTCACAGGTAAATTAATATGCTCGAGCACGTCTGCAACATACAGTACACACAGCTTTTATCAGCGCGTTGCAGGGTGAGTTTATCTGTATTCCCGAATGGCACAGACCACACGGATACACACTCCTCTTTAAAAACACACACACACACACACCTACATGCATCCAGCCCAGCAGAGTCCATGGAGACTCCTGTGAAGGTAAACAGTCCAGCGCTGACAGCGGAGGAGCTCCAGGAAGGAATCTCTCAACAACACTGCATGTATGAGTCACTGTATAAAATATCCATCCACCATCTTCTTAAAGCTGTATTATGTTTTTTTTTTTTTTATTATTATTATTTTTCTTTTGCCTTGGAGGCAGAAAAACTCAAACAGCTAAAGCTTAATTCACAAAACCGTATCCTGCAAAATGAAGCACCGCAACCAAAACAGCGCTCAAATCTAAATTTTGCACCGAATGACACACATTTTTTACTTTTTTTTAACACCTGAACACTGTTGGGCATAGCGAAAAGCACTAGCATCTTTTGTATGCTGTGCCATAATACTAAAATAGTAAAAAATTGTCGAGAATTCTTCAGAATATTCACATGCAGAGGTACACTTTTAGCTAGAGTTAAGCTAACAGCTGATTAGCCAGCCTGCTATAAAGTCTGTTGCTTATGGAGGTTTTGTTGATGCTACTTCACTAGCTTCACATTGAGCTAACGCTAAATTAAACCAAACAGCGTAGCATATGCACAGCAGATATATTTACATTAAAGTGAACAAAAATATTCTCCCAAAAAACGGTAAACTGAAAAATAGAACTGCATAAAAAATATAGTGGAAAAAAAGAGGCAAGAAAAACGTCTTTCGTTGTAAAAAATAAATAAATGTGCTCATCTGTGGTCTTTTTATAGCACTTACTTCATGATTGAAGTGGTAACAATTAACCATTGAAGTGTTTAGCTAGGTGGTTCATATACAACCAATTAGCTCATGTTGTGGCAAACGTGACTTTATGTCAGACTGCAGATGTCATACATGTGTATATACAGGCAGTAAATTTAGAGCTTATTACATCAGAAAGTGACGCTTTACGGCAATGTGTGTGTGTGCATGTGTGTGTGTGTGTGTGTGTGTGTATGGGGGGAGTTAAGGAGTTTACTGTACTGTTATAGTTACACTGGGTTTAATGAGAAGTCATTATTTAACTGTGTATTTACCTAAAAAGAGCCATTTTGAACTGCATTTAATATTTAAAACAGAAAAGAATTCATTCATTTTGATACGTGAGTGATCAGTTTTGGGAGCGATAGGAGCCTTTACAGGTGAAACAAGGTGTCATGCTGAAACATTCCAGGTTATTTTGGCACAAGCGCCAAGAGTGTTGAGAACATCCGATCTGTTTCCAGAAATGAGTCATAGCATTTGAGAAGCTTTTTTTTTTTTCTTCTTTTGCCTTTTGGTGGCACTGACTATATGAGAAAGAAATTTATTTTGTAGCACGAGTGGTTCCAGGGGAGATATAAGCTTTTGCAAGTGAGCCGTGGCGTCGTGCCGAACTATAAGACTGTTCTGCTAAATGAGATTCCAGAGTGTAATTCCTGTTTCAATAAATGAGCCAAACTGATGAGAAATAACTGTAATTAACAAGTCAACAACAACAGTGTATAAAGTCTGGAAGAACCAGGGCCGTGTGCTAAATTGTTGGTTTTGGTCTTTTCATACAGAGTAACACGAGAATGATCCTATAAGATGTGTTTGTTGCAGTGTGTGTGTGTGTGTGTGTGTGTGTGTGTGTGTGTGTGTGTGTGTGTGTGTGTGTGTGTGTGTGTGTGAGTATGTGTGTGTGTGTATTTATTAGGCATGAGTCTGTGTTTGTGGGCGTTATAAGCAGAAAGAGAATAGCTGATCACACAGGGACACTGAGCTCATAAAGCCTCCCTCACTGTCTATTAACCTCAGTTTGCTCTACAGCACTAACCCGCTCTTCTTCTTCCTCCTCCCCTTCTTTTTCTTTTTCTTCTTCTTCTTCTCATCTTCCTCGCTTCGCCTCACTCTCTTTCATTTAAACTGCATTATCTTTGTCTTTCCCTCTGTCCTCATCTATCTCTGCCATCATCTTCTCTGCTCTCTCTCTAAACAGAGGGTCCCCTGGGCTATAGAGCAACCCACCCCCTCACACACACACACACACACACACACACTCACACACACACACACACACATCGTAGCCAACAGAGTCACTGGTGCAGGGATAATTTATAATGTTATTTGTATTGATTCAAAATGTTTTAAGTGAACCAATTCAAATAATCTTCTATAAGACATGAATAAATTCCCTTAAATTTGATAAATAATATTTTAATGTGAATATTTATTTTATGTAATCTGCTTATTTACTGTAATAAATATATTAATCAAAACAATTAATATGTCTACTGCACAAAGTCTAGTTTTTTTTAATAGAATATTAGGAAAAAATACATTGAAATTCAAAAACAATACATTTATTATAATAAATTCCATTATTATTATTACAAAAAAATTGTAATATAATATCTTTATACACTATACTCACTTTACTTACACATACTTTCACACAACTTATGTCATTACATTAACAATTAGGTGCATACAGAAGAGAAACATCATACTTTCACATGCAAACATGCAAATACTTGTATGAGGTTTATTATTTCTTCATTCATATTATGACTAGTTACGGTTCTCCTTTATCACAGATATATAAAAGCTGTTGTTTGTACCTTTTCCGCCAAAAAATAATAATCCTTGATGAAAATACATCCTTGTTTAATGACATTTTTTTAATTATGTTTTTTTTTACTCATTTAATTTCAATAAAATTGTCTAGTCAGGCCGAATCTTTTCCTAAAAACCATATGTGCCAAATTTGGACAACGTCAGTCAGTCCTGTTAGATTCACCTGCAGAAGTAATGTCAATATATTTTCACTAGATTCAATATTTTTCACACTATTGATTTCTTTTTTTGGTTTGTGTTTTAAGTAATATGTTTTTTTTGGTAACTATTGATTAAAAACTGCCTATCGCAGAAGCAGTAGCTGCAGTTGTGGTGGAAAACCAGTATAAAACACAGGCCCAGTCTGCAGCTGGCTGCCGTGCTGCCGCAGATGAAGATGAATAACTGCTGCTGCGTAAAACTGACTAACAAAAACACATTTGGATGTTTTTGCTGATCGCTGAGAGGGTGATGTGAATCTTAACAGCTGGACTTGGCTCCTTCATTATCTTTCTTGTTCTCCTCCTCTCTGGATAATCATGTCAACCCGCCTTCGGTTAAATTAAATTTTATACAAACTACTTGACATCTTGTGAACAAAACGACTTCTTGTTGAAATGTTGAAAAAAGTCATTGGGATGAGAGAAATGGTTGCTTCGCAATCAACACGTGTTTAGTGATGAACTCCTCGTAATGATTTTCCCCGCTTAAGGGACTCCGGGCACTTTGGAAACAAGCTCAACCGTGACTGCTTCTGGCAAATTTTCTGTCCCAGTGGCTCAAAACAGTTTACAGTCAGGTCTTATCCAGGGATAAGGAGTGAGGGGTGGCAGGAGGGGGATTTGGGGAGGGGGGGTATATTTTTGCAATGTTTCCAGGTGTATTATGTCAGTCAGTCATTTTCTATGACTGACTGACATATCTTATTCCTCATTAGGGTCACATGGTCTGCTGGAGCCTATCCCAGCGCGTTATGGCGAGAGGCAGGGATACACCCCAGATGGTCGCCAGCCAATCGTGGGGCACACACACCATTCACTCACACACTCACACCTATGGGCAATTTAGAGTTGCCAATTAACCTCAGCATGTTTTTGGACTGTGGGAGGAAGCCGGAGTACCTGGTGAAAACCCACGCAGACACGGGGAGAACATGCAAACTCCACACAGAAAGGTCCCAGACCCAGGACCAAGGAGGTCTTGAACCTGCAACCTTCTTGCTGTGAGGCAACAGCGCTAACCCCTGCGCCACCGTGTCGCCCCAGGTGTATTATGTTCCCAGGGATATTGGTAGCAGAGCACCATGGAAACATAGGACCCTTGGAATGTAGGACCCCAGGAATATAGGATCTGTGAACATATGACCTTGGGAACATAGGACCCTTGGGATATAGGACTCTTGGAACATGGGACCTTAGAACATAGCACCTTGGGAACATAGGACACATCAGAATATAGGTCCTGGGAAAATAAGGACCTTGGAGCATAGGACCCTTGGAATATATAGACCTGGGAAATATCACCTGGGAACATGGGACTTTGGAAACATGGGACCCATCAGAATATAGGTCCTGGGAAAATAAGGACCTTGGGAACATAGGACCTTGGGAACATGGGACCTTGGGAACATAGGACCTTCAGAAATATAGGACATGGGAACATAAGGACCTTGAAGTATAGGACCATGGGAACGTAGGACCCTTGGAACATAGGACCCTGGGGACATTGGACACATTGTTTGCTTCTTTTCTCTAACAATAATCTGTTTGTCCCTCGTTATCTCACTGGAGGTTTGTTCCTGTTTATCCCTCGCTGTCGTCCGTCCACTGTTCACACAGGAAAGATAGAGAGAGGAACAGAAACACACACACACACACAGAGAGCGAGAGAGAGAGAGAGAGAGAGAGAGATGGAGGTGAATTGACACTCTACCCTGACTCCTGCCGCTCGCTGGCAGAATAACGATTAGCCGATCGGCATGCCGGTCACATCTGCTCCACTATCAATGAGTGAGCGAGCGAGCAGGGGAGTGACAGAGGAGAAGAGAGAGAGAGGGAGGCAACAAGGTGAATAACAGACAGAGAGGATGGAGAGGAGAGTGAAGGGGGAACATGCAATAGGGGAAAGAGGGTGAGAGAGGTACAGAATAAATAAGGTATGGACAGAGAGAGAGGGGAAGGTAAAGATGGAAAGAGAGAGGAGACGAAGGGCAGTGGTGCTGATGCTGAGAGGAGGAGGAGGAGGAGGAGGAGATGATAAATGAAGATTTATGGGAGCACAAACACACACACACATACTGAGATATAAACACATACGCAGCAACAGGCTATAGTCGTGTCAGACGTGGATACAGACGCAGAATTTTATTACGTTTTTGTCCGTCGGTTAAGAATGCGAAGCAGCAGGAGCTAATGTAGACAAAAGTAATTTCATGCCTTTTATGAAAGTATTATTGATCGTATTCATGATATTTATTGCAGTAGTTAAACAGTGCACAGTTATCAATCTAATAAACTTCATGTGTATAAATGACTGATGAGCTTTGGGTCTATTTCTCCCTGATTTTATATACTGTTCATCTATTTAATGCTTAATGACTTGGACCATCACCATGGCGGATGATTAAAGGAGACATGTTGTAGAAGACACTTAAATGAATTACTGTATTAATCTCTGTGAAAATATAGGACGTTAAAATATGTGTATGTGTTTATGAATTTAACATATTTGCCAGCAATTGTAACTTATCCTATGAAGACATTTCATATTTTTACAACTTTACTTTCCTTAAAACCAGTGGGGTTATAGTTAATAAGCACAAACTACAGTGACCCTGAGGTGCGAAACACAGAATCTGACAAAACACAACATGTTTTGTGTTGTTTTATATCCAGAATCAGAATCAGCTTTATTCACCATGTATCTGTGACCAATACAAGAAATTTGACTCCAACTCTGATTTTCTCTCTCCTGTGCACATACACATAAAAATATAACAAAATCAAAATATATAAAAATCAATTTACAGACGCCAAGAATAATATATTGGCGCAAAAATCTTTCAGTGCAATGGGCATGAAATAACTGGTGGATTACAGAGAGATCAGGGAGACAGCCAGGGGGAAGAAAGTGTTTTTGGGTCTAGTAGTCCAGACCAGAGGCCCAGAGGGGAGCAGATTAAATACTTTATGTGTGGGTGTGAGAGGTCTGCAGTGATGCTTCCTGTCCATTTTTTAAAACCTGGATTGGTAAAAATCCTGAATGATGGGGGGGGGCAGGTCTGCCGCGGCCATTTTTTCTGCAGACATGACGCCCGATCCGAACCAGACAGTGATCGATGTGCACAGAACTGACTGGGTGACCGTGGTGTAAAACATGATCAGTAGCTCCTGAGGCAGGCACAACAAGTACAACCCTCTGCTGGGCCCTTTTTTTGGGACGTTTTGGGGATTTCCACTAGAGATCCCGGGCAATTGTGGTTCCCGGGAACTTAAAGGAGTCCACGGTAGACACTGTGCTGCTGAGGATGGTGAGGAGAGGCGGGATGGGTGGGTTCTTTCTAAAAATCCACTGTCACCAACACAGTCAGGGCTACTGAACCTATCTGTGACTATATGTGTATAAATAATTACTTCTTTTATTGGTTATAAACCATTGATTAAAAGTTCTGTGTTACCAAAGTCTTCAAATTTGACATTTCATGCAGTAAATAATGACCAAATTTTGACTCTGAAGTATCTTAAAGTGCCAGCGACTGGATATTTCTTGCAATGATGAATGGAGAAAAAAATAATTAGCACATGATTAGTTCCAGGGACAATGCACTGAATATAAAGTCCTTTCAAGGCAACTGAAGAACCTGAATAAGATGAAGAGCAGCCACATTAGAAGCTATCACGTGTGAAGTTTCCATTAATCACAGAAGGCGATAATCACATGTGAGACTGGTAGTTAAACGTCAAACACACAGTATCATTAAGGGGATATCATTAGTATCCAGATGCCACCACGACTCCAACATGAAGGACGAGGCAGCGGGCGAATATGAACTCAATGGGAGGCGGAAGATTAGCGAGAATGAAAGGCAAGTGTTGATTCTCATTACTGCAACAATGTGAAATGACTGTGACAGAAGAGAAAAATATGACAATCTGTTGAATCCCGCACTTAAGCTCTGTAAGATTCATCTGTAAAAAAAGAAACACTCTGCAGCACCAGAATACTTTCATTATTGTTTAATGGGGATTTTTTTTTTTCCCGGTAACATACAGCAGCTGTGTCACATATTTCTCACCTTGTAAATCCAGTGAAATCTGACCAGCTTAGCCCCATTGAGATCAATGATCTTCTTAGGGAGATCTGCCAATAGAGCAGCATAAACTTTTATGGACAGGACTACAGATTCACAACAAGGAGACATAAAAACTAATGTAATTAAAATGTCAGGAAATACAATTTAAAATACCTGCAGGTATTGATAAGTACCAATCGAACCACTGATGACTGTACTAATAAGAACTCTAAATTCAAGTAGCGGGACCAACTTCAGTTCCAAGCGTTTCGAAGGCTGTTTCAGGTTGTGTAATTAGAACAGAGCAGCTAAAAGTTTTCTTTTCCACTTCAGTCCTGGCACTTGGGAACATAGGCCTCTGGGGTCATAGGGCACTGACACATAGAACTCTGGGAACATAGGACCATGGGAATATAGGACTTTGGACCATAGGAAGAAGAATAGAGCCTTTCCATTTCAGTTCTTGCACTTGGAACACACGATCTGATAAAATCCTTGACCTCAGAGTTATCAGTAGTTTTTTGAGCAATCAGCAGATGTAAAGCCAAAGCCATTGGTAAAAGTGAAATAAAGGTACATGAATGTTAAAAGAAAAGAAATGGGATACTATATATAGTAGTAAGATCTATATTGTATTCATGAGAATGAGTGTGTGGATGTCGTACGGTGCAGCAAACTATAGAAAACCTGTATCACAAAGCAGGATTCAAAGTTATCAAGCTAACTTGAGCTAACTTCAGGTCCTATTGGAGGAGCACATCAGGCCACGCCCACTCACACTGCCTGACATGACAGCACGGATAAAATATAGAAACACAGAAACAGGCAAAGAGAGTGGAAGGGGTCACACATCTGACATCAGAACAGGATATAAATAAAGAATAGAGAACCACTAAAAGCCTGATGTGTTCTGTTTAATCAATTGCAACCGTTAAACCTGAAGAGGAGAGCAAATTTAATCAAGTTGAAATATTTTCAATCATCAGTGGACACTGCTCTGATACAACACATTTTATACCAGAGTGGACAAACAGATCCATCTCAAGAGAATTCCTCACAAATCGTGGTTTTTCGTTACTTAAAGATATTCGATCTGTGTGGTCTGGTCAACAAAAGAACCATTTTCAAAAATTCCATGATTGTCATTTCATTTTCTAACCTGCACCGCAAACAATTAGAATCAGAGAGATGAGGTGAGCCTGTCTTTGTTCATCTTTTCCATTCCAGCACATTTGAAGCGGAAAATCAATGTTTGTCAGGCAGAAACTATTTTTTTGTTGTTGTTGTTTGGTTTGATGGCAAACCAAAAAAAAAAAAAGTTTGACCTAAAGATCACAAAGTAGAATCAGTGGAATTCATCAAGCAATCCTTTCAATAGTTACAGAGATATTCAGTTTCAGTCTGAGCCAATGAATTTGAAGTTTTTCTAAAACTTTGTTGTTTTCAATCATGTAATGGTTTGTTATACTGTGATGTAAAGGTAAAGGTTCATTTATTAAGATTATATATAACTTATTTTATGGATGTTTTGGTGGAGACAGAATAACCAGGATGAGATTAGTGCACATTTGATTTTATACCAAAAAAATGTCTATATGTTTGCAGACGATGCCGCTTTAAATCCATGTGACCTGATTTAGTCATGTGAGAACCCCTGTCATATATACATAAACCTCTATATAAACACACGCTTATAATAATTCACAGTCATGAACTCTTTCTTTTACTAAGCAACAAATTGGTTCTACCTTACTTTATGCAGCAGAGATACAGCCGAGAAGCTGTCTGTATATACATTGATTAAATTTAAAATCCTGAAAACTTCCTTTCACCCTGTTGTCACCAGCATGTTGAGATACAGCTGCTCTCTGGGGTTTAAAAGCTGTGACAAAACATGAAATATGACTTCAATATGTCCCCGCCGTTTGGTTCAACCCCTGTAAACATAAATCACGCATTGTTAAAGTGTCCGATATTATGAAACGGCCCCCGATGATGGCATCAGTTAAACAGCTGCAGCGTAATTCAAATGTAATGTCATGAAAGAACAATTACGTTTCACCTGAATATTGAATTTAATAAAAGATGAAAAAGAGTGCGGAGAGACGTTAATGGCAGGTCATCTGGCAGCGTTCGCCGCCATAACCGTTCCGTGCAGGTTCCAGCCCACACTGAGCTGACATGAGCTGATTGCTGCAGGTTACAGCTGTGGAGGGAAGACACGGAACACACCGCCAGCTTCATGGAGTCACATGAGGTCAAATAAGGCAGGGATGTGGAAGAGATCTCCCATTTTATTGTTTTAATATCCCATACAGCACCGCTTTATTCGAACAGAAGTGTCAATAGTCTTATTTGTGTTTCATTTTTCATTGAGAGTAAAATAATCCATGTCGTTTATCCAGACAACAGTTAAGGAACAGGCAAATGTCTGGCGGGGGAACACGGGAGACAGGTTTTATTGATTTAAAAATGAAAGAAATGTATTAGAAAGAGAGAGAAAAGAGACAGAGAGAGGCGGACGGGTGAACAGGGGAGAGAGACTCAGCTTGTTTATGTGAGCTGCGTTTTTATCGGAGGATTTTAGGACTCAGCTGGGACTGCTTACTGTGTGTTGAATTAATGTTGTGAACACAAAAAACTGGCTCATACAACTACATAATGAAGACAAGCAGCTGGTTGCTGCAGGGTTAACCAATCCTTTAGGGGTCATGAAGTGTTTATTATGAATCTGGATGAATGTGGGTCATGTTCATTGTCGGCAGAGCTGCAAGTGAAACTTTGACTGAAGTATCAATGCGACAAAAGCAAAAAAATACAATTAAAGAACATGTTCTAGATTCAAGGTTTTTACTCAGACATGCATTAATAAGATAAGAGTCACTGCTGCAGCAACCGTTCAGACTTCTATAGGTGACTTTAACCCTTGTCCTTCATTACAGGGCTATCAGCCACAGCCTACATATTAATGGGCCTATATCACGCAAATAGCCACTTTCAAATTTAAAAAAAATGGTTTTTTTTTACACTAGATAATATCTAGGGGTTTTATAAACATGCTACTATGCATCAAACATGTCAACCAACTGAAAGCAGTACAGGTCACTGAGCCAGTCACTGCTATCCTTGACTGCAGTGCAACTTCATGGTGCATTCAAGTGCACCTTGTCGACACCGGAATTTTTTTTTTTTGTTTCGTTTAGTGACATTTCTTACTCTGTAATTACTTTCTTGTTGTTTTATCACAAAGCTTTTAACGGTCAAAACAAAATGATAAAAATATATATATTGAAGCAAAACCAATCATCTTTTGAGATTCAATTCTGTATCGTCAGATTTTAAAAATTCATTAAAGAAAATCTAAATGTTTTGCATTCTAGTTCTACATGTCACTGGCTACTTCTTTGCATATTGTTAGGACAACTGACTGTGCTATTTTAAAATAGTCCTATGCTGAAGTCACAGATAATATACACAATATCGCTGATGAGGTAGATTTTAAAAGTTCACTAAAAAGTTTAAGTTTTTTCATCATGTGAATGTGCAACCAGGGAAATATTATGTAAGACTGTTTAGGCTATAAACCTTTACAGAGTAATGTTCTTGAATTTTATTTTTGAATGCCTGAATGCTTTTACCATGTGCGAAGGTAACCATTAAGGAACTGTTATGCTGTAATAACATACCATAGTACTACATTAACAGCTCTCAGGAGTCAATCCTATAATAGTCTAGAAATATCATAGCAGTCATGCAATTAACGCACATTTGATCTCAGTCAGTTGATGAATAATACATTTATAATAGTTTCACACAGACATTTTCTTCTCTGTATTGTTGTACCTGTAGTTAACATAATAAACTGTTCTACTGTTTAACTGCTGTAACTAGTGTTTTATTTTATTTTTCCAGCCTTGGTCTTGGGCTTGATACTTTCTGGTCTTGTTGGTGTCTTACACAGCCTTGATTACAAGTCTAGTCAGAAGAGGAGGCTCATAAATATTTACGAGACCGACCAAAAGTGACATGTGCTTTCTGGAGCTCCAACGAGGTGCTTTTGTACTTTAAGTTGCGAATCTTTCATGTTAGGGGATTAAAACTTCAAATAAAACCCAGAAAACTGCAGATATGGGACCTTTAAATCTATTTTAGACCGTAAAAATTGCTCCCTCTTAACATTGGAGCCCTTTTTAGATCCCATTGAGACACATTACAACACATTTAAATGAATGAATGAAACCTTTATTTATCCCCGTAGGGAGATTGAGGTATTAACCATATGTGCGATATGTATTTGGAATGCATGTGGTGCAGAGTGTAATCCAGTCGGCTCTGCCCATGATTATAGAGTCTAATGGCTACAGGCGCAAAGGACCGACCAAAGTGCCTTTTAGAGTCTCAGGGGGTCTGAGTCTATGGCTGAATGAGCTCCTCATCGCTGTTAGCATGCCGTGAAGGTATCCAGCATGAAGTTCAGCCCCCTAGTGATCATTTGCTCTGCCACTACCTCCAGGATATACAGAACAGAATGGTAGAACGTTTGTATTAGTCTGCTGCACACATTAAAAGACCTTAATCTTCTCAGGAAGATGCAACCTGCTCAAGTCTTTCCTGAAAAGGGCATCCTCTCCAAGGATTTTAATGAAAATCGGGGGCTTGCTCTTCATCCAGTGGTAGTCCACCATCATCTCCTTGTTCTTACTGATGTGGATCTGATGAGGACTGGACATCGATACCAACAGGGCTAAAAGCCATAGGGGGGAAGTGGGACACAGGACAGGACAGTCACAGACCATAACAAGACATTTGTAGACATCCTCTTGGAATCTGAAGAATAATTTGAGTTCATTTTTTACTTGCATCATAATCACTGATACCACTCGATGGCGCTGTCATCCAAACACTTAGGGACACTTATATAAAGCTTCTCAATACAGTTTAATATGTTTACTTTTCAATGTTTACCGGTTAAGGTTTTTTTGGGAAGTTTTTTCTAACAACAGAAAGTTGAATTACTGGAAGATACTGTAAATCAAGTTAAGGTTAATTAGTAATCAATGATATATAGCGGGCGACACGGTGGAGCAGGGGTTAGTGCTGTTGCCTCACAGCAAGAAGGTCGCAGGTTCAAGACCTCCTTGGTCCTGGGTCTGGGACCTTTCTGTGTGGAGTTTGCATGTTCTCCCCGTGTCTGTGTGGGTTTTCACCGGGTACTCCGGCTTCCTCCCACAGTCCAAAAACATGCTGAGGTTAATTGGTGACTCTAAATTGCCCATAGGTGTGAGTGTGTGAGTGAATGGTGTGTGTGCCCCACGATTGGCTGGCGACCATCTGGGGTGTATCCCTGCCTCTCACTGTAACGGCTCCAGCAGACCCCTGCGACCCTAATGAGGAATAAGCAGGTATAGAAAATGACTGACTGACTGATATATAGCTATGTAAATAGAAATTAACTATGTTCAGAATTTAGCATTTTAGCATGCTAACATGTGCCATGTGGCACCTTGAATATCTGAAACATTTTTCTCAATCAGGGATGGACTCAAGGGGGAATCATCCCCCTTTTGTCCCCATGTTTGAAAAAATGCAGCAAAAGTGCCCTCTCAAGTCCACTAGTGCATCCACACTTGTTAAAAATATTCTACTGTGGCCCAACAGTAGATGCTAACGTGAAGAGATGCTAAATTATGCACAATAGTTGAAGAGATTACATGTTCTTACACAGAATCTCAGGAGAAGCACAGTTTCTGACTGATGCAACGTGTTGTGTCGCCTGTCAGTCGAAGCTTCACATCGCGAGTTGGTGATTTTCATGCTTTCAGATCAGATGAAGGATAACAAGCTTTTCTAAAGGGAGTGGAAAAAAATCCTACGACCTTCTTTAAGAAAACTCAAGATAAAAAAAAAAATCTAAACCATGATTCAAACAAGGTTGCTTTTCATATTGCCCGAAACTGTGACATTTCCAGATAAAAGATTGTGATCTGACAACACTGACATTTTATTGAGCTCATCTTGTGTTGAATTCCGAATGTGAGTCTGCAAAGAAACCCCAGCTGTCAGATTTATGGAGTGGACTTTATCTCCCTCTAAAATGTGGAGGAGAAAAAGTCTCAGGTATAAGAAGCAGTAAAATGTGACAACAAGAGCAGCAGAGTAGATGTACTTAGTTACTTTTTATTCATGTGCGTAAAACTGGAACATTCACGAAGTGCAGCAGCTGCTGTTTCTCCCTGAGCAGACACATCCTGAATTAAAAATGTCCAAATTTAGTCGTGTGCTGCAAGATTGATTATTATGATGCAGGTGGAGGAGTAGAAGCTCAGACTTTAGGTGTAAAAAAATAAAAAAAAATAAACAAAATGTACTTTAATGCAAATCCACATTCAGCAGAAATGACTGCGCATCAATCATGGTGATGAATGCCTCAATATGTAGAGCAGGTATATATGTATGTATATAGTGAACATCTGCAGCTGATTCCCTTTTTACATTATTTGGTCTAAACCTTATGAATTTAAACATGCTCACTTATTTTATTTATTTGTTAGAAAGTAAAAGTTTGATTTGTTTTGCCAATTTCTCAGTTTGTACATGGCTCAGCGATTCAATGTATATTGTTAGGGTCAGTGAATCATGACAAATACTGAGACAAAAGCACGGATGATAAAAATCCTGGATTTGTAACAGCGGCACAAATTTGTTGAAGGAAAAAGGTTTTGAAATATTTTTCATGAAAAGTTATTTTTTTTTTTTTAGGGAGAGATATGAGGCGTGAAAACTCGTACATCTTTGTGAGTCATAACTTGGTCCAATCTAAAAGCACAAAAAATACAAACATTTTTAGATTGAGTATAACTTCCTGAGGATATCATCATTTCTATTATGAGTCAGGAATAAATCTACATAAATCTGCTGAGACATAGAGAATAAACAGCTCATAGGACTACAGAAATCACCTGAGAGTCATCATATTTCTTAAGTTTAGTTTTTTTCAATAAATTTAAGTAAAAGATGACTGTACATCCACGTTACACTGCATGGAATGCAATGGAGACAGTTTTCCAAAATGTAAATAGAGGCTTAAAAAAAGCTATGGGAACTGTAGTTTCAAAGATGAATGGAGACAGGTTGAAACCTGTTTCACACGACTGATGGCCTAAACCTGTTTTACATCAATAACTACCAACAACACAATGACGGAAACCTGTTTAACATCAACAACTAAAGACCTGGATGGAGGTGACAGTAAATTGAGGTGACAGTAGATGGAGGTGATAGTAAATGGAGGTGATTGTAGATGGAGGTGACAGTAGATGGAGGTGACAGTAGATGGAGGTGATTGTAGATGGAGGTGATTGTAGATGGAGGTGATAGTAAATGGAGGTGACAGTAGATGGAGGTGATTGTAGATGGAGGTGACAGTAGATGGAGGTGATAGTAGATGGAGGTGATTGTAGATGGAGGTGATTGTAGATGGAGGTGATTGTAGTTGGAGGTGATTGTAGATGGAGGTGATAGTAGATGGAGGTGATTGTAGATGGAGGTGATAGTAAATGGAGGTGACAGTAGATGGAGGTGATTGTAGTTGGAGGTGACAGTAGATGAAGGTGACAGTAGATGGAGGTGATTGTAGATGGAGGTGATTGTAGATGGAGGTGATAGTAGATGGAGGTGATTGTAGATGGAGGTGATTGTAGATGGAGGTGACAGTAGATGAAGGTGACAGTAGATGGAGGTGATTGTAGATGGAGGTGACAGTAGATGAAGGTGACAGTAGATGGAGGTGATTGTAGATGGAGGTGATTGTAGATGGAGGTGATAGTAGATGGAGGTGATTGTAGATGGAGGTGATAGTAGATGGAGGTGATTGTAGATGGAGGTGATTGTAGATGGAGGTGATAGTAAATGGAGGTGACAGTAGATGGAGGTGATTGTAGATGGAGGTGACAGTAGATGGAGGTGATAGTAGATGGAGGTGATTGTAGATGGAGGTGATTGTAGATGGAGGTGATTGTAGTTGGAGGTGATAGTAGATGGAGGTGAGAGTAGATGATCGTGACAGTGAATGGAGGTTACAGTAGATGGTGATAGTAGGAGGTGATTGTAGATTGATGTGAAGGTAGATGGAGGTAACATTAGATGGAGCTGGCAGTAGATGATTGTGACAATAGATGGTGGTGACAGTAAATGGATGTGACAGAAGATGGAGGTGATAGTAGATGGAGGATACGGTAGATGATTGTGACAGTGAATGGTGGTTATAGTAGATGGTGATAATAGGTGATAGTAGTTGGACGTTAAGATAGATAGAGGTTACATTAGATGTAGGTGGCAGTAGATGATTGTGACAGTAAATGGAGGTAACAGTAGATGGAGGTGAAAGTAGATGGAGGTTACAGTAGATGGAGGATACAGTAGATGATCGTGACAGTGAATGGTGGTTATAGTAGATGATGATAGTAGGAGGTGATAGTAGTTGGATGTTAAGGTAGATGGAGGTGATTGTAGATGGAGGTGATAGTAGATGGAGGTTACTTTATATGGAGCTGGCAGTAGATGATTGTGACAATAGATGGTGGTGACAGTAAATGGATGTGACAGAATATGGAGGTGATAGTAGATGGAGGTTACAGTGAATGGTGGTTATAGTAGATGATGATAGTAGGTTATAGTAGATGATGATAGTAGGAGATAGATAGTTGGATGTTAAGGTAGATGGAGGTAACATTAGATGATTGTGACAGTAAATGGAGGTTACAGTAGATGGAGGTGATAGTAGTTGGAGGTAAAATGATTGTGACAGTAGATGGAGGTGATAGTACCATCAATGACCTCAACAATGTCATCTGCAACAATGAATGTATTATTTTCGAGTCAGTTATCAGTGTCTGGAATCTTTATACATTGACTTTGACAAACACCGCTGTGCAGTTGAGTTCATTGTTCTAAGCGGTGCTACTGTAACGTCTGTGGAACAACACGCTGGACGGCAGCTGACAGCAATCGGCTGGAGGTTAAACAGTTCCTCCCCTTGTCTGTCGCCTTCTCTCAGCCTCAGATTCTCCCGGGAACGCGACCTGGCGACGATTAATCAAGTTTGTCTCCCGCTCTGCCTCTGTTGTCACATGAATCACATCACGTACAGCAGACTGCACAACTGCTGGGCCTCATCTTTCCGCTGCATATTCCTCACACATAGAAAAGACAAAGAGTGCCGAAGGTTCCCCGCTGAAACTGAATACAATTTTTTAACGAACAGCATTTTTGAGGCTACAGAAGCAGATTGGTGGAGTTGTGTGCACTTTGTGTCTTCTTAAATGCATCACATCCAAATCACATCCGAGACGAGCCTCAGACGTTTCGCTCACCATACAAACAACGTTACATCACAGATTACAGCGAGACACATCTCAGGGCAAAGGCTACTCCATGTAATATCGTGAAATCAAACGACAGGTCATCATTCGATCAGACCTGCTGGCTGACTGATTCACTCTTTGATTAACGTAATGATTCATCGTCTGACAGGCTGATTAGATCAGGTTCAGGGCCCTCGAGAGGCTAAATGAGGAATAGCTTAATTTCTCTTTAATTAAATCTACTTCAAATTATCCTGTATACAGGATGCAGCATGACTACAATAATCACAAGTGTCACTCTTGATGAAGGTCTCTGACTGCAGTGGTGAGAATGGTCTGCAGGTATAGATAAAGGTCTAGTGTGGCAGAACAGACCTGGCAGATGTGGAATGTAATATCCATTAGTACGTTTTAATTAGGGGCGATGCGGTGGTGCAGTGGGTGGCACTGTTGCCTCACAGCAAGAAGGTCGCAGGTTCAAGGTCTGGGACCTTTCTGTGTGGAGTTTGCATGTTCTCCCTGTGTCGCTTCTCTCTGGGTTCTCCAGCTTCCTCCCACACTCCAAAAACATGCTGAGGTTAATTGGAGATTTCTAAATTGCCCATAGGTGTGAGTGTGTGTGTGAATGGTGTGTGTGCCTCACGATTGGCTGGCGATCATCTGGGGTGTATCCCTGCCTCTCACCTGTAATGCGCTGGGATTGGCTCCAGCAGACCCCCATGACCCTAACGAGGAATAGGCGGGTATAGAAGATTAATGAATGAATTAAATAATTAATTAATGTTTTAACTAGTATCTAATCCAATCAAAATTTGAATTGTTGCATGTTTAATGACCTTAGATTGAGGTCTTTTATCTCCAGGAGAAGTAGGTCTCTCTTCATGAAGCCACCATGTTTCTACAGTAGCCCAGAATGGACAAACCAAACAATCACTCTAGAGATGGACTTTCACATTTTTCAGACACCATAGGTTCTCATCCAAGCTTGGAGCAAAGTTATAATAGCATTCTTTTTTTTTTATTGTTTTTATAATTATTACTTTGTTTTGACTTTTGAAATAAGACCATTCATTCGATCTGAAACCAAACTAAAAACACACCATTTAAGTTAAGAGTAACTGCCCCTGGATGATCCATGAAGCCACATTTGTACTTGACTTCTGTTTCTCTGACAGACCCCAGCTCTCTGAGGGGCGGGACATTTCCAACAGCTGTAAGCCAATCACAAGAGAGTGGGTGTTTCACGTGAAAAGGCAGACTGCATTGCTGCTACAGGTCTAACACGGTGCTTCTGGGCCATAAAAACAGCTCATTTTTCTAAATAGATCACACAAATAACACAATACTAAACAGGAAAATGGCAAAATTAGGCCCCTTTAAAACATATTCATGAATTTAGACTCATTTTGTTATGTGTGACCACTTTCCTTAATAAAATTAAGTAAATTCAGTGAAACTTTGTTTTTTTTTATTGCAACCAGGTTTCTTTGACAGACAGTCGGCCGTCCTTCCTCTCTGCAGCAACAGAGCTGTAGAAACCTGATGTCACTTCTGACTCCAAGTGTTCGTAATGAGTGTCTGGCAGGACGGTCAGGACGACACCGTCGGGTCTTGGCAGGAAGCTTCCTGCTATAAAAAGTAATGCACACACAACTATTAAAAAAGACACTGAGTCAACAGTTTGGCTGGTAGCGTTTTGTTCCAAATCCAACAGAATCCTGGACAGAAATCAAACACACTATTAGATTCACAGAAATTTTTATCAGCTATTTAAATCCTTAGAATCCTCTCTGTGACTCATCGAGGAAATTGAGGTGATAACACTCCTGTCCAGTCGTTCTTTAAAGTGGACGTATAATGCTGTTTTAATACTGTTATGACATTAAAGTGGTCTTTTATGAAAAAAAAATAAAATATTCAGTGCTTGTGTGTAAATATTTTCATTCTGTCTGGCCTCCTCTGTAGCGTTGCTGAAAACAACGCACAGCTTTTCAATGGATCCTGTTGTGATGTCACAACAGGAGTGGTAATTAATAGAAACCACCTTCTGATCCATGTAGCCACCCTCTCCTTTCTGAGTGCTTCTACTTGACTTCTGTTTCTCCGACAGACCCCAGTTCTCTGACGGACAGGATGTTTCCAGCCAATCACAACAGAGGAGGAGTTTCAGTGGGGAGGGGAGGGGGGAACAGGGCTTTTTAGAGTGAGTGTGCGAGAAGGCAGACTGCATTGCTGCTACAGGTCTAACTAGCTGCTTTCGGATCATACAAGTAGCTATTTTTTCATAAATAGATAAATAATGAACTGGGAAAATGGCAAAATAGGGCCAATTCACAATGTTTTACACGTGTCTTCAAAACAACAGTCATATGAGCTTTAAGGGTTTTGCTCTAATCAGTCATTCAGAGAATTAGATGATCGTTTTTATTGCTGTTACAACATAGGTGATGGAGAAAAACTATGAACTGACTGAAAATACACTGACATTAAAGTGAATTTAATGTCAGTGTAAACAAAAACTTGAGGTGGAGAAATGCTGCCTGCAAGTTAAAGGTTAAAGGTCTCCATCCATTTTTTCATTTTAATAACGTTCAGGGACTAATTCATCTTTGAAGATTAAGATCAGTCCTAAGATTGTTGCATGCAGCAGATGAAGAACATATAAAGATGTCTTTCCCAGTTCACTTTGGACTTTGTGGACAACAAATGGCACCGTGTCCTCAGGCTTTCACTTTCTAGCTCTCAACATCAAAAGTGAAAAATGAATCAAAATCTTTAAAACTAACATTTCCTGGTGGTGGACCCCAGAGCCCTGGTTTAAAAGCGGTCTGACCATGAGCGATATTTTGCACTATATGAATGATTCTTCAAGTAGAGTAAAAAAGTATTTTAACTATTTTAACTTTAACTAAAAAAGTAAGGTCCTAGAATCCGAGGGGTCTTTCTCTCTCTCTGAAAGCTTTGAAAATGTCATTCCGACTTCTTGATGTGATTGAAAGTTTCAAAATGCACCAATTAATTTGTTTCGATTGTAAATATTCCAAATTTTCTTCCCCCTTCCACTAAACACACTAAAAAAAACTCAGACACAGGATTTTTGGTGGAATCAGAACAGAAGGAATCTGATTGGACCATTGAAAAGTGGGCGTGTCCTCACATCCCGCATGAATCAGGCAGCAGCTAACGTTTAGCTTACGTTCTATCATGGAGGAGCATTCGCCTTGATTGACAAGTGGATGTAATGATACTATTGTTGAAATTTAGTTTGATCTGATTTTGATATTTGATATTTTTATATTGAAAATATAGTCAAATTAGTGAACAATATGAGCAGAAGATACAACACGACAACCCTTTAAAGCCACAGAACCCTATAATAAGAGTGCAGCGTTATCCTCTCCAATAGAATCTATGAGGACTCACACATATGAGCCTTTCTAGTGGGAGATGTCGTAAAACATCATTAAACCGATTCGAAACGGACGGTTTGACATCGTCAATGTTAATGCTGAGATGCAGAGATTGTGATCAGGAAAGACAAGTACGAGATTTTCCATTTCAGGAGGACTTTAACACTGTGTAAAGATATATGGATTTACAGACAAATGATGTCACGCCGAACTACTCCTGACTATTGGCCGCAGTTTATTGAGTTGTCGATAAATTCCAGTGAACAGTTGGAGACAGATTACAGACATGAGCGGCTTCCACAGAGGAAGATAAACAAAACCCTACAAGAATCGATCTTTTTTGTTTTCTCACGTTATAATTTTAAAGGCTCATATCGACACTTCCCCTGTGTTTTATGTGAAGTTGTAATGTCACTAACAAGAGATAAAAATCTCCTCAATATAGATTTACATCTCTTTTATTGTCTCTTATTAATATTAATGAGCCTCTGGCTGATTTAAATGGCCGTATAGTTGTGACATCACAACTTCGCAGAAGTCCTGACTGCTGGCTTTATGTGTTAGTGTCTGAATAATGGATGACACATGGTATACATAGTATTTATAAAACACCTAGACCTAGAATAAAATACATAGTAAACTCTACCTTTTTACTACATCAGCCTTTAAAATCTGACATTCGGAGCCTCGTGTGGCCTCAGCTGCTGTAATAAATGGACCCACAGAGGGTAAACACAATTATCAACAGTACAGTTATAGATGAGGGTTAGGGGTCGCTCGCTTTCACCCCTCCGTCGCCTCAGAGGAGGAATTGAAGCGACTGAATCTCCTAAATTGAAAGAGCTGCCGCTCAGCTGCGAAGAAATAAAAATGGAGCTTGAAGGACTATTATGTGACGGGAAGACAGAGCTGTAAAGATTCATCCAATTTTATGGGCACATACAGCTGAGACATTAAGTCTGTCATCCCATTTGTCCAGCAGGGCTGAGGGTGTGTGTGTGTGTGTGTGTGTGTGCTATGAGACTCAATTGTCTTCTATAAATGAAATCATCTTCAGCCATGTATCTAAATAAGTCACTGCCGTTAAAGGACGTAACGTCCTGTCACACACACTTTTTATCAACCTGATGCTCTGCCGTGTGTTTGTTAGCGGCACACACACAGAAAATATATTCCACATTATATACTGACACTGCTGGATTCATTATAGACTCATTTAGTTTCTGACACTGAGGTGAGAACTGTCTGTTCTTAGTATTCCATTTTATTTTTAGGGGCATGCAGAATTATACCTTTTTTTTCTTGAACAAATAAAAATAAAATTTAAGAATTAAAACAATCTGAGTTCTGAGATTAAAGTCAAGAATTCTGTCATTTTTTATCAGAATTCTGAGAAAAAAAACATTGAAGGGGTAAGAAAATAGTTTTAATCGTCAGATAAAAAGCCTAAATTCTGACTTTAATCTCAGAATTCTGTGAAAAAAAATTAGGGATAAAACTTTTATTAATTATTATTAATTAATTTTAGAATTCTAGAACAAATGAAAAAAAGACTTGTAAAAGAATTGTTATTCGTCTTTATATTTGCACATTAAATTAAATTTAAAAATAATAAATGAATTCGAATTTTCATTAATTTTCACATTTATTCCTGTATATGTCTATTTCTATCCTTTTCTTTTTGCATATGAATTACTCTGTTTGCCCATAGAAATTATGTATTCCTGTAGAAAACAGGAAGCTTAAGCTGAGTTTGTCCAAATAAGGGTGTGTTGGACTGTTACATTGTCTTAATAGACAAACTGTACATTGGATAAGACATGGACATACATTGAAATAAGGAGACATAAAAATACAGTTATTGTGAGATTGGATGTCAATTCAATTCATTCATTCTCTTTTGAAAGGCCAAGTAAAACCGGACTTTGCACTTGTTCCAGCACCCAAAAAAAAAAAATCACTCTCACAAGGAACTAGAAGAAAACAACAAAAAACTAGACTATGACGAGATGGGCTGGCAATCAGGACAACAGACTTAACACGCTGGCACAGGACAAATGGAGATGCAGACTATAAATACACATGGAGGGAAATGGGGAACAGGTGGACACAATCAGGAATCAGGGAAAACAATCAGACTGGTGACACATGAGGAAGGGCAAGTGACCTGAAACGAGAGGAGAGGTCGTTTCCAAAATAAAACAGGAAGTCACAGAACAAACATGGAGACAGGACAAAAAAATCAACTTGACATAAAGGTGTGACAGTGACAGGATGGTGCTGGGATTTCCTGAGGGTCTATGAACGCGTCTTAGGGTAAGAGGCCCACAGTAGCCTCCGTTAGCAAGAGGAATAAAGTAGCAGCTAAACTGGCTAACGTCTTAGCGTGTGGTTTTTGAGAGACGTTACAATACTTGGCTGTGAGATCAGTACAGGAAGAAATAGAATAGATGTCCTTAATTAATTTGTATCGTTTTATTTTTCCTTTCTTCTTTTGACTTTCCTTAAAGGGCTAAGCTGTAAATCCACTGGCTTTCTGGTTATGGAGTCACAGGAATGCCATAACAAATAATAAATATTCCTGATGTTAGCCAGATGAAGATGTGTCGGCGTCAACTTCACAGCTGGTTTCTGATGAGAACTAGAAGTCGGCGTTTAGACATAATTAAGCTTCAATCCTACTAAAACATGAGCGGCTTATTTTCAGAGGAAAAGTTACATTGATGACATCGGATCAAACCCAATCTGTCGTGTGTTTCCTCCTCAGATCATTTCCAGCGCAGGGAATCAGCGATTCTTGGCTCAGTAGGAATCTGGTCCTGTGGAGACGTCTGTGAAGAGCGAGCGCCGATGAGCCACAGCCAGACACGGGGAGGCAGAGCACCTCTTTTTTTTCTTTTTTTTTTTTCCAATCCACAACATTTTTTACAGCACAGGGCTTTTGTCAGAAGGCCCGGCGCTCGCAGAGATTAATCGGATGATAATTTGCCATTAACAGCTTGATCCCGTGTACCAGCTGGTCTGGAGGAACACCAAATAGCCGTCGGCTCGTCCTAAATCTCCGGCACAACAAACTGGAGGATGGCGGCCAAGCGGCGCTTCACCAGGCCGCATGCTGCTCAAATTATTCACACACACACACACGCACCAAACACACACGCCAGACACTGCGTGTGCTGTCATTCAGAGCAGATTTGTTTCCCTCTTCAGTGGAATCACAGCTTGTTATTGATATGTAGTCGATTCTGGACGTTAACTCTTTCCACGCCAGAATCATTTAAAGATGTTGCCAGTTGGCGCCAGTGCCAGCGTTTTCTGACCAAATTCCCTGATCTCTAAACACCCGCAGAAGATTCATTTCTTTGATTATGTAAACAAGCAATATATCAACAGAAATAATGAAGCTTTTTTTGATTTAGAAATATTTTTATTGTAAATTAATTCATTCTTTTTTCGGTCAGATGTTCGAACATATCGACTAAAATCGACTTTCCAGACAAAAGCTGAGACAAATATTGACTTACTTCTTCCATTTTGCAAGTTCAATCAATCAAGAATTCAATCAATCAATCAAATTTTATTGATAAAGTGGTTTTCATACATAAAATGCAATGCAAAATGGTTTCCAGAATAAAAAGCTCAAAACAAAGAACATGTGCTCTCCGACCATGGATGTAGCCAGTTAGCGTAGCCGTTAGCTAGCCCTGCTAGCGACCATGAGCCTCTGCAGCTCTCAGGGCAACAACTTCAGGTCAAATGATATTTTCTGACCACTATAACCTCCGGAAAGAGGGGACGGACAACATGACCGAACCTTGAAACACTTGGCCGCGCGTATGAATATAAATCCAGTTTATGTTTGCTTCAGTCATAACCTTCCTCCCATAATCCCCGTCGTTATGAGAAACGACGGCAACGACCTCGGAGATAACATCCTACGAGCTGAAAAGTCGTGAGGACGATTTTGATGGTGCCTGTTGGTTCTTTCTATGAATACTTGTGAAGACACAGCAGAAGTGTGTCACATATATTACCTCAGTATAAATATATATACTAGGGTTTACATATACTTCTGTAGTAGTTGATGTATCAACTCAAGCTGTTTTACTGAAGTGCTGGTTTCCAAACTACTTAAATTATAAAACTAATGAAAGAAATTCAGTCTGCCAATCAAAATATATGAGTAGTCACTTTTTTGCAGAGATATTGCGGTATATGTGTTGTATTGTCCTTTTAAAAGTATTTAAAAAGGTAATAGTGAGTAAGTGAGATAAAGTGTATTAAATATAGCACTCAAGAATGATAATAAGTGACTCAACCTTTAAGGTAAGATATATGAGCCGCCGTCATTTTTTGGCAAAAAAAATGCACTTTTATGCTTTATATCGTCCTTTTAAAGATATTTTAACAGGGGGGAAAAACACTGGTTTCGTTTCAATTTAGGGCACAGAGCAAATCAAATAATGCATTTTCTGGCAGAAAATCACTTTTTGGCTCGACAGTTATGAAAACAAGCTGGAATGAAACAGGGGAACAAGAATATTGTTAAAATGTAAGGAGTCGAAATGTAACGAGGTATTTCTACTTTGTTACTTCACACCGTAAGTATGTTGTGTTTTATCCATTTTAATGAAAAAATGTAAAAGTGCCTTTAGCAGGATGATATAATATGAAGATGTGAGACTAATCCACGGCTAATTGGCTCCGGAAAGTGCCACAGAGACTGTTATCACAGCGGAGATGATACTTTTTGGCACGGGACCAGGCAGGGACGGCTGTTTGGCTCCCTTTTGCATCGCTGTGCCCTCGACAGGCTACGAAATAGCTGAGAAAGTAGCCGAGATTGACAGTAAATGATCCCCCCGCGGACGCGGATTCACCCGGGATCCATGCCTGTCGGTTTCGTAAAAGTTTCAACTTCTAACTTCAGAGGAGCTGGGCTCGAAGCCCAGGAGTGACTAACGTGTACTCCGATGCGTTCCGAGGCTGCAGATTAGTCGCCTTGGTGCAGAGCGACACATTAAATTCAGAAATGAACCCAGACTTGAAATAAGGACACCTGAGAGAAGAGAACGCGGAGGATCGGGTGCTGAGGCAAAGGTTAGAGAAGCTTAAGGAAATATGAATCCACCTAAGAAGCTTAAACGTTTCCCTGCTCTGGCTTCATCCAGCTGTTTCGCTACAACCTGACCTTCCGCCAGGTGTGACAGCGAGGAACTGCGACTTTGAAAGCTGCGGTCGACCCGTGAAGGAAGATTTCCTTCCGAATGAAAAAAGCGAGAGTTTATCGGCTGCTCCTGCTGCCAGAGGACATTCACGGGACGGATGTTTGATCATCTAGGGGTTATCCCCCTCCCCCGTATTTGTTAATTAACACAGTGGTGCAGAAAAGCTGCTGCAAAGCCTTTTTTAAAAGATAAATTAAACACTTGGGTTATTTCCATAATGTCTTAAAAGTGACATGAGATGGTTGAAGAGGACTTTAATGCACGTTGGTGTGTGTTGATTCAACAGCTGTTATACTTCAACACTCTCCTCAAACCTCAAGCCTGTGTTTACTTACGTGACGTCCAAGGTCAGGGTTTTGCCGAGCTGCTCTCAAACACACCCATCCGTCCTTTAACTCCTCTCTGCTGCTTTTAAAGACTCCCCTTTTATACTCTATGGATGATCTTTGTTATCTTATTGTGGATGATTCTTTGAAAATGTTTAACAAACTCTACTGACATATTTTGGACTTTTTTGCGAACCTTTCTGAACCTTGGCCGAATGAGTTTCCAAAAAAATATGCCATGGTGCGGCCCCTCCTGAAGAAGATAAATCTGGATCCCTTGGTTTTATCTAATGTTAGGTCTATCTACAATCTCCGCTTTATTTCCATGGTTTTAGAAAACTCAAAGATTTTTTTTTAGAAAGGGTCAATGTTTCTAAGTTGTTACAGTCTGGTTTTAAGCCTCTCCACACTACTGAAACTGCTCTCTTAAAGGTTTTTAATGATATTCTGTTAAATCCTGATTCTCGTAACTTTGCCTTTTTATTTCTTCTTGATTTAACAGCACGGTTTGATACAGTGGATCACCCAAACTTTATCATGCCTTGAACGCTGCATAGGCATCAAAAGGCACCATTTTGAGTTGGTTTAATTCTTACTTTTCTGACAGATCCTTCTCTGTCCACATGGGCCGGTTCTTCATTGCCCTTCTGACATGTGGTGTCCCTCAGGGGTCAGTTCTAGGCCCTTTACTGTTCTCCCAGAACAGTAACGGGCCATTTTTAGGAAGTGCGATATTCCCTTCCACTGCTTTGCTGATGATGTTTAGGTGTATTTGCCATTAAAGGCCTCTACCAAGGACTCCCTTCAGTGTGTGTTTATATGCATGAATGACATCAAGATCCGGATGGATTTAAACTTTTTAAAATTAAATGAAAGCAAGACAGAAGTTGTCCTGTTTGGCCACCCTGAGGTGGTTCAAGCTCTTGCCAGTTCCCTCGGCCCATTAGCACTTTACATAAGATCCCATGCCAGGAATCTTGGTGTTATTATTGATGGTGCTTTTAAACTTGACAAACAGGTCAATTCTATAGTTAAGTCTGGCTTTTTTCAACCTATCTTAGTCATAGAGACCTTGAAAAAGCCATTCATGCTTTTATCACATCTCATTTAGATTATTGTCCCTCCTTTTATTTTGGCATTGAGCAGACTGAGCTCAACTGTCTGCAGTTCACCCCAGGGCTTTAAGCTCTTCACTGGCTTCCTGTTACATTGATTTTAAGATTCTTTTATTTATTTTTAAGTCTCTGAATGAGCTGGCCCCGGATTACCTGTCTGACCTTGTTAAATTGCACCAGCTCTCCAGAGCCCTTAGGTCAGCGAATTAAGCGAGTTCAGATGTGCCTCGATCCTTTTTAAAACCAAGAGGATGCTTTCGCAGCTGCAGCTCGCACGTTGTGGAACATGCTGCCCCTCTGCGTCCGCACTACAAATAACCTCTCCACTTTTAAAGCACAGCTAAAAACACTTGTTCACATTAGCTTTTGGCGGAGGATAGTCACTTTTATTGGGTTTTTATTTATTTATTTAATTTGATATACTTATTTTATTTAGTTTTAATGTAACATATGTATGCTATTGCTTTTATTGTTATGTAAAGCACTTTGGTAAGCCACCAGCTTTTTAAAATGTGCTATATAAATAAACTTGACATTAACAGACTCCGACACATCCCCTCCAGCGGCTGCCAATCAAAATCAGAGAATGACACGCCCCCTCCAGCTGCTGTCAATCAAAAACAGACAATGACACGCCCCCTCCAGCTGCTGTCAATCAAAAACAGGCAATGACACGCCCCCTCCAGCTGCTGTCAATCAAAAACAGACAATGACACGCCCCCTCCAGCTGCTGTCATTTAAAAGCAGAGAATGACACGCCCCCTCCAGCTGCTGTCAATCAAAAACAGACAATGACACACCCCCTCCAGCTGCTGTCAATCAAAAACAGGCAATGACACGCCCCCTCCAGCTGCTGTCAATCAAAACCAGAGAATGACACGCCCCCTCCAGCGGCTGCCAATCAAAAGCAGAGAATGACACGCCCCCTCCAGCTGCTGTCAATCAAAAACAGACAATGACACACCCCCTCCAGCTGCTGTCAATCAAAAACAGACAATGACACACCCCCTCCAGCTGCTGTCAATCAAAAACAGACAATGACACGCCCCCGCCCAGCTGCTGTCAATCAAATCAAACACAGACACTCCCCTCCAGTTGATGTCAATCAAACAGACACCGGCACGCCCCCTTCAACTGCTGTCAATCAAACTTACAATCAGACAGAGACAAAAAAAAAAGATCTTCCTGTATATATCTAAAAAAGAAAGCACATTTTCTGGGACATTACTTTTTATATAAAAAATAAGGCACATTTTCTGAAGCAGCTTCATCCAGTAAACATGAAGTTTCTGGCTCTTTCATCACTGTCACTCCAAAACATAAAAAGCTGACTTTGTATATCATCCTGCATATTTTAAATGAGACTCTGTAGATAGGTTACAGCGAGTTGATTTGAGAACCTGCTGTGAAACTTCGGTGCCCCATCCTGAAAACAGTTATTTTCCTCCAGTCATGATGTTATTAGACATTAAATGTATATGGACATATTTACTGAGTGCAGATTTTTTTTTTTTTTTTTTTTCCGGGGGATCTCCATGGCAACGTGGATATGGGCTGCGACTGCAAAAGCTCTATACAGCCTGTGAGCCTGTGAGATGTGATGTGAATATCATAACAATTAACACATTAAACTAGACCAATTGACTCGAAATTAAATAATAATTAAAAAAAAAAAAAAAAACTCTCCAAAGTCAAAGTTAACATGCGCTGAATCCCTCACGGTGACAGAGGTCAACAGGAACGCCGGCTCTAACACGATAAACCGAGACCTCCACTCTCACTTCCTATCTGATCTTCTGCCTCTTATCTGCTAATGAAGGATTGTAGAGACACGCACGTTGAATACCTTATTAACGCAATTATGCCAAAACTGAGTGTGTGTGTGTGTGTGTGTGTGTGCAAGCAGAGCAGAGAGGGCAGCCTGGATGCAGGCCTGGCGGGTAACATATGGTCGACAGCGGACGGGGCATATGGATACATATGCAAGGAGACCAGCGAGCTGCCAGCGGCTGCAATAAAGAGGCGAGCAGACGGCGGCAGGCTGCGGGAGACGCTGCGGAACGCATAATGCAGCACCTTGGTGATGCGTGCATGCTTTGGATTCTGTGAGGAAACGCAAAAATAACTGGTCAGAGATGTGTCTGCAGACCGGAGCTGCATTCAAACTATTGATTTGTGCAGGGGAGGTGGAGGCAACTACTATGGCCATTAAAATGCAATTTTCTGCAAGGAAAGGAGTACAAAATGTAAAAAAAAAAATAAAATAAAAAATCTGTTAACACACACACACCTGTAATAAATCTATCTGCAATAATTATTTCTTAAGTTTTCTGTGTATGTGTGTGCACAGAATGTCTGCACAGTAATTAGGGCTGGTCGACATGATCATGTGGATCATCTTCCTGCTGAAAAGATAAGGGTAAATCACAGACTGGAAGTCAGGATTATGCATATTCTTGTCTGGAATATGTAGATATGTATATTTCATGTGTCTTTTATACATATAGGGATGTGCTGGAGGGGGGGGGGGGGGGGGGGGGGGGGTGTTCCATCCTCATATGTTTCTCCATCGCTCCATCGCCCAAGAATGAACCCCTGTTGTTTGATGATCGAGGTGTTATATAGGGCACAAAAGTGTCATGACACAAAAATGAAATATTCATTCAGTCATTCATTTTTTTTCAGTTAACTTGCTGCTCCTTCTGTCAGAATGATGAATATATATATACAGTATATAGTACCATCAGAGGAGACAAAAACCTTCTCTCTGTATGCTTCTCATGGACTCGATGGAAAAAATATCATTAATAAACAAAGAAATAACAATTCTATTCTATAACAATACAGATACAATGTTCATTAACCATTAAAAGAAGAAAAAGAATTGTTAATGAACCAGCAATGTTCTGAATTTCACTCGCATAATGTAATAAAAAATTCACTGTACCAAACATCTGCACACATCTGCACAGTTTCCGGAGGCAAACTGAATGATGACATCATGACATTGAAAATATTGAGGAATATTTCTCGATTTAGCTATTTAGAGATATTATAAATAAAAACAAAATCTGATTTGATTTGATGAAAGAAAATCCAGTTTTTTTTCCTTTTTGGCTTAGACCTGAGAAGCCTCATCAAAGGTTGTATTGAATAAAATATGAAGACAGCAACTAAATGTATATCTTGTCACATTAAAAAACACGACCACTTTCATAGTATAATGTCCAATAAATGTCTGAAAAAATGTGTGTATGCACCAAAATTCACATGGAGCTCGAAAACACTGCAATACAGCGAGGAAATCCTTGGTTGACCAGGGAGATATTAAAAAAACACACTTTTTTCACACAGAATTTTAAAAAATATATAATTTTCAGTTCATACTTGGGTTTTTCCTTTGATGTTTGTGTATATATTGAGTTATTTAGTTATGCATTTATTAGCATGTTTGGCTTTTAATCTGTTAACTTCCTGTGATTATCTCCACTTACCCACACCTGAGCTTGATGACCAATTAGGCAACTGGAGCGGTGAGAGAAAGATGGGTGGACATTTCTCTCTCCTGTCTCGGTTAGCAGTAGCCACAGGTGGGATGAAACTCTCCAGCTTCCCCAGAGTGCCCTTCCCCTCCAAGAGACAGCTGCTAGTAGAAGAAGAGCAAGAAGGACCAACCTTTTCTGTGAAGGAGAAGCAGCCCAGAGTGAAGTAAAGCGGCCCAAAGTGACGTAAAGCGGCCCAGAGTGAAGTGGCTGTCCCCTCCCTCTGGGTCTCACTCCCAAAAGAACATCTGAGATTGCACCAACCTAATCTGTTCAACATAACTTTAAATATTAAACTGTGATTTTAATGTTTGATGTTTTGCATTATTATACTATTTTCATATATGGCCTCATCTCTATAACTTTTTCTCTTCTACATTTCTTGTAAAGTGTCTTTGAGTACCTTGAAAATCATTTAGAAATAAAATGTTTCATTATTATTATTATTACCATTATTATTATTACATTATAGGCCCAGAATGACCTAAATCAGTCCAGAGTGACCTTAAGGTGCAGAAACTAGGTGGTTTCAGAGCACTGGCTTGTCAGACAATATGTGGGATGATCAATGGCATCAGCTGTTTCACTGCTTCTAAGTTTCTAGTTTCTAATTATAAAGATTTGAACAAAGTTTATACATGTGGACGAGTTTTAAAAAGTATTTTAGCCACAGAGGCAGTTTGTTAGTGTTCCCTAATGTGCAGATTTGTGTCAGTGCACATGTTCACATCAGAATGTCCCTGAAGTGATCAGTGAACCGAGTCAGTGAGGATTGTATCACTCTCTGAATGCACACACACACACACGCACACACACACACACACGCTCACACAGCTGTTAATTGTGCTAGAGCAGTTTGATGGACAGCTGTGAGTTATCAGAGTTTGATGGAGGAAGCTGCGAGTGAATCAGTCAGTAACAAACAGAACAAAAGTGACAGGAGACGTCTGAGTACTGCAACATTTACATCTAACATGAATCTTTGAAAGTTTTCATGCATATGATTATATCATTTGAGTAACTAACAATCATGTTATGTATCTATTTTTTCCATTTTATGCTCTGTTTTGCAGAAAATAGCATTTTAATGACTGGCAACTATAGTTGCTGCTTGCACATATATACCAATAAACAAAAAAACTGTTTATTGGTATATATGTGAAATTGTTTTTCATACATATCAGGGTTGAAAATCCTCATACTTCAAATAAAATGACCTCTTTCTGGTCATGTTCACCATGTTCTTGGAAGGAAGGGGCAGGAAGATGGTGGAGTTACATGACAGGAAGCACTTGGATAAGCTCTATTATCATGTAACTGAAAAAACTGTATGAGTAATATTTAGATTTTTTTTCTTTTATTATTTTGAAAATGACAGTCTTATATTCACAGTTCACTTCAATCCAGTGTGAATATCAGCAGTGTGACTCGTGTCCTTTAACGCAGCTTGTCAGTAATTTCACATCTGTGATCCAGCTGCTGTTTAGTGCAGGTTCACTGTTGGTGCCTGCTTTATATAATCAGAAAAAAAAAAATCCGTGCTGTTTATAACTCTGCCGGTCACATGTTCATGTGGGACCGATGCGACATGATTCGACTCCTCACCGTCTCTTATTGTCTTATGTAAAGACGGTCATCTCTGCTCCTCCCGGGTCTTAGTTAGAAGGTGATCTTCAGAATCGTCCCGCGTCGTGTGGGTCACTGGAGTCGCTGCCTTCTGCCATCCCCTGCTGGAGATAAATATAGAAGAACAGAGAGAAAAACGAATGGGATCAGAATATCTTTTCTTTATTTTTTGTATTAATATTTATAAAAAAAATATATATCAAAGCAGAGAAACGAATGCTCAACATACGAGCTAGAATATTTTTTTTGTGGTTTTGTGAAATGTGTTTTGATCCTCAGGGCCACCATACAATGTTCCAGTCACCTTCCATATATAACCTATACTATATATATATATATATATATATATATATATATATATATATATATATATATATATATATATATATATATATATATATATATACTGTTGTAGTACATGCTACATACTTCTAGAATTAATACTAATAAAGTATATACTACACATATCTACTGCATTCTGTTAGTAAAGTATATACTGCATATATATACTACATACTGCTACAGCATATACATATATAAACTGAATACTGCTACAATATATACTACATAGTACAGCAGTATATAATACATACATAAACTGAATACTGCTACAATATATACTACATAGTACAGCAGTATGTACTACATATATAAACTGAATACTGCTACAATATATACTACATAGTACAGCAGTATATAATACATACATAAACTGAATACTGCTACAATATATACTACATAGTACAGCAGTATATAATACATATATAAACTGAATACTGTTACAGTATATACTACATACTGCTGCAGTATATAATACATATATAAACTGAATACTGCTACAATATATACTACATAGTACAGCAGTATGTACTACATATATAAACTGAATACTGCTACAGTATATACTAGATACTACAGCAGTACATATACTACATACACTGTATATTACATAGTGCTGCAGTAGCCTATAAACTACACACTGTACTACTGCAGTATAAACTAAATTCTGCTACAGTAAATACTACATACTGCTGCAGTATAAACTAAATTCTGCTACAGTAAATACTACATACTGCTGCAGTATAAACTAAATTCTGCTACAGTAAATACTACATACTGCTGCAGTATAAACTAAATTCTGCTACAGTAAATACTACATACTACTGCAGTATAAACTAAATTCTGCTACAGTAAATACTACATACTACTGCAGTATAAACTAAATTCTGCTACAGTAAATACTACATACTACTGCAGTATAAACTAAATTCTGCTACAGTAAATACTACATACTGCTGCAGTATAAACTAAATTCTGCTACAGTAAATACTACATACTGCTGCAGTATGACTAAATTGTGAAATGAAAAGAGAAGGTCATCGATGCTGAGTGTTTTCAGCTGATTCTCCTTCGTTTGACTCTCAGACAGAGTTTGTGTTTGTGGTGGAACTTTAGAAAAAAAACCTTTGGAAGCGAAAACACAAACGCTGAAACATTTCTGCTGGATTTGATTCATTTAGACGCTGAAGCTTCATGTCGGCTTTAGCTCCAATTTGAACATTTGCACATTCAGTCTCCGTTGCTGACATAAAAAAAAAAAACGTCATGGAGGGATCCTTAATGTCACTATGAATAGGAGGAACAATTACAGCGACAATTCTTAAGAGAGAACTGAAAATTCCTCTGTAATCCAGGTTTCCTGCTATTTTAACAGAGGAACCCGCAGCGTGCATTTACCTCACACACAGGCCAAAAACGCTCTTTTGTTGGAGGTAATACATAAAATCCAATCAACCTTTAAACACGATGCCCGAGGCTGAGGGGAGCTGCTTTAAGAATGCTCCAGTGCAGACGATGACTGATGGCCTTGTTTAGGCTGAAGGATTTATTAAATCTATAATGGAGTTGATGTTGCGTCCCTAATGACTTCTCTCTGCTTTTTAAAAACATAATAACACGAGGCTGCATCACAGCGAGGGGAACGCCGTTTTCAACCCGGCACCTGACCTCCCCCAGTTTCCGCTCTGAACTTTTCATTTAACCTTTATTAGCTACACACACACACACACACACACACACACACACACACATAGAGTGTTATTCTTAGGAAAATAACAATATGTTCTGTTAAAGCAGGAGAGAGCCAGTCAACACATGGCGAAGTGTTTCATTCCCAGATTCTCCCCATTCTAACAAACACTGAGCTGCTGCTGAAGGTTCCACATGTTCTGTTCATGCAGCTTAAAATCACAAATCACGACTTGCCTCAGTGGGTTTTACAGTTTGTACAACAGCAATAAAACTCCCCTTTTCTTAAACCCTCACTAGTGTTGGGCAAGTTACTTCAAATCTGTAACGCGTTAGTTATTACGTTACTGTCATTTCAAAGTATTACAATGCTACTGTACTGTATTACACTACTATCGCATTACTTTTAAGTTACTCTCATCTAAAACAACTGGAAACATGGATTTGGTGATCTAAATATAGCTCAACTTTGTCATCATTGCTGCTAGACACAAGGATCATGCTGACAAAATCTGGTGATTCCACTGTTAAAAGTGGTTTTCCTGTCTTCAACAACATCCTCCGACACAAGTCTCCAAACAGCTTGTGGCTGAAGAATCTTAGAATGTTAATTTTGGCTGTTTTGTGGTTTTATCTCTTGCTTCCTTGCTAACTTCATGTTACTATGGCACTTGTGTAAATGTTAAATTACCGGTGCTATTTCATAAAGTGGACAGTTCTTAAAGTGTAGCGCACAAAGTGCATTTGACTATGATCTTGCAGTGATTTTAGCAAATTTGTATGAAGAAAAACAACCACTTCACTCTGTAATGTGCCTTACTGACATTTATACTGAGTAAAATATTACATTTGTTTTCCTGTAATGCCTTACATTACTGTATTACACTGAAAATCAATGTATTACAGCAATTTATTACTTCTGTAATGTGTTACTCCCAGCACTGAACCTCACATGATACAAGGAAAACTCCCTAAAAGCACCTTTAATGAGGGAGAAACGAGGAAGAAACCTCAGGAAGAGGAACAGAGGAGGATTCCTCTTGCAGGAGGCTGCAGTAGATGTTGTGTGAACAGGATGGAACACACACACACACACATGTACGCACGCTTCCTTAAGCTGACCAATCAGAAGGACCAGAAGATCAATGAATGTAATGTAAATCATGCAGAGACATTCCATCAGAGTCCCAGAATAGAACTACTGAGCTGGAGATGTGAATGATGTGCGTCCTTTAAATGACCTCCTCAAAGTTAGTTGTTTGTTTCTGAGAAATCACATTTTGACGGCTAAAAATACTCCAATACCCACGAGCCTCGGGTGCCGTTGCTATGGAGAAGAGGCCAGTCGGAGTGTAATAAATTAACAATTCAGAATTCACTCAGAAGTGATACCAGACATGAAAAACCAAACCGACTCAACATCTTACAGAATTGCACTTTGGGAGTCGTAGTTAACTTCTACCTTGAAGTTTTTCCTGTCCACAGTCCGTGACCTTTGACCTTTGGCTAAAGAACCAGATGTTTAGAGTCGCGCGTTGATCCAAACTGTCAAAGAGACGACTGTGAGTCACTGACATGGTCTGTGGATTTTTACTTCCATCTATTTATCGTCATCAGATTCAAAGCAACTTTATTGGCACAAATGTTAAAGCGACATGATAATTCAAAGCTAAATTAGCGCTAATGAATATCGACATTTATGCCAGAAAACGAAATATAAAAGTACGCTGTGAGCATCAAACATCTCAGCGTGAACGGTAGGCTCCTTTAGAAGTAGCAGATGGCCTTTCACTGTTTGGTGACCGGCTGTTTATTCCTTAATGCTCCCACACACACACACACACACACACACACACAGAGTGATGTGTCGACAACAATCTGGCCTGCATAATAGGTCACACAAACACATGCTGCAGCATTTGTGTTCATGTTTGTGCATTGGTGTGTGTGTGTGTGTGTGTGTGTGTGTGTGTGTGTGTGTGTGTGTGTGTGTGTGTCTGACTGACTTTGACCTCCATCAGTGACTTTCCTCCTGCAGTGTTCAGTAACCTTGATGCGACCGCACTCCCACATTCTGTCCAACAGAAAACACCACAGTCAGTACAATAGCAACAACAACACAATATGCCCCCCCACCACACACACACACACACACACACACACACACACACACACACACATCTTACTCCTTCTCGTTACCTTTATAGTATAATTGCTTAAGTCATTTTTTTGTCCAAATTATATTTGCATAACTTTCCTCTCCTACCACTGCTGCATCATCCTGTGTTTCTTATTTCTTCAGTTTTCTAGACACTATTTATAATTTCAGTCAATCAGTCGATTTTGTGTTTTTAAATTTAAAATGACCTTTTTGCTTCAACGAATGATAGATATAATTCGTATTTATCGTAAGATAAAGATGCCGAAGTCAAGGCACAATTCTGGAATGCTGTTAAAATATAAATAAAAAATACAAATAAATAAAATACCAAATAAATAAAATAACAGTGTGATTTCTAAAAATTCTATTTTTTTTTCTTGTTTTCTAAAAACATTGAACTATGACTTGGGCAATTATTCTATAAAGCTAATGCAGGTTGTTGGTGGTAGTTTGTGAGTCAGTGATGTGACGGTGAAATGTAAAGATGTTTTGATGCCATACAGACAAATATGTATTGAAAATAGTAATACTATTATACTATTAGTATTAGTAAATTTGTAATATATTCAAATAGAAAAACCATGCAATTTCAACAATATTCAACTTCAAACCCTGAGAGATGCTCACTGACTTTACGTTTCTGTGAAGAAATAGGGAACTGGTCAATTTCCCTATTTCCAGTGGATACTTTGTGATCCACTGGGCCGGATCGGACCCTTCAGCAGGCCAGTTCTGGCCCCAGGGCCGCATGTTTGACACCACCTGCATATCCCTGAAGTGCCATTAGAAAACTGGCATTTCTCATGTAGGAAAAAGCCGCTTTTCATCACTATTCTAAACCATCTTATAGCCGCCTCGTCCTTATACTTTTGCCAGAAAACAATGAAAACAAGGAGAAACCTTCTTCAAAGAGCGTTTTGTGGCTCACAGCAGCAGAACTGCGTGTAATTTCCTGTCCGTTCGGAGCAGCTGAGCGGTGGTCAGGTGAAGCCAAGAAAAACCCTCGGAGGAGATAAGAGAGAGATGGGATCTGGGTTCTCATTGGTCCGCGGCGCGTTTGAACGCTTCGCTGCTGCCGGCTGTCAGACATGTTGGTGTGGTGTTCCTGCTGCTGCAGCCAACAGCACAACTCATTACAAATAACCTTGGAAGGAGGAAACAAAGTGCGTGTGGGCGTATGTATGTGTGTGTGTTTGTGTCATGTTTTTCCCACAGAATCAAACGTCCTGGTTGATTTGAATAAATAACAATCTTAACAGCTTCCTACGTCCCCGCCCGCTCCGCCCGCATCTCGCTCACTGAGCGAAAACTCTCCGCTCGCTGGCGATGGCGAACATCAAAGCTGCCAGTCGGACGATTCTGGCCTTTTCTCTTAACTCGGCGCCAGCAGAAGCCGCGGACTAAAGACCTCAGAAGGAAAACAGGCCCGGAGCCGTTGGCACAGCGACCGACGGGCTAAGCCAACGGAGAAGGCGGCGAGATGAAGGCCTCGTTGTTTGAAAACACTCGAGAAAGCTGTAGGTTTGAGTTGCGGAGGAGGCAGAAAGACGCGGGAGAGAGATAAGAAAAGAACGACTGCAGGTGAAGATAAAGGAGGTTTCATTTAAAGGGACAGTGTGCAGTTTCTTGCAGCCTCTAGTGGTGCGTGTAGGGGAACCGAAGGTGGCCTGCAAGGAACAGGAGTCTAGAATCATTTTCACGCTATCAGAGAGGAAGGTACCTTTAAAAACAATAAATATTGCATTAAATAAAGTGATCGTTACTGTTAATCATGGGTGTAGGTCTGTGTATGGATGGTCAGGACATGTCCCTACCAGCATCAAGGTGCAGCTGAATTTCCCCTAACAATATTTAACTTGTGATGATGGTAAGACACAGCAGAGTGTTTTCAGCTGTTCTAGGGGGATACTTGATGATCTGGCAACCCTCAACTTCAAGCTATGCTTTCTTGATCAGCAGTTTTTTGGTGTGTTCATCATGGCAGTGGTGGTGACATGCTTATTTCATTATTTCATTCTTTCATTATTCTCATTTTTCTTAATTTTGGTCAATTTAGTCTCGTTTTCTTAAAATAAGATTAAAAAAAATGTTGGCTTTTTATTTTACTGTTGTCTTTTTATCCCATATTATAGATGTTATAATCTCATAATTCTGTTTTTTTTTTGCCTCAAATTTGTTTGAAAAGAAGTAAAATTGTCCGTCAGTGGATAATTCAACATAACTCTGCTCAGTATTGGACTAATACTAATAAGATATTTCATTAATAGGATTTCATTTTTTCACCTTAGGTTTTTGTTATCCTCTATTGTTTTTTGTGGGGAAATAAAATCCCTTAATTGTGCATTTTTTCCCCAGTGTTCTCACACCTACTTTATTACATACTCTATCACAGTATGATATTATTGATCAGCACCAGTTGGTTGGTTGTTGTCCATTACAACAAAACAATGGGGATAAAACAATATAAGACTCCAGTTAGTCCTTTACCTTTGCTCAAGTTATCAAAGTTGCAATAAGAGCCACCATAAGATTTCACACATGTCATCAGGCAGGCGTTGCATGCTGGGAGGTGGAGTCCCTATGGCCTACACATGAAATTCACACACCTTTGTGTGAAACCAAACGGCAGCAGTGCAACACTTTTGTGAAACTTGTGTTCCACAGTCTTCAGGCTTCCCTTTGTGTCGGCCATTGTTATTATTTCTCATTGCAGTCTATAACAGGGACGTCTGTCTTTTTTCTGCCTTTGTGAGGCCCAACAGGAAGTGACAGGAGCAGAAACAGCCTGTTTCAGACAGAGACTGAACTAAGGTGCTGCATAAAAGTCCAGTAAAAAGAAAGAAAAATAAAGAGTTGGAGCTGGAGATGTGTAAAATACGTGGCCTTTTTAAAGTTTGTTGAGATATTTCAACAATAAACAGACTGATTGACAGAAACTATCATCCATGAAGCTGTGGTGCTGCCACAAATGCACCTTGCAGAGAGAGGTCAGGGTCACCGTCAACAGGTTCATTAAAACAGGTGCAAAACATACAGATTCGAAGATGCCTGTGAGGTGGTGGTTGGAGGCGTTGCAGCCCTGCAGCCTGACACTGAACAGCCTCTAATGTATAAACAGTGAGGGGATTTTCATGTTGTTCTTAATCCTCTAAATGCTGCTGGCACGACGCCCGACTTCCTTCTCTGTTTCTCTATATTCAATTGAGTTAAATGAAGCTCCGCTAGCGTAGCGTTTTGATGCTAAAACATGTTGCCAACGCAAACGCTGTACATAAACAGATTAGAATAAGTAATATATGCAGGGATGAGCAGTGAAACATGTTTTCCTTGCTGTAATATTTCATCCTGTTCATACTGACCATTAGATGATCTTCATCATGCTCTTACAACGTAAGTGATGGAGGAGTAATTCCACACAAAGCCCTAGTTCTGTGCAAACATGTTTAAAGATCCGTGTAAATCTGTAATTACACGACGGCAAAATGTAAATGTGTTTTTATGGAATAATAAAATCCATGTACTAATCACCATTGAATATTTCCCAGTAGAATGTAGGAATAATAATAATAGGTGTGAGTGAATGGTGTATAGACTGTGTGTGTGAGGTACAGTGGGTGTGTAGCAGTCTTGGGTGTGAGAGACAGGGAAGAGATTAATTATTAGTAGATTTAGTGGAGTTTTTTATTTTTTTTGTAATATGGGGTAAAATTCAAAAAGGTCAGAAAAAAAATTATATAGGAAAAACTCAACAAAACATCATTAAATCGTTTAAAACACTTCACACTTCACTGGCGACAGATTTTCAATTCTAGATTCCATTGTTTCATTAGTTTTCATGAAGGATAATAACATGAAAACAGCAAACACCTGATTAGTAAATATCTCTTCACTGTGTGTCATTTTCCTGTTAATAATAACAGCAATAAACTTTATTTATATAGCGCCTTTAATACATAAGTGAAGTTCAAAGTGCTTTGGCATCTATTTAAAATTATACAGAGTGAAAGCATGGATGTATTATAAGAACTGGATACCGGACCGAAAAATGGACACAATAGTTCCTGACTTCTGGGTTTAATTCCGAGTTATGGAACCATAGAGACCCATAGAGACCCATAGAGACCCATAGAGACCCATAGAGACCCATAGGGACCCATAGGGACCCATAGAGACCCATAGGGACCCATAGAGACCCATAGGGACCCATAGAGACAACTTAGTCTGTACTCCCTACTAACCAGTAGCTACTATATAGGAAGTTAGCCAGTAGAAGACACAATTCTGACGTACTACAGCAGCCATCTTGCCCGTACTTTGAACCCAGATGTTCATAGGATGAACTACAGCACTGCTGGGAAAAGGTTTTCTTTTAGACTCACAAGTCAATTTCTGCAGAACATAATTGGTTAAGCTCCACAATAAATAATATCTCAGATTTTGATATGAATCAAACCCTAATATACAAGAAGGAAATACAGAAATATCAGATATGATCAATATAAATTATACCTGTCTATAATACATCCAGTGATTAAAGCGATGTAGCAAGATAAAACAAGAAAACATTATATAAAAAAAGACAGCATCACCGTTTTTTTTGTTTTTTTGGTTTACCAGAAATATTAGTTCAAGAATAGCTCAGACGTCAGAGTTGTGTCATTTCACATACGTGACGTGACTGAGTCAAGATAAACAAATAAACACCAGTGACACCTCAGATCAATAATCCACCACCATGTGTCTCATCACATTTATAGAAACATCAGGTCATATGGAGGAGGTGCAGCTTCTTAAAACAAACACAAACTAAAAGAACAGATTGTTCTCTTCCCTCATTCCTTTTTCATGACCGCTTTCGCTTTGATTTCACACTCACTATCAGTGTGATAAAGGTTTATGTGTGTGTGTGTGCAAAAGATGTCATATATCTGTTCATTTGTATACATGTCTTAATAAAACTCATGTATATGAGAATTATGTATATTCAAAATGGTGGTTTATACAATTTATATGTATAATTCTGTGTATTTTAATGTGTGTTGATGATTTTAATGTGAAAACTGCACTTATGAAAGAATTGATTAACCTCACACTCAATACAGCTCTGGAAAAAAATAAGAGACCACTGCAAAATGACCAGGTTTTGTGATTTTACTGCTTATAGGCATGGCAAACCACTGATAACATTTCCCCCAAATTCCAAATAAAAATATTATCATTTAGAGCAAAATGACAAACGGTCAAACTAACAAAAGAGATGTTTTCAGACCTCAAACAATGCAAAGAAACAAGGTCAAATTCATTTTAAACAACATGATACTAATGTTTACACTTAGGAAGAGTTCAGAAATCAATATTTGGTGCAATAACCTTTATTTCTCCACAAGTGTGGGTGACTTTTACATGTAGAGATGCTGATTTCAGAAGAAAAAAATGCAGTGGACTCTTATTTTTCAGAGCTGTAAATGAATGATAATGATTTTGTCCTCTTTCATTCAACCCTTTCACTATTTATCTAGGCTACTCAATTCAATTCAAGGGAACTTTATCGGCATGGAAACCTCTTGTTACAATGCCAAAGCAGGTGTGAAATAAAAATAAGAACAAAAAATATGCTAAATTAAAGACACAAATATATAAATATATATAAGTGTAAGGTCAAATTAACTTAGGAAATAAAGAGAAATTAGGCTTTTACTGTTTCTGAAAATCAACAAAAAATACAGATAAGTAACGATAACTTAAAGTTAAAATAGAAACGTTGATGTTAAAATAATAAATAAAATGAATAAATACAGAAACTTTCTTTTCTCTGATTTTTGTACTTCTTATTTTTTTGGCCAGTTTTTGGTATCATGGGATAATTAAGTTGGTTGTAAATAATATAATTAGATTAGATTTTTTTACATAATATGAGATTTTTACACCATTTTTTTAAACAATATAAGATATTTGCTCGCACCTGTCCTCTTACATTACGTGTGATTGGTGATCTGTAAAAACTTTTCTTTCATTATCAAAGTTCAAGTTTCACCTGACATGGAATTTGGCATCTGTTCAAATGGATCCACATTACAATGATATTATTCATGTTACACTGGTTTTTGACAGTTGAATGGACTGTGATGACTCACCGGGTTCAACTATTCGATTGAGAAGCAACACAATCACGTTATAATGAGCTGGTAATCAGCCCATTTCTGCCTTTGTGCCATCCCGTGCCTCGTTTCATGTCAAATCTATTTTTTTTTCTCTTCCCATTTTTTTTTTTTTTTGCTGTTACTTTGTTATTAAAAGTTTGCCTCCTCAGTCAAACTTTTCAATTTGGGGCAGTGACTATGAGATCGTGATTTGAATCTTAGGTTTACTGTTTTCAGTGACAGAACATTTCATAGGTGAGCTATAATATCCTGCTGAACCATAGAGGCTATTCTATCAGATGCATCTGGAGCTTTGAGAATGTTGAATTTCAAGAAATGAGGAACCACAAATGACAAAAACCACAAAACAGGTGAAAAACATGAAGATGCCTGTGAGGTGGTGGTTGGAGGCGTTGCAGCCCTGCAGTCTGACACTGAACAGCCTCTAATGTATAAACAGTGAGGGGATTTTCATGTTGTTCTTAATCCTCAAAAAGCTGTTGGCAGAACGCCCGACTTCCTTCTCTGTCTCTCTATATTCAATTGAGTTAAATGAAGCTCCGCTAGCGTGGCGTTTTGATGCTAAAACATGTTGTCAAAGCAAATACTGTACATAAACAGATTAGCATTCATAATATATGCGGGGATGAGCAATGAAACATGTTTTCTTGCTGTAACATTTCATCCTGTTCATACTGACCATTAGATGATCTTCATCATGCTCTCAACGTAAGTGATGGAGGAGTAATTCCATACAAAGCCCTAGTTCTGTGCAAACATGTTTAAAGATCTGTATAATTCTATTTTACACAAGACAAGTATGTAAACTGTAGTTCTATAAATTTGATACTTTTAATGTAATATTAAAATGCATGTAGGTTATTTCACAGAATTCATAACAGTAGATAATAAAACTACCTGATGATAAAGAGATAGATTTTGATTAAAACATTTTAATATAGTATTTAAAGTAATATTATGTAGTGCTGAAATGTTTGAAAAAGATGGAGGATAAATCAAAAAACTCCTTTGATTGATGATGATTGTTTTTTTATTCTTCATCAGTTAAATAAATCATACATTAAAACATTCATAGGAAAATTAAAGAAATGACCATTAGACTAGAAACAATGATTAAATAAATAAAATTCATTTAATTAAATTAAATAAAGCAATGAAATAATGCAACCTCATACAGATCCTCCCTCACTACATAATATGTGAGAGATTTACATGTTGTGTCGCTTATATGGTCCTGAGTGGATGTAAGAGCTGTAATATGTGATTGTGTGTAAAAGGAATGTACAGCCAGAATTCTCATTTCAGATCATCCATTTAGATTTAGTGAAACTATGTTGACATGTAGATGAATAGATTTTTTCATCTAGACACAGGTATATTTTATACATGATTAATGAAGAAAACCATTTAAATCTGTGTCTTCATGAACAATGTATTGTGTATATAGCCATGAGTGCAATTAAGTCTCTTCGCCACATGAGTTTTTAATGCCAAATAATTACTGTGAAAACAGCAATGAATGAAAGGAAGGTTGTTTTGTTGATGACCGCGGAGGAAGATGCAATTGTGGTTATGGTAGTGGCGGCTGTAGTTGTCACAGGCACAGTCATAGTGGTTGTTGAAGGAGCAGCAGTGGTTGTTGGTGCAGCTGTAGTTGTCGTAGGGTCAGCTGTGGTGGTTGTAGGGGTAGCTGTGGTTGTCACTGCAGCTGTAGTTGTTGTAGGTGCAGCCGTGGTTGCGGTATCGGCATCTGTGGTTGTTGTAGGACCAGCTGTGATTATCGTAGTGAGAGTTGTGGTTGTTGTAGGTGCAGCAGGGGTTGCTGGTGCAGCTGTACTTGTTGTAGGGCTAGCTGCAACAAGTAAATCTTGTATATTTATAGGGGTAGCTGTAGTTGTTGTAGGGCCAGCTGTGGTGGTTTTAGGTGTAGCTGTGGTGGTTGTTGGGGCAGCCGTGGTTGTCGTAGGAGCAGCAGTGATTGTCTGTGCAGCTGTAGTTGTTGTGGGGTCAACTGTGGTAGTTGAAGGTGCAGCCGTGGTTGTTTTAGGGGCAGCTGTGGTTGTCATAGGACCAATAGTGGTTGTCGGTGCAGCCATGGTTGTTGTATGGGCAGCTGAAATTGTTGTAGTACCAGTTGTGATTGTGATAGGGGCCACAATGGTTGTCGTAGGAGCAGCAGTGGTTGTCGTTGCAGCTGGAGTTGTTGTAGGGCCAGCTGTGGTGGTTGTAGGTGCAGCTGTGGTTGTTGTATGGGCAGACGTGGTTGTTGTAGGGGCTGTTGTGGTGGTTGTAGGGGCAGTTGTGGTTGTCGTAGGAGCAGCCGTGGTTGTCAGTGCAGGTGTGGTGGTTGTAGGGCCAGCTGTGGTGGCTGTAGGGGCAGCTGTTGTTGTTGTAGGGTCAGCTGTGGTGGTTGTAGGGGCATCTGCAGTTGTTGTAGGGCCAGGTGTGGTGGTTGTTGGGGCAGCCGTGGTTGTCGTAGGAGCAGCAGTGGTTGTCGGTGCACCTGTACTTGTTGTAAGGCTAGCTGTGGTGGTTGTAGGGGCAGCTATAGTTGTTGTAGGGTCAGCTGTGGTGGTTGTAGGGGCTGTTGTGGTGGTTGTAGGGGCAGTTGTGGTTGTCGTAGGAGCAGCCGTGGTTGTCAGTGCAGGTGTGGTGGTTGTAGGGCCAGCTGTGGTGGCTGTAGGGGCAGCTGTTGTTGTTGTAGGGTCAGCTGTGGTGGTTGTAGGGGCATCTGCAGTTGTTGTAGGGCCAGGTGTGGTGGTTGTTGGGGCAGCCGTGGTTGTCGTAGGAGCAGCAGTGGTTGTCGGTGCACCTGTACTTGTTGTAAGGCTAGCTGTGGTGGTTGTAGGGGCAGCTATAGTTGTTGTAGGGTCAGCTGTGGTGGTTGTAGGGGCTGTTGTGGTGGTTGTAGGGGCAGTTGTGGTTGTCGTAAGAGCAGCCGTGGTTGTCTGTGCAGCTGTAGTTGTCGTAGGGCCAGATGTGGTGGTTGTAGGGGTAGCTGTGGTTGTCAGTGCAGCTGTAGTTGTTGTAGGGCCAGCTGTCGTGGTTGTAGGTGCAGCCGTGGTTGTTGTATGGGCAGCTGAGGTTGTTGTAATGGCAGACGTGGTTGTCGTAGGAGCAGCAGTGGTTGTCGGTGCAGCTGTAGTTGTGGTAGGGTCAGCTGTGGTGGTTGTAGGGGCAGTTGTAGTTGTTGTAGGGTCAGCTGTGGTGGTTGTAGGTGCAGCCATGGTTGTTGTATGGGCAGCTGTGGTGGTTGTAGGGGCAGCAGTGGTTGTCAGTGTGGCTATAGTTGTTGTAGGACCACCTGTGGTGGTTGTAGGAGCAGCAGTGGTTGTCGGTGCAGCTGGAGTTGTTGTCGGGCCAGCTGTGGTGGTTGTAGGGGCAGTTGTGGTTGTCAGTGCAGCTGTAGTTGTTGTAGGGCCAGCTGTGGTGGTTGTTGGGGCAGTTGTAGTTGTTGTAGGGTCAGCTGTTGTGGTTGTAGGGGCAGTTGTAGTTGTTGTAGGGTCAGCTGTGGTGGTTGTAGGGCCAGATGTAGTTGTTGTAGGCTCAGCTATGGTGGTTGTAGGGGCAGTTGTGGTTGTCGTAGGAGCAGCCGTGGTTGTCTGTGCAGCTGTAGTTGTGGTAGGGCCAGCTGTGGTGGTTGTAGGTGCAGCCGTGGTTGTTGTATGTGCAGACATCGTTGTCGTAGGAGCAGCAGTGGTTGTTGGTGCAGCTGTACTTGTTGTAGGGCTAGCCGTGGTTGTTGTAGGGGCAGTTGTAGTTGCCGTAGGAGCAGCCGTGGTTGTTTGTGCAGCTGTAGTTGTCGTAGGAGCAGCCGTAGTTGTCTGTGCAGCTGTAGTTGTTGTAGGGCCAGCTGTGGTGGTTGTAGGGGCAGGTGTGGTTGTCAGTGCAGCTGTAGTTGTTGTAGGGGCTGTTGTGGTGGTTGTAGGAGCAGCTGTGGTTGTCAGTGCAGCTGTAGTTGTTGTAGGGCCAGCTGTGGTGGCTGTAGGGGCAGCTGTTGTTGTTGTAGGGTCAGCTGTGGTGGTTGTAGGGGCTGTTGTGGTGGTTGTAGGGGCAGTTGTGGTTGTCGTAAGAGCAGCCGTGGTTGTCTGTGCAGCTGTAGTTGTCGTAGGGCCAGATGTGGTGGTTGTAGGGGTAGCTGTGGTTGTCAGTGCAGCTGTAGTTGTTGTAGGGCCAGCTGTCGTGGTTGTAGGTGCAGCCGTGGTTGTTGTATGGGCAGCTGAGGTTGTTGTAATGGCAGACGTGGTTGTCGTAGGAGCAGCAGTGGTTGTCGGTGCAGCTGTAGTTGTGGTAGGGTCAGCTGTGGTGGTTGTAGGGGCAGTTGTAGTTGTTGTAGGGTCAGCTGTGGTGGTTGTAGGTGCAGCCATGGTTGTTGTATGGGCAGCTGTGGTGGTTGTAGGGGCAGCAGTGGTTGTCAGTGTGGCTATAGTTGTTGTAGGACCACCTGTGGTGGTTGTAGGAGCAGCAGTGGTTGTCGGTGCAGCTGGAGTTGTTGTCGGGCCAGCTGTGGTGGTTGTAGGGGCAGTTGTGGTTGTCAGTGCAGCTGTAGTTGTTGTAGGGCCAGCTGTGGTGGTTGTTGGGGCAGTTGTAGTTGTTGTAGGGTCAGCTGTTGTGGTTGTAGGGGCAGTTGTAGTTGTTGTAGGGTCAGCTGTGGTGGTTGTAGGGCCAGATGTAGTTGTTGTAGGCTCAGCTATGGTGGTTGTAGGGGCAGTTGTGGTTGTCGTAGGAGCAGCCGTGGTTGTCTGTGCAGCTGTAGTTGTGGTAGGGCCAGCTGTGGTGGTTGTAGGTGCAGCCGTGGTTGTTGTATGTGCAGACATCGTTGTCGTAGGAGCAGCAGTGGTTGTTGGTGCAGCTGTACTTGTTGTAGGGCTAGCCGTGGTTGTTGTAGGGGCAGTTGTAGTTGCCGTAGGAGCAGCCGTGGTTGTTTGTGCAGCTGTAGTTGTCGTAGGAGCAGCCGTAGTTGTCTGTGCAGCTGTAGTTGTTGTAGGGCCAGCTGTGGTGGTTGTAGGGGCAGGTGTGGTTGTCAGTGCAGCTGTAGTTGTTGTAGGGGCTGTTGTGGTGGTTGTAGGAGCAGCTGTGGTTGTCAGTGCAGCTGTAGTTGTTGTAGGGCCAGCTGTGGTGGCTGTAGGGGCAGCTGTTGTTGTTGTAGGGTCAGCTGTGGTGGTTGTAGGGGCTGTTGTGGTGGTTGTAGGGGCAGTTGTGGTTGTCGTAGGAGCAGCTGTGGTTGTCAGTGCAGCTGTAGTTGTTGTAGGGCCAGATGTGGTGGTTGTAGGGGCAGTTGTAGTTGTTGTAGGGTCAGCTGTTGTGGTTGTAGGGCCAGCTGTGGTGGTTGTAGGGGTAGCTGTCGTTGTCAGTGCAGCTGTAGTTGTTGTAGGGCCAGCTGTGGTGGTTGTAGGGGCAGTTGTAGTTGTTGTAGGGCCAACTGTGGTGGTTGTAGGTGCAGCCGTGGTTGTCTGTGCAGCTGTAGTTGTTGTAGGGCCAGATGTGGTGATTGTAGGGGCAGTTGTAGTTGTTGTAGGGTCAGCTGTGGTGGTTGTAGGGGTAGCTGTGGTTGTCAGTGCAGCTGTAGTTGTTGTAGGGGCAGATGTGGTGATTGTAGGGGCAGTTGTAGTTGTTGTAGGGCCAACTGTGGTGGTTGTAGGTGCAGCCGTGGTTGTTGTATGGGCAGCTGAGGTGGTTGTAGGAGCAGCAGTGGTTGTCAGTGCAGCTGTAGTTGTTGTAGGGCTAGCTGTGGTGGTTGTAGGTTCAGCCGTGGTTGTTGTATGGGCAGCTGAGGTGGTTGTAGGAGCAGCAGTGGTTGTTGGTGCAGCTGTAGTTGTTGTAGGCTCAACTGTGGTGGTTGTAGGGGCAGCCGTGGTTGTCGTAGGGGCTGCTGTGGTGGTTGTAGGGGCAGTTGTGGTTGTCGTAGGAGCAGCCGTGGTTGTCTGTGCAGCTGTAGTTGTGGTAGAGCCAGCTGTGGTGGTTGTAGGTGCAGCCGTGGTTGTTGTATGTGCAGACATCGTTGTCGTAGGAGCAGCAGTGGTTGTTGGTGCAGCTGTACTTGTTGTAGGGCTAGCCGTGGTTGTTGTAGGGGCAGTTGTAGTTGCCGTAGGAGCAGCCGTGGTTGTTTGTGCAGCTGTAGTTGTCGTAGGAGCAGCCGTGGTTGTCTGTGCAGCTGTAGTTGTTGTAGGGCCAGCTGTGGTGGTTGTAGGGGCAGGTGTGGTTGTCAGTGCAGCTGTAGTTGTTGTAGGGGCTGTTGTGGTGGTTGTAGGGGCAGTCGTGGTTGTTGTAGGAGCAGCAGTGGTTGTCGGGCCAGCTGTGGTGGTTGTAGGGGCAGTTGTGGTTGTCAGTGCAGCTGTAGTTGTTGTAGGGCCAGCTGTGGTGGTTGTTGGGGCAGTTGTAGTTGTTGTAGGGTCAGCTGTTGTGGTTGTAGGGGCAGTTGTAGTTGTTGTAGGGTCAGCTGTGGTGGTTGTAGGGCCAGATGTAGTTGTTGTAGGCTCAGCTATGGTGGTTGTAGGGGCAGTTGTGGTTGTCGTAGGAGCAGCCGTGGTTGTCTGTGCAGCTGTAGTTGTGGTAGGGCCAGCTGTGGTGGTTGTAGGTGCAGCCGTGGTTGTTGTATGTGCAGACATCGTTGTCGTAGGAGCAGCAGTGGTTGTTGGTGCAGCTGTACTTGTTGTAGGGCTAGCCGTGGTTGTTGTAGGGGCAGTTGTAGTTGCCGTAGGAGCAGCCGTGGTTGTTTGTGCAGCTGTAGTTGTCGTAGGAGCAGCCGTAGTTGTCTGTGCAGCTGTAGTTGTTGTAGGGCCAGCTGTGGTGGTTGTAGGGGCAGGTGTGGTTGTCAGTGCAGCTGTAGTTGTTGTAGGGGCTGTTGTGGTGGTTGTAGGAGCAGCTGTGGTTGTCAGTGCAGCTGTAGTTGTTGTAGGGCCAGCTGTGGTGGCTGTAGGGGCAGCTGTTGTTGTTGTAGGGTCAGCTGTGGTGGTTGTAGGGGCTGTTGTGGTGGTTGTAGGGGCAGTTGTGGTTGTCGTAGGAGCAGCTGTGGTTGTCAGTGCAGCTGTAGTTGTTGTAGGGCCAGATGTGGTGGTTGTAGGGGCAGTTGTAGTTGTTGTAGGGTCAGCTGTTGTGGTTGTAGGGCCAGCTGTGGTGGTTGTAGGGGTAGCTGTCGTTGTCAGTGCAGCTGTAGTTGTTGTAGGGCCAGCTGTGGTGGTTGTAGGGGCAGTTGTAGTTGTTGTAGGGCCAACTGTGGTGGTTGTAGGTGCAGCCGTGGTTGTCTGTGCAGCTGTAGTTGTTGTAGGGCCAGATGTGGTGATTGTAGGGGCAGTTGTAGTTGTTGTAGGGTCAGCTGTGGTGGTTGTAGGGGTAGCTGTGGTTGTCAGTGCAGCTGTAGTTGTTGTAGGGGCAGATGTGGTGATTGTAGGGGCAGTTGTAGTTGTTGTAGGGCCAACTGTGGTGGTTGTAGGTGCAGCCGTGGTTGTTGTATGGGCAGCTGAGGTGGTTGTAGGAGCAGCAGTGGTTGTCAGTGCAGCTGTAGTTGTTGTAGGGCTAGCTGTGGTGGTTGTAGGTTCAGCCGTGGTTGTTGTATGGGCAGCTGAGGTGGTTGTAGGAGCAGCAGTGGTTGTTGGTGCAGCTGTAGTTGTTGTAGGCTCAACTGTGGTGGTTGTAGGGGCAGCCGTGGTTGTCGTAGGGGCTGCTGTGGTGGTTGTAGGGGCAGTTGTGGTTGTCGTAGGAGCAGCCGTGGTTGTCTGTGCAGCTGTAGTTGTGGTAGAGCCAGCTGTGGTGGTTGTAGGTGCAGCCGTGGTTGTTGTATGTGCAGACATCGTTGTCGTAGGAGCAGCAGTGGTTGTTGGTGCAGCTGTACTTGTTGTAGGGCTAGCCGTGGTTGTTGTAGGGGCAGTTGTAGTTGCCGTAGGAGCAGCCGTGGTTGTTTGTGCAGCTGTAGTTGTCGTAGGAGCAGCCGTGGTTGTCTGTGCAGCTGTAGTTGTTGTAGGGCCAGCTGTGGTGGTTGTAGGGGCAGGTGTGGTTGTCAGTGCAGCTGTAGTTGTTGTAGGGGCTGTTGTGGTGGTTGTAGGGGCAGTCGTGGTTGTTGTAGGAGCAGCAGTGGTTGTCGGTACAGCTGTGGTGGTTGTAGGGGCAGTTGTAGTTGTCGTAGGAGCAGCTGTGGCTGTCAGTGCAGCTGTAGTTGTTGTAGGGCCAGCTGTGGTGGTTATAGGGGCAGCTGTAGTTGTTGTAGGCTCAACTGTGGTGGTTGTAGGGGCAGCCATGGTTGTCGTAGGGGCTGCTGTGGTGGTTGTAGGGGCAGTTGTGGTTGTCGTAGGAGCAGCCGTGGTTGTCTGTGCAGCTGTAGTTGTTGTAGGGCCAGCTGTGGTGGTTGTAGGGGCAGGTGTGGTTGTCAGTGCAGCTGTAGTTGTTGTAGGGCCAGATGTGGTGATTGTAGGGGCAGTTGTAGTTGTTGTAGGGTCAGCTGTGGTGGTTGTAGGGGTAGCTGTGGTTGTCAGTGCAGCTGTAGTTGTTGTAGGGGCAGATGTGGTGATTGTAGGGGCAGTTGTAGTTGTTGTAGGGCCAACTGTGGTGGTTGTAGGTGCAGCCGTGGTTGTTGTATGGGCAGCTGAGGTGGTTGTAGGAGCAGCAGTGGTTGTCAGTGCAGCTGTAGTTGTTGTAGGGCTAGCTGTGGTGGTTGTAGTTTCAGCCGTGGTTGTTGTATGGGCAGCTGAGGTGGTTGTAGGAGCAGCAGTGGTTGTTGGTGCAGCTGTAGTTGTTGTAGGCTCAACTGTGGTGGTTGTAGGGGCAGCCGTGGTTGTCGTAGGGGCTGCTGTGGTGGTTGTAGGGGCAGTTGTGGTTGTCGTAGGAGCAGCCGTGGTTGTCTGTGCAGCTGTAGTTGTGGTAGAGCCAGCTGTGGTGGTTGTAGGTGCAGCCGTGGTTGTTGTATGTGCAGACATCGTTGTCGTAGGAGCAGCAGTGGTTGTTGGTGCAGCTGTACTTGTTGTAGGGCTAGCCGTGGTTGTTGTAGGGGCAGTTGTAGTTGCCGTAGGAGCAGCCGTGGTTGTTTGTGCAGCTGTAGTTGTCGTAGGAGCAGCCGTGGTTGTCTGTGCAGCTGTAGTTGTTGTAGGGCCAGCTGTGGTGGTTGTAGGGGCAGGTGTGGTTGTCAGTGCAGCTGTAGTTGTTGTAGGGGCTGTTGTGGTGGTTGTAGGGGCAGTCGTGGTTGTTGTAGGAGCAGCAGTGGTTGTCGGTACAGCTGTGGTGGTTGTAGGGGCAGTTGTAGTTGTCGTAGGAGCAGCTGTGGCTGTCAGTGCAGCTGTAGTTGTTGTAGGGCCAGCTGTGGTGGTTATAGGGGCAGCTGTAGTTGTTGTAGGCTCAACTGTGGTGGTTGTAGGGGCAGCCATGGTTGTCGTAGGGGCTGCTGTGGTGGTTGTAGGGGCAGTTGTGGTTGTCGTAGGAGCAGCCGTGGTTGTCTGTGCAGCTGTAGTTGTTGTAGGGCCAGCTGTGGTGGTTGTAGGGGCAGGTGTGGTTGTCAGTGCAGCTGTAGTTGTTGTAGGGGCTGTTGTGGTGGTTGTAGGGGCAGTCGTGGTTGTCGTAGGAGCAGCCATGGTTGTCAGTGCAGCTGTAGTTGTTGTAGGGCCAGATGTGGTGGTTGTAGGGGCAGTTGTAGTTGTTGTAGGGTCAGCTGTTGTGGTTGTAGGGCCAGCTGTGGTGGTTGTAGGGGTAGCTGTCGTTGTCAGTGCAGCTGTAGTTGTTGTAGGGCCAGCTGTGGTGGTTGTAGGTGCAGCCGTGGTTGTTGTATGGGCAGCTGTGGTTGTTGTAGGTGCAGCTGTAGTTGTCGTAGGAGCAGCAGTGGTTGTTGGTGCAGCTGTAGTTGTTGTCGGGCCAGCTGTGGTGGTTGTAGGGGTAGCTGTGGTTGTCAGTGCAGCTGTAGTTGTTGTAGGGCCAGCTGTCGTGGTTGTAGGTGCAGCCGTGGTTGTTGTATGGGCAGCTGAGGTTGTTGTAATGGCAGACGTGGTTGTCGTAGGAGCAGCAGTGGTTGTCAGTGCAGCTGTAGTTGTTGTAGGGCCAGCTGTGGTGGCTGTAGGGGCAGCTGTTGTTGTTGTAGGGTCAGCTGTGGTGGTTGTAGAGGCTGTTGTGGTGGTTGTAGGGCCAGCTATGGTGGTTGTTGGGGCAGCCGTGGTTGTCGTAAGGGCTGTTGTCGTGGTTGTTGTAGGAGAAGCAGTGGTTGTCGGTACAGCTGTAGTTGTTGTAGGGGCAGCTGTAGTTGTTGTAGGCTCACCTGTGGTGGTTGTAGGGGCAGTTGTAGCTGTCGTAGGAGCAGCCGTGGTTGTCAGTGCAGCTGTAGTTGTTGTAGGGCCAGCTGTGGTGGCTGTAGGGGCAGCTGTTGTTGTTGTAGGGTCAGCTGTGGTGGTTGTAGAGGCTGTTGTGGTGGTTGTAGGGGCAGTTGTGGTTGTCGTAGGAGCAGCCGTGGTTGTCTGTGCAGCTGAAGTTGTCGTAGGGCCAGATGTGGTGGTTGTAGGGGCATCTGCAGTTGTTGTAGGGCCAGGTGTGGTGGTTGTTGGGGCAGCCGTGGTTGTCGTAGGAGCAGCAGTGGTTGTCGGTGCAGCTGTAGTTGTTGTAGGGCCAGCTGTCGTGGTTGTAGGTGCAGCCATGGTTGTTGTATGGGCAGCTGAGGTTGTTGTAATGGCAGACGTGGTTGTCGTAGGAGCAGCAGTGGTTGTCGGTGCAGCTGTAGTTGTGGTAGGGTCAGCTGTGGTGGTTGTAGGGGCAGTTGTAGTTGTTGTAGGGTCAGCTGTGGTGGTTGTAGGTGCAGCCATGGTTGTTGTATGGGCAGCTGTGGTGGTTGTAGGGGCAGCAGTGGTTGTCAGTGCGGCTATAGTTGTTGTAGGACCACCTGTGGTGGTTGTAGGAGCAGCAGTGGTTGTCGGTGCAGCTGGAGTTGTTGTCGGGCCAGCTGTGGTGGTTGTAGGGGCAGTTGTGGTTGTCAGTGCAGCTGTAGTTGTTGTAGGGCCAGCTGTGGTGGTTGTTGGGGCAGTTGTAGTTGTTGTAGGGTCAGCTGTTGTGGTTGTAGGGGCAGTTGTAGTTGTTGTAGGGTCAGCTGTGGTGGTTGTAGGTGCAGCCGTGGTTGTTGTATGTGCAGACATCGTTGTCGTAGGAGCAGCAGTGGTTGTTGGTGCAGCTGTACTTGTTGTAGGGCTAGCCGTGGTTGTTGTAGGGGCAGTTGTAGTTGCCGTAGGAGTAGCCGTGGTTGTTTGTGCAGCTGTAGTTGTCGTAGGAGCAGCCGTAGTTGTCTGTGCAGCTGTAGTTGTTGTAGGGCCAGCTGTGGTGGTTGTAGGGGCAGGTGTGGTTGTCAGTGCAGCTGTAGTTGTTGTAGGGGCTGTTGTGGTGGTTGTAGGGGCAGTCGTGGTTGTTGTAGGAGCAGCAGTGGTTGTCGGTACAGCTGTGGTGGTTGTAGGGGCAGTTGTAGTTGTCGTAGGAGCAGCTGTGGTTGTCAGTGCAGCTGTAGTTGTTGTAGGGCCAGCTGTGGTGGCTGTAGGGGCAGCTGTTGTTGTTGTAGGGTCAGCTGTGGTGGTTGTAGGGGCTGTTGTGGTGGTTGTAGGGGCAGTTGTGGTTGTCGTAGGAGCAGCCGTGGTTGTCAGTGCAGCTGTAGTTGTTGTAGGGCCAGATGTGGTGGTTGTAGGGGCAGTTGTAGTTGTTGTAGGGTCAGCTGTTGTGGTTGTAGGGCCAGCTGTGGTGGCTGTAGGGGTAGCTGTCGTTGTCAGTGCAGCTGTAGTTGTTGTAGGGCCAGCTGTGGTGGTTGTAGGTGCAGCCGTGGTTGTTGTATGGGCAGCTGTGGTTGTTGTAGGTGCAGCCGTAGTTGTTGTAGGAGCAGCAGTGGTTGTTGGTGCAGCTGTAGTTGTTGTCGGGCCAGCTGTGGTGGTTGTAGGGGCAGTTGTGGTTGTCAGTGCAGCTGTAGTTGTTGTAGGACCAGCTGTGGTGGTTGTTGGGACAGCCGTGGTTGTCGTAGGGGCTGCCATGGTTGTCTGTGCAGCTGTAGTTGTCGTAGGGCCAGATGTGGTGGTTGTAGGGGTAGCTGTGGTTGTAGGTGCAGCTGTAGTTGTTGTAGGGCCAGCTATGGTGGTTGTTGGGGCAGCCGTGGTTGTCGTAAGGGCTGTTGTCGTGGTTGTTATAGGAGAAGCAGTGGTTGTCGGTACAGCTGTAGTTGTTGTAGGGGCAGCTGTAGTTGTTGTAGGCTCACCTGTGGTGGTTGTAGGGGCAGTTGTAGCTGTCGTAGGAGCAGCCGTGGTTGTCAGTGCAGCTGAAGTTGTCGTAGGGCCAGATGTGGTGGTTGTAGGGGCATCTGCAGTTGTTGTAGGGCCAGGTGTGGTGGTTGTTGGGGCAGTCGTGGTTGTCGTAGGAGCAGCAGTGGTTGTCGGTGCACCTGTACTTGTTGTAAGGCTAGCTGTGGTGGTTGTAGGGGCAGCTACAGTTGTTGTAGGGTCAGCTGTGGTGGTTGTAGGGGCTGTTGTGGTGGTTGTAGGTGCAGCCGTGGTTGTTGTATGGGCAGCTGAGGTTGTTGTAATGGCAGACGTTGTTGTCGTAGGAGCAGCAGTGGTTGTCGGTGCAGCTGTAGTTGTTGTAGGGTCAGCTATGGTGGTTGTTGGGGCAGCCGTGGTTGTCGTAAGGGCTGTTGTCGTGGTTGTTGTAGGAGAAGCAGTGGTTGTCGGTACAGCTGTAGTTGTTGTAGGGGCAGCTGTAGTTGTTGTAGGCTCACCTGTGGTGGTTGTAGGGGCAGTTGTAGCTGTCGTAGGAGCAGCCGTGGTTGTCAGTGCAGCTGTAGTTGTTGTAGGGCCAGCTGTGGTGGCTGTAGGGGCAGCTGTTGTTGTTGTAGGGTCAGCTGTGGTGGTTGTAGAGGCTGTTGTGGTGGTTGTAGGGGCAGTTGTGGTTGTCGTAGGAGCAGCCGTGGTTGTCTGTGCAGCTGAAGTTGTCGTAGGGCCCGATGTGGTGGTTGTAGGGGCATCTGCAGTTGTTGTAGGGCCAGGTGTGGTGGTTGTTGGGGCAGCCGTGGTTGTCGTAGGAGCAGCAGTGGTTGTCGGTGCACCTGTACTTGTTGTAAGGCTAGCTGTGGTGGTTGTAGTGGCAGCTATAGTTGTTGTAGGGTCAGCTGTGGTGGTTGTAGGGGCTGTTGTGGTGGTTGTAGGGGCAGTTGTGGTTGTCGTAGGAGCAGCCGTGGTTGTCTGTGCAGCTGTAGTTGTCGTAGGGCCAGATGTGGTGGTTATAGGGGTAGCTGTGGTTGTCAGTGCAGCTGTAGTTGTTGTAGGGCCAGCTGTCGTGGTTGTAGGTGCAGCCGTGGTTGTTGTATGGGCAGCTGTGGTGGTTGTAGGGGCAGCAGTGGTTGTCAGTGCGGCTGTAGTTGTTGTAGGACCACCTGTGGTGGTTGTAGGAGCAGCAGTGGTTGTCGGTGCAGCTGTGGTGGCTGTAGGGGCAGCTGTAGTTGTTGTAGGGCCAGCTGTCGTGGTTGTAGGTGCAGCCGTGGTTGTTGTATGGGCAGCTGAGGTTGTTGTAATGGCAGACGTGGTTGTCGTAGGAGCAGCAGTGGTTGTCGGTGCAGCTGTAGTTGTTGTAGGGTCAGCTGTTGTGGTTGTAGGGGCAGTTGTAGTTGTTGTAGGGCCAGATGTGGTGGTTGTAGGGGTAGCTGTGGTTGTCAGTGCAGCTGTAGTTGTTGTAGGGCCAGCTGTCGTGGTTGTAGGTGCAGCCGTGGTTGTTGTATGGGCAGCTGAGGTTGTTGTAATGGCAGACATGGTTGTCGTAGGAGCAGCCGTGGTTGTCGGTGCAGCTGTAGTTGTTGTAGGGTCAGCTGTGGTGGTTGTAGGGGCAGGTGTGGTTGTCAGTGCGGCTGTAGTTGTTGTAGGACCACCTGTGGTGGTTGTAGGAGCAGCAGTGGTTGTCGGTGCAGCTGTGGTGGCTGTAGGGGCAGCTGTAGTTGTTGTAGGGCCAGCTGTCGTGGTTGTAGGTGCAGCCGTGGTTGTTGTATGGGCAGCTGAGGTTGTTGTAATGGCAGACGTGGTTGTCGTAGGAGCAGCAGTGGTTGTCGGTGCAGCTGTAGTTGTTGTAGGGTCAGCTGTTGTGGTTGTAGGGGCAGTTGTAGTTGTTGTAGGGCCAGATGTGGTGGTTGTAGGGGTAGCTGTGGTTGTCAGTGCAGCTGTAGTTGTTGTAGGGCCAGCTGTCGTGGTTGTAGGTGCAGCCGTGGTTGTTGTATGGGCAGCTGAGGTTGTTGTAATGGCAGACATGGTTGTCGTAGGAGCAGCCGTGGTTGTCGGTGCAGCTATAGTTGTTGTAGGGTCAGCTGTGGTGGTTGTAGGGGCAGGTGTGGTTGTCAGTGCAGCTGTAGTTGTTGTAGGGGCTGTCGTGGTTGTTGTAGGAGCAGCAGTGATTGTCGGTACAGCTGTGGTGGTTGTAGGGGCAGTTGTAGTTGTCGTAGGAGCAGCTGTGGTTGTCAGTGCAGCTGTAGTTGTTGTAGGGTCAGCTGTGGTGGTTGTAGGGGCAGGTGTGGTTGTCAGTGCGGCTGTAGTTGTTGTAGGACCACCTGTGGTGGTTGTAGGAGCAGCAGTGGTTGTCGGTGCAGCTGTGGTGGCTGTAGGGGCAGCTGTAGTTGTTGTAGGGCCAGCTGTCGTGGTTGTAGGTGCAGCCGTGGTTGTTGTATGGGCAGCTGAGGTTGTTGTAATGGCAGACGTGGTTGTCGTAGGAGCAGCAGTGGTTGTCGGTGCAGCTGTAGTTGTTGTAGGGTCAGCTGTTGTGGTTGTAGGGGCAGTTGTAGTTGTTGTAGGGCCCGATGTGGTATTTGTAGGGGCATCTGCAGTTGTTGTAGGGCCAGGTGTGGTGGTTGTTGGGGCAGCCGTGGTTGTCGTAGGAGCAGCAGTGGTTGTCGGTGCACCTGTACTTGTTGTAAGGCTAGCTGTGGTGGTTGTAGTGGCAGCTATAGTTGTTGTAGGGTCAGCTGTGGTGGTTGTAGGGGCTGTTGTGGTGGTTGTAGGGGCAGTTGTGGTTGTCGTAGGAGCAGCCGTGGTTGTCTGTGCAGCTGTAGTTGTCGTAGGGCCAGATGTGGTGGTTATAGGGGTAGCTGTGGTTGTCAGTGCAGCTGTAGTTGTTGTAGGGCCAGCTGTCGTGGTTGTAGGTGCAGCCGTGGTTGTTGTATGGGCAGCTGTGGTGGTTGTAGGGGCAGCAGTGGTTGTCAGTGCGGCTGTAGTTGTTGTAGGACCACCTGTGGTGGTTGTAGGAGCAGCAGTGGTTGTCGGTGCAGCTGTGGTGGCTGTAGGGGCAGCTGTAGTTGTTGTAGGGCCAGCTGTCGTGGTTGTAGGTGCAGCCGTGGTTGTTGTATGGGCAGCTGAGGTTGTTGTAATGGCAGACGTGGTTGTCGTAGGAGCAGCAGTGGTTGTCGGTGCAGCTGTAGTTGTTGTAGGGTCAGCTGTTGTGGTTGTAGGGGCAGTTGTAGTTGTTGTAGGGCCAGATGTGGTGGTTGTAGGGGTAGCTGTGGTTGTCAGTGCAGCTGTAGTTGTTGTAGGGCCAGCTGTCGTGGTTGTAGGTGCAGCCGTGGTTGTTGTATGGGCAGCTGAGGTTGTTGTAATGGCAGACATGGTTGTCGTAGGAGCAGCCGTGGTTGTCGGTGCAGCTGTAGTTGTTGTAGGGTCAGCTGTGGTGGTTGTAGGGGCAGGTGTGGTTGTCAGTGCGGCTGTAGTTGTTGTAGGACCACCTGTGGTGGTTGTAGGAGCAGCAGTGGTTGTCGGTGCAGCTGTGGTGGCTGTAGGGGCAGCTGTAGTTGTTGTAGGGCCAGCTGTCGTGGTTGTAGGTGCAGCCGTGGTTGTTGTATGGGCAGCTGAGGTTGTTGTAATGGCAGACGTGGTTGTCGTAGGAGCAGCAGTGGTTGTCGGTGCAGCTGTAGTTGTTGTAGGGTCAGCTGTTGTGGTTGTAGGGGCAGTTGTAGTTGTTGTAGGGCCAGATGTGGTGGTTGTAGGGGTAGCTGTGGTTGTCAGTGCAGCTGTAGTTGTTGTAGGGCCAGCTGTCGTGGTTGTAGGTGCAGCCGTGGTTGTTGTATGGGCAGCTGAGGTTGTTGTAATGGCAGACATGGTTGTCGTAGGAGCAGCCGTGGTTGTCGGTGCAGCTATAGTTGTTGTAGGGTCAGCTGTGGTGGTTGTAGGGGCAGGTGTGGTTGTCAGTGCAGCTGTAGTTGTTGTAGGGGCTGTCGTGGTTGTTGTAGGAGCAGCAGTGATTGTCGGTACAGCTGTGGTGGTTGTAGGGGCAGTTGTAGTTGTCGTAGGAGCAGCTGTGGTTGTCAGTGCAGCTGTAGTTGTTGTAGGGTCAGCTGTGGTGGTTGTAGGGGCAGGTGTGGTTGTCAGTGCGGCTGTAGTTGTTGTAGGACCACCTGTGGTGGTTGTAGGAGCAGCAGTGGTTGTCGGTGCAGCTGTGGTGGCTGTAGGGGCAGCTGTAGTTGTTGTAGGGCCAGCTGTCGTGGTTGTAGGTGCAGCCGTGGTTGTTGTATGGGCAGCTGAGGTTGTTGTAATGGCAGACGTGGTTGTCGTAGGAGCAGCAGTGGTTGTCGGTGCAGCTGTAGTTGTTGTAGGGTCAGCTGTTGTGGTTGTAGGGGCAGTTGTAGTTGTTGTAGGGCCAGATGTGGTGGTTGTAGGGGTAGCTGTGGTTGTCAGTGCAGCTGTAGTTGTTGTAGGGCCAGCTGTCGTGGTTGTAGGTGCAGCCGTGGTTGTTGTATGGGCAGCTGAGGTTGTTGTAATGGCAGACATGGTTGTCGTAGGAGCAGCCGTGGTTGTCGGTGCAGCTGTAGTTGTTGTAGGGTCAGCTGTGGTGGTTGTAGGGGCAGGTGTGGTTGTCAGTGCAGCTGTAGTTGTTGTAGGGGCTGTCGTGGTTGTTGTAGGAGCAGCAGTGATTGTCGGTACAGCTGTGGTGGTTGTAGGGGCAGTTGTAGTTGTCGTAGGAGCAGCTGTGGTTGTCAGTGCAGCTGTAGTTGTTGTAGGGCCAGATGTGGTGGTTGTAGGGGCAGTTGTAGTTGTTGTAGGGCCAGCTGTGGTGGCTGTAGGGGCAGCTGTTGTTGTTGTAGGGTCAGCTGTGGTGGTTGTAGGGGCTGTTGTGGTGGTTGTAGGGGCAGTTGTGGTTGTCGTAGGAGCAGCTGTGGTTGTCAGTGCAGCTGTAGTTGTTGTAGGGCCAGATGTGGTGGTTGTAGGGGCAGTTGTAGTTGTTGTAGGGTCAGCTGTTGTGGTTGTAGGGCCAGCTGTGGTGGTTGTAGGGGTAGCTGTCGTTGTCAGTGCAGCTGTAGTTGTTGTAGGGCCAGCTGTGGTGGTTGTAGGTGCAGCCGTGGTTGTTGTATGGGCAGCTGTGGTTGTTGTAGGTGCAGCCGTAGTTGTCGTAGGAGCAGCAGTGGTTGTTGGTGCAGCTGTAGTTGTTGTCGGGCCAGCTGTGGTGGTTGTAGGGGCAGTTGTGGTTGTCAGTGCAGCTGTAGTTGTTGTAGGACCAGCTGTGGTGGTTGTTGGGACAGCCGTGGTTGTCGTAGGGGCTGCCATGGTTGTCTGTGCAGCTGTAGTTGTCGTAGGGCCAGATGTGGTGGTTGTAGGGGTAGCTGTGGTTGTAGGTGCAGCTGTAGTTGTTGTAGGGCCAGCTATGGTGGTTGTTGGGGCAGCCGTGGTTGTCGTAAGGGCTGTTGTTGTGGTTGTTATAGGAGAAGCAGTGGTTGTCGGTACAGCTGTAGTTGTTGTAGGGGCAGCTGTAGTTGTTGTAGGCTCACCTGTGGTGGTTGTAGGGGCAGTTGTAGCTGTCGTAGGAGCAGCCGTGGTTGTCAGTGCAGCTGAAGTTGTCGTAGGGCCCGATGTGGTGGTTGTTGGGGCAGCCGTGGTTGTCGTAGGAGCAGCAGTGGTTGTCGGTGCACCTGTACTTGTTGTAAGGCTAGCTGTGGTGGTTGTAGTGGCAGCTATAGTTGTTGTAGGGTCAGCTGTGGTGGTTGTAGGGGCTGTTGTGGTGGTTGTAGGGGCAGTTGTGGTTGTCGTAGGAGCAGCCGTGGTTGTCTGTGCAGCTGTAGTTGTCGTAGGGCCAGATGTGGTGGTTGTAGGGGTAGCTGTGGTTGTCAGTGCAGCTGTAGTTGTTGTAGGGCCAGCTGTCGTGGTTGTAGGTGCAGCCGTGATTGTTGTATGGGCAGCTGTGGTGGTTGTAGGGGCAGCAGTGGTTGTCAGTGCGGCTGTAGTTGTTGTAGGACCACCTGTGGTGGTTGTAGGAGCAGCAGTGGTTGTCGGTGCAGCTGTGGTGGCTGTAGGAGCAGCTGTAGTTGTTGTAGGGCCAGCTGTCGTGGTTGTAGGTGCAGCCGTGGTTGTTGTGTGGGCAGCTGAGGTTGTTGTAATGGCAGACATGGTTGTCGTAGGAGCAGCAGTGGTTGTCGGTGCAGCTGTAGTTGTTGTAGGGTCAGCTGTTGTGGTTGTAGGGGCAGTTGTGGTTGTTGTAGGGTCAGCTGTTGTGGTTGTAGGGGCAGTTGTAGTTGTTGTAGGGTCAGCTGTGGTGGTTGTCAGTGCAGCTGTAGTTGTTGTAGGGCCAGCTGTGGTGGTTGTAGGTGCAGCCGTGGTTGTTGTATGGGCAGCTGTGGTTGTTGTAGGTGCAGCCGTAGTTGTCGTAGGAGCAGCAGTGGTTGTTGGTGCAGCTGTAGTTGTTGTCGGGCCAGCTGTGGTGGTTGTAGGGGCAGTTGTGGTTGTCAGTGCAGCTGTAGTTGTTGTAGGACCAGCTGTGGTGGTTGTTGGGACAGCCGTGGTTGTCGTAGGGGCTGCCATGGTTGTCTGTGCAGCTGTAGTTGTCGTAGGGCCAGATGTGGTGGTTGTAGGGGTAGCTGTGGTTGTAGGTGCAGCTGTAGTTGTTGTAGGGCCAGCTATGGTGGTTGTTGGGGCAGCCGTGGTTGTCGTAAGGGCTGTTGTCGTGGTTGTTATAGGAGAAGCAGTGGTTGTCGGTACAGCTGTAGTTGTTGTAGGGGCAGCTGTAGTTGTTGTAGGCTCACCTGTGGTGGTTGTAGGGGCAGTTGTAGCTGTCGTAGGAGCAGCCGTGGTTGTCAGTGCAGCTGAAGTTGTCGTAGGGCCCGATGTGGTGGTTGTTGGGGCAGCCGTGGTTGTCGTAGGAGCAGCAGTGGTTGTCGGTGCACCTGTACTTGTTGTAAGGCTAGCTGTGGTGGTTGTAGTGGCAGCTATAGTTGTTGTAGGGTCAGCTGTGGTGGTTGTAGGGGCTGTTGTGGTGGTTGTAGGGGCAGTTGTGGTTGTCGTAGGAGCAGCCGTGGTTGTCTGTGCAGCTGTAGTTGTCGTAGGGCCAGATGTGGTGGTTGTAGGGGTAGCTGTGGTTGTCAGTGCAGCTGTAGTTGTTGTAGGGCCAGCTGTCGTGGTTGTAGGTGCAGCCGTGATTGTTGTATGGGCAGCTGTGGTGGTTGTAGGGGCAGCAGTGGTTGTCAGTGCGGCTGTAGTTGTTGTAGGACCACCTGTGGTGGTTGTAGGAGCAGCAGTGGTTGTCGGTGCAGCTGTGGTGGCTGTAGGGGCAGCTGTAGTTGTTGTAGGGCCAGCTGTCGTGGTTGTAGGTGCAGCCGTGGTTGTTGTATGGGCAGCTAGGGTTGTTGTAATGGCAGACATGGTTGTCGTAGGAGCAGCAGTGGTTGTCGGTGCAGCTGTAGTTGTTGTAGGGTCAGCTGTTGTGGTTGTAGGGGCAGTTGTAGTTGTTGTAGGGTCAGCTGTTGTGGTTGTAGGGGCAGTTGTAGTTGTTGTAGGGTCAGCTGTTGTGGTTGTAGGGGCAGTTGTAGTTGTTGTAGGGTCAGCTATGGTGGTTGTAGGGGCAGCTGTAGTTGTTGTAGGGGCAGTTGTGGTTGTCAGTGCAGCTGTAGTTGTTGTAGGGCCAGCTGTCGTGGTTGTAGGTGTAGCCGTGGTTGTTGTATGGGCAGCTGAGGTTGTCATAGTGGCAGACGTGGTTGTCGTAGGAGCAGCAGTAGTTGTCGGTACAGCTGGAGTTGTTGTAGGGTCAGCTGTGGTGGTTGTAGGAGCAGCAGTGGTTGTCAGTGCGGCTGTAGTTGTTGTCGAACCAGCTGTCGTGCTTGTAGGGGCAGTTGTAGTTGTTGTAGAGCCAGCTGTGGTGGTTATAGTTGCAGACAGTGTCGTTGTAGTGGCAGCCCCAGTTGTCGTAGGGGCGTCCGTAGTGGTTGTCAGGGCCGTTGGTGTTGTTGCAGTAGTTGTAGGTGCAGCTGTAGTGGTTGCACCAGGAGCAGCAGTAGTTGTTGCAGCCACAAACAGGAGAACTACACAGATCATCTTCATTGTTGTGGAATCTTTTTTTGCTGTTTCAAAACACCCCCATTCATCCTTGTTAGGTAATTAGAATGGTCATCATCAGTTTTAACAACACTTATTCACTAAAATATATATTTTAAGTACTGCCTGATATTTACAGTCCTAATGCGTGAATATCACTAAGATACCCTAATTCCCAAAATATATTAATTCTGCTCTTTTGTAACGTCATGTTTATAGTAATGTATGTCAACATAAGGGATTAAGACCTCTATTTTAACAGCATATACTTTGTTACCTGCAAAAACAAAGTACTTCTATTGGCTTAGGAAGAAATGCATTTTACAAATGTTTTGTTATTAATCATTAAATACTTCACCATTATATTTTGTCTTCATTAAAAATAAAAACACTGCAAAACAAAAAATAGAACTGTCGACACCTGTATTTAACATCATTTTAAGTTTTCTAGAAGAAAGAAGTTTACTATTTTTCCCAAATATTAAATACAATGATCACACTGTACAACCCATGTGGATTAAATGTAATTATAAGTTCTTACATCTCCAGAGAAGTTTTTCATGAAAATGTTATTAGTGTATTTGGTTTAGGTTGTAATGTCTAGTTTTTAACATCCCTGCAATAATAACATAATACAAAATGATAATTTCATTAAAACTTGACTATTTTTCAAAATAAGTTAAAACGATTTTTTATTTATTTATTTCATTTATTTATTCATATCGGTAGAATTTACTATTTTCCTGGTTATATATCGCAGTCCCTCATATATCCGACTTTCCCATTACTCCCTACATTTTAGAAAGCTATAAAGAACAGAACAAATAAATATAGAATAAATAATTACTTAGATTGTTGCAGCAAAGTAGAAGTACCACAGAAGGAGTGGTAATAATATAAAGTAATTAAAGTAATTAATATAAAGATTTATACGTCTGCGAGTATATTTATCATGCATCATTACCAAAAAAAATCAATTTGAGTATTTTATTTGACAGAAACAGGAACATTCACTGTTTTTAACATACATTGTTGTTCGTTAACCAGTTAAATTTACAAGTCTATCACATACAGGTGTCTGTGTGCATCATTATGTCAAAATTATCTTGAAGTAAGATCAAATAAATGCTAAAATGTTTGTTCTAGGCCACTTAATAAAGTTTTTTAAAATAGAAACAACTAAGTTCAAACTGCTTATTATTTTTTGGATTAAAATGAGAGTATTTTTAATCACCCATTACTTACAAATTGTTGTGGCGTTGGCTGATCTTTGCTGCAGTGTGTGACGCTGTGATGCACAGACACCTGCTTTATAACGACTTGCAGCAGGTGATATAATGTCCAGATCTGAACAGTGACGTGAATCAATTCTATGAATAATCCTACTCTGTTCTGTTGAAGGTGTGTCTGATTCTTTTTTTTGTTTTGTCATATTTTAGAAGTGAAGAAACCAGTTAAGTTACTTTTTTATTAATGATGTGATGGTTCATTAACTTTTTTCTAATGTTGATTGTGTTGATTTTGTGACAAGGATTTTATTTTCACACAGGACTGTTTTACACTGATCACTCTTATTGTTTTATTTTATTTTATTTTATCACCTAATTACAGAACTTGAGTAACCTAAGAACATTTTTTCTGCCCTCTCGTTCCAAGTCTGACACAAGAATAATTGTGAATCTTTATATCTGTCAACTGTGTTGAGAAGCAGATTAGATTGGATTTGCATCCTTTGATTTATAATAAAAAGAGTTTAGTAGAAACCTTTCACACAGATAGGCTACTGAATATTTCTGAGCTGTGTGTCATTAAGTCAGACGTCAGAGTTGCACCGCTCAGCCTACATGAGCATTTCTCAGGATAAAGAAGTGACAGTCAGAGTCAAGAAAGACAAACAAACAATTCAAAGGTCAATATTGCACCCTCATATGTTTCATTACATCCATGGAAACCGTAGCTTTAAAAAACAAACAGAGGCTAAAACAGCGATGGGTTTTGTTCTCAGATCGGCTGCATTCCTCAGAGGAACATGCAGCACTGGAGCATGATGGGAAATTGTCTGCTGTCAAAAGACAAAACCCCGAGTTTGTTTAAATCTTAGTTGTCATAACTGCAAATTGTCATCTTAAGAATTATGTGTGTGTGTGTGTGTGTGTGTGTGTGTGTGTGTGTGTGTGTGTGTGTGTGTGTGTGTGTGTGTGTGTGTGTGTGTGTGTGTGTGTGTGTGTGTGTGTGTGTGTGTAGCTGCAACGATTAATTGAATATTTGCCAGCTATTACATTAATCACCGACTTTTACTCAAACACAAACTGATTAATCGATTTTTAAAATAGTTGGCAATTAATCGATTAATCGTTGCAGTTTTAAATGACAGCAAACTGAACGTCTTTGAAAACATCTTTTTTTTTACCAAGCGACTAATCGATTAATCAAGAAAGTAATAGTTGTCTCTCTCCAGCCTTGTGTGTGGCATTCTCTAGAAAACAAACAGATGTGGTGTCAGAACATAAACTGTGTTTAATCTCTTCCTAAATTCATATAGAGCTGTAATGATTAATCAATTAATTGAGCAGTCGCCAACTATTACATTAATCACCAACTATTTGGATTGTTGATTAATCAATTTAAGTGATTTTTTAAAAGGAAATGTCCAAATTCTCTGGTTCCAGCTTCTCAAATCTGATTATTTTCTGTTTTTTTTTAGTCTCCTTGAGCATTTTCACCTTTGAGAAACAATGATCGACATCATCACTCGATGAACCAAACAACTAATCGATTAATCGTTTCAATAATCCATACGTGATCGACCACTAGAATAGTTGTTAGTTGCAGACCTGTGTGTGTGTGTGTGTGTGTAAATGAAATATACTATAAAACAACTATACCTAAATATACTATTCTTTTCAATTATATGGATTTCTTCTTAAACCTTGATTCCATGAAATATGAAAACACTGTTTTCTTAGTTTATATACTTGTGTATACTTTGGAATTATGTATTGTGTAATATATTCATGAAATATGCTTATATCTTCACCGATAGATGCATGATAACTTTTATGGCCTTGTTCTGTGTCATTCAACCCTTTCACAAGCTTTACAAAGCCAAAAATATGTAAGGCTGCATTTGTATATTTCATTTCACGGCACAAAACATTTTGAACAAGATGTTACATGTGATACTGTCAGAAAGGACGACTGACTTCTTTGATCAATTGAATAATTTAGCTGCACCCATTTCCACACAACCCATATCATACAACTCACCAAACCACATGAGCGAAAACAAAAACATTAAGATGAAATCAGTGGTGGATAAAATACTCAGATCCTTTACTTAAGTAAAAGTAGAAATACTTTCTTCTAAAAATACTTATGTAGAATTCAAAAAGAAATTATACTTTGTTTTAAAAGTACTCATACAGTGTGTTATATTTGTCAAATGTATCTTTTTTACCACTATGTGTGTGTGTGTGTGTGTGTGTGTGTGTGTGTGTGTGTGTGTGTGTGTGTGTGTGTGTGTGTGTGTGTGTGTGTGTGTGTGTGTGTGTATCACATATTTTAATGCACTTTATGTAGAAGCTTTTACACAAAATGCATCATTAAAAATTAAAATTGAAAAATTCATATATAACTACCTCAAAACTGTACACTACTTGAGTAGATGTATTTAGCTACTTTCCATCACTTCATAAAATGAACATACATTTATTCCTTTGAGTTTTTTAAATAGAATATTAATAAATATCAACATTGAATAAATGGTTCAGAAATGTGTTTGGTAGATTATTGCTTTGTTGGAACAATGCTTCTTGGCAATAAATGTTATTTCCCTTTTAAATGGTCCCATTTGTAAGGAGCATGCATTCGTGGGTAGTAGTGAGTATGTAGGTTGAAAAATGAAAAATGCCAAAGCTTCGTGTTAATTCCAATGAATACCTTATAGATTTGTTTCTTATGTTTTTTATTGAGAGATGGGAAAGGGAATAAATGTTTGAACTTAACGGAGACACTGGTCTGGTTGTCATAAACCCATAGATTCCGTCTTTCCATTCAATAAATAAAATTGTTAGAGTTTCTAGATATCTGTGATGATTTCAAATGTTTTGCTGCAGCATTTATAATAATTAGATGCTAACAACAATATAACATGTAGATAAACCACAATATAACATATTTAAATACCTCCACCTCAACCACAATGCATGACACATGTCACTCTGTGTATGCCTGTCCTGGTACATTTGTACTATTTGTACTATAACTGTTATCTTCTTTGTCATTGCTTCTCTGTATCTGTGCTGTGGTAACACAAATTTCCCTGATGTGGGATCAATAAAGTTTCTAAACTAATCTATTTCTGCATCAGCATATTTTTAAATTCTATTTAAAAACCGTAGCAAATTGCCACCAGCACTATTGTGAGTAGAGAGGCAATTATCTAATATAATAACATAATATAATAATAATAATATATAGACACATGTATATGATCTGTACAATGGGTTTGACGGCCCTGTGTTATAGCGTCTGACCGCTCGGTGGCGCTGCCTCCGTCGAGCAGCGGAAGAGGCGAGTTGTTCCGGGAAGGAGAAGAAGAAAAAGAAGAAGAAAGATGGCCGCAGCTAACGTTAGCTAGCTCTGGAAATGTTTCGCTCCTAATCTGTTTCCTGTTTCTTCTGTTCGACGGAGACTCGGAGAGAAAAGCCCCTTCACTCCGCGGACAGGTTGTAGATCCGGGCGGTGATTGGTCAGCGGCGTGTGACGTCAGAGCCCGTTAACGTGGAGTTCCGTGCTGTAACGTCATGAGTGTTTGTGCAGCAGCTGTCCACTTTAACCATCAGGTGAGTTCAGAGTTTAATCACCTCTGTTTCTACTTTAAAGCCTCTGTTTAATAACTCTTTATTAACGCACGTGCACACTCGGATACAACTTTACTAACTTCCGTGTTGTTAAATCAGTGCTGGGAGTCGATGTGTAAACATGGATTTAAAGTTTATCTGAAGTTAACACGAAGCTTCGGCATCTTAAATGAGCCAAAACCAACAGAAATGTTTCAGACTTTTAGAGTCAAAGTCTTGTTAGTTTCTTTAATTCCATCGCAAACACAGACTGAGATGTCACTAACTGCAGGCAGGTCGCCATTTTGTGTTCGAATGTACAGTGAGAATGATTTTAGTGAAATCAATATCCCACAATGCTTAGTGAAAAATAGTTTTCAAAAATTATAAATGGAAAAAATACATTTAAAATTGTATTAATTATTTAAATAACATTTTACATAACACAAGAACATTGATGGAATTAAATGAATCCCAAACTGAAGCAGAAATACAATTTGCATAATGCAGAAATGAAAATATTACTGCAATTACAGTAATAATGAAGACATATATTCCCTTTACATGGATTATTGAGTAATTTCTGACATAACACTGTTTTGTTATACTCTGCATGTGTGTGTCAGTCAGTCATAAGCTTCAAAAAGTGACAATTGAAAAAAAAAAATGGAGATACACAGCTGTTACAAGTAGAGCTGCAATTAATGACTGATTATACAGATTTTTGATTAATCAATTATTGAAATCATTAATCAATCCATTGTTTGTTTCATAAAACTCTGCATATATTTTTGTGTGTGTCCCGACCAAGAGTCTACAACACACCAGTTTACTGTTATAGAAAACTAAAGAAACCAGAAAATTATTAAATTTGTGAAGCTGGAACTAGAGAGTTTTTACATTTCTTCTTAAAAATAACTCAAATTGATTTCTCAAAATAGTTGATGATTAATAGTAAAATAGTTGGCAATTTCTCAATTAATTCACTAGTCGTTGCAGCCCTAGTTACAAATTATGACAGCTTTTCTCTTCTCGTTGCTGTCATCCAGCTGCTTTAACACGTGTTTTGTCTCATTTGTGTCCAGTGAAGCTTGTCGGAAACAAGACGTGTCATGGCGGCTCCTGTAAACATCCAGACTCCCAGTAAGACCTGGGAGCTGAGTCTGTACGAGCTGCACAGGAGCCCTCAGGTAAATATATGCATGTATGTGTGTATGCACATTTAAAACAACAACAATATATATATTTGGCTTTTTATTAGACACGGGGGGAGGCAGAGAGGGAATGACATGCAGGAAACACTCGTCCAATGCAGGATTCGAACCAAGGCCGCCTGCAGTGAGGACTGTAGCCTCTTTATTTGGGGCAGCTGCTCTACCCACTGCACTACTTACTGCCCCACATCTGATATAAATGTCAATATTTATTAGCGCTTAATTATAATGTAACTTTAACATTCCTGCCAATAAAGTTAATTTGAATCTGATGAAGATAAATAGATGGAAGTAAAAATGCATCAGTGACTCTCAGTTCTTTCTTCCACAGTTTAGGTTTACATAAAACTCTATCTGGGTCTATAGCTAAAAGGTCAAAGGTCAAAACTTCAAGGTAGAATTTAACTACAACTCCCAAGGTGCATTTGAGTCATGTTTTTCTTTTTCATTTTCCTTCACTTTTGAATGAATTCAGCAACGACAATAAATTTATTACGCTCCGACTGGCTGCTTCTCTATAGCAACAGCAGCCAAGGCTCATGGGTATTGAAGTATTTTTAGCCGTAGCAATCACGGACTGGATGTGGTCCTCAACACGTCCCCATGTGTGAAGTGGATCAGCTGAGTAGTTAATGAGATATGGGAGCAAAACACAGACGGATAGAGGTTGTGTTTATTATGTTGTTGATGAAAGACACATGTTGAACCTTCATGGTCTCTGGAGAAATGTCAGATCTGTATTATATCACACAGGGGAGAAGTAACGTGTCTGTTAAAGTGATGACACTAAAGCTTTAATTGGATGGGACTTTTACAGAGAGGGGAATTCACGGGTGTCATAATGGTGTGTGTGTGTTTGTGTGTGTGTTCAGGAGGCCATCATGGACGGGACGGAGGTGGCGGTGTCCCCTCGCTCCCTGCACAGCGAGCTGATGTGTCCCATCTGTCTGGACATGCTGAAGAACACCATGACCACCAAGGAGTGCCTGCACCGCTTCTGCTCCGACTGCATCGTCACAGCGCTGCGATCAGGGTGACGCCCCGGACCCGCGTGAACGAATCGCGTCGCTCAAAGCCGTTCGGCCCACTCACTGTGTCCCTCCCTCCCTCCCGTCCGCAGGAACAAAGAGTGTCCGACCTGCAGGAAGAAGCTGGTCTCCAGGCGCTCGCTGCGCCGCGACTCCAACTTCGACGCCCTCATCTCGAAGATCTACCCGAGCCGCGACGAGTACGAGGCGCACCAGCGCAGCGTCCTGGAGCGCCTCAACCGGCTGCACAACAAGGAGGCGCTGAGCTCCAGCATCGAGGAGGGGCTCCGGCAGCAAGCCCGCTACAGGTCCGAGAGGTGGGGGAAGACAGCAGGGGAGGACGAGGGGGAGGGGTTGCTACACGTTCAGCTTATCAACTTCCAGTAGTGGAGAAAGAGCTTGTTTTGTTTTTGAGCGGGATCAGACGATGAGTTTGTCTTTCTGTAGAATATACATGTAACTTGACTGAATTTTTTTATCTTCCCTACTTTACCTACTTTGATTCAATGGAAGTTATTTGTTTCTTTTTATGCATGAAACAATCGATTAGTTGTTTGGTTCATAAAATGGTATAAACTGACAAATAATGTTTCCCACAGCTGATGATTAAATGGAAAATATAATTTTTATCCAAACAGTCCAGAACCCAAAGATCATCAGTTTACTGTTATAGAAGACTAAAGAAACCAGACAATAATCAGATCTGTGAAGCTGGAACCAGAGAATTTGGATATTCTTAAAAATGTCTCAAATCGATTATCGAAATATCAAAATGAATAAAATGGTTGGTAATAATCGACTAATCGTTGCAGCTATATTGTATAAAATGCAGTTCTTTTACTTCATCTTGAAGTGGCTACAGCAAAAATGCAGCCGTGTGTTAGTGAGGAAAAACTACAACACTTAGACGATTAATAAATTAGTTTCCATCTTACATTAATCAACAACTATTTAGATAATCAATCAATTAATTGGAGTTATTTTTAAGAAAAAAATAAAGTCAATTCTCTGGTTTCAGCATCCCAAATTATTTTCTGCTTTATTTAATCTTCTATAATAGTAAACTGATGATATTTGATGATCAAAACCACCAAAATAAAGGAACTGGAGCCCATGTACCTTTTTTACTTCACCCAGGAACCACCGGGTAAAGAAGCCGACTCAGGAGAGTGACAACACCACCTTCAGCGGTGGCGAGGACAACGGCGACGCCCGCTCGCACCTGTCGCACGACTCCGCCCCCTCCCACGCGCCCAACCCCCAAGGCCAGACGCCCTCTGAGGCGGGGCCGAGCCGCAAGCGGCCGCGGGCGTCGGACGACGGCTCGGGGCCCGAGGCGGACAGCGGGAGCCCGACGCCTCCGCTGAGACGCCACAAAGAGGGGCCGGCCTCTGAGATCGAGCTGGTGTTCAGGCCACACCCCCAGCTGGTCCACGCCCAGGACTACAACCAGACCAGGTGAGGCTGTCACGTTGAGACGAGAAGGTAGGACGGTGAAGTGAAGACGTGATTGAGTCCTGTTTAAAAAAAACACCTGAAAACCTTAATATTTAATGAGTAACGATGCATTTGAATGGCACAGATATGTGAAAACGACAGCCAACGCCACCGTGGACCATTTATCGAAATACCTCGCTCTGCGCATCGCTCTGGAGGACCGGAGGTCCAACGGAGACGCTGAGGACCAGGGGAAAAGAGAGGGAGGAGGAGGAGGAGGAGGAGGAGAGGAAAGAAGAGCATCAGAAGGAGGAGGAGAAGCCGGAGGAGGAGGAGAGGGAGCGAGTCTGAGCGCCATCAGTGAGAAACAGTACACCATCTACATCCTGACGAGGGGAGGACAGTTCTCTGTGAGTGGTCTTTTGTTCGATTAACGAATAGAGTGATTGACAGGATGAGCTGTGCCGCAGCAGGACTGTAGAAATAATGTCGAGAGAAAACTGAAGTGAAACTGACCCATAGTGTTGAAAACTGATTCATCGATTTGAGTCTTTTTGAAGAAGAAAAAGTCCAAATTTTCTAGTTCCAGATTATTTTCTGGTTCCTTTAGTTTGCTATAATAGTAAACCAATGATCTGTGGGTTGTGAACTGTTGGTCTGGACAAACACCAGGTTACACCATTCTATTTTATCCTACTTTTGATTGATAACATGTTACAAAGTAAAGAGAAAAACCAAAGTGGAAATGATCAATTAACACTGATTGATGTTTACAGTGTGTACAGAATAGAGCTGCAATGAGGCAGTTGCCAACAGTTCCATTAATCACCAAATATTTTTAATAATCGATGGTAAATGATTATCCCATTCTATATCGTTTGAGACATTTTATCAACTAAACAACTGTCAAAATAGTTTGATAGTAAAAGTCCTGCATCATAATATATGTCTCTGTTTGTGCAAATTGCAAAACTTTTTAAAAAGAAAAGTGCCACCAGTGTCTGTCCTGGTTTATTCTCCATATTTAAACACGACAAACGCACATGGCTACATTTTAAAAGGTACAAATCTTGTCCTCAGACGCTGAACGGCTCTCTGACTCTGGAGCTGGTCAACGAGAAATACTGGAAGGTCCGGAAGCCTCTGGAGCTTTACTACGCTCCCACCAAGGACCCCCAGCAGCAGCAGCAGCAGCCTCAGCCACCGCAGCAGCAGCAGCAGCAGCAGAAGTCTCCTCCTACACAGAGGGAGGGCTGAGGAAGAGGATTCAGCCTTGCTCACATCTAACCGCACCAAGCTCGGTCGCTGCAAATCCGCAGATCTATATCCCGTGTTCGCCCTTTTTTTTTTTTTGTTTCTCCTTATTAGATCCGACTACGAGCTGCGAACTGTTTCCTGTGAAAGACCCGAAGCTGTGAGGAGAAGAGAACAAAAAAACTGCCAGCGAATCTTTGCTTTGTTTTTTTTTTTTTGCTGCTTTACGTGATATTTTCGCGGTTTCATCAGGAAACTTTGGGATGAATCGACACCGGTCGAGGGACATAAGCAAAAAGAAGTGGAATCCCCCCTATTGTTATTTTCCTTTTCCCCTGATGTGAAGCATCTGTGTAATCGTTATCTTCTGTTTCATATCATCTCATTAACATATTATATATAAACTCAGCAGATTTAACAAGGCAGCGCTTCCACCTGCAGCTACAAACTACTAAAACATGTCATCATTAAGAGATTTAACTTCTAAACTATGGTTTTTAGTCAGACTTTTCTTTATTTTTCAAACAGCCAAACCAGAACTTTCCTAAAAAAAAAAGTAAAAAAAAAAGCATTTTTTTCTAACCAATTAAAAAAAATATTTAAAAGGTTATGAATAATAAAGAATTGACACTTTTGAGAAGGTTAAACTTTAAATTATAAGATTTGCTAAATTAAAGACCTCTTTAATCTTTAACTTTAAATAATGTCTTATTTATATTATATTGTTAAAACCTTTAAATGATCTGTTGCTTCCCCCAGAAACTAAATGTTAAAATATTTAATCTGTAATTTTCCTGTTGGACACACTGCAGGAAAACTTCTCAAATGACAAATATTTAGTATATTCAGGAATTTTGAATGAGGGAAAAGTAGAGGTGTGTGTTTTTTTTAATCATTTAAATGACGTAATCCTTATTTCACGCTCTACGAAAATTTGTTACTGATCTGCTTTCAGGCTAATTTTAAACAGAAACGTTTCTCGGTGACGACAGCTGGTTGTAAAAACAAGAATGAAAGAAATCATGGTCTTAAATTAATTTCAGAATCTATTTATGAACTCTGTATAATTTAATTTCTCGTGTGACTGAAGCTCTTTGCTTTTTTTTCTTGTGATCACTAAAAAAAAAGGTTCTGCATCACTGATTCTACACATTTAATGACGCACAAACACGATTCAGCAAATTAATGTTGAGCTGTGGCTTATTTGACTGTTTCCACTGTAACACCCACCTGCCTCCTGTTTTCCCACCTTAAAGGTCCCATATCACACAAATACACACTGATTGTTTTCTCTAAATAAGTTCTAGAGGTTTTATAAAAATGCATAAAATGCATCAAACACATTCCAAACGGAGGAATGACCACAACCTGCTTTCAGAAATGTTTGCCCCTTTACAGCTCGTTTGTACTTCCTGGACTTTATGATGTCATCCTGTAGCACGCTTTTATTTTTTTCTCCATTCTTCCAAGTGAAAATCGGCCAATCAGAAGAAGAGAACGGCAAAAGCTTCTTTCGCTGCCATGGTATCGATCATGAAGTCCATGATTCATATATATATATATATATATATATATATATGTATTTTTTTAGTGTGCATGCAACATAAACAAGTCTGGAACAATTATTACTTAAATTAAACCTTAAGTATTTTTTCTTTAATTTGGCCTTGAACAATCATTTCTCAACATATGGTAATCGTGTCGGCCGTAGCTCATGAATATTAATGAAGCAAACTAAAAACCAAAGCCAGGTGACTATACAGAGTTGAATTTTTGTACTTTAAATCAGAAATATATAATTTTAAAGGATCAGAAATCCAAGTAAGACCCAGGAAAGTGCAGATATGGGACCTTTAAACGCACCAAGAGTCTCATTTGTCTATAAAGTTTTTGTTTGAATCCTGTTCACAGGGTGTTACTGACTCTTAAAGCCATAAACCTTCAGGGTTTCATCTGAGTTCTCCACTTCTGTGCACGCACTTTAATAATCTCCTGCAGCCATATTGTTTTTCCTACCGTACCTCAAGTTTGAAAGAATTAATATTTGTATATTAAGAAGATTAATGCAATGTTTCCTTTCTGCTTTGTTGGATAATCGTACTCTTTGTCAGCAACGCAGCACAATAAACTTAAGACCTGATGTGTGAAATCTGATTTTCATATTTCATGTTTCATTTTCTGACATGGTTTAGCATCATATCATGTGATGTATCATTTTATTCTCCAACAAACCATAGGAAAGTAGAAATTCTAATCAGGAGAAAAAAAAATAATCCCTCCTACAAAGATAAAACTAGGGTAAATTAGATTTTAGTCTTATTTTAATTTGTTTTGGACATTTTAATTTGTATTTAAGCAGCTTAAAGGTATAGCGTCAGTTTTAGGAGCATCAAGCCAAACACTTAGCAGAAATGGATTTTAATATCCCAAAGTATGTTAAATACATGATTCAATCAAAGTAAGAATGCAACCATCCTGCTCCTGGAGAGAAAACCAGTTATTAAGTAGTTGAAGTTTGTCAAGGACTTAATCAGTAATTGGAATCAGGTGTTGGGGTAAGTAGCTTCCAGGAGCAGGGTTTGGAGGTCCTGCTTTAAATTAACAGTGTTTACACTTCAGAATTCATTCCCACTAATTGATGAATTGAACCTTTAACTTTTTGTCCAACTAAAAAGATGTTATGGAAGATTTAAACATTCCATCTTTTATTTCTTACACCATTAGGGGAAAAACTATGTGAGTATTGTGTAAGATCAAAAGAAAAACCTAAACCTATAACAGGAGTATATGAAAGTAAAATACTGTAGTAGAGAAACCAGAATGTGTAGAATGTTCCAACAGAAAAGTGAAGCATCCAATGACACAGCAGGACAGTGTTTTGGGAATTGTGGCGTTTTATTGAAACAAAGGGAAGCAGGGAGTTTACTTCTTCTTGGACACACCAACGGTGCGACCACGACGGCCGGTGGTCTTAGTGTGCTGACCACGCACACGCAGACTGCAAGGAAAGGAGAGAGAAGTTAAAAAAAACAGCTTTAAAAATATGAATATAAAAACAGTGTTTTGCAAAGATCAGCATTATAGTATCGAACAAATAAAATCCTGAAGGTCTTTTTTATGTCTCCAGTTCATAAACAAAGTGTGTAAGTACTAAGATTAAAGCCAGTTACACCAGAGCTGAAACGACTTGATTTTACACCAAGTGTAAATAGCCTGAAAGTTTATTTAAAACTTGTTTTGTTCAAAACAAGCAAAGATTTTCTGGGTTTCTGCAGATTCAAGTTTAACACATTTTGAATGAGTTTTCAAATGGGAAAATATCAACGCAAACAATTATTTACCATTTATTTAATTTTCTTTTTCATGAAGAAATTGATTTTTAATTGACTAAATGGATCAAAAAAACTACATATTTTACTAAAAGTTGCAGGTAAAGCTCAGACATTCAGGATTCAAGTGTTTCCACATCAGGCTGACAAACACCGCAGCTCATGGAGGCTGCACAGTTCATACATCAATTATTCGTTCATGTTTAAGCAGGAGTTGCAGATTAGAAAGGTCAAACAGCTCAGCTTCGTTTAGAGCAGAGAGGAAGTGTTGATGCAGAGATTTGATGAAATCAGACGTCTTACCCCCAGAAGTGCCTGAGACCACGGTGAGCCCGGATCTTCTTCAGCCTCTCCAGATCTTCTCTCAGCTTGTTGTCCAGACCGTTAGCGAGGACCTGAAACAAAGACAAGGACCGTCACAGATTTGTCATTTCACACTGGGAGCAAATCCAGCTCAGCAGCCTAATGTAGAGTGTCCACCCTAAGACTGGGAGGTTGGGGGTTTAATCCCCGGCTGGATTATATCAAAGATGGTAAACATGGTACTCGTTGCCTCCCTGCTTGGCATTCAGTATTCAGGGTTGGACTTGGAGGGTTAGATCAGCCAATTAACCCCAGGCACCGCTACTGCCCACTGCTCCCTCAGGGGACGGCTCAAAGCAGAAAAATGCTTTTTAAGTTTGTTTTTCTGTTATTTATTTCATTGTTATTTACTGAACATAACAAGCTGCTTCGTGTCTGAGTGGAGATAAACCAAACTTAATGGATGTGATGTTATGCTGTCAACACACATTACTGTGAACAATCATTCCACCATCTCTGCTCATCCAGTAACATTTTAGCTGTCTGGAAAACATGACGCAAGTGTCACAGGGTCGTCATGGAGACAGGAGAAGTGGCGGCTGGTCGTCACCCACCTGGCTGTATTTGCCGTCCTTCACGTCTTTCTGCCTGTTGAGGAACCAGTCTGGGATTTTGTACTGACGGGGATTCTGCATGATGGTCACCACCCGCTCAACCTACGAACACACACACAGTTGTGAGCTCAGCAGGAATAAAACACACCCAATAATAACTGACTTACAGTAGACGAGGAATCAGCACTGTTTGCTAATTCCCTAAAATCCTAGTTTATCCATTAAAGTCTTGTGATAAGTTTAAACAAAAACTAAAGATGTGCTTGGGCAAAACTACATATATAAATTTGACAAAACAACTCTAACATAAATAACCATTCCATGTTTGAAAGGGTTTTTTGTTTTTATTTCCTTTTTTGTTAATTAAAACAAGTAGAAAAGACAAAAAATGCATAACCACCAAAACAAGACATAACACATCAATGCAAAGTACTAAGAAAAGACTGTTGCATTCAAAGTGGGAGAATTTGGAGATGTAAACTCATAAATTGGACAATAATTTAGTCACTGACAGAAGAACTGGACTTGTGCAGCTTTTATACCTTTAAAGGTTAATACTAAGAAGTTTGTCCCTATCCTCCGTCATGATTGGAAGAGGTTTTCTAAACTGCAAAGCTGAGAGTTGAGTTTATTCTACAGAGAAAAGAGCATCTATAGATCCGCTCACCTCCTCCTCAGTCAGCTCTCCGGCCCTCTTGCTGAGGTCGATGTCGGCTTTCCTCAGGACGACATGAGAGTAACGTCTGCCGACACCCTGAGGCGACAAAAAAACAGGGACGTTAAAGACTGTGAGCTCAGCAGTAAAACAGAAACAAGATGTTGTAAATAGGGAGCTTTGGCCAACATGACGTTACCTTGATGGCGGTGATGGCGAAGGCGATCTTCCTCCTACCATCGATATTCGTGTTGAGAACACGAAGAATGTGCTGGAACTTCTCAGGGATGACCAGAGACTGAAAACAGTAAAACAATTATCAGAAAACAGTCGGTGTCCAATCACACTATGGCGGAGAAAAAAATGACTGATTCAACATAGGAGCATGTTTATTTCTAACAAACCAGGTTTGAAATTATCAAATTCCAAGGATCTTTTAATATCCGCTATGAATAGGCGTATGAGAACAGCATTCGTTAACATAATCGTATTAAAATTTAGACTTTTCAGACCATGTTGCCATCAGAGTACAAAATAACTGGTCGCTTTCTGTTAATGTGCTGAATACATGAGCTTATGTTATTGTTGAACCATTTCGTTCTGTTTGTTTTATAAAAAGAAACAAAAAAATGAGTTCAAACGGTGAAATAATTGAATTTTCACTGCAGCTGTGCAGACTTAGTGTGTTCATTAAAATCAGGATGAACTCAAACAAAGAAGGACTTCAGACTAATATATTTTAGAAAAAAGAAAAGACCTTAAAGACTTTTTCACATTTCTGCGGGAAGCATCTCTAGCTGGGTTTTGGCTCCAGTTAGCACAAACAGGGTCTTTTTTTGCTTTAAACACCAAATATCCGAGACTTTCAGAAACACGTGAAGCTCACTTACATTAAATATGACCCTTTATTTATTCACGGTTTGAGCTTTTAACGCTCCTACACACATACACACACAACATGCTGAACCCTCGTTAGCTTCTCCAGCTAGCCGCTGTCAATTATCAGGCTTTCCTAGCTTGTTCTAACATAAACAACATTATAAATAGGCGGCCTTTTAAACCGAATATAAACTGGAAACTTGTGATTTAATTAAAATGCGGAAAATTCAACTTTAGCTCAGTCATTCGCGTTATCCTAGCCACATTTAGCCCCGAACAACTCAGCTCATCGTTGACAGACAAGTAACATAAGTTCTAAATCTAATACACTAACAATTCTCCCACAGTCAACTCCCGCAGACTTCGTTAGACCAACAGAATCTTTAAAGGCAACAAATAAGTGGACTTTAAGCCGGATGATTGCAGATTTCTAAACTGCTTCAGGTCGATAGAAATTTCTCTCACCATCTTGGAAGTAGGTTCCGTGCAAAGAGAACGGCTGAGGGGATCTCGCGAGAGTCTGAAAGCCCCGAACGACCGGAAGTCACTCCGTTACTTTAAATGTGTCCGACAACAACCAGTGAAGAAAATACGTATTTATTTATTGTCATGTCATTAACAACATAAATAACAGAAATATATATTTTAATATACTCATAGTAAAGATATACTATTTACTATAAGTATAGGTAATAATTGTAGAAACGCGTTATTTCCCGTTAACCCCCCGTGATTACGAAGCGGAACGTTTGTATATTTGTCGTTATTTTTTTTTTATTCGCCGCAATGGCGGAGTTATCTACAGCTGCGGTTGGAGCTGGCAGCGACGGAAATACAGCTGGAAACCCGACAGAAGTCGCCATGAAGTATTTACAGGACGAGGTGACGGTTTCATATAGGTTTTATAAAAGATAATATCTGCTGTCTATGCTGTTGTATGTATCCGGTTAGCCTGTTGACAACTGAGCGCTTCATCAATGAAACTGCAGTCTGAGGTGTATCCGGATCGATTCATCTTTAATCGTCAATGAGTAACTGTCGATAATGCACCAATTCCTGCAGATATGTATTTTTAAAGCGTGCTTTCGTGTTATTTGTAGTCACCATCGCTGTTAGCATCCTGCCAAAACAACTCAATCATTTCCTGATTACCTGTGGTGACGTCACCAGTGTTGACATGACCTCATCTTAATTCAATCAATCAAACATTTAAAAATAAAGTAATTTGAAGTAGTTACCTCAAGCTCTGAGAACTGGTGATCGACATTTAACCCCTTTTTGTTCTATCAAGACAAAGACAATATTTTAATAATTTTCCTAATTAGATTAATCATTTGAAACAAATCAACATATTAATGTCATAAGTTTTATAGTTACTAATATGATCAATTATGATAAAGTGAAAAGTCTGAACATGTTCCCTCATTCAAGAGTTGTTTTTCTTAGCTATTTTCTACATTATAAAAAACAATCAAATAAGACAAAAGAAATCATGAAAAACAAAACATTATTTATAATTGGGGGAATAATGTAATATGAATGAAATAAATTAAAAATCAAAGTATAGTGTATAAGAAAGTGGCTGAAATTTATTTCCTTTATTGGAAACATATTTCTTGCTTTTTCAATAAAGATTTGGCAACTTCAAATTGCAAACAACTTAATATGTTTGAGATCATCGACTATGTGTGCGGATGTTGTGGTGTTTTTTAATTATAAATTATTATTATTAGTCCATTGTCGCTTGAACACCTGAAGGTCAGTGAATCCTGAACATCTCAAGGAGTCTATAAGAATCTCCCTGAATGTTTCTTCACATGCAAAGAGCATCACCTGCTGTGATAATAAACTATGTCTGCAAGTGTCATATATGAAATCACTGTTGTTTATTTATTCATTTATTTTGTCCCAGAAGACTGAAGCAGAAATCACAAACCTGAACCTGGGAGAGCTGGACCTCACCACGGATGAGTTCATCTTGGATGAAGTGGACAGTAAGGCAGCAGTTTACTCTTAGAAAATAGTTCCTACATAAAACTGTTCACAACAAGATATGTGGATTATTTTTAGAGATTTTGAGAACTTAATCTGAATTCTGAACTCTTGTGTCTCTCCCGTCACCCACAGTTCACATCCAGGCTAATCTGGAGGACGACCTGGTGAAAGAGGCGCTCCGAACGGTGAGGAAATAATCACCAGACACAAATGTTAGACCCAACAGATCTAACACAGCTCAGATGTTATGTATAAGTTAAAAACAACAACTTAATAGGTGCAGTTACTGAATTATTTTTATCTGATATAATTAAATCAAAAATCCCCTCCTGTGTTTCCAGGGCGTGGACCTCCGTCAGTATTCCAAACAGGTGGAGACGGAGCTGCAGAGGATCGAACAGGCCTCCATCAAAGACTGTATCCTCCAGCTCTAACGTTCTGCTGTGTTTTCAATTTATCCGCATACAATTGTCCACATTAATAAATCAGTTGTTTAATTTCTATCTATATATCTATATTACCTCATAGTGATGATCTGCAGGTTTTTAGTCATTAGATGAGTTGATTCTCAGTAGGATGTGTTCATGTAAACATTTGAAACATTTGTAGTTAAGCTTAAAGGAACATATAGGATCAGATCTAGTATGTTTACAAGGACGTTTCTAACATGATGTGAGTTGATCTGTGTTATTTTCACTGACCGCTCGTCTCTCAGACATCAAGGAGAGTCAGAACATCGCTCTCCTGCACAATCAGATCACCGCCTGTGACTCCATACTGGAGGTGAGTCTCCACTCATTTTTTTAACCAGTTATTATTACACGAATCACTGCTTTTGTACACTTGTTATTGTAGAAATTGCGAATGTAAACTGACAATTTGTTTTCATTAATCCGGTGATTATTTTCTTAAATAATCGCGTTTAAAAGCCAGAAAACGTGAGGTTGAGAGAACCTGTAGCTCTGCCTCTTAACTTGTCTCTGAAGACAGAACCCGAGGTTTAAACCACTCCTCTCGTCCCTCCTCAGCGTATGGAGGGCATGCTGAGCGGTTTCCAGAGCGACCTGTCCTCCATCAGCAGCGAGATCCAGACGCTGCAGCAGCAGTCCGTCAGCATGAACGTGCGGCTGAAGAACCGGCAGGCGGTGCGCAGCCACCTCAGCCAGCTGGTGGACGAGCTGGTGGTGCCTGGAGCCATGATCTCGTAGGTGGCACCGGAGCAGAGAAGAATCTGCTGTCTCTATGGAGATAAATCAAGGCCAAAAAAATCTAAATAGACGCTAATCTAATTAGCGTCTATTTAGATTTTTTTTTTTAGTTTTCAGTCATTTTTTTTTACATAACTTATCGTGTCGTTGTCTGGCATGTCGTCCACAGCACCATCCTGGACAGTCCTGTGACGGAGCAGGAGTTTCTGGAGCAGCTGCACGAGCTCAACAACAAGATCAACTTCGCCAAAGAGCTGAGCTTCAGAGAGACGCTGGCCTGCTCCGACATCCAGGACATCGTGGACCGCCTCAAACTCAAGGTCAGTCCCCAGGGTGCAGGAGGCGGGTCTTCTGAACGGCCTATTTTTCTCAGTTATTTTTCCAATCGTGCATTCAGCTCTAAGCGCTTATTAATTGGTTTTTGGTTTCTATAAAGCACTTTGTAATTTTGCTTCACCCTGGACACTCAGGGATCTTTGCTCAAACGCGTGTGTAACTCTCGCTGTCTTTGAAATTCAGGCCGTATCAAAGATCCGAGAGTTCATCCTTCAGAAGATCTACTCGTTCAGGAAACCGATGACCAACTACCAGATCCCACAAAACACCCTGCTGAAGTACAGGTGAGTTCTCCTATACCTGCACCTCTCACACCATCACATATCAGAAGAGTACAGAAGATTGAATAATACCGTATAGTCAATGGGTTAATCAGTTGTCCTAATAGTTGTTAGTTGCAACCCTGCTGTCATAGAAGCGTGATGAAACCGAAACATATTCATATTCACTCACAAATGCTCAAAATAATTCCCTGATTGACTAATTCTCCTCCTCCTCCTCCATCTTCCTGCAGATTTTTCTACCAGTTCCTTCTGGCCAATGAGAGAACGGTGGCGAAGGAGATCCGAGACGAGTACGTGGACACGATGAGCAAAATCTACTACAGCTACTTCAAGTCGTACAGCGGCCGGCTGCTCAAAGTGCAGGTGAGAGGATTCGTTAAAGCAAATCCTGTGGCGTGCAGATCTCAGGAGAGAGGCTTTAGATAAAAAACAAATAAAGGAGCTGATCAGCTGATCTGCATGGAGCAAGAAGATTATTAGCACTAAAGAATGTGGTTCAGGGTTTCTCTCTCGCAGGTTTTATATGATCTTGAAAACGTTCCGCGTGTGTGTTTGTGCAGTACGAGGAGGTCGCCGACAAAGACGACCTGATGGGAGTAGAAGACACAGCCAAGAAAGATATCCTTTAAACACTGAAGTCACAAACCTGATCCGATTCATCCACAAGCTGAGAAACAATCACAAGCTGCTCATAAACACTTAAATAAATTGACAAGTATCAATTATTTCCATAATGGTTTGGTTAAGGAAATATGAGAAAATGATTTTTATAATTACATCAGTCAAAGGTGAAACTTTTCAAATGTTGGTTTATCACGGATATAAAAGGAATAAAGTAAGTTGTGGAAGTGTTTCCTTGACTCGTTGCCGCAGGTTTCTTCTCCAAACCGTCTCTGAAGAGCAGGAACACCATCTTCACTCTGGGCCAGCGGGGGGCGATACTGAGCCCGGCCGAGCTGGAGGGGCCCATCCTGGTCCCTCACACGGCTCAGAGAGGAGACAGCCGGGTGAGACAACAGCTGGACTCAACATTATAAAAACCGTTATACAGTTTCTACCCAGTCGCTTTTATTTCTTAGATCATTATTAACATCTGCACAACAGTTAGTTCAACCTCAGCAACATGCTAAAAAGGGACATGCATCAATTCCTTTCATACAACTTTCCCCTGTTTGATGACATTATAATTTGCTTATGTCATGTTAGTCAAAATGAACTGTACTTGGAATGATGAATAATCATTCACTGTTAAACTGGTCCTTATTTTACTGCAACTATATTATTTATTTACCTGCAGAAATCTTAACGACTCATGTTGTGGAATATTTGCATGAATTTAGGATTTTTTTTTTTTTTGATTTCTACAATGAAACGATGTAGAACAGTACTATTTCCTACTTGAAACAGTTTATTATATGATACTGATCCTCCCTCTGTGTCTCCTCCAGTATCCCTACGAGACGTTGTTCCGCAGCCAGCACTACGCTCTGCTGGACAACGGCTGCAGAGAGTTCCTCTTCCTGTCCGACTTCTTCATGGTGGCGGGAAACTCCGGCCTCGACCTCTTCAACAGCATCATGGGAAAAACCCTCAGCATGTTCCTGGTATCTATGAAAACCGACCGAGTCAATAAAACCACCGACAGCCGACACACGCATGTGCTGTTCATCTGTTAACGTGACTCAAATCTATTTATCCATTACTCTATTTACTTTAATTCTGAGAATAAAGTCAGATTTCAGATTTTTTTTTTACTTTATTGTCAGAACAATTGACAAAATCACCTTGAGCTTCAGGAAACTGATGTTGCATATGACATTTTCTAATCGCTTATAGACCATACAAAAGCATTGATTATTGATTATTAGACGTCTCTACAGCTGATTGATGCTTTTCATCTCACTCTTTAAAACAAGTCGGGAAACCGACAGCAAACGTAGTTGTTAAGACACCAATAAATGAATCTAAAAACCTGCTTTTCATTTTGCTTCAGTCATAACACCCCGTGACATGAACACCGAAGCGATTGACCGTGATATTTCTGCTGAGTCATGTTGTGTGTGTTCCTCCTGTAGAAGAGTATGTCCACCTACGTGTCGGACTGCTACGACGGCATCGCCGTCTTCCTGTGCATCCACGTCATCCTCCGCTTCAGAGCCATCACGGCCAAGAGGAACATCCCAGCGCTGGACAAGTCAGTGACTCGCCTCCACCAGCTGCTCCCGTTTCTGTTATTTCAACACTTCTCCTTTTGTTTCTGTGCCTCAGAGGTTAAAACGACTGTTTGTCATTGTGTGTGTGTGTGTGTGTGTGTCAGGTACTGGGAGGCGGTGTTGGAGCTGCTGTGGCCGAGGTTCGAGTTGATTCTGGAGCTGAACATCCACAGCATCAGAAACACGGACCCTCAGAAACTGGGAGTGCTGGACACCAGACCACACTACGTACGTCCACACACACACACACACACACACACACACACACACACACACACACACACACTGCTTGTTATTTGTGGTAAACAAAAGGGTGTGTGTGTGTACAAAAACGTTACTCTCACACTTGTGCGATGATTTCAGATCACACGGCGATATGCAGAGTTCTCGTCGGCCATCGTCAGTATCAACCAGACGTTTCCCAACGAGAGAACCAACTGTCTGCTGGGCCAGCTGCAGGTAACACACACACACACACACACACACACACACACACACACATCCATTATATTTACCTTCGTGGTTTCTTTAGCTCTTCAGAAGAGTGTTTCTGTTTCCGTTTGTGGGCGAGTTTCATTCATAAAAACCTTTGAGAAAAAGATCATGGTTTTCTGATTCTGAGTCAGTGACTCCTACCACAGATCTGAAGCTCTGAACTTCTTAGTTTCATTCATACCTCAGAGAACATTTCTGAAAGCCACAATCTATATTTTTGAACTGGTTGCGTCCAGTCTGATATAAAAAGCTGCTTTTAACCTCTCAAGCTAAGATCAATGTTACACGAAACAACAAATCTTCACATGCAGGTGGAGGTGGAGAACTTTGTGCTCAAAATGGCGGCCGAGTTTCCCTCCAGGAGGGACCAGCTCATCTTCCTCATCAACAACTACGACATGTTGCTCAGCGTTCTCATGGTGAGTTTAAATCACTGCTCTCATGAACCCGGGTCTCTGTCTTCGTGATCATCTGAACTGCAGGAGATCGAATAACGTTTGCCGTTCTCTTGTTTGTCCAGGAGAGGGCAGCAGACGACAGCAAAGAGGTGGAAGGTTTCCAACAGCTGCTGCTGGCCAGGACACAGGTAAACTTCCTGTTTAAGCACGTTTGTATTCAAGGTTCAACCATTTATCGCGGAATGATTAACATGCACCGGTCAATTTAGGGGTTTTGGATTCTGTTTTTCCACAACATGTTTTCTTACAGACTAGACTAAAGGTCGTGTAGCATGCAAATAGCTTCCTTCATGTTTTTTTGACTCTAGGTGAGTAACATCTAGAGGTTTTCTAACCATCAAAAACAGAGAAAAGCTCAGAGCCACACTGTTTTACCACTGTAAAACTAGATTTCTATAGAATCAGCAGCAGTCATCTGTCTAACGCAGCACCACCATCACCATTTCACATAAGGTCTCAATGTAAAGCTGCTTTTTCCTACACACGTCTGCCACATCCAAATATGGTCATTTCCTTTGTTAACAACTAATCCTGCATGTACAAAGGACATTTGAAGGTAAATCCCATTGTCAATGTTTTCTCAAAATAGTTTTTTTTCTCAAACTTTACACTTAGATTCCTGACTATATTCTGTTGATTAATCATTTAGAGCCTGATTTATACATTTTATTACTAAAGCTCATGTTTACTTTGTTTGCCACATTTGCATTTTAAAACATGAATGTAAATGTCTGTAAATGACTTTAAATGTCTCACAGGAACCGTTCTGAACCCTGTTTTTAAACCTGTACATTCAGGTGAAGCTTTCATTTACGTTTCCTCCTCTTCCTCCTCCAGGAGTTCATCGAAGAGATCCTGTCTCCCCCGTTCGGAGGGATGATCGCCTTCGTGAAGGAGGCCGAGGCTCTGATGGAGAAAGGGCAACTGGACCGGCTGAAGAACGAGGAAGGTGAGATGAGTTTGATCGTCTCACGTTTTATTTAAATCATTTCCAAGTTGAAGTGTGATGAAAATACCATGATAATAATTAGTATTTTATTATACTGCTCCATTAATTGTCACGTGGCTCTTGTTTTGTTTGTCGTTTCCAGCCTCATCAGGATTGTTTCATTTCAGCCTTAGGTTTAGTTTTACAGAGAAGTTCCAAACATTTTCAGTTTTGTTTCTATGAGTCTGATGCAGCAGAATTTCAATTTCTCCATTTCTCCTCCTGTTTCCTCTTCCTACTCTTTTCACTGTCACTGTTTCTTTACAGCTGCTGCACAGTTTCTATTCTAAGTACATATTACTGCAATACCTCAATACATTAACTCATTTATGTACTTCACTGCCATACTTTAACTACATCAACACATAATAATTGAGCAGTTTTGCTGTAACACTTTAATTCAACCACCTTATAATAATACTTTACTGTGCTACTATAACTACATCAACTGAAAATACTTAAGTACTTTTGCTCTAATACTTTAACAACAGCTACTCATAATACTTAAGTACTTTTCCTGCAACACTTTAACTACCTCACATCATATTTATGTACTTTAGTGAAATGATTTTACTGCAATACTTGATCTACATCTATCTAATAATACTTATGTACTTCACTGCAATACTTTAACCACATCTCCTCATAAAACTTCAGCACTTTTCCTTCAATATTTTAACTACTTCACCCCCATAATATACAGTACTTCACTGCAATATTTTACCTACATTAACTCCTAATACTGTACTATATATGTGCTTTACCTACATTCATCTTAAAATATACGTAATATATGTACTTTTACTGCAATACTTTTACTACATCATCTCATAATTCTTGTGTACTTTACTGCAACACTTACATACACTTACAGATTAGGGTGTGAGTACTTTTTTCCACCTCAGACAGGAAACTCTTAATGTATCTGTTCATTTCAAAGGTCAAATGAGTTGACATGAGTTGAACTTGCGTCTCTGCTGCAGCTCGGATCACTCAGCTCATTCGGGGCTTTTCCGGCACGTGGAAACAATCCGTGGAGTCGATGAGTCAGGACGTGATGAGGTCCTTCACCAACTTCAAGAACGGGACCAGCATCATACAGGTGAGCCGCAGACAGCAGGCGGGTCTATCACCACATAAATGTCTTTTCAGACGAGAACATTACGTTAGAACATTAGTCTTACTCTAGTAAAGGATCTGAATACTTCATCTGCAAGTAATGGAAATATTGATTGAAATGTGCCGCCGCAGGGCGCCCTGACCCAGCTGATCCAGTACTACCACGGCTTCCACAAGGTCCTGAACCAGCCGACATTCCGCAGCCTGGCCGTCCGCTCGGAGCTCATCAACCTGCACCACCTCATGGTGGAGGTGAAGAAGCACAAGCCCAACTTCTAATGACGGGACCAGACGATTCCCTTGGTTTGTGTTTGTTTAAACGCAAGCGTGATAACAGGAAAAACCTGGTTTCTCCTCTTCCACTCTCACTCGAAGGACTTTATTTGGACATGAAAGCGGTGAAGGGCGAGTAGGTGATTGACTCGTATATGAACCAAGTCGTTGAATGTTTTTTTTTTTTTTATTTAATGTCAAAACCTAACATCTAAACTGCTGAAGTATGGAGAGAAAATAAATCCATGACCCGACTTATTCACACTTGCCTTCAACAAATATTTAACTTAATTTTGAAGTTATAATCCTTTAGATTTCAGTCTTTTACCACAGGTGTACACAGGATGCGTTCAGGTACAGTATCGCGTGTAGGTCGTTTGCATTGTGGCAGCAATCAGAGCTCAACAGCATCAGTTATGCATGTAAAATGGAAGAAAATACGCTCGCCTTGAAGTGTGAAAATACATTTGTGGTTGAATAAACTGCGAGTCAAACGTAGCTTAACTTTCACACATGAGACGGGCCCAAACGCTTCCTGTGTAAAGACACAAAGCAGCCGAACAAAAACTCCTAATCTGCTGCTTTCCATCACATCAGGAGCAGCTGAGATTTCCTGGTGCTCACACTGTGAGTTGTTTCCAACAGAAACGTCTTCTCATGACTCCCTGACTTATTTAAACCTGCTGTTGACCTGTGACCCCTAGAAATAAAACCTAAAAAATAAAAAGTCTGCCTCCGACACCTCGTCACATGTTGTCCACCAGTCTAATTATTATTGATTCATCAGTAATCATCTTTGCTTTGTCCATAAAATGTCAGAAAATATCCGAGTTCCCATAGTCCAAAGTTTTATCTTTATTCAGTTAATCAAGAAAAGCAACAAATCATCACATCTAAGGAGCTGAAACCAGCTAATTTTTTATTAAAAGTTACTCAAAAACTGATTTAATTATCAATTATTTGCTGATTAATCTGTTGAAATCAATGAATGGAGCTCACAGCTTTAGAAAGATTCATTCTGCTTTATTTGAGTGACTTTTTAGAGCTTGAAAAAAATCAAATTTTTTGTCTGAAATGTTTTTTTTCAGCGTTGTAGGAGAGATATCACTGCTGGAAACATGGAAACCGTCAATAATTATTAAAAACTGGGGGATTATATCTATAAAACAAAGAAACGTGAGGACAAATCAAAAACGCTGCTGTGAAATTTGACTATTTAATGGTAAAAATTAACATTTAAATTCATTTACAACTAGTTTGTGTTTAGCCTCTGCTGTTATATGATGCAGAAGAATAAATGGTAACCATGGCAACGTGATTGTTGGTGACCAAACTGAGAGAAACTAACTGTTCGGTTCATCACGTCCCTTTACTCTGTCTGTAAAGTCTGTGGAATTTATTGAATCATGAAAAGTCAATGTGATCATAAATTTATTTATTTGATTTATTCATATGGTTCTGAATTGTGTTATCTACAGAAAATAGAGAATGAAGGACAAACAATAGTTTAATAAACCTGTAGAAAATAATATATTTGTTAATTAATATTATAGTATCAAATAGAGAAAATCAGTGTATAAAGTGTCCATTAGTGTAAAAAACTAACTTTAAACCATCAAATTCACATTATCCTTCTACTAGCAGTGTTTCATCTGCTCATTTTAATATTTTTTTTTCCTTAAATGCATCCTCACATATTCACGTTTTACAAAAAAGTCACTAATTTAATTTGGATTTTGGTTTTTCAAATTAAAAGTCAAATGTTAGACTGTATTTAACAAAGCTCCAGCAGAGTTTTTCTCTTTTTCTGGTCTCAACAAGATACAGGAACTAAGTTAAGTTACCTCCATCGGTATTTAATGAGTTACATTACGTGCAACTGTCTTTGAAACACAACATAGAAACGTGAAACATCATTAAACATCAGATAAAGTGAAACAGTTCATATCAACTTTATTTTATAAGCCATATCTATGGTGGCCCAGAGGTGGCAAAAAAAAAAAAAAAAATTTCTCAAAACACAACATGTTGGGTTTGACACTTCAGGGCCACCGTACATACGCGCTACTCGCAAACATATATTACATTAAATCCTTGTATGGTCATTCAAACATGTCTCCCTGAAACACTTCAGATCAGTTTCAAATACCTGAACAAAAAGTCAATAAAAAAATAACTTTCACTGGAAAAAATGGCTTAAAAAACTTAAACATAAAATTATATAAAACAGTTTTTTTTCCCAAGATGAGGATATATATATATATATATATATATATACACACACACACACACACACACATTAAGTCAATTAAACTTGTGGGATATTGATTTGGTCAGGTAGTAGCAGAGTGTGTTATTAAGCATTCTCAACTGATTTCGTTTTATAATCAGTTTTTCTGCTTTTAAGATTGTGTTTCCTAATTTGTATTCACTTTCTATTCCTTTATTTGCTTCTCATACACAATCTTCAAAGTGTCAAACTGATTTCAACTTTAACAATTTGTGCATAAACTACAGTCAGCGCCACACAGCTAGCTGTTTCCACCTGTTTCCAGTCTTCATGCTAAGCTAGCTAGCTCTAGCTAAAACTATTCAACGCTAGCTCGTCTGGCGCGTTTAAATCACACTAATGTTCACATTTACAAACACAAAGAAAGGAAATGGCCACAGTGGGATTCAACAACTGTCTCAGAGCCGAGCAAGAATCTGGAAATTCACTACAAGAAGAGTCAAGACGAGAAAAGCTGAGCTGCTGCTTTTATCAGTGCCGTCTGGAAACAGTGGAAACAAAAGGTTATTATACGTTATATTCAAAGTATTACATAATATATGTATACACATTTAGTCATTTTCTTACCTGCTGCTGCTTCATAGATCTCTACGACTCTCAGAGTCGATTTTACTGTTGAAACAGAAACAAACGAGTGAGAAATTTACATTTTTGTCTATTTAAAAACTTTAAAACTACTTGTAGAAAGTGTAAATCAACACAAATGTTGATTTACATGAGTTTCATGAGCTGATGTGCTGTGAAGTTGTATGAGTTTATGTACTCTGAAGTACCTTCCACAGACAGCTGCATGGTGCTGACAGCCAGTCCTTGTTCATCCAGGACTTTGTATATTCCTTCGTCTGAGCTCGTTAAGCTCGTTAGTGTCAATTGCTCGTTAACGGGATGTTTCTTCAGGCGCTGGCTGTCTGGGTCGCCCCTCACCCACAGGACGGTCCACTCGGAGCTGTTCCTGTGGACCAGATCAGAATCACGTCACCTAAACATATATATTTTCATTTATATGTTCCATCTATAAAAAATGTGAGTGTGTATCTCGTTAGACCTGTAGCAGCAATGCTATCCCTCCATCTCTACAGAAACATGCTCTGTTGTGATTGGCCGAGCTCTGACGGAAATGCCCCGCCCCTCAGGGAGCTGGGGCTGATTGGACAAATATGAGAACGAGCACTCAGGAAGGAAGGGGGCGGGTACATGGATCAGGGGGCAGTTCCTATTAACTCCTGTTGTGACATCACAACAGGAGTCATTTCTAAACGGCGTGTGTTTAGTCAGGTTTCAGCAACATTAAAGACAAGGCCAGACCACAACAGATTGAGATGGTCTTATTTAGGTCTTTTTTTATATAATATGGCCCCTTTAAGGCTTTGTTTAAAAATCCGAAGAGCTACCGCATGAAACCTTTAGTTCATCAGTGACTCAGGGCTGATTTTTAGGGGATTTTATAGAGGTTTTTGGTTTGGAAAGTTATTTTGGGGGGTGAAATTTGAGAAAATCTGCACTGAGATCGACTGAGACATGGAGAGAATTCTCAGTTTGTGAACTTCTGATCAGTTTTGGAGGTTTTTACCAGGTTTGCACCAGCAGCAGCACCAGCAGCAGCAGCTCACCTGCCCTGGAAGACGACTCTCATCGAGCGACGGGTTCGAAGATCCAGATCCAAATCCTCACCTGGAGCGCGAGACTCAAGAGACTTGTGATCTGAGAAGAAACCAAATAAAACTCGTCAGCAGGAGGCGAATGAATGAAATAAGAAAAGAAGAAATGAGCTTAAAGAATGGGAGAAGCAGATCAAATCCTTGAGTCCTTGAAGAAGCGGAACTAACCGAACACGTACAGTTTGACGCTCTGGATGAACACTCTGTTTTTTTTGGACCTGACGCCGTCCACCAGCATGAAGCTGTCGTATTTCCCCGTGTCTCCGATCTGAACGTCGCTGATGATCAGCGAACAGTCGCCGGCGTCCAGCTTCTCCTCGGGAACCTCCACGCGGCCCTGGAACTCCCGGGCCTGCCACCGCCGCTCGCCGCGCTGCTCGAACACCCGATTGGCCGGCGGCGTCACCCACTCGATGTGGCAGGAGGGCGGGGCCACGCCCCCCAGGCGGGACTTCCACATGCAGGGAAGGACCACCTGGTTCCCCACCGTGGAGCTGACCGACAGGAAGCGGGCAGAGGTCAGGGAGGAGGAAGCTGCAGGAAGAGCCGGGGAGAGCAGGGGGGGGGTTGTTGGGGCGTTTTCAATCTTTACTGGAACTAAGGATTTAGAGAGAAATTTCAAGGAGTACCTTTTATTATTATTGATTCCAAGAAAAAGTCAGAATTCTGACTTTAACCTCAAAATTCTATATAAAAAATATCAGAATTCTGAGATTAAAGTCAGAATACTCATCTTAAAATCAGTATTTTTAGATTAAAGTTAGAATTCTGTGGGGAAACTTACAAAAAAAAGTCTGAATTCCTAGATTTAGATCCAGCTACAGCATGAACATTTTTTATTTAGTTTATATAAATATTTATAATTGCATAAACAATTTATCATTTGATATAAATTTGATATTTTGATTTACTTTGTACTTTAATTAATAAAAGGAGGGAGATCTCTCTCTCTATGTGTATATATATACACATATATATATATATCACTTTAATGACCATGTTTGTTAACTGCAGGTTGCTACTTACCAACTAAACCGCTAATCAGCAAACAATTGTGTAGAATGAAAAACCTGAAAGAAAAATAAATAAATAAAATTTAAAAAAATACAATCCATGAAATAATAGTAGTTCTTATTCCAGGAATATTATAAGACTATTATCCTAAATGTATATTTATTATTAGATTATTAATTAACTATTATTTTTGAATTGATTTATTTTTGAATTGATTTTTTAAGCCATTTCAAATCTTCCACAGTTTGTGATAAGTTAAGTATCAGTTAATAATCTGTTATGTATTAACATTAACAGTACAGTAGGAAATGATTACTTTGAGGTTTTGTTAATAATTATAATTTGGTTTATGTAGAAAATCGTACAAACATTACACATGTTCATAATTAATTGCATATTTACTTGCAGCATATTTATTATTATTATTATTATTATTATGTAACCTGAAGCCTAATTGGCATCACCAATTGAATCCGTAATCCGCTACAGTTAAGTTTCGATTCAGGAAGTTTTCTGCTTTCCTCTGAATCGAAACTTACCGATCAGCTGTTTGCTGTTAAACTGCTACACAGAAACTTCACTGGAAACTGCTTCAACCTGCAGACATGTTCGATTCTGCAGGAAAAAAGCTATTTCACTAGTAACCTTACTGACAATGTTCATGCAAATCACATTTTATGATTATTCTACAGGTCCTCTAGATATATAGATTACATATTATATATACACAGGGTATTTATAGATACCTGGTGAATGGAGTAATAAAATAAATAGATAAACATTTTAATAAAGAAATATAATTTCTCACTTCAGGCTTGCTGTGAAGGTTTCCATGGTTACTTGAGGTCCGTTCCGTCCCCTCCGCTTTCCTCCGCCGCGACTCTACATGTGTTTACACTGGTGACGTCAGGCTCTAATATGCCGCAGTCACCACTTTCACTTCCTGTCCGGGACTGTCAAAATAAAACGCGGATTCAACGCTGGAACATGAACTGATGATACTAATGAATCATGGAACATAGTAAATGGTGTTATTTGTCGGTTTAATTCAGTGCCAATTTTTGTTATGTTCTTTTTAATTAGTTTTTATTTTGTAGCCTCACGTTTAAAAAGTCTCCAGAATATTATAGTTATCATATATTATTAGATGTTATATGAAAATAATACAATTTAATAAAAAACAACTTTCCTTTTGATTCATTTAGAAACAGCCATATCATACACATTAATATGTCTCATTTCATAATAATCTCTAGGCTACATTTTGAATTAATTCATTTATTTATTTTATTTTTATGCGACTTTATTTATTTGTTTTTTCCCCTTCTTATCCTTTTTTGTTTCATGGATATTTGGACATATTTTAGTGTGTATGTTGTTTTATGACCAGTTGAGGTAACACATTTCCAAAAACGCTTGTACTCCTGTTATATTACATTCTAAACTATCAGGATGTTTTCTTACTCTCCCTTGAAAACCACTTGGCAACACTTCCTGTTCTCAGGACTCTTTAAATGACAAATTAACATGTTTTCAATGTCTCTCTGAAGACACATTTATATTATATAATAAAAACATATTCAAATGTGCTTTAATGTCAGTGATGGAGAACAAAACTCAGAATCCATACAGTTTTCACATTAAAAATCAATGTGTTCAAATTCTGATATAAAACTGAAAGATTATAGATAACATGTCACACAGTGATTTTACAAAAGACTAAAAACTCTGAAATATTGAAATATTTCTCCTGGATTTGTCTCATTTGAATATAGAACCTTCATGTTCGCTTCAGTACATGTTTTTATGCTTTTATTTTGAAGGGAGCTTCCTGTTTACTGTGCGTATGTTTGCTGTGGCTTGACTCGATTTCTGCAGAAATGAAACTTTTCACGCAGCATGTTTGGTGGGAAATCTTAAGATGTTCTGGTGGTCTCACTCCTGTTTATACAAAAACATTCCCTTTCACTTCCTCCCAATAAAATCCGTTTGTTCTTTTCAATGAGCAGATCAGACCTGTTGCTGCATTAGTCATGGCAGATCTTAAATGGATCCTCTTTTTCATTTGTAAGTCATTATTTATTTATTGAATATTTCTGTGAAGGTTTAAATGCAGACAGAGCTCCAGACTTTGATCATAAATATTCACTTTTTGGATAAGATCGAGCTTTATTAGACGTTTATTGGTATGTATAAGCAAATATTATGCTTTGTTTATATACTACTGGCATCGGGTTGTGGGGAAATCACATGTTCTAAAAATACTAAAACCTGAACTGACACAATTAATACTGAACATCTGGAGTCTGCCACAGCTGTCATGCTGTGACCCAGTTGGTGTTTCTGACTTAAAATGCATCTGGAGCTGTTGTCATAGCAACAAGTCCAAATTAAACAAAACCAAAAAAAAGTTTTTGAGCATTTTTTGTTTCTTATCAGCAGCAACATACCTGCTCTAAAAATCCTGTTTATTATACTCTATTTATCTATAAATCTCTCTCTCTTTCTATTATCGTTTAGAGCATTTATTTGCAGAAAATGACAAATAACAAAAAAGATATGTTTTCAGACCTCAAACAATGCAAAGAAACAAGATCAAAGTCATTTTAAAACAACATAATACTAATGTTTACACTTATGAAGAGTTTAGAAATCAACATATGGTGTGATTTTTAACAGCTTTCATGCATCTTGGCCACAAGTCTTTACCGTTATTCTTGGGTGATTTTATTCCATTACTGGTAGAATGAGGTGTGCATGTGTTGGAATTCAACAGACACTGGAATGGAATGGCTGGCATCAACATTTCAAGTTGACTCCATGACCCCTAAAGATCCCCTAACTCTTCTCCTCCTTCCAGGTGTCGCAGGGTCTCGCCTGTCGGACGCCTCGCCTGTTCTCCGCCCTACCCTGGGGGTCCGGGCGGGGCAGAACGTGTCTCTGACCTGTAACCTGACCGACATGGACATCATCACCTGGTTCCTGCTGCGCTCTGACCAGCCGCGGCCTCTGCTGACGCTCACGTGGACCAACATGGCCGGTCTGGCGGAGCAGTGCCACGAGGCCGACAGCAGCCGCGTCAGCAACAAGGCGGAGAGGGCGGGAGGCCCGGTCCTCCTGGAGGTCATGGAGGTGCAGGAGGAGGACGCAGGGCTGTATTTCTGCAGCGGGCAGAATGGAGGGGATGTACAAGTTCACACAGTAACTCACCTGACTGTGGATGGTAAGCAGTTATGTTTCTTTTATATTCATTTTTATCTCAGGGTGTCATAAACACAAGTATTTATAAAACAAAGCTTATTATTCATAATTATTCTTATTAGTAGCATCACATCAAATACTCAAATACCTCAGAATCATACTTGTCGGTTACTCTCCGTCACTGTATTTGTTATTTCTTTAAATAGACAAAAACAGTATAGATCAGAAGTGTCAATCGATCAATGATCAATTGTTATAGTTCTATAATATTCTGTGTTTTTAGGAGTGGACGGGAGAGCAGTTGTCGGTGGAGGGAGATGTTTCAGTTTGCAGATCTGCGTTCTTTTCCCATCGTTACTGTTCTTCTGTTTCCTCTGTATCACGGGATTCTGCCTCTACTCAGGTGTGTGCTCAGGTGTCTCTTAATGTTCTGAACCCACAGTTCAGACTCTGAGGGAGAGGACAGATGTGTGTTTCATATCTCTGGAGGCAATCAGCTGGCGCTCTTCATATTTGGTGTTGAACCTCATCTACACTATATCACAATCAATACAGTGCAGTGCAATACAACCTGGTGCAGTGCATTATAAGGAAAGCAGGACCAACAAATCAATGCAAAACATGTGTCTTCTTATTCTGCAGATATATTCTTACCTATAGAGTCTATGCTCTGACTTTTGCTAAGGATTTAGGGTTTACAGACAAAACCACAGCAGGGTGTTTGTTTTCTTTATTTTCTATTTTTTAATATCATAGATAATGACACTGATCTGTTAAACAAAATCCCCAAAGTTAATCTGATCACCACAAAGCTTCACATGAAAATCACTTTGAGACAGTCAAGCCTCACAAAGAACCGGCAGGAAGTTAGTAGGAGTTTTTTTGTAGTTTATGGCTGCATGGTACATGAAGAGGAGGAGTCTGGAGGTCACATCTGATGAAGAGGAGGAGTCTGGAGGTCACATCTGATGAAGAGGAGGAGTCTGGAGGTCACACCTGATGAAGAGGAGGAGTCTGGAGGTCACACCTGATGAAGAGGAGGAGTCTGGAGGTCACATCTGATGAAGAGGAGGAGTCTGGAGGTCACACCTGATGAAGAGGAGGAGTTTGGAGGTCACATCTGATGAAGAGGAGGAGTCTAGAGGTCACACCTGATGAAGAGGAGGAGTCTAGAGGTCACACCTGCTTCAGCAGCAGCCCGTAGGGTCGGATGGACTCCTGCACGATGGCCTTGGTCTGGACGTCGTTGCAGCCTTGTGGGATGTAAACCAACCACACGCCGTCTCTCTGACACGTCTTCCTCTTCCCCGGGTTGATCCGGTTCTGGAGAACCACCTCGTATGTCTTCCCGTCCGCTTTGGACTTGAACTTCTTGCAGTGCTTCTGCGCCATCTTGATGTCCGGCGTGGAGTACACACCCCTGCCCTGGGTCTCCCCAGCGACCAGAGAGGCGGCGGCGACCTCAAGAAACTCGGGCTGGTCTTCGGGTCCGTCGCTGCGGGTCAGGATGACGCCGAAGGAGCCGTCCATCCTGTGCGCGTGGTAGGAGACGGGCCAGGCATCACTTCCTGTCCCGAGCCAGCCGTCGCCGCCGTCGTACCTCCCCACGACCCGCAGGGCGGCCCGGTTCCACCCGCAGGGGCGGACGTACTGCTCGTTGCCGCGCAGGAATTTGGCATCGCCGTCCTGGAAGACGGCAGAGAGGTCGAAGGTCAGATACATTAAATATTACAATATTCAAATCCTACAAGTTTCAATAAACAAGGACAAAGGAAAATAGACTTCCTGCACACTGTCAATCACTAGCAAAGGAATAAATTTATTTATACAACGCTTGGGTTCTCAGACCTTTGATGCCTTCAGCAGTGAGAATCTACATAAGAGAGGTGATGTGTGTGTGTGTATATATATATATATTGTATATATATATATATATATATATATATATATATATATATATATGTGCACACTGCTTGACAACCTATTTATTCATTTAAACAGGTCTTTTTAAATGACCTCACATGACCTCACCTTGATGGCGGAGAAGTCGTAGTCGTACTGCGGGTGGAAGAAGTCCTGCAGGTTGATCTTCACCGTAGTGGTCTGGGTAGTCGCGGGCCGGTTGGGGGTCTCGGTGAGCGCCGACGGGGACCCATACAGGTCCTCGTCGTCCTCGTGCAGGGACAGCGAGCCCAGACTGGGGTAGTCCAGCTGACTGAAGCCCTCCTGCCGGTAGAACTGCTTCAGGGCCACGATGTTGACGAAGTCCTGCGGAGAAAGCTGCGAGGCTCCGCTGGTCGACTCCACGTTACAGCCGGAAAGAGCAGAGAGAGCCTCGAGACACAGCGGGGGGGGCGGCATGCTGCTGCTGACAGGGGCAACAACAACAACAACAACAACAAACAACAACGACGTTTTTTATCCAAAGAAAGACAGAGTAGTTTTCCAAATCATCCAGTCAACTGCTTTCTGCTCACAAAACTTTCACTTTTACTTTCTAGTGATGGGAATTTCGTCTCTTTTTAGTGAGTCGGATCATTTGGCTCACTAAGAAGAGTCGGCTCTTTCGGCTCCCAAACGGCTCTTATACATTTGTATTTGAACACATATAGCATTTAAATTTTAACAAAACGCTGTAGACAATTGCATTAGTTGTTGCATTAGTTTACACATCCAGATGGAAAATGCTGAAAGTACTGAAAAAAATAGAAATTAAATACATGTGCTTAAATAAATGTGCTTTGTTAAATTAAACCAAAATGGTTTGTTATAGAGTAAAAATAATAAATAAACAACATGATAAAAAAATTGATATAATACAATGTGCAAAACGGCAGCATCAAAAAAAAACCTTCACTTCAAAGAACCGGCTCTTTGAACCGACTCGTCATGACTGACACATCACTTTCACTTTCAATTCCGCCTTTTGAGTTATAGCTGATCTAATCTGCGTCAGCTTTTTTTTTTTTTTTTTTTTTACATTATTTACTTTACAACATGGAAGTACTCAGATACTTTCATCCAAAAAATACTCAACAAGTAAAAGTCCTGAAATGTTTTTTTAATAATGAATATTTTAGGAGTATGTTCGTGTCTGAATCTGGTTTCATCATTCTGTCTGAATTTAACTTTTGATATCAGGATTATTATTATTATTATTATAAATGATCTATTTTTATTATATTGAACTATTTTCTTATTATATTAATGGTGGATATTGACATTATATATTAATATTATTTTATTGCCCAGGCCTAAAGGAATATCCATAAAATTATCGATAAAATCCCAAAGATTATTCCTAGTATTGTTCTATACCTCCTTTATATACCAAAGCAAGTGTTTCCCAGATTCTGTTATTGGTTACCATGGTTACTGTCCCTAATGTTCCATATGCACATGATTTTATTCCCACTTTAAGCCCTAAAAATGTAATTTATTTAATAGAAAGTACTTTTGGTAGATTATTAACTGTACTGCATCATAATATGTAAGCATCTCATAAGTTTATTATTATTATTATTATTATTATGCTTTATTTGTAGAGCAGCTTTGACACAAAATGCAAAACAAACAATAGAGTATACAAATTCTAATCATTGCGTTATGCAAATGTTGATGGCTAATTATGAAAATATTCATATTTAATGAACTGTCAAACACTGTTTATGTTATTTTAGCTTCACATCTCCTCTACCTGCAGGTAAACCAGCTGTTTGCTGCTGTCACATGATGAGGAGCAACGCCAGTCTGAGGGTCACAGAGGTCAGTAAAGGTCACACTGTACGATTCATCACAAAGAGTTAAAAAAGCACTAACATCTTCATCATGATATCAAAAATACACATGATGTCCTTTGAATCTTTCATTTTTTTTAAATAGTTTATTTTATTTTGTTGTGTATTTTGAATTTTTTGAAAATCCATGATGATCATGACAGTTTCTTTATTATAATTTAATTTTTAAAATTTTTTTTAAAAAAAAATCATCATCCCTCCAGGAAAATTTATATCTGAATCTGACTTTTTCTCTCTTGTTGCTATGACAACAGCTGCAGACCAATGACAGGTCTTGTGTTTCTCTGCCTCTGTAGGAGTTTTCTTTGCACTATTCCAGTCTGAGGCATGTGCACAAGCCCCGCCCCTATGGCAGAAGAGGAGAGACAGGATTGGTCCAAGATAATGTCACCTACTCAACTGTGGCCAATCACAAAGACCCGCATGTATCACATGACCATAGATAGATAAAACAGTGTTTAACAGAGTTGTGATTTAAAGTATACTCTTTTTACAAATTAGTGTCAGTAAAGAGCCATATTTACCGTATTTAGTTCACATTTGTACACATTATGTTAAAGAGAATGCCAATCAAATCGGAAAGTAATTACAAAACAGGAATAAATAATAATAAAATATAGCCTGAATAAAAGTACAAAGATATTCATGAAGAGCTGTTTGAATTAGATTTATAAAAAAATATTTTTTAAAAAGCACTGATGACTTTATGACTACTGATTTAATTTACTTTGAATAAATCAAATCAGTAGTTTTCATCATTAAAAAGCCCCAAATATAAGCTATTAACTGCTGAAATGTCTGATTGGAGATTGGAATGACTGATTCAGGTTTTTATGCTTTTAATCTGTTAACCTGTAATTTTTAAGGGTCCTATGTCATGTAAATAGTCACTTTTATGTTTTTTTTTATACGAGATAAGGTTTAGGGGTTTTATAAAAACTGTCCCACGCATCAGAAACTTTGCTCTTTCACAGCTGGTTTGTACCTGCTGGACTTTGTGATGTCATACAGTAGCACCAGCATGACTCACCTGCCCCTAGTGTTGCTTTCTGGAGTATCCAGTGTAGCACAGCTCTGTAAAACTACACTGAGGTGAACTTTTGCACTTTAAACTGCAAATATACTGTACCATGTTAGAGGGATCAACTTCAAAATATAAAAAAAAGTGCAGCTATGGGACCTTTAAGATGTCTGTTGTCTGCTTGTCACAAAAACTCTTTCACAGCAGGAAATATTATATTTTATTTATTTTTTTTACATATGTATTTTGTCTGTTTTAAATGTATTTAAATCTTATTTTAACTAATAAATGTAGGTTGCCCCCTCTCGTGTCAGTAGTGGCTGCTGTGGTGTGAATTCCTCACGTCTGGAAACATACAGTGTGTGATTACGTTACATCACACGCATGTTTAATCTCAAAAAAAAGATCCTCAGTGGTTTCATATGTAGAATTTCATCCCGTTCTGAGCGTGACTGTGCTTCAGTTTGGAGTCAGCGGCCGGTCTGGTGATGACAGAGGAGTAGATGACGTTGTGGTGGTCCTGGTCCTGCAGGGTCCTGCTGGGTCTCTCCCTCCAGTTGGGTCGGCCCAGAGAGGCGTAGTGGATCATCTCGTCCGGCGGGGACAGACTCTCGGACGCTTTGCACTCTGTGGACAGACGAACGTGTTTAATTCTCTAAGGCGAGACAACGCTTGGTGATTACTGAAAGTCATAGAGGCCTGATGGAGTCACCGGTTTGTCTGCTGGACGACGTCCACGGCTGCAGTTCAGTGTCTTCACTTCCCTCCGTTGCTGCTGCTGTGATTTATTCATATAAAAATATAATTCAAGATTAGTTTCTGCAACACAAGCTGTGATCACGTTCAGCAGAGATTAAATAAATAAATAAATTTATCACGAACAGCCATTCTGGGTTAATTTGACCCGCTGCAGGTTTAATTATCCTAAGGATGTCCAGAACCCCCAAAAACCTAACAATCATTGTTAATATTTCATTATTAACTCAATTACTAACAATTCTATCAATATTTAATGCAATGGTGTCCCATACCTTTAATAAATAATGGTTTAATAAGGATAATTCACAAATTAATGTTCAAACCTTTTCTTGTTTCATCACTTGATTACTTTCTATAATAATTTTTAATATAATAATATTACATAACATTGACACATTTACAGATATGAACAAAATAACCTAAAATTGTCATATTATATGTGGATTAAAGTAAGGCATATTTGTATAGAACATTCAAAATGCTTTATATAAAACTATAAAAGCATCAAGATACAATTTAAACAGTTGTTTAAATGGGAAAAGATTTAAATTAATACAAAATTAATTCAGATTAAATTCCTCTTTTCCTGTTTTTCCTACATCCTCAACCTTTAAAACGGGTCAATTCAACATAATAGGAGGGTTAAAAAAGTAAGGTTAGATTTGATAAGACTTTATTTGTAGATTCATTTCTTTTTTAAAGAAATGGGACAATTCATATCAATAGACCTATACATACGGCTAATTTTCATCTCTAGTGCCATTGGTAGGTTGATGTTATAGATGATATTCACATTAATAATAAAACACGAAAAAATCATGGAGAAAAAAAAGTGAAATAATGTAATTGATAATAAAACATTCAAGGGTCGGGGAATTATACACATTTCATTACTGCTGTAACACTATAAGATGATGAAGAAGCTGATTAAAGTGCATAGTGCTAATTATATGTGTAATTATATTGCAATTTGCCCAGTAAATATAAAGTGCTATTTTAATTTCAACAACCTCAATGCACGAGTTCTTGCATTGCACATTGCCCTACTGCTTAATAAAATTGCAAACTGCTTTATTGATCCCATAATTGTTCAGTGACTAAATGTTCAAATGAAACAGTAAATTGACTGAATATGAAATAACTGAGACGCCATATTGTTGAAATTGCTCTTTCTCTCCTGTTTTATAAATTGAAGGTTAATCATAATCATGTAAATATTTTAATGCTCCTTCTGTACATGTGGAGCTCCCACCTGCTCGTCTGCATTTCCTCTTCCTCCTGCACTTCATGCTGCTCAGTAACACACAGACGGCAACCATGAGGAAGATCATTAACCCAAAACCAGCGACGGCCACGATCAACAGAGCTGAGAGGAACAACATCTGGTCAATAAACATTCCAATAGAATGAATAGAATAGAAAGAAGCAGATCGATAGGTGACCAACCGTTCTCGGGCTTCTTCTTCTCATCCGTCTTTATGTTATCCTCATCTGGTAAAAAGAACAGGAAGAACATTAAACACATGCAAAAACTTTATTTTTCTTCCACAAAGGGAAATTCATTTTACTCAGGTCAGCACCAACATGAATAAACACCATAGTATACAATAGGTGATATAAAGTTATTGTGTATATATAGTGAAAAGAAGACTGGGGCAATCACTTCCCTATTAAAAGAATTTTGAGATAACCTTTAAAGTTTTGTAACAAAGAAAAAGTGAATTAAACATGTTTTCATCATGCAAAGTGTAGTTTGGTCAGAAGATGGCGGTATAGGCTGTTACACATGTATAGAAGATGATTAGAACCACAGAAAAAACATATTTAAGGGGTACAATTTGTTGTTTTTTTGTGATTAAAAAGAGATAATTAAGGAGTAATTTCTTTTCATTAGCCTTTTTTTCATTACATTAATCTCCGGAAATTAAAATAAGAATTCTGACCTTTTTTCTTAGAAGAGATTAAAGTCAAAATTCTGACTTTTTTTATTGAATGAGAAAAAATAAGATCCTTTTTTTTTTTTTTTTTTTTTTTTTTACAGTTCTGATAAAGAAATCAGCATTTTTTCTCAGAACTTAAAAAAATAAGGGACTATTTTTTTATTCATTCCAGAAAAAGAGTCAAAATTCAGATTTTAACCTCAGAATTCTCAGAATAAAATTGTTAAATATTAAAAAATGTACCCCTTATTTTTTTTTTTTTATCATACATGAGTTATAGGTTAGAATTGATTCCACCAAGTTGTTTGTGATAAATACATTTTAAGTGTAGCTGTAGCTGTAGGTGGTTTGTGCATGTGTGGGCCTCTTTGATGTAACCACAGCAGGAAAAAAAAAGACAAGAATGCCACAACCTTTTATATATGTGACCACGAGCCTGACTCCTGCTCATCATTCTGTCAGGGTTGATACATTAATGTCTCACTTTTCCTTTAGGTATTTATAGCAGTAATAAGTTTATGAAATATTGAAAGAAGGTTCCACCTGTTTTCATGGCAGATGTTGGTGTTGGACTTGTGGATGAGTGGATCCTGGTTGGCTCTGGATGCACTGGTGTATAAAAAAAGATTATTTAAAAATGGTGCACATTGATTTTTTTTTATTATTATTATATTATTATAGTAAAGGTCCAGTGCATAAAATTTAACAGCATTTAGCAGAATATAATTAGCATAAATGGAATATAACTGTATGTAATTAGGTATGTACATATACTGTAAATATGTATATAATTAATGGTTTAATTAATATGTAATTCAATCAAAATAAGAATTGTTGTGTTTTTTATCTTAGATTGTGTTGTTTTTATCTACATAGGGAGGGGGTCTCCCTCCATGGAGCCGCTATATTTCTACAGTAGCAGCCATTTTGGGTACTTTTGGTTGCAATCTGTATCCTCAACACTATATACCACCAAGAACTACACACTATAATTTAATATATACAATAACTATTGAATCTAATATTTAAAAATACAAAACAAGACAAAAGAAACATCTTGCTGCCATTGCACGGCAAATACAGAGTCTTGTATATTTAAGGGAATTAATAACTTATGACTTGTAGAAGTAGATGTACATTCTGCATTTTTTTACAAATGTTAGTTTGATCATGTTTTCCCTCAGGACAGGTTAAAGGTTTTTGATAATTAATATGTAATAGTTATTAGATGGACAGTAAACTACCTGGTATGACAGTGAGTCTGCCCTGCAGCTCTTTGTTGCACACATACTCTCCAGAGTCGCTTGGATGCAGGTCCAGGATCTGCAGGGCATCGTTCCTGAAACTGTACCGGCTATCCTCCCTCTCCCGTTTCACCGTACCGTTTCTGTAATGGGTGAAGATGGCCTCCCGCTTCCCGCCTTTCCTCCGATGAAACCACCTCTGTTTGTGTTTAGAGGAGCCGCTGCAGGGGATCAGCAGAGTCCTGCCAGCAGAGACCAGGAAGTCCAGACCTGAGGGAGTGGACGCAAAGAGGAATTATAGGTATCTGTCATGGAAATCTACTAATGTTCCCAGGTCTGTTCTTAGGGTTAGGGTTAGGATTAGGGTCAGGTATTAGTTATCAGGGTCCTATGTTCCTAGGGTCCAAAATTCCTAGGTCCTATGTTCCCAAGGTCCAAAGTTCCCAGGATCTATGTTACCAGGGTCCTATGTTCCCAGGGTCCAAAGTTCCCAGGATCTATGTTCCCAGGGTCCTATTTTGATCCTATTGATCCTATATCCTTGTTTAGGTTGGACCCTGGAAACATAAGACCCTTTGTCATGGTTCCATTATGTGCCACATAAATCTGGGGGGAACATAGGACCCTGGTGACATTGAAATGTGTGAATATAGGAATGACATCTATCTGTATAGATACAGTCAGCAGGGTTGTTCCCCTTCCTTATGTTCATGTCTATGTAAAACAAGAAGATCATCTGCATAAGAAAAACCTGACATGACATGTGAATGGGGTCAAAGCTTTGATGATCAGTGTCCAACTGTTAACGGACACATTCTCAGATGTGGCTCTCATTCCCACAATGCACCACTCACAGCTCCGGCCTACCTGTCAGCACCTGCAGCTCGGCCACTAGCTGCTGGTTGCAGCGATACTCTCCGCTGTCAGAGTCGTCCAGCTGCTTGACGCAGAGTCCACCACTGGACAGCAGAACGTAGCGGTGGCGGTTCTGGTTGGTCTCATAGTTTCCCCGCCGGGTGACCAGGACCTTCCTATCCTGATGGGTCCAGACCACATCGGAGGCTTCTGAGCTGCCACACAGCAGCAGGCACACGTGGTGATCCTCTGGGACAGAGAACTGGACCACGGCAGGAGGAAAGGGAAAGTCTTCAGAGATGGAACCCTCTGCCTGGACACCTGAGGATTCAAAAGGGACGCACAGCTTCTATATCATTTAACCAATGGACCAATGAACCGATGGACCAATGGATCAATGGGCCGATGGACCAATGGACCAATGGGTCAATGAACCAATGGACCAATGGATCAATGGGCCGATGGACCAATGGATCAATGGACCAATGGACCAATGGATCGATTGATCAATGGATTGATGGACCAATGGATCAATGAACCAATGGACCAATGGATCAATGGAACAATGGACCAATGGATCAATGAACATGGACCAATGGATCAATGGACCAATGGACCAATGGATCAATGGAACGATGGACCAATGGATCAATGAACCAATGGACCAATGGATCAATGGACCAATGGACCAATGGACCAATGGATCAATGGATCGATTGATCAATGGATTGATGGACCAATGGATCAATGAACCAATGGACCAATGGATCAATGGGCCGATGGACCAATGGATCGATGGACCAATGGATCAATGGACTGATGGACCAATTGTTTTTCTCTATAACTCTAGAAGATAAGATGACCTAGATGATTGAGAATCTTCATGGACATGTCCCTACTAATATTTTGGCATTGAGGTGAACATGTTGACATGTAAAAACTCAAAGGGAAAGAAAACTCCTGGCCCCTAGTACGGACATAGTTCTATATTTTTTCCTTTAAATTTATCTTTTCCCATTCCTTTAAAAGGGATGGTCTTATTAAAATATTAAGTATAGTAATTATTTTGTTATTCTACCTAAAATTAAATTTTTTTCCCGGATTAATTGACTGATTTGTTTATTGACAGAAATGTTATATGACAGAAAGCAGTGGATACATTACATTGAATAATTGCTTATTATCTTTACAATGAGTGAACTCATTCCCATCGTCACTTATATTTGAGTCATTTATTTCCTTTATATTTACTCACTGCTGAAGCAGACGCGGGGCTGCATCACTCATATCCTGCTGATAGTCATCTTTTTAGACTTATTTCCTGTTTTATGTTTTATTTTCAGCTTTTATCTCATGGGAACATGCTCTCTGTCTACCGCAAGTATTGATGCAGGAAAAAAAAGTGACGGACAGAAACAAAATGACTGTACAGACTGTTACAAAAACAAAAGAAAAATGTTAAATGTGCAGAAATGATTCTTGAAAATCGTTCATATGGAAAATAAAACAAAATGAAAATGTATGACAAAAGGTTTTCTTTTTTTTTTACATTTTTACTGTGAATATTAATAATTGTTATCGATGAAACTGTTTATGATGTAATGAAGTTAAAATAATAAAATTTAGCATTTTATAGTAAGTAGATAAAATATAACAAATAAATTATTTTCCAGGTACATTAATAGAAAACCACAAAACCATACAAATACAAGTATATGATAATGAGAGGTTGTAATATATATAATTTCGATTTTTATATTATTTGGGCAGAAACCTTCATTGAATATATTAATAAAACTGTCTAATATACATCAGTGAGTGCAAAGAAAAACACAAATTTCAGATCAATGCTTCAAATCTTGTTAATTAAAGGCAGATTAATAAATGCTTCACTGCTTCAGTTGTATTGTAATTAAAACATAAATACACTCTTTAGAATATTCAAATATCTACATTGTTGTTGCTAAAGAATTAATTTTACTCCTTTTGAATAATGGTTCAAAAACATTCAAATTGATTGAAATTGATTGATCGACAATAACACAACTGTTAAGTGAGATTTAATATTTGTATGACATATTATAAAAACACTGCTGCACATATGCTCTGTAACAATATTAAAGTATAATGTTTAAATAAAGATATTATTTGTACCTGTGGAGTTTTCACTGCATCTGATCATAAATGTCTGCAGGAACCAAACATGGCTGAAGATCAATAACCCGATCATCATCATCAGAAGAAGAAGAAAAGCAGCAAAGTTGTGCAGAGCTGCTGCTGATATGACGCCAGGATGAAACTTTAGTGTGTGAGACAGTTTTCCACTCGTCCCTGCTGCTCTTCCTCCTCTTCCTCATCACACTGAAATTGGAAAATTGAGCGTCACAGTCCTGGAAACTGGAAAATGTTTTAAATGCTTACAAGAATTAAGATGAATTCATATCTGTCATAAAACAAAATATACTAAACATCATTAGACCAGTTGTCAATGCTACTTATATTTTATTGATTATTTATACTGATTTTACTATGTAGGCAAAGTCATTATTAAGTATTCATGTTTTTAACTCTTTGATTACCTCTATATTACCTATTGTCTTTTATCTTTTTATCTATATTTTATTTTAAATACATTTTTTGCCTTTATCACATTTTCATCCTTTTTAAGGGGGTGGGGCTTTTTATTTAGTGTCATTATCGGCTAAGAACAACTATGGAAGACTGAGTAATAAAATTATGTTTTTTAATTCTGCCATAGCTGTTATGTTCTAAAGCAAAGATGAAACTCAGCATAAACACCCCACTACTAGAAAAATACACCACCACACACTTCTAGTGTCCAGTCACTATGAAGCAGGGGTTAGCGCTGTTGCCTCACAGCAAGAAGGTCGCAGGTTCAAGACCTCCTTGGTCCTGGGTCTGGGACCTTTCTGTGTGGAGTTTGCATGTTCTCCCCGTGTCTGCGTGGGTTTTCACCGGGTACTCCAGCTTCCTCCCACAGTCCAAAAACATGCTGAGGTTAATTGGAGACTCTAAATTGCCCGTAGGTGTGAGTGTGTGAGTGAATGGTGTGTGTGCCCCACGATTGGATGGAGACCATCTGGGGTGCTGGGATTGGCTCCAGCAGACCATGTGACCCTAATGAGGAATAAGCAGGTATAGAAAATGACTGACTGACATGTTGCATATTTATGAGTTCTTATTATACAGTTATACAGTGATATAAAAACAATATGTTAATAATTAATTATAGACAGGGGCTTCATACAAAGTGCTACCAACTATTTATTTATTATCAATGTATTTATATATTCTAGGTATTCTAATTGGTATATAAATGATCTACCTATTGACTATTTCTATTTTGTAGATTGTATTCTTTTAAACATGTTTATCTTTTATCTATCTTTTATACTCTCCCTCGAGTGTTTCCTCACTTCCTCTTTTGTTTTCCAGTTCCTGTTACTTAATAATGTTCCGGTGATGTTGTGCTTTGGGGTGTGGTGTTCCTGTGGTAGAGCATTGTTTTATTTTCATTTTGAGAATCATTTTGTTTTGCATATCATTTTATAAAAAGTTCTACACTCATAAGGCCTGATTGATTGATTGATCCATTTATCCATTTTGATTTTGGAAACAAATACAGAGAAAAAGATTATTATTTTTTTAATTTTGGTTTTATTTTGAAAAACAAATAAAAACATGATACTCAGAGTGATACAGATGCATGATGTCATTAATAATACACATGCTATATTTTAGTAATGAAATAGAATTTTAATCTATAATTACCGTTATTGGGTTGTTTTTGTTTTTTTTACCAAACAGAAATGTTTAATTACAAGCAAGCAGGCTTTGATCATTGTTTGCAGGTGTTTTCGGTTTTTCCAGTAAAAAATATGTGTGGTCATCCAGCTGTGGTGAACCTGGGTATCAAGAAGACAAATTACAATCAGAATTCATGAAAAAGGAGAAGGAGAAACCAAAGATAAGAAACTCAAACCAACATTTTGTCCCACAGTCCTCCTAAGGCAGATCTTTTCTTTCTAGTTCTACAGTATATCTAAATATTGGCGTATTAATACTAATAATGGACAGGCTTTGTTCCATAGGATTTTTTTTTACATATAATATTACATACAAAGTAACTTAAATATCATAAAACCCCAAATGTAAAGCCAAGAATTTACCTTTTTTATTTCCCTCAGGCAAAGGGTTGGAGATCAGGGAGTACAGCGGTGTCTCTGTAGAACAACCAGACTGACTTCCTGTTGGTGGGGGATCAGGGATGATGCAATACGTGGGCTCATTCTGGTTTGATCCACCTTTTAAAACATTTACCAACAAGCATTTATTAAACAGAACTGACCTTTTACAGCACTGGGATTCACACCCAATCACAATGTTTGAGCTTTAAGGCTGTTTAATAACCGCTGCTGTCTGTGTGTGTGGTGAAAGCGTGACAGGCAAAGTAAATGTCAAGTACGTCATTCTCATGGAAACCATAGTGTGGTGTGAAATGAAAGACAGAATCATGAAAGGTGTCATTTGGTCAGAACACTGCGGTATAGGCGATGTATAGGAAATGTTAACAGAACTCAGGGTTTCAACACATACAAAAAAATGTCTGTAAAACTCTGAGAGCGACTTAGCCTAGCCTAGTAGCTAATGAGATATTTCAGTCCAGACCAATGATACATACAACAATAAAGGTATATACAACACATTGTATATATCACAAGAAAAAAGAACATAACACAACCCCCTATCCTATAAATTTAGCATTAGCATTCTGTTAGCATTTTGGCTAAAATGTATCCTAATAAGTAGCATACAGACTCAACAGTTACTAACATCAGAATTTCACACTTATAAGATGAAGAGTCACCGTTATTCTAACTTAGGGCTGCAACTAACGATTGTTTTGATACTCGATTAATCTGTTGATTACTGAAACGATTAATCGATTAGTTGTTTGGTTCATAAAACTGTTTTCCAAAGTCGAAGACGTGACCGAAAATGTCGTCTTTTTTGTCCAGACCAACAGTCCACAACCCAAAGATCATCAGTTTAATATTATAGAAGACTAAAGAAAACTAAAAGACCAGAAAATTATTTAGATTACCTGCGAAATGCACCAGGCTGTATTCCTGTGACCCTTCCACACCTGCTGAAAAAGAAGCAAAAGAATATCTCTAAATATAATGTTTAAGAAGCAGATCTACATCTACTTACTTAAATAAATAATAAATATAATGAGAAATAAAATATAGGTATCAAACCATCATAATTTTTGTTGAAGTGGCATCAATCAGGACATAAATACCTTCTAATACAATAATATATAATAATAATACCGTCTAATACTTTGTGATTTGAATATAAACAGTTAAATCTATGCATTTAAATGCATTTGAGAACAAACAAAACATCACTATAACTAAAAATGTATTAATAATATAAATAATGTAAATGAAAATGTATTAATAATATATATATATATATAATTAATACATTTTCATTTATATATATATTTCATTTATAGTGATATGTTTTGTTTATCTGTTTATCTTCATATATATATATATATATATATATATATATATATATATATATATATATATATATATATATATATAAGCATGTGCACAGGTGGGACTATATTTATAAAATGCATCTATGTATTTATTTGAATTGTCTCAATACTGTATTATTATTATTATGGTGATGATGATGGTGGTGATATATTATTATTATTATTATTATTATTATTATTATTATTATTATTATTATTACTTAGCTAGACTAGAAGTTTTTTTGTTTATCACTTGTCAGGAGTGCACATTATACTCGTACAATCCAAGCGATTGACTAATAATTCATCAATTACGACAAAGAATCACCAGTGAATTATTTTCTCTTTAGTTTTGACAGAGGGCTAAAGGGAAAACTTAAAAGGCCTTTGTTAAGCAAATAAAGAGCGGAGATAAAAACAGTAACGCAAATATTGTTTCTTAGAAGTCAGTAAACACAAATAGTCCCACAAAAAATGAAGTATTCAGCGTATATGTGCGTTTGTCTGTGACTACACCACTGACTACAACAACATTACACTGAATAAACTGGGCTTTATAATGTTAGGCATTCTCGGCTACAGCAGTTGCAACCACAGTCTAATTTAAATGTCAGCAGTGAGAGTGCAGAATGACTGCAGGCACAGACAAGTACAGCACAGCATTCAATTTAAAATTAGTCTGTATTGTAATAGAAAAAGGAAGTTGTTTGTTATTTTAAAAAAGGAATACTTCTTGTTTCTCACCCTTAGTAATTTTCAACGTCCCACTCTGTATCTCGTCATAGAAGTGGTATACATCTTCATGCCCTGCGGCAGCAAGGGAGAATCAATTAGTGAATTTATTATTCATTATTAATTATTAGTGATGAATTATTACTGAATATTCAGGTTGACTGTTATACCATCTAGCTGTGAAAATCAGTCACATTAAAACTGTGGTACCATGACAAAAAAAGCTATATATATATATAATTTTGCATTTTGTGATAAAAAAAAAACAAACAGTAAATGTAAATGTTCAGATTAGACTTCAATTACCTTGTCTTTTAGTCCTACGTTTCACCACAGTACAGTAGATGGTGAGGATGATAACCAGGAGAATGGCGAGGACAGAGGGAACAGTGATATACAATATCCAGTCTTTAGGATGTAATGGAAGACAAAGAAAAGATTAAAAACACACAGTTATCAGGAGCTGACTGCACCAGCTGATCAATCTCATTGATTCACCCTGAACTTTGTAAAATCTGTGTTATCTTTAACTTGATGTCCACAGTCATGTTCTTATTTTATCTTTAGATGTATATAATGCAGTATGGTGTACCACAAGGATCTGTATTAGGGCATTTATTATTTCTTGTTTGTATAAATGATCTTGCTGCAGTATCTAACACCACGTTTCCATTTCTCTTTGCTGATGACACCATCTTTTTTCTATAGACTTTGAGTTGTTTTCTCTGACTCAATCAGATCAAGAGTTATTTTTTTTTAATCCAGGTCTGCATCATCTGACTCTTTTCTTTTTGGGTTTCTCAACGTGACTTGGTGCTACACTCTTACCTGAGTTTGTAGTTGGTGAGGATGTTATAGATGTTGTTGTAGAACTTGTTGTAGAACTTGTTCGAGGTAATCTTGTTTTTCCTTTATTTACTATCGAGAATAAATAAAATTTATATTACAGAGCAGAAAAAATCACAAGCACAAAATAATTCACAGTTTTTAAAAAAAGGAACAACTTTAATATTGATTATTGTTATTGATTCAAGAATTAAGATCTTTTATGTAAGTAGCAAATACCAAAGTACAAAAAGTTCTTCAATTAAACTATTCAGTGGTTTTGTTATTACTTGATATTAATAAATTAATGAAAAGTAAATTACAAAGAAAGTAGGTTTCATGATGTGAACATGTGTTACACTCATACCTGTGTTTGTAGTCGGTGGTGATGTTGGAGAAGTTGTTGGAGAAGTTGTTGTAGAATTAGTTGAAGGCAATCTTGGTTTTTCTTGATCTACTATAGAGAATAAATAAAATTTATATTACAGAGCAGAAAAAATCACAAGCACAAAATAATTCACAGTTTTTGAAAAGAGGAACAACTTTAATATCTTTGGCTTCTTGATTGTCTTTATGTTGCTGATTCAAGAATTAACATCTTTTATGTAAGTAGCAAATACCAATGTACAAAAAGTTCTTATAAACTATCAAGAGTAAATAACAATCTTTATGGTGGAAGACACCAGTCAGTGGTTTTGTTATTACTTGATATTAATAAATTAATAAAGAGTACATTACAATCAACATAGGTTTCATGATGTGAACATGTGTTACACACATACCTGTGTTTGTAGTTGGTGGTGATGTTGTATTAGTTGTTGTATTAGTCGTTGAAGGCAATGCTGGTTTTCTTTTATTTTCTGTCGAGAATAAATAACATTTATACAGAGCAGAAAAATAATTTTACTACAATTAACTATTTTCACAAAAATAACACAAACAAGCACAAAATAATTCATAGTCTTTTAGAAAGGAACAACTTTAATATTTGTGGTTTCTTGATGTTCTTGACTGTGATATAGATTTAAGTATTAACATCTTTTACATGAGTGAAAGTAGCAAATACCAAAGTACTAAAAAACTAAAAAGCATGACATTTACCTCTAATTTTTATGGAGTGGAAGTAGAAAGTAGCATGAAATGGAACTTCAGTAAATGCACTTTGTTACATTTTCTCTCTTTCTCTCACCTTTGATCACATTAAGGTACACAGCTGGTTTTCCATCACAGCTGTACAGTCCAGAGTCACCACGCTGCACTTCTGGTAAAGTCAGGTTCTTGTTAATAGTTGAATCATGACGACTGATTGTTTTTCTTTTTCCATTATTCTCTCTGCTCCATGTTGGTACATGTGACCCTCCACCATCATGAGGACATGTCAGAGTGATGCTGGAGTTCACTGTAGCATTGATTAGGACTGTTCCTATATGAAAAACATATATTAAATTAGATTTATCTCATGTTTTATAAAGAAGCATCATAATCATCCCAGAAGAGTTTTGATCCAAAATAATATTAATATAAAAAAGAAAAGAATTCTAAAATATTCTTGAATGTACTTTAATGTCAGTGATGGAGGAGAAACTCCACAGTGACTCCAAACACTGAAAAATGATTCATATTCATAGAAAGTGCATCTGACTTTAAAAAGACGTGTCTGTCATCTGTCACTGTCTTGTCTGGGTTTCTTGTAATTTAGGGTTTTTGTTTTTTTCTCTGTTTTTTTCTGTGTCTAGTTCCTGTTTTATTTTGAAATAGTTTCTTCTTGTGTGTCTTGTTGTGTTTTACATGTGTATCTTATTCATCACCGTCTGTTGTTAGTGATTAGTTCCTTATTGTGTTATGAGTGTGTTTCCTGTCTGTCCCTTGCACAAGTTAAATAGTAAAATATATCCTCTTTGTATTTGTTGGTCTTCTATGACACACAACAAGAAAGTTCACTAATTTACCACAAACACATAAAACATATGAAATAACTAATGTAGAAAAATACAGAGAAATGTCAAAGTAACAATGTGACACAATAGTAACATGAATAAATGAATTCACCCTCTATTCTGAACAGTAAATGTTGTAATTATAGTAATTAAAATTATTTTTACATTATGATTTGCATTAAAATTTAAAATGCAAATCTGTGTTATTGATATGTGAATGTGTTTATTAAATAAAATATTTATAAACTGCAACTTTAAACAAAAAGCAGAACATCTTTGATAAGTTGAATGTTACCTGATGGGATCACTGTCAGTTTTACAGCTGGAACATTATTACAGAAGTATTTTCCAGAATCTGAAGCATTAACTGATCTAATAGCCAATGATTTATCTGATGTTGAATCGTATCGTTTTTTGGGATCATTGAATCTTTGAGTCTTGTCCCTATCATCTATTACTATGTCAACTTTGCTTCCATTAATCTCTCTGCTCCACGTCACTTTATTCTCCACAGATTGAGGCTGAGGACACTTTATAGTTGCCAGCTGCTTCTCCTCGACTATTTCATGGTTTATTCCTGAAAAAGAAACAGTTTACAACACATAAGCATCTACTGTCAGAATGTCTGCATTTATAACATTGCAGTAATTCAGAAGTTAATTTACCATCAGAGTCAGAATCACATTAAACTGTCGAATGCTAAGTGAATTTGTCTCTTTCTACAAACTAAACTGTAGAAAGACTGTCCCATAATAAACTAAATGTGTTAAATTCCATCTGCAGGGTAATCAACAGAAAAATTATCATAATCAAATGTAAAAACTAAGAAAACTTTGGCATTTTACAGGTGCAGCGTAGTTGCATAAACTATATTATACTATATTATAAATCTGATATACAGGAAGAGACATAAAGAGACTGATTTTACTGATTATTTGACTTTAACCACAGCAGTTTCACAGCATTTAACTTCATTATAATAAACATTATTAACAGTGATTGGTGCAACAATAAAGGATTTTGACACATTTTTATTAGTAAAAGCTGTAGAAAGAGACTAAAGTTCTTACCTGCTGTGACATTACAGCCCAGAACTAAAGCGAACAGGCAGATGCAGATGTTCGCCCTCATCTTCAAGCAGAGAGAACCAGAATGAACCGATCAGTGACCACAGTTTCTGTCTGAGTGAAGAACAGGAACTCAGCCCTCTGTGTATGTGTGTTCTCTCGCTTTTCTCACTTCTCACGCCCTTTATTTCTTTGGCTTTTTGTGGTTACTGGGGACAGATACTTTCCATCATGTGAACGCCAGACTTCACACGTACAGTTGTATGAATACAAAGTACCATTATATGACTCCTTCACATAGTAGTTATTGTTTTAAACTGAGGCTGAGAGATTAAAACTTTACTTGCTGTCGTGTCTCAGTGTCTCTGTGTATGGGGGTGGTGTTTATGTAAATGTGTGTGTGTGTGTGGGGGGGGGGGGGGGGGGGACTCTAAACCATCTAAAACATATTTTAATGTATTTCTTTGCTTATTTAATCTTTTTCTTTCAGTTGTAGAAGACTGACAAACTGATTTGTGTAATACAGTATGTTCCAACCCTGTCTCTTAGAAATTATCCTTATGTCCTCACTAGATTTCAACAGGAAACGCTAGAAACATGATGCTGCTGATTTACGGTTTCTGTCTTTGTTGCTGAGGCGGTTGCTAAGGCGGTTGCTAAGGGGTTTCCACGTGTGTTGATGTGATTCAGCTCCAACGTGTACAGATGTGTTGTGATGGATCAAAGAAGGAGAAAAAAGTGAAATCTTTGCTGCTGTAGTTTCTTCATGTAGCCTCTGGAGCTGGAGGAAGCTTCCTGAAACGGACCAATCAGAACAGAGCAGGCTCATCAGGCCATGATTTTGAAGAATATGACACTTTCGAACAATTAAATACTTTTCTCTAGAAAGTGTGACCCTGCTTTTAAGAGCCATCAAATTAACATAGAAATCGAGAAAGTGTAGAAAAAAATTCATCTTCTAGCATTATGCAACTGAACCAGATGTTCAAATGTCTGATGAGAAAAGACCAGAGCACACGGCACAGATTGATTTTCAGCCTTTAATGGTGCAAACAGACCAACATTTTTACTCTACTGTGTCCTCATCAAAGGAGGGAAAATATAGCAAACATGTATAGGAAACCATTTGTCATCAGGTAGAAGGTAAAGCAAGAATCCAACCGTATTGTATAGAAGACACAAGGTTGCCAGGGTTAAAGTTCAGGTCCCATTTATGTTAAAAACATGACGAAAAAATGAGAACAAACAAAAGGAGCATGTATAGCAGCAAAAAAGACAAACTACTGATCATCAACTACAGACAAGTAGAAATTTACATATGTAAATTGTGTGAGGAGACACGTAGTATCTTCACTGAGTGGTTTCACTAAGAGCTTTACTATTTTGTGCTTATATTTTTTAAACAGTGACATGTTTGCAGTGATATGAGTTAAAAATGTCATATGTGTAATTCGTGACACAAATCAAACAGGATCAACAGGTAAGTTTCCTCTATCCGTTCATCACAATACATCATATTTCTGAACTGGGTCCCATGAGGTAACTGGAAGGTGGAAGTACTTTGACTCTCTATTGTCAACAATGTTTGCTTTATGTTTGTCAGTGGAACCAAAAAACATACGTCAACACTGTTGCAGGAAACAATGTGGTACAATCGCATGAGAATAAGAAGGTTCATTAGTAACTGGTGCACAGAAATATAAATAATGAAGGAAGTGGAAATCGATGGGTGGTGCAGGTGTGAAGTGTGGCAGACATGCCATGAAAACACCAACAACTAGAATGCACCCACACAAGTCTGCACCATCTTCTGGATGTATGATACTGTATTAAGACTTTTCCAAACGCCTTATTTCAATATGTCATGGTTGACTAGTATCATTATCAATAGCATGAGCAAATGATCCGTAAATGATGAATTCAAATATGTTGCAATAACATCACAGAGTCAGAGGTGGAAGCTGAATATTTCCTGTTTGAAGATGTGTGATGATTACAAGTCTCTGTTTCTGTGAGTCTATTAGGTTTTAACTGAGAGAAGGTAAATATGATTAAATATAGTTTCAAAACTCTTCTACTGCGACTTCATCAGTCAGCATCACACATTTAAAAGAGTGAATCATGGTAACAGTTAGAGTAATTATGAGGAACATGGAAAGGTTGTCCACATCTTCCAACTTTGTCTGTTAATTATAAATATCTCAAACATGACTTTGTTGATTTTAAAGATATCTGGTAGAAAGTTGGGCCTTTGAAAAAGTAACGTGAGAAAGAAGCAATAATATCAATATCGCCATCATGTGGCTGATCTGGGGCACGTCATTGGTTCAGCTCCTGATTCCTGAACAGACATTTACACTGTGACTGTGACTGATCTGATATAAACTGCCATTTATTACACTGTGTGTACAACCGTGTCTGTAGAAATGTCCAGGAAATTAATCTGGCACTATGTTAAACATTTTAAAGGAAACCGTTAAAGCTGAAAAAGAAGCATTAACCACAATTTATCTTTTCACTAAGTCCTGAGCTCCTGAAATAACTGAGTGTTTTCTAGTTGTTTATTTATTTCTGGTGATTTGACTCAGGATTTTCCAGATGTAAAAGTCTTGAATGAGTTGTTCCTGAATAAGTAATTGCTGCTCAACATATTCATATTCACACTGACACTTTCAGGTCATTCACCTCTTCTGTAGGGAACAGTGACAGCGATGCTGGTCATGATGATTAAATAAAGCATCACGATCGCCACACGAACAGGCATTTGCCACAGGTACGGAGAGGCTGTAACACAAGGAAACATTCACAATCAAAGAATTTAACATTTCAATGTGTTTAGTTCAGCGTGCAGGCTCTTATTTCTCTGTGTGCTTGTTTAAATTGTTTTCTACTTTTTTGTTTGTTCTAATTGATCCTCTTTTAATTAATCTTTTATTCTAATTTTTCCAATCACATTCGTCAATCAGACTGTGGTCCTCCCTCCTACACCCACACCCAACTACACATGGTCAGTGGAAACCCACATGAAGATTGATGCAATCAAATTATTAATAGATGCGTCGTTGCACATGAGAGATCACTGTATAACTATGTTGAGTTGAATGTTTGTACTTTAAATTGCAAATATATCATTTTAGGGGCTCAAACCCTCAATTAAAACCCAGAAAAGTGCAAATGTGGCGCCTTTAATTTTGTGTCTGTGGAGACACTTCCTGCTGGCTGGATGAATCATAATGAAAATGCTGTGTGTGAAGGACATGTTCACCAGAGTCTTCCAGCAGCTGATACCAACAATGAATCCACCATTTTACAGCCACATGTGGCCTGTTTGTGTAATTACAGTCTCACCAGCAGCAGCTTTAAAAGTAATGGTTGAGTGTCGTTAGCTACTTCTGAATAATTGACACCAACTTGCAACTAAACAGAAAACCAAATGCAACTGCTGTTCCTCTTCCTCATTACAGGATCAATATAATGGTGATTGTTGTGTGATTTGCTTATTGTGTTTCATCCTTGCATTTATCCACACTATGGACTGTTTTAGTTATACTTTGTTGTGCTACAAATTGGTTTTAACTATGTTTTACTATGTTTTAATATGCTATTTCACACTTTGAGATTATACAAAATGAAAAGTACATTATGAACAAAATAGGTTTCATGATGTTAACATGTGTTACACTCATACCTGTGTTTGTAGTCAGTGGTGATGTTGGAGAAGTTGTTGCAGAAGTTGTTGTAGTAGTTGTTGGAGAAGTTGTTGGAGAAGTTGTTGGAGAAGTTGTTGTAGTAGTTGTTGTAGACAATGTTGGTTTTCTTTTATTTTCTGTAGAGAATAAATAACATTTATATTACAGAGCAGAACAAATATTTTACTACAATTAACTATTTACACAAAAATAACACAAATAAAATAAAAAATAGTAGCATGAAATGGAACTTCAGTAAATGCACTTTGTTACATTTTCTCTCTTTCTCTCACCTTTGATCACATTAAGGTACACAGCTGGTTTTCCATCACAGCTGTACAGTCCAGAGTCACCACGCTGCACTTCTGGTAAAGTCAGGTTCTTGTTAATAGTTGAATCATGACGACTGATTGTTTTTCTTTTTCCATTATTCTCTCTGCTCCATGTTGGTACATGTGACCCTCCACCATCATGACGACATGTCGGAGTGATGCTGGAGTTCACTGTAGCATTGATTAGGACTGTTCCTATATGAAAAACATATATTAAATTAGATTTATCTCATGTTTTATAAAGAAGCATCATAATCATTCCAGAAGAGTTTTGATCCAAAATAAGATGACTAAAATATCAGATTGTGTATTTTTCGGCCAGTAGGTCAGTACAGAAATAACTCTGATATATAAAAGGTTTAAGTTCATTTAGAAACAGTGTCTGCACTCATGAGTTTATTTTAACACTTCAGTGTCTGTCAGTGCACAATATTAAGTCATTTTCATACAATAAATGTCTCAAAGAAGCATCAGGTGTCAACAATGTGACACAATAGTAACATGAATAAATGAATTCACCCTCTATTCTGAACAGTAAATGTTGTGTTATGTAAATAATTATATTATTTCTTACATTATGATTTACATTGAAATTTAAGAAGCAAATCTGTGTTATTGATATGTGAATGTGTTTATTAAATAAAATATTTATAAACTGGAACTTGAAGCTTTAAACAAAAAGCAGAAGATCTTTGATGAGTTGAATGTTACCTGATGGGATCACTGTCAGTTTTGCAGCTGGAACATTATTACAGAAGTATTTTCCAGAATCTGAAGCATTAACTGATCGTATAGCCAATGATTTATCTGATGTTGTATCATATCGTTTTTTGGGATCATTGAATCTTTGAGTATTGTCCCCATCATCTATTACTATGACAACTTTTCTTCCATTAATCTCTCTGCTCCACGTCACTTTATTCTCCACAGAATGAGTCTGAGGACACTTCATATGGACCAGCTGCTTCTCCTTGACTATTTCATGGTTTATTCCTGAAAAAGCAACAGTTTATAACACATAAGCATCTACTGTCAGAATGTCTGCATTTATAACATTGCAGTAATTCAGAAGTTAATTTACCATCAGAGTCAGAATCACATTAAACTGTCGAGTGCGAAGTGAATTTTTTCATGTGCTGGATAGACCCATAAATATTTCTAAAACCAGTGTACAGGAAGATACACGATGAGAATGAATTTCTTATAATAAACATGATTAACAGCGACAGTTGAAATCCTGGTGCATCTCACACAGAAACTAAAGGATTTTGTGTTAGAATCAGACTCTGACAGGCACATTATTATTGTTATTATTATTATTATTATTATAAGAAAAAAGAGTAAAGTTCTTACCTGCTGTGACATTACAGCCCAGAAATAAAGTGAACAGGCAGATGCAGATGTTCACCCTCATCCTCAAACAGACAGAACCAGAATGAACCAATAGTCAGTGAAAAAGTTTTAAGTCCACTCAAAAAGCCACATTCTCACTAACGAAACAAGTCCTCCATGTGGCAACAACCTCTCTATCTTTTGTGTTTTGTGGTTACTGAGGACAGATATATTCTCTCATGTGAACATCAGACTTCACGTGTTCACACAGTTATATGAATACAAAATACCAATATGTGACTGCATTATATATTAGTTATTGTTTTAAACTTAAACTTAAGTTTTACCTGCTGATATTTTCTTAACATTGTTTAATTTATTTCCTTTATAATTACTTTTTTTTTAGTTTTATAAGAGTGACAATCTGATTTGTGCTGCTCTGTGTGATTTAAAAACAGTATAAGTATATTCCAACCATGTCTTTTAGAAATTATCCTCATGTACAACTAGATTTCAACAGGAAACACTAGAAACATGATGCTGCTGCTTTACTGTTTTTGTTGCTGAGGCGGTTGCTAAGGTGGTTGCTAAGGTGTTTCCATGTGTTGATGTGATTCAGCTCCAACGTGTACAGATGTGTTGTGATGGATCAAAGGAGAAAAAAGTGAAATCTTTGCTGCTGTAGTTTGTTCACGTAGCCTCTGGAGCTGGAGGAAGCTTCCTGAAACGGACCAATCAGAACAGAGCAGGCTCATCAGGCCTTGAAAACAGCCTGTTTCAGACAGAGGCTGAACTGAAGAGCTGCATAATGAACCAGTAGAAGATAAATAAGGAGTTTTTAAATGATGATCTTGCAAAGATAACCGATGCTGCTCCCTCCTTGGATCATAATTCTTATATAAATTATTATTATAATCATAATTATTATATAAATTTAAAATTAAGAAAACATTGTTAGTTAATATTAATATGCTCTAGCTATATCGCTCACTTGCTATAATGCCCCCCAAATATTTAAAAGAAAATCAAAAAGTGAGTCAGTATGTCAGTCAGTAGAGGGAGCTCTTTCTCTGCTGCTCGACCAATGAAATGTTCTCTCTGCAGTAACACTGCTGCATCCTCAGCTGCACTTTATAAAGTGTCTAAAAACAATCTATGTGCTGCTGTCTGTGTTTCAGCGTGTCCTCATTCACCCCTCACTGCAGTTATGTAATAACTCCTCCTCCCCACACAGAACAACTAAAAAAAGGAAAATAAAAGTCTTAGCAGCACGAAAGCGACTGTTTGACGCACTTCGAGTCTCAGTGGTTCAGCTAAGTGCCGTGAGTGCGTTTATTCTGTCGTAAAAACCGACAAAAGTTGTTTTTCGAGAAACTCATGCACGAATCAACGTGATTTCACTCTGAACTATTTTATTGCGTTGATAGACCATGATTGGCTTAGCGCTCTTGTCATTTTAAGATGAACCCAATTCATTGGTTGAACGATGCTGTCGCTCAAAAAAAAGCCCTTCGATTGGGCCAAATCACCTTTAAATCGCCCCTCTTCTAAAAAAAACGTCAGCTAAGCCCGCCTATCGCGGTCTTGGAGTCATCTAATTGGTCTTTTAACTGCTCAATCACACGACTCTTTGCTGTCATTGGCTGCTCCGTCGCGAATGGGCGGGGATTCATCGGGAAAGTACGTTTCCTTGTCTGTCATATGCGAGAGCGACGCTAAAGGGAAGGACCGATAGATCGTCCATAGGCAAACTAAAGACAAATACTAGCATTCGATGCTAAAAATAACCAGGCAGTTTGAATTCTAAATGCTATTCACACCTAATATCACTCAGGTAGCTTCATGCTAAAGCTAGAGGCTGTGTTTGTTTAGCTAACTTTAGCTGTTATCTCCCCTTCACACACACACACACACACACACCGCCCCTGTGGCGATGAGTGCGGATCTACTGTCTGATCTGGACAATCGATTCTTCGCTGATAACCTCCTGACGAGCGAAGACTGGGGTGAGTCCTCATCTAAAACCTCCAACCCTGCATCATATCTCTGTTGCTGACTGCTGGATTAGTCAGTACGACTGTGTGTGTGTGTGTGTGTGTGTGCGCGTGCTTCCTCAGTCTGCAGACCCGGATATGTCATTTTGCCTTTATCACAAGTGGGTGGAAGCGTGATGGCCACACATTAAAGGAAGAGTGCGTCTCTAAACAGCAATTATGTTATTTTGTGCAAGAATTATATATATATATATATATATATATATATATATATATATATATATATATATATATATATATATATATATATATATATATATATATATATATATATATATATATATATATATATATATATATGATCTCCAGCCAGACTCAACATTTGAGAAGCTGGAACCAGAGAATTTGGGCATTTTCTTCTTAAATGGCTCAAATTGATAGTTGATGTCATAGTTGGCAACTAATCATTTAATCATCACAGCTCTAATTAGAAGAGATCCCATATTAATTAAAATGATCAATTATCACTATTGACTGATATGAAGTATTTTATATCAATACATGTTCTAGCTGTATCACCTGTGTCTGGGTCAGTGACAAAACTGCCATGTGGTGCAACCCTAAAAACCTGGTACCAGATAGTTTAACTCTCTTAAAAAGGTTTTAAAAAAATTAAAATATATGCTATCAACAAGTTTTATTATAAATGGATTATAAATTTAAAACATATTTATTTCTGTTACTCCATTTGACATTTCATGTCAAAAAATCACACAAAATCGTGATTTTTTGTAAAAAAAAAAAAAAAAAGTCATACAAATGGATTGTCACTGACCCATCTACATATACATATTTAAAGTAGGTTATTAAGCATAAAATGCCCCACACATATTTAAAAGAAATGCATCAGTTATTATCCGCATTGATCAATATAGACATTTTTATCGATAGGCTTTTTTATGTCTATAAACATATTACCCGCATCAACATGCATGTCAATGAAGTTGCATGTGTGAAAAGTCAAAAAGGGGCGGTTACTATTAACAACCATAACAGAACAGACGCCATTTTTAAATAGCTTGTTTTCAGCCAGCAACATTTCAGAGGCTAGAACACAACAGAATGAGTGGGTGGTCTTATATCACAGTTTATGTGTTAGAACATCACAAACCTAAATATTCACACACAAGCACTGAAAGTGTTATTTTTTCATAATAGGGCCCCTTTAAAAAGGTTTTTCCTGTAAAAGTGTATCTGAAGCTTAGATTCAGCAGCCTATTGCATAGGGTTGGTGAAGCAGCACTAGGTTATGAGTATTGTGGGTGCGTTATTTGCCTGTGCTAAATAATAATAATAAAAAATCTGGTTTCACAAACCATCGAAAAATCCAAACGAAAGTGACAAAATGCTACTAAAGATTAGCTGTTACTATGAGTCTTCTGGACAGATGATCATCAATATCCAGTCGCTTTCTGTTGTTTCAACACGTTCAGTGTGAATCGGTGACAACGGGGATTTTTCCACTTATCGTGACTGGTTGACTGGTTGGAATTTTACTGCCCTGTTTCTGCAGTCGGGCAATAAACTCGATTAGATTAGATGAAACTTTAATGATCCCCAAGAGAGAAGTGGGTCAAAACAGAAGCAGGAGGAGCTGTGTTTAAAAAAAAAAAAAAGAGTTGGCACAGAAAGAAAAGACAAAACATGAGGTTTTCTGTTTGAACTTTAAAGGGAATTGTTGGTACTTCTCTTCATCTTAAAGTGTCAACGATCGATTGGTCAGTTTCCAACTAATAAATGAATCAGCTAAGTCATTTTTTAAGAAAAAAAAAATTCTCTTCTCAAATCTAAAATTTGTGGAACAGATTTAACTTTGGGTTCAAGTTATTTGAGGACCTTTTTCACCGTTTTCTGACATTTTATAGACCAAACTACTGATCGATTAATCGAGAAATCAATCAACAGACTTCAATGACGATGATGAAAATGATCGTTACAGATTATTTGGTTAAACCAACTAGAGCTGCAACCAAACAAGCTCATCAACTAATAATTTTTATGTCTATAAAATGTTAATAAACTGAAAACTATCTTGTTTTTGTCTAATCAGCAGTCCAACACGTAGACTCAGTAAAACTAAAGCTAAAATATAATATAAGAATCATTTTGATAGTAAAATATTGTTTCATTATCAAACCAATTGATCAATTATTCGACTTATAAATTATAAAAGTGGCTGACGATTGTAAAATCAGTTGACTCGACGTCACAATAATCAGCTTCTGCCCTAAATGGAAAGAATTTAAAGCTTGTCACGCGTCTTTGAGTTTTTAAGGGAAGTTGTTCTACAGATGTTCATCGTTTGTCTTCGTCATTCAACCTGTGGAGTTTGTTGTTGATGGGAACTAACTCTGTTTAGGCTCCTCCCACCTCGCCTCCATTCTGTTGCTCCAACAACAGAGCGAGACGTCTTCTTCGTCACGTCTCGTTGAGCTCAGGAATCACTTTCTACGCTTGGACACGTTCCTTCTTTTCAAACATCGGATCACATCAGTGGGTTCATCTTATAAACTCTCTGTGCGTCAGCCGTGTTTGCGTTGATTTAAATGGGACCATTGGACTGTATCTGCAGATTCCGTACACGTTTGTGTTGCTCGGTCTCTCTGTTTTTTAAGTCTTAACCACGCGTCTCTGTCCTCAGATGCCTGCCTGTACCAGTGTGAGAGCATGGAGGAGGGAGAGGACGGCGACTTCGGCCGAGGGATGAAATACGACGCGTCGGTACGCCGGACAAAAGAAAGTGTCACCGCTCACTCAGCTTTCTGTCCGGGGGCCGAGAGCGAAAACCGACACCAGGACGGACGTCTAAAACACTCTGAAACACTCATACGACCCCAGAAAAACTCTAAGTTTCTACCTAACGGTTGAAGCTCTATGCACTATAATTGCCAATGGGATGTTGCCAATTGCAGATTTATGATAAATTCAGTACACTGACATTTAAGTTTTCAGTTGGCTGTTAATTCATTCATAATCAGAGTCTCGTAACTCGAGATCGATGTTCAGAATTATCAATTTTAAACGTTTTTACGACTTTCAGACCTGTGTGAGAATCCAAAGTATTGACAAGAAAACACATTCATGGATAAATAGTTTTTTCTGCACGTGAAGACACACATTTCCAACATTAACTTTGTATGTGTACGTCTATTTAAGTTTCTAAATAGCCTAACTTTCAAATAAGTAAAGCTAATATAGGGATTGGCCTGAATTTGTTTATAAGACCTAAATCTTCCTGTAATCAGAGACGGTCTCTGGAGCAGAGAAATGTTTTTAAAGCATCAGTAGGTACAGATGTGTGGGAGGATAATCAGGGGAAATGTTGGAAATGTTGTCGGTTGGCTGAGTGGAGCAGGTGCACACACACACACACACACACCCACACACACACACACACACACACACACACACACAGACGTACTGACTAATCCAGCAGTTGTTTGGTCTAATGTTTTTTTTTATTTTTCCACTCTCTCTCCTCCCCCTCTTCCTCGCTCAGTTTGACAATGACCTCGTGCTCACCCTCGATCCCGACAACCCCACGTCGCCATGGCAACACCTTGACGACAATCTGTTCACGGGTACGTACGGGAACACCGGCGTTGAGCGTTTCTTCTTACACGCCCCGAAGCGTCCTCACTCACGTCTCTGAAACACGACACGCTGGGTTTTCACTTTTCTGCAGCCGCTCGAGATCTGTGGAGAACTTTTTCAAAAGAAAGTTCCACTTTCCCACATCAACAAGTCGTCTACACAGATCAAACTGGTTTACTCTGAAATTACATATTATATATGTGTATGTGTGTTTCATATATGAATATATATTACGAGGAAAGGTGCTTAAATATAATCAGTGTTTTTATCACTAATTGAAATTTTAAACTGTCTTAAAAAGCCTTTAAGTTTAAACTCTACTTTGTCAGGAAAGTTTTCCGACTATAATATCAATAACTTGGAAGTTTCAGATTTTTTTCATATAGTCCCAGATGTCTTTTTTTTAGAGATCTCTCCAATTTTTCTCCAAAAGCAGATTGGATTCATGGAATAAACTAGATTTAAAAAATGTCATTCTCAAACGAGTGTGTGTGTGTGTGTTTCTCTGAAGGGGACGCTCCCGTGATGAAGAGTGAAATGACGATCACGCAGCCTTTACCGGTGGAAATGTGTATGTTCTTCTCTAGTATTAGAGAGAGAGAGAGAGAGAGATATTTCTTCCATATGAAAATATATTTCTGTTCCTTTTAAATAAAAATAGCTTTGGATGACGAGTAAAGCTGGTGTTTTATGTGTCCAGTGTTCCAGGTGAAAGCCGAGCCGCCGTCCCCTGCGTCCTCGCTGGAGTCCGACTGCTCCGCCTCGTCCCCAGATCCACAGGTGGGTTTTACTGTAGTTTGACCCTGAAAGCTCATTAAATTCTAACTCACTATTGCCAAATCCCTGCATGAATACTGACAATAAATTCAGGACATTGTTACTGATAGGAGGGGAAAAAAAAGTGCGGAAAAATGCTTTTGAAACTGCACAGTTCCAGCAGATTAAACAGGTTGCATGTAAAATTAATGTAAAATAAAAAAATGGAGAACCCAACTCTAATACAGTTTGTAATTTGTTATTATTCTGTTTATCATCATGTTTTTCGCTGACCTCCAGCAGTTTATTGTCTTTGTTTAAATCAGCAGTTTAACAGCAGCTTCAGAGTTACTCTTTAACTTTTCCTCTACATAGAAGCTTTCTAGTTCAGGTGTGAATTTTAGCCCCTCAGACAGTGTCTTTACATGCACACCTATGCTGAAAAATTCAGTTTTGGTGTCTAATTGGACTTCTGTCATTGTCCAAGTTTACATGCAACAGAGAAAAGATAATTACTGACGGGAACGTGTCCTTCCCTCAACACTAGAGGCTGATATGTGTCGTTTCAACAGGTTAATATGGCCCCATTTCCTGTTGACCTATTATATCATTGTGTTATAAACAAATAACTGGGGCACACTACAATTCCAGCAATTTAAAAAAAGATGGATAATCACATGGCTTTTTTCAATGTCATATGTAATGTGCACCCTACTTATTGTGCAGATAAGGTGTTTTTTATACTATGATGTGATGATATTAATCAGTTTTCATACACTTCAGGTGTCCAGTTATAATCGGATTAAGGCGATATGTTATTTTTTCTAGTGTCGTGTAAACATTCTGTGTAGTGAGACCTGGTTCCTCCTGTCCAGGTCACAGTGAAAGGCGAAAACCCTCCGACTCCTCCGTACATGTACGGAGACGTGCTGTCGCCGCCGCTGGGATCCATGGAGGTTACCGTGGCGACATCGACGGTCAACCAGCGGCAGACACAGATCCCCACGGCGATACAGACGGCGTTAACGACACAGATCCCAGCGGTCATCAGTGGAATACAGACGCAGGCCGCGGGTAGGTTCAGCCTGTGTGACGGGGGGGTTTGAGGAAAAAAGACATTTTAGGTTGATCGAAATAGTTTGTTAATTGCAGCCCTGGCATTTACCGCCCTAGATTTACCGCCCGGTTTTGATAAAATAATTACAATTGCTCAATTTTCTAAACTATATGTCATGATATTTGATGCTTGGGTTACTCGGCGATTGGATTTGCTTTAATAAAGTTGTAAATGTTATTTTTTGCAGTCTTGGCTTCATCCACACTGAAGGCCAGCACCATCCTAAGCGCCAAACCTCCCATCCAGCCCAGACCCGTGTGTGTCACCTCGCACCCCGTCCCCCAGACCCCTGCACCGGCCAAGACCCTCATCCTGCAGGGCCTCCCCGCCATGGACCAGACCAGACCTGGTGAGAGCAGCTGCCATTCACTTGGTTTTATTATAAAATAAATAACTTCTGAAATGAAGTGCACACGTTAGAAAGGTGTGTATCGGTTGCTGTGAAACATCTGCAGCACCGTCCAATCAGCCGTGTCCTCTCGCTCTTTGTCTTCCTCCTCCAGTCGTCCTGTCTCAGTCCGTCTGCCTCGGCTCAGCGCCGGCCATCGTCAAAGTGGAGCCCGTCTCTCCGGGCATCTCCCAGCACTGCTCCAGCCCCGCGGCCCCGCCCACCAGCAAGCCCATCGTCCCGGCGACCACAACGCTACCTGGCAACAACTCAAACGATATCGACGTGAGTAGGCCGGATGCTTACATAAGAATGCATTGGAAATGGTTGAAAAAGCATCAACCAAAAGTACAGTTTAGTTATTAATGCGGTTTAGGAAATAGAAGAAAATGTATAAATAAAGAAAAGATTCATGATTTAAGAGAGGTTTTTACTGGATCCCCTTTAGCTCCGCCTACTGAACTTCCTGCAGCGCCCACATTTAAATATCCAGATAAATATTAACACAGGAAAATCAGGTTCTTGTGCAGTATGGAGTTTAACTTTCCAGGTCTGAATAAGTATGACTATGCAGACTATTGACCGTATTCTATTGTTTGAAATATAAAAATCAAATAAAACGATCAAAACAATGACCAAATTCATTTCAAAGCAGAATCTTACTTATATTAAAGGAAAGTTAAACTCTTTTCAGGTTAGAAAACATACTTTTAGATTTGATAAGTTTCTAGTTTGATGTGGAAGTTCAGAGCTGTCGCTCTCTCCCTCTTCCTCTCTCCCCTGCTGCAGATGAAGGTGCTGAAGCGGCAGCAGAGGATGATAAAGAACCGCGAGTCGGCCTGCCAGTCCAGGAAGAAGAAGAAGGAATACCTGCAGAACCTGGAGGCCCAGCTCCGGGAGGCCCAGCAGGAGAACGAGCGGCTCCGCAGGGAGAACCAGGCGCTCAGGGAGAGACTGGCTGGGAAAGAGGTGAGAGAAGGGGGGAGATCCGAGGAGACGACTCCTTATAGAACAGAATGTCCGTCTGTTCAGTTCCCTTCAAATAAGGAAATAAATCCTCCATATCCGAGATATTTCATTGTCTTAAATTATATTTGTTCTCACCTGCCATGAATTCAATGTTTTTGTTGCTTTATTGTGAGTTCAGCAAACACTGAAAACTCATTCCCGACCTCTGACCCCATCTGTTAATGGTTAATCCATCCTACATATCCAGGTCAGGACAAAGCATTAAGATCAGATTAGATAATCCTCCATTAGGCTCATAACAGAGAATATACAGCAAAAGTAGGCCAATTAGACAACGCATCAATAAAAATATAAATAAGTAAGCAAGTAGTAAATATAAGAGGGAAATATGAATGAGGTAATACTGAGATATAATCTGATTTGCTTTAATTTGATTGCTTTAGTCAAAGAAATATCGGATTAAAAATGTGCTTGAAAACCCTTCTCTAGATCATGAAAGCTGTAATTAAAAGAAGGTGCAGAGTGATTTCCCATCATGTTTAGTGTCGACAGCTGCTGCTGCTGCTGCTGAACAACAGCAACAGGTTGAACCGGAGGAAATTAGCAATGAGGGACAGAGGTGAAAGTCATGCTGAACATAAACCTGTAAAACCTGATGCTGGAGATGAGGCGAATTAGAGAAACAGTAAAGATTACGTGATTGACACTGGATTCTTTTTTTTTTTTTGCCTCCAGGGAAGCGACTCTGCGACTAACAAGAGAGCCGTGTGTGTCATGGCTGTTCTGCTGTTCATGACCTTCAGCTTTGGACCCGTCAGGTATGACGTGTTTATTTTTGATGTCACTTTTCCAACGTGAACACGTCAAAGTTTTCCCGCAATTTGATTCATAAAAAAACACAAATTGCATTTCAGTGTTTTTTTTTTTTTTTTTAAGCTGCATGAATGAAATGAAACATAGATCAAATACACATAAAACTCATGTTTCTTCTTTATCATCGAGAATCATTAAGAAAAAATCGTCTTTTTATGTGATAATTATATCATTTAATTTGATGAAATATAGACAATTCTATTCAATATTGGATAAACTACACCCGATATAAGATTTCATTTTAACAGTAGGTTCTAATCGTATTTTTTAAATGTATATTTTCATTAGTGTGTGTGTTCAATTTGTGTTTCTTTCCTGCAGCATCACAGACAGGAAGCTGTCCGCAGACCTACAGGAAGGAATGGTGTCGTATTCCGGACGACAGCTGCTGGCCATCGAACAACAAGAAGAACAACAGCAGCCGCTACAACAACAGGAGCATCAGCAGCCGGCGGCCGTCCAGCCTCCAATCAGAGAGGAGGACAAGACGGAGACGGAGGAGGACGGAGACGCAGAGAGATACACGTCTGAGTCTTATCAGTTCAGGTGAGAGGATCTATCATCATATCATCATATCATCGCCCTATTAAAATAAAGGCCGAGTCATTTCTTTGGCCTAAATCACCTCTTGATAATACTGCCATGTCTGGTAAAATCACCTTAATCCTGAGTTGAAAGGATCACACTCTTTATGGCCTAGAGATAAAGTCTTTGGATTTGGGAATATAATCTCTCTTCTATCAATCTATACAGCAAAGAGCTTTCAGATACAGACATCATTGCATATCAGGACTCCTTTGTTGCTTCCCAGGACTTTTATTTTAATTCAAAGCTGCGTTGTCCTGTTCCTTTCTGCACCAATCACACAGCCAACATAACAAACAAAGTAAGAGGTTTATCCTTTATCATCATATCAAGTCTGGTTCTACTTTTTTTACTCCCTGTGAGCTAATTTGAGGAAAGAAATGTTTTTGTGCAATAAAACACAGATATGATGCCATTAAAAACATGAATTGAATATCTTTTTCAAATATTTAAAAAGGTATGTTACACACACACACACATTATTCCAACACAACACTAGAAACAAGCCGGCTCCACCTGTTCTACTTCTGGAACTAGCTGCTTGTATCTCTGTCTCCTTCACTAAAGTTCAGTCAGGTTTGCAGATTTTTTTTTTTTTGTCACGTAACATTTGGTCTCATGCGAGTCAATCATAGTTTCCCAGTTGTTTGCACAAACAGTATCTTGAGGATCATTCCTACGTTTACAGTGTTATGATATGAGGTGTAATGCACTTCAAACCCACTGTGGGTTTTGGGGTTCAGAGGGTTAACAACCCTCTTGTTGTTGTTTCTTCAACAACATGTGAAGAATTGTCCAAACCCTGGTTCATCGAGGCCGTTTAACTAGTTTTAACAGAGCCGGTTCAGTGGCTTTTAACTGTCGGATTCTTCACTGACGCTTGTTACCGTTCGTATTTGATGTTGTTTGCAGGAACCTGAGCGACGTGTTCAGCGACATGAAGGACCTGGTCCTGCAGGACATCGACCGTTACTTCAGCTCGTCAGACTGCCGCCAGTTCAACCGCTCCGAATCGCTCCGGTCAGTCAAACGCTTCAGGTCCAGGTCGAGCGTGATCATATCAGACATTTCTCCTCTCACGCTTCATCCTTGTCTCCTCCCCCGCCCCCAGGCTGGCAGACGAGCTGAGAGGATGGGTTCACCGGCACCAGATCGACCGCAAGAAGTCCGGCGGGAAACCAAAGATCGCCAAGAAGGCCAAGATCGCTCAGGTGACGGATCTTCTGGTTTCTTTTCATCATTCAAACAATTTTTCATGCATTTCACAAATCTGGGTGTTTTATGGTTAAAATCGATTGAACGGTCCATATTTATCGTCCTTTGTTTCCGTCCTGACGCAGAAAGCTCAGCTGAGGAAGACAAACTTCTCCAGATATCTGCCGATCCAGGCCCACCGCTCCATCGAGAGGTAAAAACCCGTTCTTAGAGTTGTTGCACAGGTGGTCGTCGTGTTGTCATCGTACGAGTCTCACTTTCACATGCAAACGTTTGTGAAATAGAGAAAAACGAGCGAAAATCCAACCGTGTTTCTGTCAGCTGGACCAGAGGAAAACAAAAAATCCAGAAGAATAAGAGTGATTTATGCATTGATGATCATTTTGAAGCTTTCTCCCCACGTTTAAACGCTTGGAAATATTTTCTCATCATTATTATTATTATTATTATTATTATACTGATCCCACCTCTCAGAGAGTTAACATTAACGATCAATAAGTTAACGATCTCTGTGTCTTTCGGCCTTCGGTATGAAAGAATAAGTAAGAATCACTTAAAAAGTTGAATCAGAAGCCGTATCTGGATTTGTGGATCTGCTTTGACGCCGTCCTGTCTGTTTCTGCTACAGTCAGCTGCAGGTGCTTCCTGGTCCCGAGGTCACATACAGCGACTTCCTGGACGCCATCGACCGGCGAGAGGACACCTTCTACGTGGTGTCCTTCAGACGGGTACGACCTCACAAATCACAGAGCTGAGAGCCGTATTAGAGTGTGAGGTTAATCGATTCTTTCATAAATGCAGTTTTCACATTGCAATCATCAGCACAATTTAAAATACACAGAATTATAAATATAAACTATATAAACCACCATATTGAATATACATATCATATAAAGTGAAGAATACCCTAGTACTCATGATGAGTTTTATTAAGAAATGTATATGAATGAACAGATATGACATCTTTTGCCCATAAGTATTAAAATCAGAACAACTGATAATTTTGCAGTGGTGATTTTATTTTGTTGCCCAGGCCTGTTTTCACCTAATTAGATTGAACCTTTTCCTGTGTTTTCCATCAAAATAAAACGCGCTGCTCCCCACAGGACCACCTGCTGTTACCGGCCATCAGCCACAACAAGACCAGCCGGCCCAAGATGTCTCTGGTGATGCCGGCCATGTCCGTTAACGGTGAGCCCGCCTCAGTGTCGGCCGACGCTACGAAACAAATAAAAAGCGCGAGCTGCCCCTTTAAACCTGCCTCTCTCCTGTGTTGTTCCTCAGAGAGTCTGTATAACTCGTCTCAGGGCTACGAGATGATGATGCAGGTCGACTGCGAGGTCATGGACACCCGCATCGTCCCCATCAAGTCCTCCGCCGTGCCGCCGTCCCTCCGCGACCCGCCGCCGCCCCCTCCCTCCGCCCACCACGGCGCCCACCATCACCACGGCAACCACACCTCGCTCCGGGGACGCCACCAGCCTCACTCCTCCTCCTCGTCGTCCTCTTCCCCCTCCCCTCCCTCCCATCGGCAGCCTCTACCCGCCCGGCGACGGACAGCAGAATATCTCATCAGCCAATCGGAAGGGGTCTAGACCGAAGGGGGACCGCAGAAGAAAGATTTTTCTAAAAGGTTCGAGGAGAGAAACATTTGGACCTTGTGACGGATTCCTCCGATAAATAATCTCCTCATCCTCGCATCAGGTAACATTTGGCGTCTCCTCTTTCGTTTCCAGCATTTTGCTGCAAAGTGAAAATTCAGGAAAAACCTCCACGAAACACCCGAAGATGTGTTTTTGTTTTTTTAAGTAACTGCAGAGTTACTGTTTAAAACAGAGGGTGAACACGATTTAAAAGATATCCTAATATATACACACAGATTCCTAGAAAATGAAAGTCAGAGACGCAGCAGCACTTGGAGACGCGTGTTGTGTTTTTAATATTTAATTGTGAAATATGTTCCATTTGAATGAAGTGACGATTTTACGTCCGTTTGTTTGTGTTCAGGCTGCTGCACAGTCACAGAATCTGCAACTCTGTGAAATTGTCTTTTCATCGACTTCCTCCCCATTTTTTTTAAAGGCTTTAAAAGTCTTGTTACGTTAAGTCTTTATCACGCCATCGACATTTACAGTAATAAACCTCATTTAGCAAAGATACGGACCAATAATATATGTATAAAGTAAAAGAATGGGGGGGGGGGGGGTGCAGAATAGAACAATTAACCTAATAATTAGAAGAACGTTGCATTTTACCTTTTAATAAACCTTAAATCACTTTACACAACATGAGAAGGAAACTATTTTTTTTTTTTTTTTCAGAAAAGTTTTTATTTCCATCTTCAAAATCCCATGAATGACATGAATCCATTCAAATACTGTCACGTTTTTGGTTCAACGTCCGTCCCAAAGAGCCGGCTTTTCCCGTCGTCATGGCGCCCAAACGCAGCGTCTCTAATTTAAACAGGACGTCCGCCTGGAGTTTCTGGGTTATTTTCATTATTGATCCAATTGTTCTACATAATATGAGAAGCTGCCTTTTCTACAAGTTAAACAAACGGTCTGAAGAGAACAAAACGACGCAAATTCTCCTTTAGCCCGACAAACGATCAGTCGAATGTCGAATCGATTCTCAAATCGATTCTGTCGTCGTCGTTAATCTATTCAAGATCTTCAATATTACTGCAATGTTTCCACCACATTTTTCTTTTTTTTTTAATAATAGCTGGAACATAAACACTATGATTATGTTGTTTCATAAACATTTTTTATTTATTTTTATTTTGGTACACCTGCTCCCCTCCTGTGATATTATCATATAATATTTGAGCCGGACAATATCGCAATATAAAATTTTGTCATAATTCAGTTGTTTAAAATATTGAAAGATGTCAGTCGCTGTTTCCTAAGAAACATTTTTGAAGAGAAGAGAAAATATGAATCCATTATTTTTTTTACGTTTGACACATAAAAGCTTCAAATCGTCATAAATGACTAAAACAATAATTCAATAATCAAATTATCTGTTGATTGATTATTGCTTCATGTGGCATCTGTCGATTTATCATCCTATTTTTTTTTTACTGGTAATTGTTAAACGGAGGATTATTTAATAGTTGTAAATATCAGTGTTCACTGTGTAGATATGTTATGTGGGTATGTATGTTGTTTTCGTCTTGTTTGTTTTTTTCACCTTTTTTTAATTTCTTTTTTTATCTTTTTTGAAAACAAAAATTGTCAAAACGAGAAAAAAAAAAACTGTTGTTTCCTGAAATAATGAAGCTGGAAGTGAAAGGAACTTTAATATTTTCTATCTGTTCAGTTCATCGGACCAACATGGTTTAAACTATTTATGGAAATATTAGACAGGTGTTGTTTTTTTTTGTTTTGTTTGTTTTTTTTTTATTGTACAGAATCAGCTTGTATGAAGCTTCAGTTCCTCCACTAACTTTATGTTTTAAAAACAGAACGAAATAAAAGAAACTTCTCGCTGGCCTCGATTTTTTTTTTTTCCGACGTCGTTTCTTTTCGTGTCTTTATTCTGACGCCAATGAAACCTTTTTTATTTTTTATACGCTTGTATTTGATCAAGTCAGAATTTCTTTAGAATCCTTTGTTAGGAGATCAGTTTCCTCGCCGAGAATCGAACTGAACGATCGTTTTTCCTTTATTTATTATTATTTTTTTTACTTTCATTGTTAAATATCATAAGAAATTTGTCTTATTTCATCAAAAACATCACTGAATTTTTGGCATTTTGTGTAAAAAAGGGTAGAAAAAAACCAAAAACCTAAACAAAGATGAATGAATTTATAAAATAGCTGCAGGTTAATTTCCTATTGGATTCAGTTGTGACAGGCTGCAGACGTTTGATGTCATTTTCGTGCTAAACTGCCCCGAAAACATGAGAAATGAAATAAAGTGAAACCGTACCAGTGAAAGCGTGAGAGCAGGAGTCTGTGACTAAAGGTAACGATGTAAATATGATGTGACCGGATGCCTTTTACCTTTTTCTTTATGTAAATACATCTTTGTAATTCTTCCTTCCTGATGAAACGAGGCGTTTGAACTGTTCCCTTTTTGCTTGTAGGAAACGAAGCATTGGATTTGATAAAGAGACATTATACTGAAGCTGAGTTCTCTGTTTTTTTTTAAATCGGTATAAGGTCCAACTGTCTATTTCAGGACATTTTTATATTTTTATTCCTCTGGAATAACTTTCCAATTTTGAAAACAATGGAGATTAAATCAAGTTTTCCAATTGTAAAAAACAAACAAACTTGATCCAGGAATAACTTAAATGTTGGAGAGGAATCGTCTTTCCAAAATAAAAGTCCTAATATACAGGATAGGGATCAATACATGATGTGATTTCATATTTAACTTCTGGAGCAGCTACATCATTTATACATCAGGTTTTTATTAGCAGTAATATTATCAGTAGGAGGCAGCAATAAAGGCTTTTATTATAATAAACGTGAAAACAGCTGGTGTGATGAACAGATCTTTATTGTTATACAGAAATTATACTGAAACATGACAAGAAGCAGGTGAATATTTCGACTGAAACGCATGAAATAAAAGAGAGAGATACACTACTGTTCAAAAGTCTGGGGTCAAACAGACAGTTTTGTGTTTTTCATGAAAAGTCACACTTTAATTTACCACCATGAGTTGTAAAATTAATAGGAAATTGTATAACAGTAGCCTTCTGATGCAATGAGCAAACACATTGTACCGTTGGAACACTGGCCTGATAGTTGCTGGAAATGGGCCTGATTAGTTTAAAGTTATCTTCATGAATGATGTGCTTTTCTTTTAAAAAAATAAGGAAATGTAATGACCCCAGACTTTTAAGTGTATGTGCAGAGCTGAGAGTGAGAGCAGTAGCAGAGTCAAACCAGCAGCAGAGTCCCAGTGAGTCAGGTCAGGACTGGGAACACTGGTCTCTCCTCAGTGTCTCTGAGAGTGGAGTCTGGGAGCCCTGGGTGGCCTCACAGGTCACAGAGCCCACCTTCCCCCACTGGTCTGCAGTGAGCCTCAGGGTGCTGCTCCAGCTGTAGTGGCCGTCCTTCTGCAGCACCCCGGGGCTCCTGCTCTCCTCCCAGCTGCTGCTGCTGCTGCTGCTTCTGTCGTCCACCTTCCAGGCCAGACTCCAGTCTGAGGGGAAGCCCTTGTTGGCCAGACACATGAGCGTGGCCTTCCCCTGCTGCAGCTCCTGGCTGGAGGGGGGCAGCACGGTCAGGGTGGGACGGACATCACCTAGGAGACACCAATCACATTAGAGGACAGGGACCATGCGGCTGTCGATCAAACACCACACACTCAGACACCTTTACTGTGAGAGAGTGGATTTTCCCCTTTAAGGAGTTTGTGTCAGATGTTTTCTGCTCCACCAGTCACTCACTCACACAGAGTTTCACTTCCCTTTAAGAAGCCTCTCATGCATATCAGCACAGAAAGAGTCCTCATATGACTCTTTACTGCATTTAATTTACAGTATTTATTGAAAATAAAGACACGTAGACATCTTTGATTTAATTTTAGACTCCTACCAATAAATTTACAGTTAGATTCAGTGATAAAGAACATTATGAACCAAACTAACAGATGAACGTACTATAGAGAAAATATGAAGGTATATTCTAAACTATAAATAGTTCACAAAAAATGAACTGATGTTAAAAACATCCGGAGCATTTTAATTCATGAAAGAATCAGCTACATTTGAAATATTTTTATCTTCTCTCAAAATATTTTGACTCAATTTCGAATCATTAAAATTAATTTTCACGTTTCACAAATTAAATGAACATGCTACAAAAAGTTCAGCTAAAAGCTACTTTGAGTTCAATTTCGATGACAAAGAGGAGAAAAGAAGAAGAAAAGTGGGACTTTAAAAATGTTTAAATCCATCCAGTGGGAACTTATATCTGCTACAAATGTACCTACACTCAAATTATCAAGTTAACTGATGATAGAATATTTAATATTATATATAGAGAGAAAATATAAAGACACGTTCAAAACAGAAGCTGCTTTGAGTTCAACTTTCAAGGTTAAAGAGGAGAAGTGAAGAATAAAGTGACCCGTTAATGATTCTGAGATCAGCCCAGTGTGGATTTATATATTTGCTATAAATGTTCAGTAAATGCAACTGATGATGTGATGTTTAATACTTACCTAAGACATCCAGAGTGGTTCCTTTACCGAACACGAACCACAGTGATACAAACTGATTGAGCCGTCGTACAAAAACCTCAGCGTCGTTAAACACAACAAACTCTACACAAACACTTCCTGCATTTATATAAAATAATAATAAAATATACTGGTTTCTTCTACCACAGTATTTTTGAGAAAAATCACATTTTTGTGTATTTATTTGTCCACCTTTAACAATGCATTTGTCAAAATAATAAAATAAAAAAGTGACTTTATTCAGGGTTTTTTTTTTTTAAATTAGAATTTATGATTTTCTATCAGAAATGGTAAGAGATCCAATAAATAAATAACAATAATTAAGATGTGTAGTTTTCATGTTTATATTCCATCAAGAGATTGAATAAAGAATTAAAATGGCTGGATTTTATCAGCTGAAATGTGAAGAAATATATATAAAAATATAGCTTTTTTGGTTAAATGCAACATGTTTAGTGTTAAAATGTTCAAATCAAACGAGGGAAACCTCTGTTGCTGTAGTTCCAGTGCAGCTGTTGAGTGGGACCTGCTCTTCTCCAGCTGAGGGAGGTTTTTGTACGACGTTTTATCGCTGTGTGAATGAGAAGGAGCTGTCGCTGTGCTGACAGTAGTAAACTCCTGCATCTGACCTCTGACCGCCGCTGATTGTCAGACTGAAGCCCAACAAACCCATGCTTTCATTTACACGTCCATGATAAACTCCACCAAAACGCTCTGAAACTCCAGCCTGAAGGGTTGTGGAGTAATAAATCAGGAGTTTCGGAGCTTCTCCGGGTTTCTGAAGGTACCAGTTGAGGCTTCTTCTAACGGTTAAATCGGATGAACAGCTGATGGACACAGTCTGTCCTGGATGAACAGACAGAGATTCAGGAGACTGGGTCACAGTGCCTGATGAACCTGGACAACACGAACAAGAGAAGGGTCATTGAGACAAATCCAGCTCAGGGAAAGATGATCAACACGAAAACAGAAGAGGTGGAGAATACAGTCATGTTCAATATAATCGCAGTGTCTTTAAAAACGTGAGTAAAGGCAAAGTCCTTATAATCATTTTTATTTCATGCATTGGGAACACTGCGTTTTATATGAAGAAATATGAAGAAAAATGTGTCAATTTTTGAATTATTTTACAGAAAATTACGAAAAAATGAATATTAATCACTGATCATTGATCAGTTTGCCTATATCAGAATACTCGAAGAGAAAAATACCTTTGAAATGTGTGTTTCAATAAGACACTGACCAGTAAACCTGCAGCATCTCGGCTCCAGACCAACAAAATGAAAGTTCTGGAGTTAATCCCCAAACCTTGAGCTTGTGGGGTGACATGAAAAATGCTGTTTCGAGCTTTCTGAGGCAAAACCAGGGAAATTCACACCTGTTCATAGGGGTCAGACGTTGGTCGACCCCATGCAACACATGTGAAGCACAAACCATGGGGATAACAACTGAATAGTCCTTCACAGAAATGCTAAATCCTGAGGATTTTTCAGTTTAAGCAATAAATGTTTGAGTTTGTAAATCAAACGCAGACACAGCCTAATATTCATTTTTAACAAATCTCTTCACATTTTGATTAAGGATATAAAATGCAGTGTTTCCACTGCATTAAAATCCTAAAAACACTGCTATTATTTTTTATAATAAAGAAAATGCTGCTTGTTGCAGTGTTTCTCCGTCATTGTGGTGAAGCTGCTTGTTTTCTCACCCTGAACAAGGAGCCCCAGGGTGCCCAGCAGTAGAGTCAGTGGCATCTTCATCGTCATTGTGGTCGTCATGGTGACAGCTTGATGAGGGTCTGGACAGTCACTGATCAACACCGGCCTCTTAACGGCCGGAGCAGAGAGGCAGGACAGATATGCAAACGCAGTCAGTCAACTGTAGATTCCTCGATCTGTCAGGCTGTTTCCTGTAGCACATTTTACTCATCCTTCCTCTCAGACTAATGAGTGTAATGACGTGTCACATCCGCATATATATATATATATATATATATATATATATATATATATATATATATATATATATATATATATATATATATATATATATATAATATGGAGCATCATATCCCTGCAGCTGATTTAACCTCATGCTGGATTATTATGAATAATTTCACACAAAAGTATCCACGTTCATAAAGGTACAGGTAAAAGTATAGATAGTAGTGTTTAAAAGAATTCTGTAGAAGTTAAAGTATCAACTACTGGTTTCAAAACTACTTTAATATGAAAGTAATGTCTGACAGTCAGAATATATGCATTTTATGTGTTGTATTGTCCTTTTAAAGGTGATTTTACTTGGAAAAAGGGGCTGGGTTGGTTATAATTTGGACCACAGAGCAGGTGAAATAATGCACAACAGTTCTTATGTAGATGGAATGAAGTAATGTAAAGAGTAGGAGTAAAAAGTTGTCTGAAAATAATTACTCTAGTAAAGTATATATACAAAAAATGGCTACTTAAGTAAGGTAATGAAATAGTTGTACTTCGCTATTTGAACTTCGCCTCTGAACACACACACACACACACACACACACACACACACACACAGAATGATTTCAAACATTCTTTCTCTAATGTATAATATTTAATCTGCTAACAGGTGTAGGAGTTTTCAGCTTGAAACCTTTTTTTATCTTTAGTACTGAAACGTGTCTGTTGTCATGGTTCATCGGTGATGCCTGGCTGTTTCCATGGTTACTGATCTCAGAGCGGTAAGTGAAACACTGAAGACCAGTTTAAGGAGGAAACAACAACGAGTGGAGTCAAAAATAAAAGAACTCAATGTACAGACTGTGTTATATTATTATAGAATATGTTACCGCTACTGCTAAATACATGTGAGAGCATTTTTTTTTAGTTTATCAATGTGGAGCATCATAACAACTTTCACCCAAACTGCAAATTTAAAAAAGAAAGAGCAACAAATTAATATAATAGAATATAAAATATTAAAATCTGAATCTGAAATGCAACAAATAAGTCAGATAAATGTAGTGAAGTAAAGAGTAGCATCACATGGAAATACTCAAGCAAAGTATATGTACAGTACTTAAATGTTACTTTCCAAACACATAATAAAAACAGCAGCTAAAGTTTCATGTTACTTTGATACTTTCATTACATCTTTCTGGATGCTTAAAAGATATTTTAAAAAGTAAAAAGTACTTAGATCATAATCTTAAGTAAAAGTATCAACACAGAATATTCTACTACAGTGAAGTATTATGAGCTTGATGTAGTTAAAGTATTGCAGTAGAAGTACACAAGTGTAGCAGCTGACATCCCTAAATAGTTTTTTTTCAAATTAGATTGATAAGTTGAAATATTCCTGATATGCAGATAATACAAAGACAAACTAAAATACATTAGACTTCAATAAATATTTGTCATCAGATATCTGATGTGTCCAGGACATGTTGTTTAGAGCAGATGTATCATCATAGAATCAAGAAATAATGATTTACATATGTATAATATAAGATGTAATATAAGATTACACAAAGTTCAAAATGTAACTTAACACATGAAACAATAAATTCTTCCACTGCGACTGTCTCCAAACTGGTTTATTCAATTGTTTTCCATCTAAAACATCCAGAAACTGGGAAAAAAAATTACTTCACAACCACTTTTTAAATCATAAAACTGTATTTCAGCCTTCTCCACCATTCAGAAACATTTATATGTAGTAAATGGCAACAATTACACAATAAAGACCAAAAAACAAAATTTTCTCTTTTAAAAAATAAAATGAACATTTCATTTAAATAAAAATTTAAAAAAAAACAATGAAAGAAGTTTTTTGGATGCTTGATGAAGCTTATTCATATCAGAAAAGAAGTGAGTTGAGTCATTTTGTTTGGTAAAAGCGGTGTATTATACCCTATAATAACAAATACCTGATTAAATACTGGATTCATGAATCAGGCTGATCCACAGTAAGAAAACCACCTGAACCTGTTTTATGGACAGTTCTTTAGTTTTGGTGGACAAAACAGAATATTTGCACATAGAAACACTGAGTCAATCTCTGCTGATATTATTAATTCATCTTCTTCATGTATCACCAACAGTCAGTCCACTAACAAGTCACGAATACTATTATGTGATAGATCGTCTCTGTCTGTGCTCTAGAGCTCTGGATTTGTCCAGAAAACATGTTCCATCATCACCATCAACACAAATACACCTCAATCAATGAAATATACAATTTATACTATAATTTATGCTTATAGCTGATGGTGTAACTTCGCAACTCAACATCACTGAATTCCACTTTGTGCGTAGACGCCATAAAGAAATGAACATGGCGTCTGGTAGCAGACCCAGCAACGCTGTCGCCTCGTAAACAAAAAGCCTGAAAGCAACAAAACGTATCGATTTTATGGTGAAATCATTGGTGTATAAATGAGTCCTGAATCAGATTATCTTCATACTGTGATAGTGATGGGAGTCATTAGGTTGGATCCTGTCATGACTTGAAATGGACGTGTGAGGTTGTTATTTGAGGTTGTTTACATAAAATAAGATAATGTAGCACCTACTGTTCAAAAGTTTGGGGTCACTTAGAAATGTCCTTATTTTTGAAAGAAAAGGCACTGTTTTTTTCAATGAATATAACTTTAAACTAGTCAGAAACACACTCTATACATTGCTAATGTGGTAATTGACTATTCTAGCTTCAAGTGTCTGTTTTTAGGTGCAATATCTACATAGGTGTATAGAGGCCCATTTCCAGCAACTATCAGTCCAGTGTTCTAATGGAACAATGCTCATTGCATCAGAAGGTTAATGGATGATTAGAAAACCCTTGATGCTATCATGTTAGCACAGCTGAAAACAACAACAGCTGAAGAAAATATTATTTCAAATACAAATCATTATTTGTAACCTTAGAAACTATATTTTCTAATCATTTTACAACTCATGGTGGTAAATAAACGTGTAACTTCTCATTGAAAGCACAAAATTACCTGGGTGACCCCAGACTTATGAACGGTAGTAGTGTACATGTATCCACTTTGGGGGCTGGAATATTTTTTAAAAATATTGAAATACTATTAAGCACTAAAATATAATATATGATCTCAGTTGTCAGGGGGTTTGCCATCAGAGACAGGGTGAAGTCCCTCAGTCTTCAGCAGCCTGTTGGTTTCTTCCTGCTGATACAGGTCTGCTCTCATCACACCTTCACCTCCCTCTCCCTGCAGCTGCTCTGTTTCAACCGTGCCGTGTTGCGTCATGTGTCGCTTCATATTCGATACTTGCGTAAATCTTTTGCCGCAAATGGAGCAGCTGAATGGTTTCTCCCGCCTTTCTCCCATGTGCTGCGCCATGTGTCGCTTCAAGTTTCCTCCTTGCGTGAATCTTATCCCGCAAACCGGGCAGCTGAACGGTTTCTCTCCAGAGTGAGTCCTCAGGTGTTTCTTCAGCGCTCCGCTGGTTATAAAGCCTTTACCGCAGACAGAGCAGCTGAACGGTTTCTCCCCCGTGTGGATTCTCATGTGAGCCTTCAGGTTGTGCTTGTGGTTGAATCTGTTGCCGCACTCGCGGCAGCGAAACGGTTTCCCTCCTGGTTCCGCTGCCGGGTTCTCCTCGGCTTCCTCTGGCTCCGTCGGCCAGCCGCCACACTTATGCCTCCTGAACCCCGAGAGCCACGTGAACTTCTTGTCACAAACGCTGCAGCTAAACTGTTTCTCGCCGGTGTGGACGGCCATGTGCTGAGTCATGTGTACCTTTTGTGTAAAACCTTTACCGCAGAACGGGCAGCTGAACGGCCGCTCTCCCGTGTGGAGCCTCTCGTGCGTCTTCAGGTTTACCATGCGACCGAACCTTTTCCCGCACTGAGAGCAGCTGAATGGTTTCTCTCCTGTGTGACTCGTCATGTGACCCAGCAGCGACCTCTTGCAGCCAAATGTTTTACCACAGTCGGGGCAGCTAAAGGGTCTCTCTCCTGTGTGAATTCTGACATGAGTCTGTAGGTGCTCTTTGCGGCCAAATATCTTACCACACTCAGAGCAGCTGAACGATTTCTTGCTAGTATTAAATCCTGAATTGGTTTTGACAGGACCTGATTGAGGTTCTCTGGACTTATTCCAATCACTCTCACCAGGTTCAGTTTCAGGTAAATCTGTTCCCTTGACATTATTCTGTGTATGCAACTGTCTATGTGGATTTAAGTTCCTGGCTGCTTCTGATCCTGCACCTTTCTCACTTCCTGCAAAGCATCTGTTCTCCTCAGTTTGCCTTTGCTGAAGAAGTGGAGACGGAGGTTTCTCGTCATCGTCTTCACTCTTCACAGGGACAGGAGTGAATGTGAACTTAGTGATACCAGCCTCTGGTCCTTGAAGCTCCTCTCCATCCCGACAGGTCCATAGCTCACGAGTATCAGAAGACTCGCCGCTACAGTTGTGTCTTTTGAGCTGATAAAGCCATGTGAACCTTTTATCGCAAACATTGCAACTGAATCGGTTCTCCTTCGTGTGGACTGACATGTGTTGTGTCAGATGTCCGCCATGTTTAAAACTTTTACCACAAACCGTGCAGCTGAAGGGTCTCTCTCCTGTGTGGATTCTCGTGTGAATGTTCAGGTTATCCTTGCGACCGAATCGTTTCCCGCACTCAGAGCAGCTGAACCATTTCCCGCCGGTCTCTGCCCCTCTGTTCTCCTCGGCGACGCTCTGATGAACAAGTTGTGACGACTCGCAAACACACTGATGGCTTTTGAGCTGAGTGTACCAAGTGAATCTTTCTTGGCAAAAGCAGCAGCTGAATCGTTTCTCCCCTGTGTGGACCGACATGTGGTATGTCAGATTTACCTTTTGTGTAAAGCTTTTACCACAAAATGAACAACTGTACGGTTTCTCTCCTGTGTGAATCCTCATGTGGATCTTCAGATGTGGGCTGCGGCCAAATATTTTCCCACACACAGGGCAGCTGTATGTTTTCTTTCCAGTATTACCCCTTGTATCACCGACAGGGACTTCAATAATGTTCAAAGAGTTTAAAACTGTCTGAGGTTCACTGGTCTCTGTCCAATCATCGTCACCGACTTCAGTCTTAAACTCAGAAGCGTCGTTGACAGTATTAGCTTGTAGACATCGATTTGGAGTTAAGTTCCAGGCTGACTGTGACGGACTGGAGCTCCACTCCTGCTGCTCAGGGGGAACCTCTTCTTTACTCTCCAACACCTGCTGGACCTCTGCAGGAAACAGGAAACACACAGAAAAGTCCACATGGTCAATATTTCTCAGTTTTTATTCACAATTAAGGGGACAAATTTGTTTGAACGCTATCTTTTTGTTGCTAGATTGGATCTACATTATCTATTTGTCTATTGCCTGATCCACACTGAGCAGAAGGTGGTCGTAGAAGAACGTTCACTTAGTGTGAGATCTTCCTCACCTGTAGTTAAGAGCCTTTAACATTAAGCCAGGTGGCAACTAACGGATGGATGAAGAAAAAGGAATTTTGAAGTTCATTTTCAAAGTTCTGTCAGATTAGTCTGTCGACAAGAAGGAGGCATTACTTTCTGTGCTTTGTTTATCTGAGAACAGGATAACAGGAAAGAAACTACTGGGAGTTTTATCATGAAACTTGGTGGGAAGGTGTGGAATTGGATGAGGATGAACTCATTACATATTGGGACAGATCCCACTTAAGGAATTTGCATGATGGTGGTTTTAGTGTTTAAGTTGCTACTAGTGGCTCCTGCTGGTCAATGGAATGTTGAATGAGCAGTTGACAGAAGCGTGATTCAGCTAGAAATCATCCTGATAGTTTAGGAAATATAACCACATATTGGTTGTGTGGCATATGTCAGTATGTTAGATAGAAGACTGAAGACTGACCTTTGGCCTTGAGGAAGGTCTGAAATCTGACCTTCTAGTTTGTAGTTATTATCAATGCGAACTGAGTTACCAGAGTGCGTCTAGCCGCAGTATCGTTTGTTAGTGAAGCACACGACTGATGATGACGCCTCGAACCATCCTGCTTGATAGAGTGTGAGGGAAACACGGACAAACCTACAAGCAGCAAGCTTTCAACAGCAGCAGCAGCAGCAGCAGCTAAATGTGGCTGCAGCAGTTAACCTTTTGGAGGACGATCAAGGATCTGCGAGAAATAATTCAGATCACATCCAACGACGGAGTCACCACCGTATCCAAGATAGAAAACCTGTATGATGACCAAAGAGACAAGTGGTTTTCTTTCTTAAAGCAGTTTCACAAGGGCAAAAAAAAAAGTCTCATGCCCAGGGAAGAACTTTAGTATGCCAGTAAAAAAATCCAGAATCCCTTTGTCATCTGCAAAAATGAAACACTTTGACCAATGAAATACATTTTCCAAACCAGCTGAGATAAGACCAAATGATGATGAGGAGGACGATGGTGCTGAATTGAAACCTGCGACATTACATGTACTTGCAGTGAAGCTCGCCAGGAGAGCAAAAGCGAATCTGTCAAAAATGCCACAACAGAATGAAATGAAATCGCAATTTCTATTTAAAAGCAGGACAGTTATGTTAAACCAAGGAGGTTATGCTTTCGACAGATGTTTGTCTGTTTGTTAACAAAATACCTCGAAACGTTTTGGCTGGATTTTCTTCAAATTTTCAAGCGAATGTTGGGAATTGCACCATGAACAGATTATTACATTTTGGTAATAGAAGAAATCCTGGTTTCCTGATCACTTTGAATTTTTTGGTTGTTTAGTAACATTGCGGTAAATGGACCTTCAGACAGGTGCCATCATTTGGAGCCACCTGGTGGTGATATCTTGCACCTGCTCCCACTTACCTAAATGTTTCTGGACTGGGTCTGTTCAATAAGTAGGACAGCAATGTTGAGCAGGAGTCACAATATGCTCGGTGGAGGTCTGAGGTATCCTCGTTAGTTTACATCTGCACTGCAAAATTAGAAGTCACTTCCACCTGCTGCATGATGCACATTTCCTTATAGAGAAATTACCCCTGAAGTTGCAGGGTGTTTCCTCATAGACAGATATATCTATTTCCTAACCTATAGGAAACTACAATTGTTTCTTGTGTGAAACTGGAACAGAATAATGTAAAATTTCACAACATGAATAAATATTTTATTTTTGTTGCATATTTTATCCAAGATTTTATGCAACAAATCAGCACCACCTAAGGATCCCCCCCAATCCATTTTGAAGCATTATTTTCCCTGGTCTCTGTGGACAAATCTTCTTACTGCTCTAAAGAAAATGTTAAATAAGTAAATATAGATATTATTCAAACCTAAATTTTCATCATCTTCACTCTTCACGGGGACAGGAGTGGATGTGAGCCTGTGAGCCTCCCCCGGCTCTTGAAGCTGCTTTCCCTCCTGGCCGCTCCAGAGTTCCTCCTGTTCCTTTTTAATGTGAGAGGGATTCAGACCTCCTTTAATCTCCAACAGCTGCTGAACATCTGCAGGAAACAGGAAATACATCGGAAAACTATGTTCGGTTTTTATTATTTAATATTCTATTTGTTTTCGTTTAAGATCTTACTTTTCTTAAAGTGACCTTTAGTTGTCTTCTATTATGAGAACAACATAGAAGAAAGTTGTGTTGATCAGCTGTTTTAAATAAGTCAATATCAAGTCATATACTATTAAATAATTGTTTCCTATAACAAGGTCTACAAATACAATCAGATCTATATATAGATCGTTATATATATATATATATATATATATATATATATATATATATATATATATATATATATATATATATATATATATATATATATATATATATATATATATATATATATACGCCCTTAAACCTGCAAACAGACGCTCTGCTGCAACCCGACTCTGCAGGCCAGCCGTGGTGATGCACCCCGGTTACCATGGTGATGAACCTCTGTCACCATGGTGACGCACCAGGGTTGAAGGTGAAGCTACCTCATGATAACAGACATAGAGCCTCAGCCGGGCTGCTATCTGCTAATGCAGGCCACACTCAGCTGATTTGTGGCTGATATTTTTCATTATTGCTGTTGTTGTCGTGATTGTTGCAATTATTCAGTTTTTGGAGCGATTGTTTACGTCCAAAACAGAGAACACGTGACTCGCGTCCTCGTGATTAAAATGTCACAGCTGCCGTGTTAAAGCCTCACTGCGCTAAATAACGAAAGTCAAATGTGTTGTAACAGTTATAATAATTACTGTTGTTATAAAGCATCTGACCGCAGCCAGCTAGCGTTAGCTTAGCAACGTTAGCAGTAGGCAGAGAACAAACCTGCTCCTTTTAGATTTATTTCCGGGTTTAAAAACACCTCCAGTTGTCTACGTCGCTCCATGTCTGTTGTTCACTAAACTCGGTTCTGTAACGGCTTTCTGTAGGTGTTTCATCCGGCTGAAGCCGTTATTCCGTTAAAAACGTAAACCGTCAATGGGAAAACATGTAAATAACGGGCACTTCCGGGTACGTTTCAAAATAAAACTATAACCGATAACTTCACCAAAATTATTTTCTAGTGATGCAATTGTATCAGTGTGAAGGGGATATTTCATTTATGTATGTATTTACAAGGTTTCAAACATTATTACTGCTTATTTCATATATTTCTGGTTATTTCGGACATTATTTCCAATGTTATTTCTTTCTGTTTCAGACATTATTTCTTGTTATTTCAGTCATTTTTTCCAGCCTATTGCTCTATATGAATTTTAAAATTTTCCTAAAGTGTTTCCCAAACGTTTCAAAGAAAATGCAGCAAAATGTAACCATCGCACAAAGCATCACAAATAAACACCAACGCGTGGGTTAGTTCAAGTTCAATTGCAGTCAAATAAAAAGGTGATAACAGGCAGCATGTTCAAATACTTTATTTTAATTTGCTGCATTATATTTTATGTATTTTGAAATATACATACACACTATAATCTGGAACATTTCTTTTTTTCTATGGAGACAATGTTCCATTATCCTTCTTGTTGGGACCCTCTTCAGATCCAGGTGTATTCCTGTACAATAAAATAAAAATCGGAAATACATCATCATTTTCCTCTATATAGTGCCAAATCAGTCCTTAGACCTTACTCTTTGTAATATGTACAAATAGAAACCCAACATTTCCCTGTGGAAAAGTGAATAAAACATCATTTGGATGATCAAGATTAATCTTTCTGCTGATTAACTGAATAACCTTGCAGCTCTAGACAGGACTTATTTCGATTTTTTAAAACTTTTAGAGGATTTAAGAGCTAAAATACAGTGAAATCTAGAAGAAATAAAGACAAGTGCCAAAAACGATTTTTCCACCGTGTTTCCCATCGTCTGATGAATCTTTCGTTTAATCCAGCGACAGGAACTCATTTGATTGCATCAATTTCACTGCTGGATTGACTGCGAAATCCATTCAGCTTCAATCAGCACAAGAAAAACACCTGTTGCTGTAAAGTTCACAAGAAAAAAAGAAATGAAACATTCAACTTATCGTGGAGAGAAAATCTCTCACTGTGTCGTCAGCACCAGCCTGAAGTTTGAGGAACTTTTCACTTTTAATAAAAACGCTCTCCAACTGATTAGAGGTCTTGGTTTCCGGGATCTCGACAACGACCAGTCCCTGAAGCTGCTCCTCCTTCTGACTGATCCAGTGTTCCTCCTGTTCCTCTTTAATGTGCGGAGGCTCCTGCTCCGCCTCATTATGTAGGTACGTCTGTACCAACGTGTGTCTGCTCAGACTTATCGGTTCTTTTCGTTGCCAGCTGTCATCGGCAGGATCTGCTTCTGATCCTTCGTCTGGCATCAGAAATGGATCGTATGAAAATCCTTGACTACAATACGGGTAACCAAACAGCTGCAGTTCTTCGTTGCTGTTGTGCTCAGAGCAGGAATCCGAGCTGAAGGGCTCTTTGGCGTCTCTACATCTCAACGTCCTTATACGGACCGACTTCCTGGCTGGTTTAGATTCTCCACTTTCGTCCATATCAGCTTCTGTTTGCATCTCTTCGTTACACTCAAACCCAGAATATGAGCCAAGCAGTTTTTTGGCTTCACTGCGTCTCATCGCCGTCATGCGGTCCACCGTTTCTTTCGATCCTCCGGCCTCCGTTGCAGACCTGTGTTCGTCGAGCTGTGTGACCGTGGTGAAGCTTTGTTCACAAACAGGGCAGCAGAACGGCTCCTCCCCTGCATGTTCTGTTGTTGGGGTAAGCTGAGAGGTGTCACAGGAGCATGTGTAGGTGTTCCGCTGAGAGCGGAATTCAAATTTCTTTTTGCAAACTCTGCATTTTGTTCTGGAGGACCCAGAGTGACATGTCAGGTGGGCCACCAAATTGATCCTGGTTGCAAATTCTTTACAGCAAAGGGAACAACCGAAAGTCAAGCTGTTGAATGGTTTCTTGTCTGTATTACATCTCAGGTCACACTTTTTATTTTTCAGAGAGATTAAATCTGACTGAGGCTCACCGGATCCAGTCTCAGCACTGTCTATGGTCTCCTCGTCATTAAGTGGAGGTATGAGTTCATCTGGATGTGAGTTCATGTCTACGTCTGTTTTTTCAGCTCCTGTTTGCATCAGTTCAGACGAGCTGCTGGCTGGAGGATTATCCTTCTCTTCAGGTTGTCTTTGTTGGTGCTGGAAGGGCTCACACAGACACACGTAGGTTTTCAGATTTGACTGGAAAGTGAATCTTTTGTGACAAACGCGGCAGAATGCGTTTTTGGCCACTGAATGCATGTGCATGTGGGAAACCAAACCTTTCCTACGTCTGTGTTTTTTACCACATAACGAGCAAACGTATGAGCGGATGACCGGCATGTATGGTCTTTTCGGAGCTTTTGAACGAGACTGAGGTTCCACGGGCTCCATCCACTGACCATTGAATCCAGTCTCAGTCCAGTCCTCCTCGTCACTAAGTGGAGGTAAAAGTCCGTCTGGGTGTGAGTTCCCGGCTGCTTCGGATCCTCCACCACCCTGTTGTGAGGATTCGCCAACGCACTCGTGAGTAAGCGTGGCGTAGCTTTTTTCACAAACGCAGCAACTGAACGGCTGCTCCCCTTCATGTTGTTCACCCATGTGAAGTGTCAGGTACATCTCATGTGGAAATGTTTCATCACATAAAGGGCAACTGAGGGGTTTTGTTCCTGTAGCATGACGCAGAGTCAGGTGTTGTGATCCTCCACAGTCTTCTGCAATAGAGGAAGGATTATCACCACCAACTGGCTCCTGAAGCTTCTCTCCACCCTGACTGGTCTGGAGTTTCACCTGTTCCTCATTCGTGTTCATGTGTTCTGGTGGAACCTCTTTTTTACTCTTCAACAGCTGCTGGACGTCTGCAGGGAACAGATTCAGATCAGTAGACCTGTCACAAGTTATATGAATTTATCCTCCAATATATAACAAGACAATATATCCTTAATCCGTGTATCATTAATTCTTTCTATTTTTAATTGGCAATCAATGATAAAAAAATGAGAAGGTTACTAGTTATTTTATTTGTTTAATATTCTAACAAAAAGAATAAAAAAACTTATCGATTTTCATCATCAGTTTACTATTATACAAGATTAAAGAAACCAGAAATTAATAAGAATTGAAAGGCTGGAACCAGAGAATTTGGATATTTTATTCATAAAATGACGTAATGATTAATCAAAAATAGTTGGAATTATCATAAATACGCAAAATGCTGATCTTTCCCACACCACGTGAAGGCAGCATAATCATTGCAGCACTATCCTTCAACAAAAAGTAGTTATCGTGATGTAAAAAGACTTCTATCTTGTCATGTCCTTGCACTGACACTGCGCTAAATAATATGGCAGAAAGTCAAATGTGTTAAAAATATCAATTATAATGACTTGTATTATCAAGCATCTGACCGCAGCCAGCTAGCGTTAGCTTAGCAGCGTTAGCGGTGCACAGAAAACAAACCTGCTCCTTTCAGATTAATGTCCGGGTTTACAACCTCATCCAACCGTTGAGTGTGTCGCTCCATGTCTGTTGTTCACTAAACTCGGTTCTGTAACGGTTTTCTGTCGGTGTTTCATCCGGTTGAAGCCGTTAGTCCGTTAACAGCGCAAACCGTCAATAGCAAAACGTGAATAAAAATGTAAATAATAGGCACCTCCGGGGGCATTTCAAAATAAAACTATAACTGCTGACGTCACCAAAAGTATTTTCTAATGATGGAATTAAATCAATGTTCTATTCTAGTTCAATATGAGTAAATGTATTATTATATTGAAGGAGCACACCAACAAACATTTTCTTTTCAACTATGCTAGAAACTAGAAATATTTTTTTATTCTTTAACTTTATTTTTTTTCCTTTCTTTCCCTACATTATACCACATTTTTTCAAAATATAGATACATATTTTGTTATATATCATTGGATATAATAATCTTATTACAGTATTGTACCACACACCTTCTCACACACACAGACTTCTCACATGTAAATAGTTTGTATTGTTAGTTTGTACATCTGCCCACTGTGTGTAATATTTGTCTTCTATGTTCTCTTGTGTCATTCTGCAATTTCACTACTTAAAAAAAAATATCACTGATATCTGTGCAGAAGTAACTGAATTAATATCTGCCCCTTATTCATGGACATCTAAATGTCCTGTATGTATAAAAGTGCATCTCAAATTCCTGATGCGTTGCCAGATGAGCTTCTATGGTTACACAGTAATGGGAGGGATATGTATGCCATCAATTTATCTAATGACCCTATGATTTATAATGGCTTTTCAGGTGGAATTTTAAAATGTGCTGCATGGGGGTTTTAAACTGACTGACCTGAAGCATTTCTGCCTTGTCCTCTTAAAGAAAAGAGAAAGAAGGAAAAAAAACTCATGCCACTTCAACAGGTTTATTATGCACATGACATTTTAAAATTCCATACTTTTTCCAGACTTTTCATTACAAAAAAAAACTAATACTTTGAAGTAGTAAGATGCGTATTGTGTAAATTAATTGTTAGGCTTGTTTTCACAGAGATGTGTGTGTGTGACAAACGTCATGATGATTGTCATTCTGTCAGTCTGAGTCAGAGACAAGAAAGAGAAAAATTCTAACAATTTTTTTGTAGGACCAACATTCCATTCCATAGGCTCATTTCTGTAAAAATGATCATGGTCATTGATTAGTGATTGATCAAAAACAAAAACAATCTGTTAAATGATTATTTGGTATTTTACGCTATGTCCACGTGTTACTGTGTAGATGATTTAAGTGTGTATAGTAACATAGTGTTATTCAATTTTTTGATTTTATAAAGCTCCCTACATTCTTAGCGTACAGCCCTGCCAGTCTCAGCCATTTGACATTGCACAGGATTTGACCTCGACAACGATCGGCCCCTGAAGCTGCTCCTCCTTCTGATGGACACAGCGTTCCTCCGGTTCCTCTTTAATGTGTGGGGGCTCCTGCTTTGGCACCTTAAGTAGGTTTGTCTGTACCGACGTGTGTCTCAGTTCTTTTTGTTGCCCGCCGTCATCGGCGGGATGTAAAAGTAGTGAATTGCCTTCTGCTTCTGATCCTCCCTCAGCCCCCGTTTCCATCCATTCAGTTCGTCTTTGATGAAGCTGGGAGGGATCACAAAGCGATCTTTCCGTCGCAAACGCTGCATCGAGTGGGTTCTCTCCTGTATACTCGCTTAGGTCTGGCATCAGAAGTGAATTGTATAAAAAATCCTGACTACAATAAGAGTAACCAAACAGCTGCGCTTCTTCGTTGCTGTTGTGCTCAGAGCGGGAATCCGAGCTGAAGGGCTCTTTGGCGTCTCTACATCTCAACGTCCTTATACGGACCGACTTCCTGGCTGGTTTTGATCCTCCACTATCGACTATATCAGCTTCTGTTTGCATCTCTTCCTTAGACTCAAAGCCGGAACATAAACCAAGCAATTTTTTGGCTTCACTGAGTCCCATTGCCTTCAAACGGTCTGCCGTGTATTTCGATGTTCCGACCTCAGACCTGTGTTCGTCGAGCTGTGTGACCGTGGTGAAGCTTTGTTCACAAACAGGGCAGCGGAACGGCTCCTCCCCTGCATGTTCTGTTGTTGGGGTAAGCTGAGAGGTGTCACAGGAGCATGTGTAGGTGTTCCGCTGAAAGTTTAATTTAAATTTCTTTTTGCAAACGCTGCAGTGTGATCTCAAGGGCCCGGAGTGATGCTTCATGTGGGCCACCAAACTTTTCCTGGTTGAAAATTCTTTACAGCAAAGGGAACAACAATATGTCAAGCTGTTGAATGGTTTCTTGTCTGTATTACATCTCAGATCGCACTTTTTTTTCAGATCGTTTAAATCAGACTGAGGTTTACTGGATCCAGTCTCGGCACTGTCTATGGTCTCCTCGTCACTAAGTGGAGGTATGAGTTCATCTGGATGTGAGTTCATGTCTACGTCTGTTTTTTCGGCTCCTGTTTGCATCAGTTCAGACGAGCTGCTGGCTGGAGGATTATCCTTCTCTTCAGGTTGTGTTCGTCGGTGCTGGAAGGGCTCACACAGACACGCGTAGGTTTTCATCTTTGGCTGGAAAGTGAATCTTTTGTGACAACAACGGCAGATTGAGTTTCTGGCCGGTGAATGCATGCGGATGTGGGCTACCAATGGTTTTCTATGTTTGTGTTTTTTACCACATATCCAGCAAGAATATCTGGTGATGGTTGATGGGCACGATCTCCTATTAGCTTTTACACATGTCTGAGGTTCCCAGGGCTCCATCCAGTAATCACCGATTTCAGTCTCTGCCCAGTCTGGAGCCTCCTCGTCGTCAAGTGGAGGTAAAGGTTCGTCTGCTGCTTCAGATCCTTCACCGCCAAGTTGCGAGGATTCGCCAACACACTCGTGTTCACCGAGCTGCGTGATCGTGGCGAAGCTTTTCTCACAAACACAGCAACTGAACGGCTGCTCCCCTTCATGTTGTTCACCCATGTGAAGTGTCAGGTACATCTCATGTGGAAATGTGTCATCACATAAAGGGCAACTGAGGGGTTTTGTTCCTGTAGAATGAGGCAGAGTCAGGTGTTGTGATCCTCCACGGTCTTCTGCAATAGAGGAAGGATTATCACCACCAACCGGCTCCTGAAGCTTCTCTCCATCCTGACTGGTCTGGAGTTTCACCTGTTCCTCATTTGCATGCGGAGGCTTTGGTGGAACCTCTTTTATCTTCAACGGCTGCTGGACGTCTGCAGGGAACAGATTCAGATCAGTAGACCTCTCACAATAGTTATTTGAACTTATCATCCAATATATGAGAAGACAATATATCCTTCAATAGAGCTGCAACTAATGACTATTTTGATATTCTATTAATCTGTCAGTTCATGGAACGATTAAACGATTAGTTGTTTGGTTAATAAAAGGGTGTAAAATGTCGATCACGGTTTCCCAAAGCTGACAATTCAACCTAAAATGTATTTTTTTTGTTCAGATCCACAGTTCACAACCCAAACATTATCAGTTTACTATTACAGAAAACTAAAGATAGAAAATAATCAGATTTGAGAAGTTGGAACCAGAGAATTTGGACATACTCTTCATAGTTGGTGACTGATCGAACAATCAACTAATTGTAGATCTATACTAGTCACGATGTAAAAACACTCAAATCTTTTCATGTCACAAATTAACTTTGAAAGTAACAGTAAACAATTTTGCTATTAATGTGTTTTTCCCCCTAAAATGTTTTTGCTTTTTTTTTTGCCAATTCCTGTCATTTTTCTACAACAAAAAAATCCCAATTTCCATAAAAAACACCCTTAAAATCACAATCACATTTTTTTTTTTTATTGCAACAATCACAAAAACAAATCTTGGAGATCTTATATGGACTGAGTAATATATGCCTGTCATATTAAATACTTTACAACTTACCACAAAATATACCACAAGAAAAATATTGTACAGCAAAAAATAGTTATCCTGACCTAAGAAAACATAATTTCTGTCTATTAATATCTTTGCAACCATTGGAAAGGGTGTACTTGCATTATTGTTCCATTTTTATTATATGAATGACATAAATGGTCTTAAAATTGCAATAATATCACATAATATACAAAACAGTTATTAAAAAATCAATAAAAGATCTTAATCATCTGTTTTTGTCACGTTATCATAGTGTGTTATCGTAAAAGGTCTACACATCAGACATTAATACAGAAACTATATTATTAGGATAATTTCACATGCCCAAAATAGGAAAATAGTTTAAATGCAGTATAATGGTAATTAGATAATCATTAACGCTTAGCGTCACGATCCTAACATGGATATTTTTTTGCTAATGCATTATCGCTTTTATTTTGAAAGGAAACCTGTGTACAGATTGGAAGGTGTTTCCGGTACATATCGTGTATTAATCAAAACACAGCGACAGCTTTGATATGAATGTTAAATAAACGAACCTTTTCTGCGTGTCTTACGTGGGCGATTTAAAACAGCATCCAGTACTTTGCGTTGTTCCTCGTTCTCTTTTTTTAACACGCGGAGCTCCTCCTCGAGCTCCGCTAGCGTCTTCTCAAACAGCTCAAATATCTCCTCAGCAGCTGCAGTTGCTCGCTGCTTCACCGCCACTCTCAACATTAAGACTTTAGACATTTTAACACGACGACAGAGCATGTATTAACAACAAATACGCATTAAAATAGAAAAGAAAAACGTGTAAAGAATATAAAAAAAGGCCCGTTGACGCTATCCGCCCTCTCGTTCCCGGGTAACCGAAAAGACAACCACTTCCGGTGTAAAACAAAACTTTTTAAAGAAAACTTTATTGGAAACTATCAAACTTACATAGAAATAAACATTGAGCAGCAAAAATCATGGAGGAATGGGCCAAAATACCAGCAACAGTGTGTGAAAACAAAGTATTGAGATGAACTTTTGTTATTGATAAATTACTTATTTTCCACCATAATTTGCAAATAAATTCTTTAAAAAATCATCAATGTGATTTTTTAAAATCTAATTTTGTCTCTCATAGTTAAGGTTTATTTATTTATTATATATTTATTTTTGCAATTCTAAAAACAAAACATTGGAAAAAATATACGTTATTGTCATATTTGCTTTAAAAGTGACCAACAAATTTGGGATAAACAATATTAATATTCTTCTGAGTAACTGAATAATCTTGCGGCTCTAGAAAAGAGATTTTAATTTTATAAACCTTTTACAGGCTTGGAGAGGTTAAAATATGGTGAAATCCACAAGAAATGAAGAGACAAATGATGAGTGCTTTGTTTTATTATGAATACAAAATAATCACAAATGAATACATGAATTGAAAATACAAAAATGAATACAAAAGTTAGTGTTGAAATCAATTTTTCCAGCCTGTACCCTCCCCCATCTCATCTTTAATCAGTGCAAGAAAAGCATCTGTTGCAGTACAGTTCACAAGGAAAAATGAATTAAACATTCATCTTATGATGGAAAGATGATCTCTAACAGTGTGTTCAACACCAGCCTAAAATTTGAGGAACTTTTCACTTTTAATAAAAAATATTCCAACTGATTAACAATGTTAGTTTCTGGTGAGGGTGCACAAAAAGATAACTGATTGATCAAGATTTATTTTGAAAAACTGGACCCAGTCTCAGCCATTTAACACCGGAGAGAAAGGGATCTCGACAAGGACCAGTCCCTGAAGCTGCTGCTCCTTCTGACTGATCCTGTGTTCCTTCTGTTCCTCTTTAATATGTGGAGGCTTCTGCTCCGCCTCATTACGTAGGTTTGTCTGTACCGACGTGTGGCTGCTCAGATTTATCGGTTCCTTTCGTTGCCCGCTGTCATCGGCAGGATGTTGTAAAAGCAGTGAGTTCCCCTCTGCTTCTGATCCTCTGTCAGTTTCCATTCGTTCAGTTTGTCTTTTATGAAGCTGGGAGGGATCACAAAGTGATTTTCTTGCCGCAAACACTGCATTGAATTGTTTCTCCTCTGTCTGTTCGCCTAAGTCTGGAATCAGAAATGGATCGTATGAAAATCCTTGACCACAATACGGGTAACCAAACAGCTGCAGTTCTTCGTTGCTCTTTTGCTCAGAGCATGAATCCGAGCTGAAGGGCTCTTTGGCGTCTCTACATCTCAACGTCCTTATGCGGACGGACTTCCTGGCTGGTTTTGATCCTCCACTATCGTCTATATCAGCTTCTGTTTGCATCTCTTCGTTACACTCAAACCCAGAATATGAGCCAAGCAGTTTTTTGGCTTCATTGCGTCTCAGCGCCTTTAGACGGTCTACTGCCTTATTAGATTTCTCACCATATGGTGTAGACCTGTGTTCGTCGAGCTGTGTGACCGTGGTGAAGCTTTGTTCACAAACAGGGCAGCAGAACGGCTCCTCCCCTGCATGTTCTGTTGTTGGGGTAAGCTGAGAGGTGTCACAGGAGCATGTGTAGGTGTTCTGCTGAGAGTGGAATTTAAATTTGTTTTTGCAAACTTTGCATTTTTTTTTGGAAGTCTCGGAGTGATGCTTCATGTGGGCCATCAAATTGCTCCTGGTTGAAAATTCTTTACAGCAAAGTGAACAACCGAAAGTCAAGCTGTTGAATGGTTTCTTGTCTGTATTACATCTCAGATCACACTTTTTATTTTTCACAGAGATTAAACCTGACTGAGGCTCACCGAATCCAGTCTCAGCACTGTCTGAGGTCTCCTCGTCACTAAGTGGAGGTATGAGTCCATCTAGATGTGAGTTCATGTCTACGTGTGTTGCATCAGTTCCTGTTTGCATCAGTTCAGACGAGCTGCTGGCTGGAGGATTTTCCTTCTCTTCAGGTCGTCTTCGTCGGTGCTGGAAACGCTCACACTGACACACGTAGGTTTTCATCTTTGACTGGAAAGTGAATTTTTTGTGACAGTTACAGCAAATTGTGTTTTTGGCTACTGAATGAATGCGCATGTGGCCTATCAGTTTTTTCTTAGATCTGTATTTTTTACCACATATCCAGCAAACATATATGCGGATGTACGATGTGTATGAATTCCTCTGAGCGTTTAAACCTGACTGAGGTTCCCAGGGCTCCATCCAGTGACCATTGATTTCATTCTCTGCCCAGTCTGGAACCTCCTCGTCACTAAGTGGAGGTAAAGGTCCAACTGGGTGTGAGTTCCCTGCTGCTTCTGATCCTTCACCGCCCTGTTCCGAGGATTCACCAACACACTCGTGTACACTGAGCTGCTCCTGTTCCTCATTCGTGAGCGGAGGCTCTGGGGGAACCTCTTTTTTACTCTCCAACAGCTGCTGGATGTCTGCAGAAAACAGATTTAGATCAGTAGACCTGTCACAATAGAGCTGCAACTAATGACTATTTTGATAGTTGATTAATCTATTAGTTAATGAAATGATTTAAATTTGATTTGATTTCACAAGCTGAAGATTCAACCTAAAATGTCTTGTTTTGTCCAGACCACCATTTCACAACCCAGTGATCATCAGTTTACGATTACAGAAAACTAAAGAAACTGAAAAAGAAAAGAAGCAGAGAATTTGGATATTTTCATCATGAAAATTATGTAATAATCAATCAAAATATGTGACAATGTAATAATTGGAAATTAATTGATTAATAACTAATCATTGCAACTCTATCCTTTGACAAAAAGTAGTTAATGTGATTTAAAAAGTCTGAAGACTTTTCATGTCCTTGCATTGACCTTTATGTAATAGAAATTAACCTTTGAGCATAATGGTAAACACTTTTTTTTATTATTATTGCGATTTCCCTCCTGAAATTTATTGTTTTTGCCCATTCCTGACAATTTTAACGAGACAAAAAATTCCCAATTTTCACGAAAAGGGACTCGCAAAATCAAACATTCTTTAAGTGCAACAATCATAAAAACTATCTTGAAGATCTTGAAGGAACTGAGTAAAATATGTCTGTCATATTAAGTACTTCACAACTTCACAACAAAAAGTTGTGTTGTAGTAGTAATTATTATGTAAGAAAATGCAGTTTTTTATGTATTTTATTTTATGTATTGGAAAGGGTGTACTGACATTATTATGCTATTGTATTATCATTTTATCAATGGCACAAGTCTTAAAATTGCAATAATATCGTTAGTTACAGTTATTTCTGTAACACGTTCATTCACGCACACATACCCACAACCCGAAAATAGTTTAATGCAGTATAATAGGTACTAGATAATAAATCATGCTTAATGTATTGATCCCAACATTCGCTAATGCATTTGTTATATCGCTTTTATTTTGAAATCGCCGTATCTCGAAGGAAGCACGCGTACAGGACGGAACGTGTTTACTGTAATATTGCGTATTAATCGACAGTGATATGAATGTTAAATAAACAAACCTGTTCTGTGTATCTGATGAGTGTTAAAAACAGCATCCAGTACTTTGCGTTGTTCCTCGTTCTCTTCTTTTAACATGCGGAGCTCCTCCTCGAGCTCCGCTAGCGTCTTCTCAAACAGCTCAAATATCTCCTCAGCAGCTGCAGTTGCTCGCTCCTTCACCGCCACTCTCAACATTAAGACTTTAGACATTTTAACACGACGACAGATGATTTTCAACACCAAATACGCTTTAAAATAGACAAGGGAGACCCATTAATAACAGGCCTGTTGATGGTAGCCGCCCCCCAGGTTCGGGGTAAATAAAAAATAAACCACTTCCGGTGTAAAACAAGAAAACTTTATTAGAAACTGTCGATGTACATTAAAAGGTAAACATTGAGCGCAGAAAAAGACAGCATAAATATAAACATTTATAACAAAATAAAAAACACAGGTGTATAGCAATTAATTAATTTAAAATATATATTGTATACATTCATTGTTTCATTGTGGTGAAAAGTAAAGTACTCCAGGAATGAGTTTAGAAAGAAATCAAACCAATTACAATTATTATTTTAAAAAGGTTTTATTATGTTAAAAAGTTTAAAGTAATATTTAGATAAAAAAAATTAAATATTAACAAAAAAAAACGTTGTGACGTCTGCTCGCAGAGTTGTTTACGACGCAGTAATGCACACCCGGAAATGTAGTTCTCAGAGGCGGATGCTTGTCGTTGTTGTGGCGGGTAAGTGTGTTGCTGCTTTCATGGAGCTTTCAGGTGAAGGTTTATAAAGTCACCGGTACCTGTACCGAGCTGTCAGTGTTGTACCGGAAAGTCCGACCGCCACCCGGTCACACTTACCGGGACACCGGCTCGTCATGCTAACGTGAGCCGGATAGCTTGTTAGCATGCTAGCTGATTATATCCGGTTAGGAGCTAGAAGCTATTTGCTAACTGACAGATGGACTGACCCGCAGTGTTTCCGCGTGATAACCGCGTTCATCCCACAACTTCTATGGCTTTCATCCATTCAGACTGAAACTCAGCTGCATTGATGTTTGCGATTTAATAGCATGTATGTTGCAGCTGCCTTTCCTTTAGATAGATCTTTAATATTTGAAATAATTTGATTGCTATTCATTCATTGAAAACATTAAAACATCAACAAAATGTCCTGTAACTGTTCTTTATACATCCTTGACCAAACAAAAGAAAGAGTAAAATACGAAAAACATGAAAGATATAAATAAAACTATAGACACGTATAACAATAAAATATAAATAACAATAAGCATACACACAACTTGCTAGACTGTCACCATTTTTTTGCAACACTGTATTCACATCTGATTATGAGCTTTATTTTCACAATAAGCCCTTACTTACCTGTCTTAAACAATGGTTACTGCTGAAACGATAAGCCCATTAATCAATAAATGGACATTAAAATAAATAGCTAATATTTAGATAATTCAAGGATTATTTTATTTATCCTTGCCACATCTTAAATGTCTGAATTTTCTTTTTTTTCTCTGTTTCATGTCTTTGTAAAACTGGACATTTGGTGGGTTTTGAACTGTTTATATCACTAGATCTGCCAAAATATGTCCTTTGGAAAAATATACAAACCCATTAAACTTTTTGTGATAGATCAACACAAAGTAGTACATAATTGCAAAATGGAAGGAAAATCATATGTGGTGTTGTGAATCTGAACAGTGTGGCATGCATAGGTATTAATAATGTATGATCAACATTTAGTTTTTTGGTGATGTCACTGTCTCAGAGGTCAGAGGTCATGTTTCTCCACAATGAATTCGGTGCGCAAACGCCTCAAACTGCCTCCGTCCAGAAGCCAAACTGCTGTCACCGGCAGCGACGCCGGCGCCCGAAGTGGTCGAGCGCCACGCAATCCTCAGGCCGTCTCCTATGATGCTTTGCTGCTGCCCCCTCCTGCAGCTCCCGCGGGCGGCAGCGCTGAGGAGGAGGACGAGGAGGAGGAGGAGGGTTACCTGTTGGTGGAGGAAGACACCGCCGACTCCAGCCTCGTCATTACCATGGGTAACACACACAAAATGATGCTGTTAAACACACTGAAATCATATATTAATAATAAACATGATGTTAAACCTTCTTCATAACGCTTTTAAAAAAAAAACCACTTCACCCATAAAGGCGAGATGAATGTCTCTGTGTGTCAGAGGACCATCAGGTGGAGCTTAAGGCTGCAAGGAGGAGAGCGGCGAGGAAGAGGAAGAGGAAACTGAGCGAGGAAGAGGAGCAGAAGGGCGCAGCCTCAGAGAGTGAGGAGGAGGAGGAGGGAGTAGATGTGGAGATAGACAGGCAGCTGGACCAATCACTGGAGACAAAGTCCAAACAGCACAACCTGACGACCGTGAACGTCAGGAACATCATCCACGTGAGTCGTGCCCGTTACCCAGCATGCATTTCACACCACCACAGCTGTTAGTGTTATTTAATAAGGTTTTTTCAGGTGAGATGATAAGAAGTAAGTTAACAAACAAGCCTTTTGTTTTACAGGAAGTGATCACCAATGAACATGTGGTGGCCATGATGAAAGCCGCCATCAACGAGACCGAAGCTGTCCCTCCGTTTGTGAGTGTCTTAGTGTCTGTGGCGCTTCCGTCCAATCAGAGCCGGGGGGCGGGGCACAGTGTTTGTCAGTGTCTGAATCCACCTGTGGCTTCACATACCTGTTTGCTTTTCTTCAGGAGCCCAAAATGACTCGATCCAAGTTTAAAGAAGTCGTGGAGAAAGGAGTGGTGAGACACTTCTGTCTCTGTCTCTCTATCTGTTTCTCTGTCTGTCTGCTTGTCAGGCAGCCTGCATCCTTCTGTCTCTCATCCTGTATATTTCCTGGCAGGTGATTCCAGCCTGGAACATCTCTCCCATCAAGAAAACCAGTGACATCAATAAGGTAAAAGTTTCCTCCAGGTTTCACGATTATGTGTAAATCAAAGTTAAAACTTGCACTAAATGAAACCCAAAGCTCAGACCGTTCGCGTCTCTTCAGGCTCCTCAATTTGTCGACATCCCTCTGGCTGAGGAAGACTCCTCCGATGAGGAGTACCGTCCCGATGATGAAGAGGAGGACGAAACCGCTGAAGACGTGAGGCTCTGCTCTGATCAGCTGCAGCATGGATTCACACTGATGATTTACTGACATCGATTATTCATTGACCGATGTGTTGCAGACGTTTCAGGAGAGCGACATGGAAAGTACGGCTTCGTCTCCCAGAGGAAGTCGACTGAACAGAGTGGACGAGGACAGCTGCAGCCCCTGGCAGGTAACTCTGTCTATCAGCAGATCATTTATAATAGTTTATTCGAAAATCTCCCTTCTCTGAACAGAAGCAAATGAATCTGTAGTTAAAATATTAAACTGAGTGTAATTATTCGTCTCTCGATAAAATCCCCTAAAAATTCTGTTTGACATAAATTTCATCTCTTCCCTCTTCCTGTCAGACTTCTCGCAGTCGTTCCAGACGTTTTAGGGCAAGGTCTGTCTCGATGGGCCCGCCTCCTCCTCCCAAAGCCCCGCCCCCAAAAGCGGTGCCTGACAGCACCTTCCTGGAGGAGCTTCATGCTGTGGAGGAGGAGCTGGCTGTGTGTATGGAGCCCTACCAGGTAACTAAAACTAACTAAAAAACACATGGAGCTTTAGTAGAACTTTAGGACCAGTCAGAAGTTGCTGTCTGAATATTTAGTATCTGTGCATGTAAGTAAGCATGAGGAGAGATAAGCTTTACTAAATGTGTCCTGGGCAATAAAACATTACGACATTACGACTGATATGAAATATTTTATATCGATATATATTCTAGCTATATCGCCAGCCTCTACATTTATGTATTAAAAGTACTGAAATGTGAATATGTAAAAGAAAATCATCAATAATAATCTATATCAATCAATATATCATTTTTTAATTGCCCAGCCCTAAATGTGTGTGTTATTTTTTTGGCAACAAGGGACTGGATGTAAAACAGAACTGGAATCAGAACCAGGCTGAGTCGGAGGAAGAGGTCGGTTTGATGGCGTATCGGACCCGGTCGAAGCGCCCGCTACGCGACGTCCCGCTGGGCCAGCTGGAGGCGGAGCTTAGAGCCCCTGATATCACGCCTGACATGTACGACTCCAGCTCCGCCCACGAGGACAGGGAATGGACCGATTGGCTGCGAGGCCTGATGGTCACAGATATGGACAACGAAGGTCTGACTGGGCAGAGTGTGTGTTTTCTGTGTGTGTGTGTTTCGTGTGTGTGTGTGTGTATCATGCAGTGTGTAACTCTCTTTCAGATGAGTGTGATGATGAAGATGATCCAGAATATAACTTTCTGGCTGACATCGACGAACCGGACAAAGAGGATTACCGTGACGACAAGGCTGTCCGCATCACTAGTCAGTACATACACACAATTTATCCAGTGATTGATCGTGATTGAATGATGATCAATAATCAGCAGTGAGGGAGAGTCTCAGCGCAGTTGTTCTTTGTCCTGCAGAGAAGGAGGTGAATGAACTGATGGAGGAGTTGTTTGAGACGGTGAGTCTTCTTAAAACTTCAATCAAAATGATGGGGAATGTCTTCTATTTTTTTACTTTTATTTATATATATTAGAGTATAGAGTGGCATGTCTGGAAAAGGAAAAGTGGAGACAAACAGTATGAGCTGTTCTTGCATATGTTTCAATGTTGGTTGTTTTGTGTGTTTTAGTTAAAAGAGGATCTCGCAGGACAGGAAGTAGATGATGAAGGCCATGAAGAAGAAGAGGAGACGCAGGAAGAAATGCACACTGTGCAGACACACACAGCTCAGGAGCAGCACATCGCGTAATGTAGCACATGAACACACACACATCCACACACACATGCTCTTAACTCATACTGACCCTACGGTTCCATCGCAGATGTGTGGACGATGACGAAGAGGCGGAGGATGGACCAATCACAGAGCTGCGCACAGTGAAGCAGCAGCTGGCGTTGATCAGGAAGAGACAGCAGACAAACACACACTATAACATACACACACACTGCCCTGAGCCATACACACTGAAACTGGACGCACTACAGAAGAAGAGGCTGCAGCAGCAGCTCCAGCAGGTACACACACACACACACACACGTGGCAGGTAAAACACAACTTCTGGCTGAAATGTGTTCTTCATCAGTTTAAAGTCAGATGCAGTCTTAGTAAACTACCTGTCTGTCTGTCTGTCTGTCAGCACGTCCAGCTGTTGGTTCAGATTCACCTGTTGAGTTCACCTGTGGCCAAACTGCACAGTGAAGCCGAGACCACTCGACAGTTCCTGGTAACACACGCTCTCTTATGAAACTACTGCTGCTGTTTCAATGGCTCATGTGTTGCTATGACGACCCTTCTCTCTGTCTCTGTCTCTCTCTCTGTCCCAGTTTGAGTTGGACCAGTTGGCTCTGAGAGGGGAGCTGCTGATGTCTCCAGGTGTTCCGGGTTTCCGCAGCTCCTTCAGAGCCTCCAACCTGCAGGAGGCGCTGCAGCTGCTGGAGGAGCTGCAGCAGGCTCCCATCACCTACCTGCCGCAAAAACGCGCGCCCGACGCCCGCGGATACAGTGAGTCCGTCTGCCGCTAGGAACCATGGGAGATCCTCTTAAAGGAGCAGTCCACATAGTCAAAAACAAAATTAATTCAATAGAAGGAAGATACTGTAACATCAAGCCCATTATACTAGTTGTAATGGAGTATTTGTATGTTGTTACCATGGTACTACATGGTGTATGATATTTCTGTATGTGTGTGTGTTCAGTGCGGTGTTTCCCCCTCATGCCAGCTGAACTGGCTTGGGTGTTTGCTACTCGTCCGGTCTTCCTTTACCCAGAGCTGCTGCCCTCCGTGAGCCTCGACCCGGCTCTGTACTGCCCCCGCCGGACAGCCGCGTTCACTGTAGCTGAGGACTGGTAACCACACACACACATTGTTTTTTTCAATAGCTGTGAGTGCGCATATTGGCATAACACATTCCCCTAATCGATAATGTGTGTGTAGCCTGCTGGTTCTGGGTCTCAGAAACATGGAGGGGGCATGTGATCCAACCAAACTAGTGTCTCAATTCTTGCTGAGAAAGACTCTGGTTCAAGTCCGAAGGAGAATCCTTCAGTGCTGCAGACCTGGTTTCCCTGACAACATTGTCAAGGTAACACGCACGCACGCACACACATTTCTCCTTCTAAAACCTGAGTGGTCAGGGTGTTACCCTGGTTTTCCTGCATGTTATTCCCCCTACTCTTATTCCCCTTTTTCCTATTTTTCTCTATTTTCAAATATCAATAAAGGCACAAAATGCCCCAAAAAATAATCTTTAAAAAAAAAAAAAAGAAAAGGAAAATAAGAATAAGGTGTACGTAGATGTATCACTTTTCAGGTCTCTTTCGGGTCTAAACTCAAATTAGTCCTCACAAAGATGTGAGTAAGAATACTTCAAACAGCTGATCTAATTGTGTGTGTGGCTTGTTTGTGCAGGCGTTCAGGTATCAGCGTGTGATGTGGTCGATGCCGGTGGCGTGCGGTCACGTCGATGCAGCAGAGCGGCGCCCTCCAGTGGAGCGAGAGGAGAAGGTCATGCCGCTGTGGCTGGTGGTGAGACCTCACACACTGACTGCTGCATGTGTTTGTTTCTGACAATCAGTACCTGTAATAACAACCACACGTCTATCTATTGAGTTTGTTCTTACAGTGAAACAAAAACATATTTCAGCCCATGTTCATTGAAAGAAAACAGCTGATTACAACTGTTCACATAAACATGAAAGCTGCAACTAATCTTTAATTACACCGATAATCATTTTTGTAAAATATCACTGAATGAATTGCTTGTTCAATCGCAAACTCTAAAATGATCGATACCTTAACTTCTGAGGTTCCTTTACTCCTAGAGTCACATTAGTAAAAAGATAGTGATGGTGAAGTGATGGTAAAAAGATGGATAGTGAATTGATGGTGCGGTTAAGAATTAAAACAGAATGAGACGTGTTTCTACATGATAATGTACCGATGTTTCTCTGCTGACTACTTAACTACCTCTGAAATTTCCCAGATGTACAATTTAGCAAAAGGTCCTAATAATCTAATAGTCCTATAATTTAGTTTTTAACATTAGATAACAAGATGAATTATAGTTAGACTCAATAAATAAATTCAAAGTATCCTCCAGACACATATAAAAAGATAAAAACTCTGCTGGAACAATGAGTCTGATATTCTCCTCGCTCGTTAATCATTCCAGAATCAATGACTATGCATATATGCTGTATTTCACCACATCATTTTGAACAGCTGTAAATTCTGTTGACTTGTTTTTGTCAGAGAAAATAAATACACATTTTTTTCTCCTCACAGAGGAGTCTTCCTGTCATCTACCCGACCATCAAGCGCTACAACAGTCCCCCTGGCTCCGCCCCCGAGGCCTTGCCCCCCTCCAGATGTGGTCGAGCTCGTCAGAGTCACCTGACCTTCCTCCGCTCCGCCTCCAACACCTACAGCTTCCCGCCCGGGACGCGCTACCCCGCCCCGCCTGCCCCCCGAGCTCGACTTCCGCCGCATCGGCTTCGTCCTGCTGCATCCCCTCCCCCCTCCATCTTCCTCACCTCAGCCACCGCCGCCTCCTCCTTCTCCTCCCAGACCCCGCTGTACCCGAGCTCTCAGCCCTCCGCGAGTCCTCCTCCATCGCCTCCTGCTGAACACCGAGTCCGACATCAGCGCCCCCGCCATCTCCACGACAACCAGGGAGAGAATACGACGCCACTACCAGACCTTCGCCGGCCTGAGGAGGAGACGATCGACTCCTGCAGACAAACCCACCGCGAACGGAGGAGGAGCAGGGAGTGACGAAAAGGGAGCGCTGACTCCTCCTTCTCATCCTGAAGGCCCCGCCCCCCCACAGCATGACTGTGACATCATCAAGGCAAGAGGGGAGGAAGACGTTGAAGACAAAGAGGAAGATGTCCTGCTGGCTCTGTCAGACTCCTCATCCGGTGACGACCCATCTGACTCCGCCTCCTCAGGGTCAGAACAGGAAGAGGATCCGATGCCGCAGAGAGCAGCAGGAGGCGAAGAAGATGAAGATGAAGATGGAGGGATGTCCTCAGAGGAATCTAAAGGGTCCATCCCACAGCTGCAGGTGTGTCCACGTCTCAGAGCAAAAATCCTGACAGAGAAGTGATGAAGATCAATATGATATGATGAATGTGTGTGTGTGTGTGTGTGTGTGTAGGAAAAGCTGCCACCAGAAGGAACTGATGATGAAGATGAAGATGAACGTGAGTCAGAGGACGCAGCGTTTGCTCAGGATTACCTCCTCAGAGTAAGAAAGAAGCTTCTCAGTTCCTTCAGGAGTTAGCAAGGTTTTTGTCATTATTGATTTATCTCATTTCTATATATGTTGAGCATATATCAAAGTGGCATGCTGTGTCCTGATTGGTCCAAAGAATCATCCTGGATTTGATTATTGCATTGGTAACATGTTTCTTCCTGTTTCCTGTACAGGTGTGTGACGCGGTGCAGGTGTGTCCAGGTCGTGCCGAGCAGCTGCTGCAGCTGTTGGAGGATTTCTCGGCGGTGGGGCCCCCGGGGGCGGCGGAGGGCCTGTACAGCAGACTGAGCTGCGTGCTGCGGCCCTGGCCTCAGCTACTCAGAGATTTCGCCGCTTTCCTGAGCCGAGCTCAGGCCCGCCGCTGTGGACTGGTGAGTGACCCGGCCCCGGCCACGTAGTCACGTAGACCAAACCCACCCTGAACTCTTCTTCTGTGGTTTCTTTCCGACAGCTGTTGGAGCAGCAGATGTTTGAACACAGTCGGCGGTTTCTACGACGACTGGGGCGGAGCCTAGGAGAAGGCTCTGCCCTCTACCAGCAGGTGGTGTCAGTGCTGCAGGGAAGCCCCGCCCCCCCACCTGAGCACATGGAGCAGGTACAATTTTAATTTAATGAAAAGAATATCAGGATCAATCACAGTATCGATGACAAATCTCTCATGATCGGCTCTCTGTCGTCCCTCAGATCTCGTCTCTCCTCAAGCGCCACCCTGACCTGCAGCAGGAATTCTGGGAGTTTTTCCAGCTGCTCCATGCCCAGTCGTCCCCTGTAGGGACCAGCTCGACGACCACAGAGACGGACCACATCTCCCACAATCCCCCGGACAGAACCAGGCGGGCGTCGGAAGAGAGTGAGACAGGAAGTGACAAACAGGAAGAGGAGGAGTCGGAGCGAGCAGTTTGTGCCAAAAACATCTCGATGAGCTCCAGTGGAGAGAAAGTCGTCATCTGGACCCGGTCAGAAATATAACATTTAAAAGTTTTTTATTAAATCTCATCATGATCTTTTATTTACCTTTCCTATTTTGTTAGCATTTTTTTTATTATATAACAATAATAATATGAATTAAAAACTAAGAAATACAAATAGATAAAGAGGGAAGGGAAGACAGCAAGATGGTTGTAATAATAATGTAAAGAAGTAAATAAATTGATTTAAACTAAATGATTTTGATTGATTTGATTACATACATATCAATTCATTGACCTAAAAAGTATCTGAAAAGTCATTTACGACCTCTTGACTGTTTCCTGTTTCAGCGAGGCGGACCGAGCCATCCTGACGGCCTGTCAGCAGCGAGGAGCCAATAGGAAGACGTTCAGGCACGTCTCCGCCCAGCTGGGAAACAAGACCGCCCAGCAGGTGAGCGGGAAGGGGGCGGAGCTTCTGCAGCTGACAACGCTCTTCTACTTTAAATATTAACACGTGTGTGTCCCGCAGGTGAGCCTTCGCTTTCACGACCTGATGAATCTGTTCCACTCGGCGTCCCAGAAATCCATTTCCTGTTCGTCGGAGGACCAGCCAATCAGCAGGCAGGAAGCAGCTCTGGACTGAAGAGACAATCGCAGACAATAGCAGACGTCTCGAGACGGACAGAGAATTTAGTTAGAACGTGTTCAGAGGTTGAAACTGAAGACTCTCTAACACATTCATTTAAACAAAATACATTTCAGTGACTATGAATCACTAAAAGTGGTTCTGTATCCAGAAATGTGTTTGTTTCAGGTTTAACTGGAGCAACACCAAGACTTCAATGGAAGGAATCTTTCAATAATCTGTAACACTAACATTCAGGATGATTGATGCTTGGGCTCTAGTAGTTTTTGTTCTGGAGCTCTTCAGACCTGATTGATTGATGTCACCAGATTGGACTTGAGGGACATTTCTCTCGTTGGGAGTCCTGGAGCGAGGTCAGACATGACATGTTTCCTACAAATCAAGAAGTAAACTCTGAAATAAGCCTGATATTGACAACACTTTCATCGTCCTATTTTAATAATAATGCGTTTTCGTGCACAATGTGTGTTTCGTGTCTGTAAACTCATTCTCAGTCTGTTTCTGTCTAAACTTCAGTAAAAACTGTCTGGGATGGAAGATTTTAAAGAGACAGATTCAGCAAAAGAAGATGTTCAGAGTTGCCATTTATTAGAAAACATTTTATTTCAGGCCTGATATTAATAATTTGAAAGTCATACAAGTGTAACAAGAGATGCAGATAATAATTTTGTCATTGATTAATCAGTTTTCATTGATTGATTGATCGTTCGATCCTAAAAACAATTCATAAAAATGAAAACTAACATCATCAGACCCAAAAATATCCACTGGGATCACAGTAAACGATCACATCTGAAATGCTGTGACCATCAAAAGTTTTGTGTTTGATTGTACATTAACCTCAACAGTTAATCAATAATTTTCTATTAATCGCTCTATCAATGCAGCTTGAGTTTGATCAGGATCCTTAAATAAAAATCTGTTGTTTGAACATGTTAAGAGTGTAGAGATGAACCTGTCTGTTGTACAAATTCTGAGCTGAAATATGTTGATATCTTTATTTATGGATCAGAATTACACTGGTTTATCAGGGTATTTCTTATCAGCTGATCAATAAATCAGGCGATCTCTACAGTTAAAAGGAGTTTTGTGATGTTTAAATATGCAGGAAACAGCTGATTCACCTGTGAACGTGTTCTTTTGTGATGAATCTGTCTCTTTAAAACATTAAAATATTGATCAGGTTTTAGAGCAAAATGATCGATCAGTGTACCTGACAGACGTCTAAAGGTCAGCCCGAGGAGAATATTGAGCTTAAATGAAATCTGATCAGCCGTTCAAAGTCTATTTGTTATATTAAACAATGTTCTTTTTTTTAATGCGTCAAACACTTGAACTTCTTAGGGATTTTTCCTGTTTGTGAATATATTTTATTTTCAGGCAGCAGCGAGAGGTTTCGGGTTAAACTAGAGGCCTTATGTGTGTTAGTGAAGGTTGTACAGATGTTCAGTGAAGGATTTATACATAATGTTTGGTTATTCATATTGAATATGAATGCATGAATGTTGATTGTTTGCTTCAATAAAATATTTTTACATGTTTTTAAGTCCATTTTTATTGATTTTAGTTTTTAATAATCATTTATCATAATCATTAGACGATTCTAAGGATTCTTATTCTTAAGAAAATTGCCTAATTTACTTGAGTTACTATCACATTTATTACATTTTAATGAATGAACATTCATATTTTTCTCATTATCTCCAAAAAGAGGAAATTATTCAGGTTCACAGAAAACAGACAACAGGTAAAGTAAGTCACCATTCTATCTATTTTCTTTTTAAATGTAAACGAAATGGATTTGTATTTTTCTATATATTTTATTATCTATCTACTGTATGTAACTGCACTACAATCTTGAAATCCAGTAAATAAAATGATTGCTTTAGGAAATTAATAAATGTTACAGCGTTTAAATAGCGTATAGCATTTGAATAGCGTTTATTAAAAGCATCTTGTGGAGGACGGGGCTGTGTGATTGACAGGCCAGTGAACCAATGAGATGTTTACATCGCATCGCCTCCAACCGCTCTGGACCAATCAGAGAGCCGCTTTCCGGTATTTTATCTTTATGTCCCGCCTTCCAGTTGACAGCTGTGATGGTCAAGTTATCTGCAGTTATACAGGGCAGAGAATACAGGAAATAGAGCTATCTAGTCTTCCAAATAAAAGCCTAAATATTCACGCACCGATCAATAGTGTGTCAGACGAATTAGGAAGAGGTGAATATAAAGGATATATATATTTTTTTAAATATTATAGATATTTGTCTGCTATTTTAGTTAGTTTTACCATGCTATGTTGAACATTTGTTTATGTAGCGCTTTTATTTTGGAAATTATATCCGGAAACGTGTGTATATTCCTCAGTGTTGACCTGAGCGGAGTGTGGATGGTCTCCGATGTGTCCGTCCGCTTCATATTTCTTTTTTTTTTCATTGTTTTAGTGTAGAATCGTTGATCTAGTCCCCATGATGGCGACCCGCCTCTTTCCCGCCGTCACGTTGCTGTTGTCCGTTTATCCCGCCACGGTGTCCTCGCGCGGCAGAGCCGTGATCGAGCTCGGTCAAGCGGACTTCGACTATCTGGCATCGGAGCACGAGACAATGCTGGTGAAGTTCTACGCTCCATGGTAACGGTAACCATGGTGGTAACCATGGTGGCGACGTTAGCTCAGCGTTAGCTTTTTAAAGCTAAAAAAAATTGCAACTAACCGACTAACCTGTTTTAACACAATTTCTTCTTCTTTTCCCCTTTTTTCTTCTCATAATTTCAGTATTTATTATCCTATTTACTAACTCCTCTTCCTCCACCTTATTTCCCTCCCTCATTTTTCTCTTCCACCTCCATCACCTCTTCTTCCTTCTTCCCTTTCTCCTCTTCCTCACCTCTCAGGTGTGGGCACTGTAAGAAATTAGCTCCAGATTTTGAAAAAGCAGCGAATAGACTGAAAGGAAGCGTCCAGTTAGCCAAGGTAACATCATTCATATTATTATTATTAATAGTAATAGTAGTAGTAGTAGTAGTAAACATTTAAGTCGAATTGTGTGTTATTAATTATATTTGTTAACTTCAGAATTGTTAGTGTTTATGACATTTATTCTCTTTCTATTCTCTTTCTGTACCACTTACCTCTCACCTGACTCATTTTACCTGTCTCAACTGTCTTTCACCTGTCTCTCTGTTTACCTGTCTGTCTCTCCCGTCTCTCTCTTTATCGCCATGTCTCACCTGTCTCTTTCCTCACCTGTGTGTCTCAGGTGGACTGTACAGCTCACACGGAGCTGTGTGCTCATTTCGGGGTGTCTGGTTATCCCACTCTGAAAATCTTTAGGAACGGAAAAGACTCCGGGCCTTATGAAGGGCCTCGCACCGCAGGTAAACAGCACAATAAATGTACCAATAAACAGCATAAAGTTTGAATGTGTGTCTCTGTTTATAATATCTGTGTGTTTGTATGTTAGAGGGGATATATCAGTACATGAAGAAGCAGACCGGTCCAGACTCAGTTTACCTGACGACTGATGAAGACCTGCAGACCTTCATCCAAAACTATGATGCCAGCATAGTCGGTTAGTTCACGTTATTCTCCTTATTTTAAGCTCCACAGTACATTATGTTACTCTACATATTTCAGTAAATTAGAAGTGTATTACTTATTAACAATAATGTGTGTGTGTGTCTCAGGTGTGTTCTCAGGGGCAGACAGCTCTCGTCTGTCTGAGTTTCTGAAAGCTGCAGGTTTGCTGAGAGAACAGTTCAGATTCGCACACACCACTGATTTGAAGCTGGGAGAGCAGTACGGAGCCAACTCAGAGTGAGTTTACACACGCAGACAGCTTGTATAGATGTATTGTGAGATTAATTTGAGTAACTTGTATGAATAACTCTGCATGTCTGTACAGATGCTGTGGACATGATCAGAGTATCTTTATTTACTAACCTATTTATGAGTTCTATCAGGTCGGTCAGTTTTTTTACAGCAATGGCCTTGTTGAAGTATAAGGAAATTACAAGCAAACAGAAATGAGATAATAATACAGTTTACAGGCTTTACACTGAGTTAACGTGTAACTTTGATTTATTTACACATGTGTTTGTTTGCAGATGCGTGCTGCTGTTCCGACCTCCCAGACTGACCAACATGTTTGAGGACAGCGTCGTCGTCTTCAAAGATTACCTGACCATCGGATCTCTGAGACGCTTCATCAGAGATCACATGTAAGACTGACGCTGACACCAAGCTGAACTCTCTTCAGAAAACAGCCTTTATACAGCAGCAGCTGCAGCCTCAGTCTTGACTCTCTACCTGTATCTGTTTACCTGTCTGTCTGTAGTTATGGTCTTTGTCCTCACTTGACCATGGAGAACAGAGATCGTCTGAGAGTTCGGGACCTGCTGACAGCGTATTATGACCTTGACTACCATCACAACGCCCAAGGATCCAACTACTGGAGGAACAGGTAACACACACACAGGGAACGTATATTAGCTCTTATATTAATAAAGTAGTAAGAGTTTTTTTCTGAAGCTGAAGTGGAGCTTTCTGCTGCAATCTGAAAAAAAACTAATAACGATCAGACCTCAGACCAGATTTTTCATCATCTTACCTGAGAACATTTGTTGTGTCTTGTTGCCAGGGTGATGAAGGTAGCTTCTAAATTCAGTGGGCGGGGACTTACCTTCTCAGTAGCCAATAAGAAGGACTTCCTGTCTGAGCTGGAGGACGACTTCGGCCTGGGGACGTCAGACGGCGGGGGGCTGCCGTTCGTCACCATCCGGACCCGCCTGGGCCACAAGTACACCATGAGAGAGGAGTTTACGTACGTATCCAAGCTGAAGCCGGCCAAGACAGTAAGACCAAACAGTTGTTGCTCTAGAGTCTTGTTCACCACGCAGAAAACTAAAACCATAATCTGATCTTCCTGCCATTTCCTATCGATCACAAAATTCAACACAAAAAGCGCATTTACTTATTCTGCTCATCCTGAAAACTCGTCCTGTTTTCCCACAGGCATTTATCAGATGGACGTTCAGATACCCGCTCCTCACTTCTGCTTCCGTGTGTGTTTCAGGAGAGACGGTCAGTCCTTGACCAGGTTTCTGGACGATTACTTCACAGGTCGACTGAAGCGTTTCATCAGATCAGAGCCGATGCCTGAGAAGAACACGGCACCTGTGAAGGTGAGAATGAAGCATGATGTGGTTAAAAAACGGAACATCTTTACACCTGCTGCAGGTAAACCTGCTGTGTGTGTGGTTATGCTGCAGGTGGTGGTGGCTGAGTCGTTTGACGACATCGTCAACGATCCAGATAAAGACGTCCTGATCCAGTTTTACTCTCAGTCCTGTCCTCACTGCAAGAAACTGGAGCCAGTGTACGCAGAGCTGGCTGACACGGTACTCTTCGTCTTCATCTTCCTCATTAATCTAACTATTGTTCTCTTTGATTGTTAGCAAAGCACCTCGAAAGGTTTTAGACAGATTTTTGTCAAATTTTTCAGCGAATGTTGGGAATGGTGGTGATATATCTGCACCTGCATAGCTTCTTTACTTTGAACACTACACCAGAAACACTAGGAGACGACTTTGACAAGTTTTTCCATGCTTTGGTTCTTGTATTCAATAAGTATAAGGCAACAATGTTGGCTGGGAGTTACAATATGCTTGGCGAAGGTCTGAGCTATCAGAGCACTTTCGCACATTTGTAACGATAATGATTTTTAGTTTCATAATAATGGATCGAGTATCTCCCTGAAGATAAATGCTGCTGATATCCTGACCCGTCTGTGTGCCTGTCTGTCTCTCAGCTGTACGGAGATCCAAACATCGTCATTGCTAAGATGAATGCTGTGGATAACGACGTCCCGACGGGCTACGACGTCCAAGGGTGAGAGGCCAAGACAGTAGAGAAGGACAAATGACAACCGGAGTTTAGTCTCTCATTTACCTGCCCGTTTGTGTCTCTCTTTTCAGGTATCCGACCATCTACTTTGCTCCAGCGGGTAAAAAGGATGAGCCGATACGATACGAGGTAACGTACACGGCAGCTGAGTATGAAAAGAAAGCTTTTATTTTGGAAATTAGAGATAAGTCTGTGGATATTAGAATTAGATTTATAGCTGGGTTCTTAGCATGCATCACTTTGGCTTGTCCGAGTGGATTCGTTTGGAAATATCTAACAGCTGCTGAACGTACTGGTGCAGTTTCACTTTCTAAAAACGATTAACAAAAAATAATTCTCGTTTTCACGGTATTATAATTATTTGTAGTTTTGAGTCTCAGCTGTTGTTACTATAGAGACAAATCAGTCCAGAGCTGGACATCAGAGATGTGTCGTACCAGAAATGGAAACGGCTCGTTCAGCAAAGCTCCCTGGGACTAATAGTTGACTTTAACGTGTGACCTCTGACCCTTTGTGGTCGCACGGTGTCTAACAGTCACAATGATGTGTCGCAGGGCGGTCGGGAGCTCAAAGACTTCCTGCGGTTCCTGAAGCGGGAGGCGGGCCACGGTAAGCTGCCCGGCAGCTCCAAGACCGAACTCTAACGCATCTCATCCACCAATCAGAGCCGACGCCAGCTGGTCTCCATGACGACCTGAGTCGCAGAAAAAAAGGGATGCACGGACAACTGTAAGGGAAACTCTGATAGACTGAGTCCAAAACTCAGTCAGATCTCAACACAAGACATGAAACGCATCATGATGTCATTGAACATGCAAGGATTTCATCATCTTCATGAATCTATTTAATACAAAACAGAGGCTGCAGAAAGTTTTCTTCAGTGTCACAGTAATCCAGTGACAGTTAATAGATAAAGATATCTGACAAAGTACATGTAGTTTTTGAAGATCACAGCTCAGCTCTACTTCCTGTTTACATCCATCAAAGAATTATGGGAAAACTGAGTTTGATTATCCCCCAAAAACAAAGTAAGACAAAGAAATATAACATGAGGGACAAAATCTAGTAATATGAATTTGTGTTTCAGTATTATTGTCAATTTGTGTTTCTCAACCACTGCAGGGAACATTTCCAACCAGATAATGTTGTTTTATAATCTGAAACTGGATTATTGTGTAGAAATATTCTTTCTGCCACGGAAACGGTTTTATTCATATTTATTTCATGCAAAATAACGTGTCTTATTTATTTATTTAATCATCTCTGTGATGCATATTTTGTGTTGTTGAAGCACACGTTTTTTTTATTATTTATTTATTTATGTATTTGAATGTGCAAAGACTCTTTGTACATGCTTCTGATGCAGAAATCTGTTCTGAGCCTTATAAACTGTCAGGAGACAAAGTTTTACTGTTTGACTGAAGCTCCAACGAAAGGATTTATTAAAACTATCAAACATTGTTTAACTCTTTTCTGTTTTTCTGCCTTTTTTCAGCTGCTAGTCTTGGTTTGAATTCACGTCACAGGTTCTGTCTCATCTTACAGACATGAACCACTGAAGAAACAACTCCAACTCTTAATTGATACTTGATTGATACAGCCAAAAGCAAACAGATGAACAATAATATTCAAACTTTTATAAGGAGATAACCCCTTATAAAAGTTTGAATATTATTGTTTATATCAAAGGGAGAATAAGCAAAAATAAATATGTAAAATGTATTGAAATATTGCAAAGTAGGTTTCAATTACATTAATATAAACATGTACTTATAAATAGATTGAAACCTTTTAAATTAATGCTATCTTTTTTTTGTTACCATACTTAATTTAATTGATTGGTGATTGGGGACTGAGCTGAATATTGGAGACGTCCTCAACATAAATTCTTGTGTTTTCCATGTTTAATAATACAAGAGAGCCTCTTTAAATCTGAAACTAAACAGAAATAATATGAATATATCAACAGGAGAAATGCATAAACACCTAATAAATCATTGTCCATCAAGATCAATTCAATCGAATAATTGACAAGTGGTCAACATACTCAACATACTCTGATTGAAATGAAAGTTGAAGCCTCTGAGAATAACCAGTGATATATTTAACATATTGTGTCCAGCAGAATCGCATTGAAAATTAATAATATTGGCATATTTATAGATTCTGGGATTTGTAATGAGGTAAAAGAAGAAGTTGTATTTTTAAGGATTTAACAACAACATAACACTTAAAGAAGAATTTAACAAGAAGAACAACATAGCTGTAGATTCAATTACTGCAGTGTAATTTATATACAAGGCATGTCTGGATCTTTAAGGATTTTACTGTTACTGGAAATTTTTTCAAAGGAAAAAAATCAAACACACTAATTATAAATCAAAGTAACGTATATACAGTATATTTGATATAATATCTTAAAACATGTCTGGAGGGTGTCTTTATTTCTAAGAAAACCTTGAAGTCTTCACCATAAAAGGCTGCGCATTCATTTCCACTCATTTATCCGATTGGTGGAAATGTGCGTCTATCATATCATTGCTGTCATCTGATTGGCTGGATCTGTGTTGGTGTTCCCGCCCCCGCCGTTGAGCCCTCCTTCTCCTCGAGCCCCAGAAGCTTCCAGGCTCGGCTGTCAGTGGCACGTTGTGAAAATGCTCGGCCAGCAGGTTTTAGTGTTAAGTAAGTATCCAAAAATATTTAAATATAAAGTTTAACGTTTATACTTTAACTTGGAGGCTGAATATTACCGGTAGCGTCTCCGGTTTCAGCCGTTTATCGTCAGAGCGGCTCCGGCTCCTGCTACACAAAGCAACGGAGCATGCACTAGACAAGCTAACCGTTAGCATCATCGTTGACAGTCAACGGGGGGAAGCTAACCGGTGTTAGCATCGTTAGCACGACTCGTGTGTTCAATGCTAAGCTAAGCTAACTTAGCCTCGTTACTCAGCATGAAAACGATGCTGGAGTTAGCTTCTCATTTGTGGTTAGAGGTAGCATAAATTTCATTAACATCAGAGGTTTTAACAAGTTAAACAAGATCATAGAAACCGAGTAATTGATTAATAGGCTGAGCTCTAATTATCGTTCATTACCATATAATAACCGGATACTTCATTAATTAATTGATCAATAATTTCAGACTCAGCTGCAGATCAGTGAGGGTGTGGCAGCTATTATAATGATAGAAAACAATAAACAGAACATTTGAGACATTTGGAGCTTTGAATTTAACTGTACATTTAACTAATTATCAAAAATGCTGACTATATTTTTGTTAATTAATTAATTAATTATTTAATTCATACATAGATTGTGGTACCATGTTAATCAATATTGAGATATTTGATAGTGATTTAGCTAATCTTATATCATTTTTCTGTATTTGTGACCCCGCCCAAAGTGTGTAGTTTTGTTTTCTGCTTTTTTGTAAATCCAGTTTAAGCTGCAGATTGGTGAAAAGGTTATGATATCATTGTTTTATTTTCCTATTGTTCAGACTGAAAACACAGTATGAAAACATTTCATGAATAATGTCTTAATTATGAATCCTCCTGGTTTTTGAAGCAGTAATCGATTTGTACAGAGGTAAACTTGTAGTCTGTCTGCTCTTTTTGCTGCAGACCAGAACGTGAAGAGAGAATCAGGACGTAAAGTCCAGACTGGAAACATCAATGCTGCAAAGGTGAGTTTCTCCTCTGCTGCAGAGACAGGCTGGTTTACTTTATGTGGATATTTAGCTGATTAACAGAAGAAACCTTTACATCTTTAACCTGACAGAAAAACAGAAATCACAGTAATGTTTATTCATATTTTCCAGTTGAGTTTAAAATTATGGGATCATTTCTCAAGATATTTTAAACTATTGTATTAGAAGAGAGATTAACAGAAATTAATCTAACCCCTCAGCTGTGAACTCTGAGTATGTGATAATGAATTCTAGTTAATGAAGGATTCATGGTGGACAGACAGACAGGAATGACTGCTGCTCACCACCTACTTTGTGCTTGTTTGTAGGCAAGTAAATGCAGGTTCTTTGTAGATCTGGTGTCATTTGAATCAGATTAGACCCGATAATAAAATCTGCAGGTGTTTGTGCTTCAGCAGAGTTTCACAGGCTATTTGACCTGTTTCTGATCTGTGAACAATCGATGAACAATGAGGTGAACCGTCTGTTATGTGTCTGTGTTTCAGACCATCGCAGATGTGATCAGGACCTGCCTCGGCCCTCGGGCCATGATGAAGGTAACAGTTCTAAATTCCAATGACAACAGAGAAACTTGTAAAATCTTTATAATAATAGCAGAGTAACATGCTGACTGTGTGTGTAGATGCTGCTCGACCCCATGGGAGGCATCGTGATGACCAACGATGGAAACGCCATTCTCAGAGAGGTCAGAACAACATTTACATTTTCACACAGGATTTACTTTTTCACAGAATTTAATATTTCACATACATGCGGGTCAACACCAACATCCCATCTCCATGGTAACAGATCCAGGTTCAGCATCCCGCTGCCAAGTCCATGATCGAGATCAGCCGCACACAGGATGAAGAGGTTGGAGACGGGACAACGTCAGTCATCATCCTCGGTGAGAAAACTCTGAAAACCTTCAGACTGAAAACATGCAGACCTGAAAATCACAGGAGACATTCTGACTGTGTGAGCATGTGTTTGTTTGTCAGCTGGTGAAATGCTCGCCGTAGCAGAGCAATTCCTGGAGCAGCAGATGCATCCCACCATCGTCATCAGTGCCTACAGACAGGCTTTGGAGGACATGCTGGACACACTGAAGGAGATCAGGTACACACACTCAAGGCTTTTACTGTTAAGGAGCTGCAATGAGGGGGAGAAACGTGTCTGTGTTAGCTTCAAAATACAATAAGATCTGAAAAAAATGACAATAACAAAATAACTGAAATAAAATAGTTGACCAATCAGGCACAATAAAACAAAGGGAAATAAGAATTAAAGGTCCCATAAAGGTAGATTTGAATATCTTTTTGACTTAAAATGATCAGTCAGGAATTGTTATGTCACAAAAAAATAATTGCCCACCCCCTCAATCAGCCATTGAGCCTGGAATCTTTTGAGAGATCAATGTTTCTATTTGTATAAACAAAGTCATTAACAGAAGACTATTACAAAAGTTTCATAGATTTTTATTTTGAAGGTTGTGAAATGAACTAGGAGCAGAACAATGAACTCATGATCAGGTTAATGACGCCCCTCCTCATCCTCTCAGCACCCCTGTGGATACATCTGACCGCTCCATGATGCTGAAGATCATTCACTCTGCCATCAACACCAAAGCTCTGAACCGCTGGTCTGAGCTGGCGTGCGGCATCGCCCTGGACGCCGTGCGCACCGTGGAGCTGGAGGACGCCGGACGCAAAGAGATCGACATCAAGAAGTACGCCAAGGTGGAGAAGGTACGGATCCCAGCTGCCCTCTTCAACAATACCCCTGACACTGTGGCATTTCTGCTCACTCTGCCTACACTTCCCATGATGCCATTCTATGTTTGTGTGTGTTCAGGTTCCAGGCGGGATCATCGAGGACTCGTGTGTGCTGCGAGGCGTGATGGTGAATAAAGATGTCACTCACCCCAGGATGAGACGGATGATCAAAGACCCAAGAATCATCCTGCTGGACTGTTCTCTGGAATACAAGAAGGGCGAGAGCCAGGTAACACACACACACACGTTGCACACAAGGTAACACACACACACACGTTGCACACAAGGTAACACACACACGCACGTTGCACACAATATAACGCACACACAATACTTTTACATACATATTATAAAAAAAAAATGCCCAACAGATCAGAAACATATTTCTCTTCAATGCCAACTTTATTTGGGCGCCTGTTAATAGTCTGGTTTCCATCCAAACGAAGCACAAATCTGTTTTTTTGTGAATATTAAAAGTTGAGTGTATCACAGTGAACAGGCTGCGATGATTCTCTTGTTAACATAACTGAATGATGGAAAATGTGACATGTGACAAATGGCTGACAAGTATTTTTATATCTGCCCTGAAATGTTCCCCAGCGGAGGAGAAGCTTCAAGGATAAAACAGAAAGACTTGTTTCTTTTGTTTGTGCAACACAGTGACCAAGTGGAAGCTCTGGATTTTAAAGTCAAAAGTTTCGATGGGCTACTTTGTATGCAAATATTTTTAATATGAATTATAACAGAGTAACCCTGGTGACACGGTAACAAAGGAATCCAGCTTTCTCTAAACCAAACTCAAATATTAGTTAAAGACCAGCAGACTGAAGAACTAACGTGGTTACCAAAGTGTAAAGTAATCGCACCGATAAACACAGTAACACACACTTGGCTGTGTGTCCTTCACTTGTGTGTAATGTGTGAACTTTGTGTGTATTCAGACCGACATAGAGATCAGTAAGGAGGAGGACTTTGCCAGGATCCTGCAGATGGAGGAGGAATACATCCAGCAGATCTGTGAGGACATCATCCGCCTCAAACCAGACCTGGTCTTTACCGAGAAGGGCATCTCCGGTACATCACATGTTTTAATAATAATGATATATTTTTCTCTCATTATGGACCATCATCTCTGATATTATCAGAAGGTAAACCCCGGTTCTCTCTGTCATCTCAGATCTGGCTCAGCACTACCTGGTGAAGGCCAACATCACCGCCATCCGCCGAGTGAGGAAGACCGATAACAGCCGCATTGCCAGGTAACGACCAGAGACAAATTATAATTATTGTTGATTTATTAACACAGTACCAGCAACGTTGCACTTTTTGCTATATAAATGTAGGATATGTCGATCCGCAACAAATACACACGCTATAATAAGAGATTAGAATTGAGAAAACACAAAGAGCTGTTGAAATTACAGGGAGAACGTCATGGTTAACAGATGGGTTTTGATAGTGGATTTGGGGTGGGGGAGTTCAACCAGGACTCCTGCATGTTGTTTTACTTACTTTCAAATGGAGATTTGGCCAAATTAATGGCAGTTTCTGTCCTGACAGTATGTTTGGTAGTTTTAGGAGTGCATTTGATTCCTTTTGGTGTCTTTGTTTTCTTCACTTTGATCAATGACGCCAAAGACAGGAAATGAAATCCTGAAGAATGTATCTGGCTGACATAGAAATAGGCGAGCTGTAAACGGACCCTGTGAAATGTACATATCAATTAGTTTTTTCCTTATATATAGATTTAAATATATATAAATCCTTTCTTTTAAAATGTTTTATTCATGTGTGTTGTATATAAATATACATGTATGAAATGATTTCTTGCCTCTCTCTGTTCTCTGTCCTTCAGGGCATGCGGGGCTCGTATCGCCAGTCGGACCGACGAGCTGCGTGAGGAAGACGTGGGCACAGGCGCGGGTCTGTTTGAGGTGAAGAAGATCGGAGACGAGTATTTCACCTTCGTCACTGAGTGCAAAGACCCCAAGGCCTGCACCATCCTGCTGAGAGGAGCCAGCAAGGAGATCCTGGCTGTGAGCTCATTACTGATCAAACATCGATTATTATTGGGCTCGTCTCTGCCGTCTGTAAAACTTAATTTTGTGTTCAGGAGGTGGAGAGGAACCTGCAGGACGCCATGCAGGTGTGCCGTAACGTGCTGCTGGAGCCCTTCCTGTTGCCAGGTGGCGGCGCCGTGGAGATGGCTGTGTCTAAGCGTCTGACGGAGCGTTCTCGTGGTCTCACCAGTGTCGAACAGTGGCCGTACCGCGCCGTGGCCCAGTCACTGGAGGTCATCCCCCGAACCCTGATCCAGAACTGTGGAGCCTCCACAATCCGAGTGCTGACATCACTGAGGGTACGAAACTTTATTTACAACCAGGGCTGCAACGAACGATTACTCTGATAGTAATTTGATCTATCCATTATTAAAACAATCAACCTATTAGTTGTTTGCTCCATAAAAAGGTGCCCAAAGCATTCAGTTTACTATTATAGAAGACTAAAATAAAAAGAGAAAAGTTGAAAAGTGAATTTGGACATTTTCTTTTTTAAAATGATTAAAATCTTTTAGACAATTATCAAAATAGTTGGAGATTAATGTAGTATTTCACAAGTAATCAATTAATTGACTAATGTTGCAGATCTATTTACAACCGCCCAAGTATTGACTTCATTGAAGGTACAAAACTTTATTTACAACCATCCAAGTGACGACACTGAGGGTGCACAACTTAATTAAAATAGGCAGTATTGTAGGGTGTTGTACCTAATGCCTATGTATATATTTTTGTGTTATTGGTCATTTATTGATGTCTCTGTCTGAAGGCCAAACACACTCAGGAGAACAGTGTGAATTGGGGAGTCGATGGTGAAACCGGCGCTCTGTCCGACATGATCTCTCTGGGGATCTGGGAGCCGCTGGCTGTCAAAGCTCAGACGTACAAGACTGCTGTGGAGGTGAGAACCTCCAGACCGATACTCTAACATTCTAATGTTCTGACGCTCTATTTGTCAGTTCTCACATTTGCTCATTATGTTCCACAGACGGCCATCTTGTTGCTGCGTATTGACGACATCGTCTCCGGTCACAAGAAGAAAGACAAAGACGAGCAGATGGGAGGACCGGGAGCCGAGTAGAACCACAGCGATTAGGTCAACATCAGAGTCACTCCGTCACTGTGTGAGTGTGTATCTGTGTGTGTATGCGAGTGTGTTTATCTCTGTGTGTGTGGGGACCAGACGACTCACTGAAGCTTCAAAACTGTTAATAAAGTTAAAGTTAGAAACTTTCAGTGTTTGTTCTTTCTTCTGTTTCTGATGTTTGCACAAACTTCTCTGAAGATGCGATGAAGACATCTTACTTATATATACACACATCCATATATATACATACACACACACACATACACTCACATGTATACAGGCTGTATCTCAGAAGTAGAACAAACAGTTCACCAGTCAAAGGATCAATAGATTAATACCTGGTTTCTACTGAAAGTCCATGGACCAGGCTGGATATTGGTACAATTTGTGTGGGCAAATTCTAATTAAAATTTTTTTTCAGTGTTTCATAATATTGTGTTTAGTATTTTAAAGGGACCATTGCAAGCTTTGATTCAAGCCTATTGATGCATGTTTCAGACAAAGACATGTCATTGGAGCTCTTCAAACCATTAATTTTTCTTTTAGCCCTGTGGTATCACGGAACACCAGAGACACAAAAGGCAAAAACTGGAATACTCACAAGACTCCAAGGATTCAGGAAATGTATAGTAAAGCCATGAAATTTTATTGTTGGACATGCAGACCTTAAATTAGAAGAATGACTTGGGGAGAAATCACACATATTCTCTCAATAGGTTTGTAAGGTCTGTTTCCGTAGTGATATAAGGTGATAATAAGAATTTAGTGTTTTTCTGTGTGTGTGGATATGTATATTCATGCTCATATAGTAAAAGTATGTATATAAATCCAGGAGGTCTAACTGTTTATAGAAACAATGGCTCCTCCTACTCCCTCCTCCTGCCAGTTTAATAATCAGTAAAATTTGTACGTAATAACTTGATGACGTTGCAGTGATCAAACATCACTAACACGTTGACAGAACAGACGTCAATGGACTTGAAAACAAATTATACTTCATCTCCCAAACCTCCCCTTCATCTATTCCACACTTGGCACATTCCCCCCAGGAACATGCCCATAAAAGGAGTCCTAGTGGGCGTGGCGTGTCAGTTTCTGGGTCCAAACCGCAAAGATTATTGTAAACGAAGATCTTCAAACGCCAAATATCTTATCGGGTTTATATAATGCATCACGTGACTGTGATACAAAGCACAAGCAATAAGTAATTATTTGTACTAATTACCAAGCAATTAGCCACCTGTTAGATGATATAAGTAACTAACACGTTTATATTCATTTTTCTTTAAGGTAACAGCTGATCCAATCAGGTGACGGCCCTTAATTTATGATGAATTCGTTTATTAATTTATATTTAATTTAATTATTTTAAATTTCTTCCATTTTCATGTAGTTTCGTAGTTGTGTTCTGTTGTTTTTAATCAGTGTCGTTAATAAATAAAATAAACGCCCTCTGAGGGGCGTGGCCTGTCTGCGATCAGCTGAGCTATGAAACAGGCGTCACGTGACCCGCGCTGCTGCTCAGTCACAACAACCATGGCGGCGGTGGAGACGCGGAGCTGCGGAGTTTCTTCTTCTCTCTTCGTTCTGTTTGCGCTCTTCGGTTTGTCCGAAAGTTCGTTCGGCGGAGGAGAAACGTTCAAGAGGAAGGTGAGAAAAGATTTAAACAAAAAATACCTGGAAAAAAACGAAGGTAGAAAAAATAACAGACTTTCATGTTCAGAGGAAGTGAAAGCATTAATTTTTCTGCTTGGAGGTTATTTTTCTGTTTTCCTGTCAGCTCATGAACACGAGATAAAGTTTTTTTGAACTTAAAACCGAAATTAGCAGAAATTATCAAATTGAAGCTGAAAGTATAAAATCATGGCAGCGAAGTAAGACGTATTCAAATCTTTCACTGCAGTAAAAGTACCAATACTTATATTATCCTGCTAATATACAAGTATTTGAGTAAGTCGTCATTGTTATTGGTGTGGAATATAAAATTAAAACATTTTATTTTTTATTCTTTCACTTTATTAATCCCAAATGGAAATTGCTTTTAGTTACAAATCAGCTCAAGCGCTAGTGCATACAAAATTTAAATAACAATATCTAGAATACATAAAGTTAGGTTTCGTTAATGGACGAGTGTTTGTGGTCTGATTTCCTTCCTGTCAGCAGTCATTGATCTGTGAAAGTCGATTAATCAGTGTCAGTCATTGTTTACTGATGACCTCATTATTCAATTTCCTTATCCGACATCCCCTCTTCTTAGATGTTGACTGTGTTGATAATGGCTCTAGTAAAACTGAATTGTTGAATATCTTTCATGAAAAATGTAAATAAATCACGCTACATATCCCAGTAGAGCTGCAGTCAATTAGTTACCAACTATTACATTAATCACCAACTACTTTGATAATCGATAAATTGATTCAAGTCATTTTTAAGAAGAAAATGTCCACATTTATCTATTTATTTTCATTTTTTTTAGTTTTCTATTATAGTAAACTGATGATCTTTGAATTGTGGAACCTCTATGTCCTTATTTATTTATACTTGACCTCTTTTTTATTTTATGAGGCTCACGTGTGAATTTTGTACCCTGTCATTTATGATTGTAAACTGCTTGCAAGTTTCAATAAAGATTCTATAAAATGAAAGCGCTCTCCTCTTCTTTTGCTCTTAGTTGTCAGTAGAGATGAACCCCGGCATGGAGTCGCCTCCTGGTGGCGACCTGCTGCACGTGAGAGCCGTGGGAGTCAACGACACTCTGCACTTCCTGTTCTGCAGCCAGGGGGCGCCGACGCTGCTGCTCGTCCACACCAACACCAATTCTTCTACCGTGGAGGTAGAAATAGGGTTTAAAATATCAACGATGTATTTGTGCACATAAAAGAGTTTACATGACACTGTTTGTATGATCAAGCCTGGCAGCTTCTTTTGTTGTTAGGTTGTTTTCTCTTTTTCTATGATTTGGTGATTTTCCTGCTGTGAAGCAGGGCCCTCATTATCATAATTACGATAGTCGTCCTGAGCTCAGACATGCAAGTCTCTGTTTTTTGTTTCTCTCTGGTTCTCTCAGGTGGACTGGCCTGTGTTTTTAAATCGTAGTGTCAGTGGCGGCCTGAAGGTGGAGCCAGAGAGCAGCGTTCTGTACAGCAAGGCGGTCGTCTTCAGCAGGGTCAGTAACAACATATGACAGTCCGCCTTTAATCTACAACCCATCAGTCCACCTTAAAAAGATAAACACCTTAAAACGTGTGTGTGTCATCAGTTGTTGGAGTACAATGACGTGAACAACACAGCCCAGGCGACCTCTGACCTCTTCCCTGCGTACGAGCTGAAGGATTTCATCTGGTCTCGCCTCACCCTGTCTGGTCTGAGTGCTCAGCTCTGCGGCGCCGCCGAGGCGTTCACCAACGGGTCCCTCTGCCTGCAGGTGGGTCGTCACGGCGACAACAGGGACATCATCCATGTGCCGATTGGTTAATAAAAATAATAATTAAAATCTTTTTCTGCAGCTGTCCACGTTTGACTCGGAGGGGCGTGACCAGCTCTGGCCCCGCCTCCTCCACAACGCTAACTCCTCCCAGGTGGGGGTGTGGCTTGACGGGGTGTTGCCACGGGCGGACCGCTCCAGGTTCCTAGTGGAGCTGCAGGCGGTGGGCGGGGCTTATCCTCTGAACACAGTGGAGACTCATCGATCGATCGACGACGAGTTCACACCGTCGATATTCAAGGTACAGTATATGCACCTGCATAATAATCAGTTTATTAAGTTAATTTAATCTAAATTAGTTATTGAACTGTTGATCAACATTTAATTGAATTTGTTGACCTCTGACCTCTCAGGTGACTCACTGGGTGCCAGGGAACACCAGCTCAGACGTTGGCGGGTTCGTTCAGTGGAAGCCGGTGGCGTACCGGCGCCCGGCCCCGGTTCTAGAGGACGCCACGCCGTGCCATCACTCGGAGCCGCAGCCACAGAGTGGCGAGACGGCGGCGGCAGCATCCGGTCTGATCCAAGCGTTTTACACGGAGCCACAAACATTCGGACTCAACGTGAGCTTCGGCCTGGCGGGAGACCCGTTCTACAACAGCACCCGCTTCCTCAGATGGTCTGTGGTCTGCTTTATCTGATCAATATATATGTTTTTATCGTTAGTGATTGCTGAATTTAATAAAGTTTTGTTCTCGTGTTTCAGGACTGTGCTGATGGGCGTCGGCTCTCCTCCGACCGACTCCTTCTCGCCGCTGGTTCTCGCCATCATGGCGGTCGGCCTGGGAACTCCCATGATCCTCCTGCTGGCGGGCGGACTCTGCGTCTGCGTCCGGAAAAGAGCGGAAGCCACTTCGTCAACCTACGAGCCAATCAACTGACAGCACAGCTGAGTCCTGACCAATAAGGACAGAGACACTTTAAGATTTTATGTTTGTTTTTAAATGACCTGCTGGTTAATTGACGGACAGGTGACGTCACTCACCCGAAGACCCGCCTTCAACAGTCCGGTCAACTGTTCGGAATCAAGGAGACAGTTTTAACTTTTTTTACCTGTTAATTTTTTTTTTTTTTAAGTTTGGAACATGTGTTGAAACTGATCAACAAATGATTATTTAAAAAAAATTAAATAATCATCAATCTGAAATAAGTGGAAACATTTTTTTTATTTCATTCTTTAAGCCCCGCCTCTGATGCACCAGTCTGCCAATTAGAATTAGATTTTTATTTTACAGGTTGGAAAGATTTGATTAAAATGTTTTCATTATTTATTAATTTTTTAAAAAAGCCCAAACATCTGAGATGTAAAGGAAAAAACAAATATATTTTTATTTTACTTAAAGCTACAAAGAACTAATGAATGAATGAATGGTTTCACACAGGAAATTGAGTTAAGTAATGTTACGTTTTTAAAGTTTCACTGTCGTCGTACCGAGAGCCGGGCGGATATTTGGGGAATTTTGGGACAGGACCGATTGTTGGAAACAACGCTTTTGTTGAGCTTTAGTCCCGAAACAGAGGAAGCTGTTTATTTACGAATAAAACTTGTAAGTGTAAGAGAAATGTAAAAGGTCAAAAGGTTTCTGAGAAGCCTTAAAACTAATTTTCACTCGAATAAAAACTTTTCTGTCAAAGTGAGATTGTATTTTCCCCAAAGCTGTACAGTGCCCCCCTGTGGCAACAGGTGTCCATTACATCATATTGTTTTCCTTTATTTCCCAGGATACCTTTGCTTTAAAGAACTACAAACATGTCACCTGCTGAGTCACTTTATTCTTTAACTTCAGAGATAAAATCATTGAAATGTTGATCTGAAACACAAATCATGACTTAAACTGTTTTTCTTGTGCTTCATATTTCTGTTCAACTGTTTAGTTTTGTAACATTTAAGTTTTCAGTTGGTCAGTTTTTAACAAACTTATTCTGGCTCAGTTTAGTTCGTCTGAAACAGAAAAATACAACAAATGTATTTACAGTCAAACCCAGAAAATAATTTAGTATTACCTGGCGCTGCGTTCACAGACACTCAGACATTTATCTATCAGCTGCTGAATGAGGCATGACACAGCAGGTTTAGAGGAGGGTGGTGAAGGTGATGCATCTACTTGCTGTCTCTCCATCACATTTATTCTCAATTGATATCAGAGGAAAAGAAATGTCATGTCTGACCAATCAGAGCCCAGCAGGAGGTGAAGCCATCCAATCAGGTGAAGGAAGTGTTCATCTCTCAGAATTAGAAAATATCCAGTTGCCTTGTCAGTGGTTTAAATTTGGTTTTCCTTTATCTCACAAAAGTTAAAATCTCACAATGAAACCAAAAACTTTAAAAGCAAAATTTACAACCTTGGGCTCCAAAATCCATCCAGATCAATACTGATCAGCTTTTGGTCCTTTAACTTAACTGCAGATTTTCATCTTTAAAGTACAAAACTAAATGTAGCCTCATCATCCTCCAGCTTCAAAATCTCTTTCAACATTTGTATATTCTTGTCCCATACAGGAATACTGCATGTACAAGTGATAACATAACAGCTGATGTTACTGATGGTGGTTAAATTCTTAATGAAGGAAAGTGAAATCAGCTCAGTCTCAGTGTCACCGCCGCTTGTCTCGCCTCTGAATTCCTTTTAAATAAAGTTTGAAAACAAAAACAACAAAAGCAGTAGAGGTTTCTGCGGGGTTCTCGAGTCCTGATCCCTGCTGGATCTCAGTGTCCACATCACTTTCAGACTCCGTGTGATGATAAAATACTGATAAAAAAAAAAAAAAAAACGGACCCAGTCCTGCTCCCGGGGTCCTAGATGGACTCGATCTGCCGCCGGACCTTCTCGGAGGCGAGGCGGTCGAGCGAGCGCTGCCGGATGACGACGAGCACGGCGAAGACCGCTGTCAGAGCCAACATGGCCGCCTCAAACTTCCAGAAGAGGTGCTCCTCCATCACTGCAGAGCGACAGCTGCGGGAAGTTACAAAGACATGAAAGTTTTATTGTGAAATTCTTGAATGTCCAACTTCAGGTGTTCACAGGGTAACTTTTTTTAATGTCACTAAGCTGCTGCATATTTTTAAACACACTGTTGTCCCTCTGGGAAATTGTGTTGTCTGTGGACGTTTTTAATGAGCAGCTAAAAACTCACCTGTACAAACAGGCTTTTCATGTGATTTTATTGATTTTGCTTACTGCTCTTGTTTTCATCGTATTCTAAATGTCTCTTCCTTATGAAAGCAATTTCTGTCTCCATGCTGTCATAAGTGTCATATAAAGTTTTACCGACTTACTTACAATAATTAATATAAATTCAAGAAATTCAACATCTCCAAATAAAAACTGTCCAAATCACCAGTCTGCTTGTGATTTGGACCGAGTGTTATTGTCTTTTATTCAGTGTTGTGTCAGGTTCTCACACCTCTTGTACTCGTCTTTGTTGGATTTGGTGCAGTTGACTCTCTCCACGTATCCCGTCTGGAGGCAGGCGGGCCACGACTTCTGAAACACGACAAACACACAAGTATTAATTATCATTAGAGCTGCAATGATTAGTAGATTAATTCATTCTTTACCAACAAACAATATTATTCTCTTAACTATTCTGATAATCCATTTGAGTCATTTATAGGAAGAAAATATCCAAATTCACTATTTCCAGGTTCTGCATTATTTTCTGGTTTCTTTAGTCTTCTAACAGTAAACTGATGATCTTTGAGTTATGGACTGTTTGCGTCTTCATCTTTTGATCATTTCACGAATCACATCCAGATGTTGCTCTGTAATCAAAGTGAGGGGGAAATATCTGGAGCCTAAAAGGAGCTACCAAAGCTGTCATAGGACATGTTACCTAAAACCACAGTAGTACCACAGTCAGACGTGTAGACAGTCGGCCATGTTGCTGACGGGGCTGCTCTGAGTGCTTCCGAGCTTTGAGTGCTCATTTATAACGGTGACATCTAAATTATAAATAAACATTGCTTGCTGTCTGCCCACAGCTCCTGCTTCTATCCGACCGCCAACGCCCCTTTGATAATTAAATGTGTAAAAATATAAAAAGTTATAGTCTGTAACTGTAACTATAAGTCTGTGCAGGTATTTTTACTTATTAAATGTTCCTCATAATAGGTTTGATTGCTCTTTAATTGAATAGTAAGTATTCACGCAATAAAGAACTGAAGTATTTTCCATTGTTTAAAAAATATTACCCTGGAAATGATTTGCCAAGGAGTGGCACCTCTAATTTCATTGTAGAAATACAGTGACAATAAAGGTGATTCTGATTCGCAAATAACACAAAACATATTTCATGGCAAAAAAAGGGGCACAATGCATATTCTCACAGATGTGCGCACACACTACACTGTTGCCATGGTAACAGCAACTACACAACAACCATCGGCCCGCTCTGAAACTGTCCAACACATACCGTCTGGAAGGAGTTACACTGAGAGCACTCTGTCGTCACCACAAAGTCCTCCAGCCGCCAGCAGGGCTCTACCACAGTTTTAACTGCTGCGAGACAAACACAGGTCAAAGGTCACACTTTTCACAGAGAACCTGATGTTCTGATGGAACATGTGCGTGTATTTTTGCGGATTTAGTACCTGTAGTTTTCTCTTCGCTCAGCAGAGCCGCTCCAAACACTCTGAAACACAGACGGGCACAATCAGACCCGGTTTTACATCTGGGCTTGTTGTCATAAACATTCTGGGAATTCCTGACTTAGCCTCAAATGTTCTTCATTTAAAAAAAATAGACTTCATTTAAAATTGACTGACCTGAGGGACACGAGGCCCCAGAACAGGGCGTGCAGGGCGAGGACTCGGGGCCGGCAACACGCCACGGGAATCCGACAGTCGCTCTCCATCAGCCTGCTCCTCCACCAGGACGACACCACAGCCACACTGTCTGTCTGTCTGTCTCTATAATTGTCTGTCTGTCTTTCTCACTGCCTGCCGGCCTGTCTCCTAGTCTTTGTCTGTCTGTCTGTCCCTTAGTCTGTCTGTCTGTATGTCTGTCTGTCTCTTTGCTAGACTGTTTACATGATGATCTGACTAAACTCTGCGCTCATTTTTGGTTTAAAGTCTTGAGGCTGCTGAAACCTGAAAGATAAAACAGGAGAGAATGAATAAATCAATCAGGCAGGTTTGCTCTGATTGACACCACTCTGTTCAATAACAGCATTCTCACTCTGAGAGAATCATTCTGCTTTTAAAAAGTTAATCTGAAGCTCAGCTGGTGGCCGACAACTCGCTGTGTATTAAAGTGCATCAGTCAGCTGACTGCAAATGATCAATCAATACTATTACTTGTCATCAGTTTCATCAGCGTTCACATGCTGAGTCTGAAAGTTTCTCTTTTGGTTCTGGGTCATTGCTAAAATCTTTTTTAGAGACGTAATGTTCTATAAGACAAATAAAGTTTTAGTATTTTGTTTCATATTCTCTTAACAGACTTCTCCACTTTGATGTGTGTTCACCATTAATTTCCACTCTTGTGATTGCATCTAACCTATACTCAAGTACATGAGTAAATGCACTTGAATACGTCCCCCCTCTTCTAGTTATCTACCTAAAATTCCTCAAATTGGTTCCAAATTGACAAACTATAACAATAACATGCTCTCACATGCATTTGTTAGTGATAATACAAAGAATATAGTTTTCTCTAATAATGTAACACTTTAACAGGGCCTGCATAAATACATGTTGATAATACTTTTACCTACACGGTTTGTTGATAACGTTTGTAAAAACGAATAATTAAATTATAAAATAAAATATGTAAAAAAAATATTCCATCACTGAAAGTAAAGTAAAATATTTTCATCCAATATGTTTACATCTTTAAATTACTGAAACTTTCAGACCCAAAACAAAGCTACCAGAGTTAGCAGCGGAGCTAACGAAGCTAATCAAGGTTGTTATTTTAATAAAATAAGCGACAGTCACGTTAAATAATGAACGTTTACAGTGGGTAAGAGTTATTGTTGAGTATTATCGCACACTCGTGTTTGTGTCGTTGAGAAACGTTACCCAGCTGTCTGTTTTGCTAATGCTAACATTTAGCTTGCTAACATTGTTTGTATATGCAGCTACATGCTAACGTTAGCTTAGCTGAGCCCCCCGGTTTGAACTCACCTGAAACCGTTTGAACAGCCGCCATTTTAACATCCCGCCGGGAACCGAGAGAAGGAAAGTTTCCAAAATAACGTTAAACGTGCCGGTTAACGGAGATCTGGCTTAATCCACCGACTGTTACCGGATCGTTCCGCGACCGAGACCAACAAAGGTGGCGTCAAATTACGTAGATAACACGTCCGGTAGGGAACCTTCACAATAAAAGTCTAATTTCCATGAACTGCATTCTTGTAACCATGGATTTAAAAATAAAAAAGCAGTGGAAGAAGTATTCAGAAGAATAAAAATCAGAAATTCAAAATGTTATTAGACCCGTGACTGGAATATTATTTAACATTTTACATTATAAGAAGATTTTTCTTGTTTGTATAGTGATAGAACGGGCTTCAATGTTGAGCTTTTTACATGTTTTCAACTTGTCAGAAAACATGTAAATTAAGTAGAGGATGATAATAGCAGTCATATATAACTTTGCTACAGTTCCTTATATATCTAAAATTTGCCACGCTTCGTTATTGTTTTTGAAGGACAAATTGAGTCAAGAATAAAGCCTAGATATTTAAAATGTGAAACTGTTTGAATAAACCTCACACACAAACTTTAGAGTCACAGGGACACACACATAAACATAGTCTTCTAAGACACAGCAACAATTGGGGATTTTTTTTTGTTTGAAGAATTGAGGAGTTAATTATCTGTGGAAACTATGAAGTTTGTGTGCAAATGTTTAAACCCCAAATCATTTCACCGTCTTTGCAATCTGGGTAATTGTTTATGGTGTTACTTCAGCTTCCACCGTTCAACGGTAATAATGAAAAAGTAAATTAACTTTTATTTTGAAGGTAAACATATGCGTCCCTTCCGGTCCTGTTCTGGCGTGTTGTGTTGGAAACGTAAACGTTACACGGATATGTTACGTCATCAATGTTAGTGTTGAAGTTTAAGTTAATTTAATAACAGAATAATTAATACAGATTTAATTTAATTCATTTATTCTTTTATAAAACTGACAGTTGGGACAAATCATGAGATTGTTTTTTATTGATGTTCATCAATATATCATATTTATATACAAATATAAATCATAAATTAATTCAACAAATAAAATGGATAAAATAAAATCAGCTCAAAATAAAATAAGAAAATTAACTATTCACATTCTGCCGTAAAGTTTGTATGTGATTGAGGTCACAATAGTTCATTTTTATTTTGAATTTTAGAAACACATCGTTCTGTTTTCTTCATGAGAACTCTTCACAGAGTGTGGAGGAAGAAATGTGAACACCTGGAGCCTCGTGGACAGCGACACACCTGACCAGACTGACTCCGCCCCCAGCCCCGCCCCCACCAGCAGTACTTCTCCAGGTTACACTGAAAGAGAGACAATCGAATCAAACTTTATTTGTATAGCAGCTGTCACACATTATAATGTAACACAAAGTGCTTTACAGGATAAAAAAAAGAAAGAATGAAAGTATATTAAAATTATATAAGTATCATGAGCTTGATTGCAGTAACGTACAATGAAGTAAGTATTGAGTTTTATGTAAAAGTACACAAGTTTTATGAGCTTAATGTAGTTAAAGTATTGCAGTAAAAGTACATGATTATTATGAGCTTGATACTTCAAAGTATATAAGTATCATGAGCTGCAGTAAAGTGTACTGCAGTACTGAAGTAAAGTACAAGTACCTCAAAACTTTCCTGATATTTGAGGTTAAATCAGTTACTCATCATCATCAGCATAGAAATAACACATGAAGCTCTTTCCGTCTTTTAGAATCATCATGTCTTAGTGATCTCAGACTGAGACACTCAAACATTTAAAATTATCCTCTCTGTGGTTCACAAATGTTTATTTTATTTTTTTTTTTACCAAGATGGTCACTCTACGTCTCTTCAGGCGTCGACAAAGTCCAGGAAGTCGACGGACGCCGTCCTCCTTCGGTGAGGCGAAAACGTTTGTCTCAGAGTTCACTGCAGCTTCAACCTGACGCGATAAGGACAACAACATGAAGCTTTTATTACTCTGACCTCACAAAACTTTTATTACAAAACATTCAAAGGGGAATTTAGAATTTTGTATTTTAACCTGGACTCTATTTTCATATCTTTTAGTATCTATTAGACAATTATAATACATTTGGTTCAGTATTGACCAGGAACCACCTTATAATGGAGGCGGCATGTATGCCAGGATGTGTTTGTCCTCTAAAAGTGATATTGTTCACCCCTGCCAGGCTCAGATTGTTATCACAAGACAAAGCAATGACATGAGTCTTGTGGTGTCTTGATGTGAACATAACATTGTGATTAATACACACACACACACATATATAATTTAATTTTTCCCAGCATGCACCTGTCTTACCTGCAGCGGAGGTGTTGGCAGGCTGCAGTTGACCGTTTGCAGACAGAGGCAGGTGACCAGCAGCAGAAACAGTACACACAGCTTCATCTGTCAATCAAATAATTGTCAACAAAAAGGAATCTGTTCATCCACCGCTCACTCTTATATTTGTCTATGTGGATAAAAGCAGAGGGAGGGGCCATGATAATCCTCTTACTCAGGTTTAGCAGTCACATGACATGTACACACTTGTTGACCGTTGTGATTTTCTTTCAAACATCACCTTTTAATGTGAATCCTCTGCATTTTTATAAATATGTTGGGCAGAAGACAGCTGATCAATCTTTAGTGAAAGAATCTTAAATCAGAGCCACTTTTCACCTGATGTTCTGACTCATCGTGAGACCAAACTATACTTCTAAATGTTTTATCAGAATTAATCCTCAATAAAACCAAGTAGGGGTCAAAAACAAGCTTCATATGAAGAATTATAGTGAAATTGCAAGAAAGGCTGTCAGTTTAATACTACATATAGTTCTGAGTCACATGCATTTCCGTTTTGACTCCATAACTTTCCCTTTAATCTTTTAAATATTGGGTTAATTTATTAAAATTAGAGGAACAGCTGTGAGTGTGAGCCAACTACACTGCTGTTCATTAGACATCTGCTTTCATCTTTTATTTTAAAAATTTATGCAAAACTTGCATATCAAAGAGTTATAAATAAGCTCATTTTAAAGTTGTATTAAAATATTTTATTTAATTAAATAAAAGCTAAACATACAGATCAATAACCTATAGCTCAATGGAAACAGTCAGGTGTGTCATTCATGTGACGTCACTGGGGGCGTTGCCGCGCCTTCAGAGCCGCTGCCGGTCTCTTCAGTTCCTTCATCACGTGCAGACCGAGTGTTTTAACGGGCTGCGGGATCCGGGACCGACTGGGAGCGGGACTAGGTTGAGGGGCAGGTTTCACCGGGTTCTGCTGATCCGGCGCCGTGACTTTCACCGTGGCCGGTTTGTTTCGGTGAAACAGCGACTCCCGCCGGCTCGTGCACGGGCTCGCGGCCAACACGGCCCGGAACCCGTAGGGCGTGGTCACCTTCTCCACGTGCGGCAGCGACATAGCCGCGCGCGTCGTCAGGTCAGTGTCCGCGTCCTCCGCCGCGACGGCGGCAGCAACGCGGCGCGGCGCTCTGACGCGCGGCGACGGCAGGCGGAGCAGGAACCCGGGAGAGGCCGAGGAGCCGAGCCGGTTCTCGCGCCTTGCCTTCGGGCTGCCGTCGTCCGGGTCGGACAGCAGCCGGCTCCGCTCCGGGGATCCCCGGTGAAGCCGCGGGGAGAGGAGGGGGAGCGGACTGCGCGAAGGGATGAGGAAACTCGGGATCCGGTCCGGGGTCAAGGCCAGTTTCCGGAGGGTAGAGACGGATTTAACGGCGGACATGATGCTGCAGAAACGGACAGTAAACGTGAAAAAAAGCTTGAAAGCTCCGGGACTCAAATGGTTAAATGTTTAGACTGAACTGGTTTAAACCCCCACGTCCTTAAACGCCCCACCAGTTGTGACGCGTTTAAGGACCAAAAGAAAATCCTAAAGCAGAGTTCAAAATAAAGAGAAAAATAGAGTTGGAAACTTAAGACAATGATGATTTAATAAACAAAATTAACTCGTTTTTAACCCCAGAATAGTTAAAGCTTTCAAATTTAGACACAAGAACCACAGTCTGAATTGAAAACTGACCAAAGATGAGCTGGATCAATGGCATCCACTTACCTGAACCTCAGAGTCTCACCTGCTGTGGACCAGCTGGGATCTGGTCTCCTGGTTTATACCTGCTCCAACAGGTGAAATCAATCAGTCTGATTACACTCAGTCCTGCAGAGTCAGCAACAATCCAGACCAGATCCATCAAAGCTTTCAAAGGAGTAATTTAATCAGTCTCATGCCAAACTCTAATAAAATATGTCTATAACAAGAGATCTATAATAATTTGTACCTCTTTATTTATATATTTGTCCTCACTCCTTACTTACTGTTGGTTATTGACATTACTGTGGATGTTTTGTGGAGTAGCAGGTACAAGTTTTTATTTATTTCTAGATTTTTTGATGAAAGAGATAATCTTATTTGTGTAAAAAAAAAAAATTATAAAAATATTTTTTTTCTTAATAACCTGGAATCAAAAAGTTCACATCAAACTACATTTAGGGTTTTAACTAATGAAATTCATTTTAATTTGACCAATATAAAAAAAGTAAAAAATAAAAAGATGGGAAAACATTTCACTGTGATCACACTGTGACAAAAATGATTAATCGATTTGAAGAGGCCTAAAAATTTAAAGTAGTATTTCATTTTTTTTTTTTAATTCATTTTAATTGTTTGGCTGACTGGGTTTTTCTCCCCCCACCCCGAAACAGACTGATGACACCCTGAAACAAACCATCATTGTTTTATATGAAGAATTTATCCAACATGTTCACAACAGATGAGGATATTTTACTGCAGCGAGACAAACAGGAAGGAGCTGCTAAAAACAGCAGGAAGTAAGGATCCTCCACAATAAGAGTCCAAAATCAGCCCCCCCCTTCAAAAAAAAAAGAAAAAAAAGAAAAAGGGAAAGAACTGAAAAAAATGACAAAGTACCCACAAACAACCACACTCATCTTCATCACATAATTATATCATCATCATCATCGTCATGTTCCCTGTATTAAAATCAGTCTTTTGGTTCCCAGAGTTTGTGGTTTTTCTCCTCACAGTGCATCGTGGGAATTCAGCCACACGGGAGCCTTATGGTGATCTTTTTTTGACCAGCCACTCGGTGATCAGTTCTCGTCTCCATGGAAACATGATCAGTCTCATTATGTGAAAGTTTGTTCACCACATGGATTAAAAAGTCTGCTGTGTCTCTTAGCCCCGCCCCTCCCGTGGCGTTCAGTGCGTGTCATTGGGAGGGGGGCGGAGCCTTGTGCAGCGGTCAGAGCTGCTGGTTGGCCGACGGTCTCTGTGGCAGCTGGCGTGTGATTGGTCGGGAGAAATCAGAGTCCGTCAGTCGCTGTCGGAGCCGACGGCTGACGAGCCTTTCCTCTTTCTCTTTGGAGGTTTGGGCTTTGAGTCCTCCTCCTCCTGAAACGCACCAGAGGTGTTTTATATTTGTCAGATGCTGAAGTAAGAACAGAACTTTGTGTTTAAAGAACCAATTAGAAAAATATTGCTGGAATCTGGGGGGTTATAACCACTTAACTACCTCATACAGCTGTGACTGTGCCAAGAACCTTATTCCTGACTGTCTGCACTATTCATACTGATCATTCCTTGCACATTACTAAATATCGGTACATAATCTGCCTACTTATAGTTTATATTCTATGTTACTTGTGTGCCATTTTATTCTGGTTTAACTTTAATACCTTATTATCATTTTCATTCTTATTGATACAGCATTCATGTGGATGGCAAATAAGAATTTCATTGTACAGAGAAACATGTTTCTACACTCTGCACATGACACATAACACTTTGAATCTTGAATCAGGTCTCAGTTTCAGTACATTAATTAAGATCTGACTAGAAAACAGCTTCTTAGTGTATGTTGGTTCTGTTTTATGTTTTGACGTGGTTCTGCTGGACCCATCAGTGGGTTTGCGGTGTGTGTGTGTTATAAGTATGGCACATGTTAAGACTGCATTTTCTACTTTGGGACCTTTTTACTCGCTCTACAGCTGTACCCCTGGAGTCCACACATCCAGAGGAGCTTCATTCATTCTACATTGTATTTGAATAGTCATCCAGTCAGTTGTTCAAGTCCTACATGTAGTCTAACTACCTACCCTCCAACAACCTCCAACCAGTCTGTGCGTTAGGTTTTTGCAAATGTAATTTGCAAAACATATGTGCAGTTTTTAATGGCTAGCGAAAGACCATTCAAGTAGGCAGAATGATTCACCTTAAATTTGTCAAAATTAATAGGATGTGTGTTTTTTTTTTTTTGTAAATGACCATTTTTTTTCCAATTCAAGAAAATTAACTCATCAGGCTCCGTTCTGCATGCAGCTGTTAGTTTTGTGAGGTTACGTACTGAGGCGCTGCTCGAGCCGCTCTCGTCCTCGTTGTTGGTGGGCGGAGCCGCTCCTTTGCGGGAGCGAGGCGACGTGGCCGGAGCCTTCCGACGCGACTTCAGAGGCTTTGACTGGGAGTCCTCGTACTCCTCCGCCAGGGCGAAGAGATCGCTGAACCTGCAGGAGGAGGAAGTGATGTCATCAGCACAGGGTGTAATGCCATCCGTCTGTGTGTGATGGTGTGTGTGCGTGTCTGTACCTCATCTTGTGTGCTTCGTCACAGCTGGCCTGAACATGCTGCAGAGCCTGAAGGATCGGAGTCTGACTGAAGACTGAGAGGGAAACACGATCGATAAACAATCCGAAAACATCAGTACATCACCAATGATCACAACTGTGTGTGTGTTTGTACTCACAACTGTTCTTGGTGTTGCTCAGGCTCAATCTCAGGTTGTCCATGTGCTCCAGGATCTGTTCCAGAGTCAACTGAGCCAGTTTGCTGCTGGAGCTACGAAGACTGGAGATAGACAGACAGAGAAAGAGAGAGAGACTGTGTTACGCCACAAGTTTGATTAACATGTCCAGAAACTGTCTGCATCTTGGTCTCTGTGTGGTCATGTTGTCCCCAATTCTGTTCTAATTCCTCCTCTGACTGTCTCTCCCTGACTTGTCTGTCCCTCTATTTCACTTCAATTCAAAGCTTCCATAAAACATTATTAAAGCCAAAGCAACATAGCAGTTTCTCCCTATTCACTGCAGCTCTAGCCCTATTAGCATGGGACTAGTATTACCTGGAACCTCTAATCATTCCGGAGGTCATCTGTGATCTTAATCTTGTGTTGTTGAGTTTTCCGTGTCCATAATTTATAAAGTAGAAATTCCACTGCAAGTTACCTCCCGTAGTTCACCCAACACAGAGGTCATGTGAGCTCATTAGTGTCATGAAAATTGGAATCCCATGATTTGAGGTATTTTTTAGCGAGTTTTTTTGTTTTCTCTGTGTCATTTTTCCTCTGCCTTCAAGAATTTTTATAAAAAACCTCAATAAAGTTCCAACAAAAAAATATTTTTTTAATCAAGACAATTCTCACCAAGCTCTGTGTTTTACCTGCAAGCGGCCCACTGCCCTCAGTTTTATCACAGTTATGCATTTAATTCATATAGTAGAGACAAGGCTGTAGGCTACATGTTTGCAGCCTGTTGTGTTTACGTGCATTTCATGAGGAATAATGTCAGTAAATTTGCATAAAATGCAAATTTGCTTATCCGCAGACACGGATGAGCTAAATCTGTAAATACCAGTCCTGTGTGAATCAGGCTTTCACCTCCGTGTGTCCTCACCTCTGTCGCTTGCGGGGCTGGTTGTTGTTCTTGATCAGCTGGGCTTTGATGTGTTCTCCCAGCGTGTCGTCGCATTTGGAGGCCCAGTGTCTCAGGATGCTGGTGGTGAACTGGTCCTCCGGGTGACAGGGACGACTCAGGACCATCTTCACCATCTCCTCACTGGGCCTGAGACACAGAGACAGATGAGGGACATGAGCAGGGACATATGAACATGAAGTATTGTCTTGAGTGAGTGAGTGTGCGTGTGTGTGTGTGTGTCGTACTTCTCTCTGCGCAGCTGCAGCAGCAGACAGGATAAGGCCTCTGGATGTTCTGTAAACAAAAACCAATCAATGTCACAGAGTTTGACATCAGAGACAGATTAAAGACAGACATCCTGACTCTGAAAACACTCAATCCTACATTTCCACAATGTACCTGGATGGTAACTCTTCATTGGGAGCTGCAGTGAAACTAGGGCTCTGTCAGAAACCACTTCCTGTTTAATACATATTGATCTATATCTAACATGTTAAACCCACGCAGACCAGATCCACACAGAAAGGTCCCAGATCCAGGACTAAGGAGATCTTGAACCTGTAACCTTCTTGTTGTGAGGCAACAGCGCTAACCCCTGCTCCACCGTGTCGCCCTCTTATTCATAAGTGACTGAATCTATTCATTAATTATCAAAAAGTGATAATCAGCTGTCCTGTCCCGGCATTTGTCTCATCCTTTAAAAGGTCCCAGATGGACAATGTGAGCACAACTTACCTTTATATTTGAGGTGTTGCAGGATGGGGATGATGGTTTCCAGCGGGATACTGTGAGCCAGAAACAGCTGCCAGGTGCTGTACTGCTCAAAGGTCTCCCAGTCCAGAGACTGAACTGTTAACACATGGAGAGAAAGTAGTAGAAGTAATAGTAGAAGCGGAAGTAGTAGTAGAAGAAAAAGAAGTAATTAAGTAGAAGATGTAGCAAAAGTAGTAAAAGAAGTAGTAGTAACAGTAGAGTTGAATAATATTAGAAGTATAATAGTAGAAGTAGTAGAAGGAGTTATAGTATACGCATAAGTCACAGTAGTAGAAGAAATAGAAGTAATAATAGTAGTAGATGTAGAATTAGAATAGTAAAAGTAGAAGTAGTTGTAGAAGAATAAGCAATAGTAGTAGTAGAGATGCAGACATAGTACAAGCAGAAGTAATGGTAATAGAAGAAATAGAAGAAGATACAAGTAGTAGTAGCAGGAGTAGAAGTAGATGATGTAGTATAAGAAGTAGAAGTAGTAGTAATAGAAGTAGTAGTAATAGTTGAAGATGTAGTAGAGAAGGAGAAGAAGAAGAAAAGTATTTATCTGCTACTATTTCAACCCAAGACAATGCTCTTGAATATCTGATTAACTTTGTTTTTGTAAGTTCTTTATTCACAAACTGAAATTTAGTAAATCGATACTTAAGATTCCTGTAGCTTTGTTTTATTGCTTACAACTAATAATAATAATGTGTGTGTGTGTGTTCTTACTGAGGATGTTGAGGACTGAGTCTTTCCTGAACATCACCAGAGTCCCCATCATCACATGACACATCAGCTCCTGTAACTGCAGACACCAACACACAGATGCCTTGTTACACCGAGCAGCTGCACACACCAAACGTCTTTTAACAGCAGCTTCTCTACAGTTACCTGTGTGGAGTCGATGACGGCTACAATCATGTTGAGCAGCTCACCGCTCCGTAACGTCTCATCTGGAAACTGAACCAAAACAAAGAGATTCATGAGATGTCTGGTGTGTGTGTGTGTCTCTCTCTTTGTGTGTGTGTGTGTGTGTACCTCAGAGTAGATGGAGGGTGTGAGGTAGCAGAGAAGTCTGACGTCATCTTCCTGACACGCCTTCATGTCCATCATCAGACAGGTGTGGAGGTCACCGAGTGCTGTCGCCTGAGCAAACGACTCGTACAGCATCATCTTCCCATTGGCCGCTTTACTGCACACACACACACACACATTTTATTTTATTTTAAGCTTTTAGTGTGTTTTTTTCTGTTATATGTATCTTATTCTGATGATGGACCTCTGATGATCTTGGGGCAGAGGTTTTTGTTAAGCGGTTAAACGGTCTGGGCTCACCTGGCTTTGAGGTAGTATAGCAGGTGATAACCGATCTTGGGTTGTTTCTGGTAAAGTTCGGCCAACATGTCGAGCAGCACTGAGAAGCCGCTGTTATCCTCCTGCATGGTGACCAGGTTCCTGAACACCAGACAGACAGGTTTACACACGGACTCCTCCAGGGACCTGAGGGACAGACAGGTGATAGAGTCAGATAGAGTGACAGGTGAGGCAGACGGGTTTAGACACAGACTCCTCCAGGGACATGAGGATAGAGATGGTAATCAGAGAAGCTGTCTTACTCCTCAGTGATCTCCTCTGGCAGCACATCTCCTCGGAAATGATCTTTGAACAGTTCAGACAGACAGGAAGCCAGAGCTGACATCTGTTCAGAGTCAAAGTCCTCCTGCAGGAACCATACAGGGCAATTCAGCAGAGTATAGCAGAACACCACCGAATCAAGTTGAAGTCAAAGTATTAGAATATGAGAACATATATCAAAGAAAACTCACCTCCAGGATCAGATCCACAATTTCCTGCATTACCTCACACTGAGTCTCTGTGTCACTGAGGAGAACATAACATTATAATCATTGACACTAACAAGATAATACCAACATCAGATAAAACAGTCATTAAATCAGTTAACTCACCAGTAAACGTTTTATTGCAATCAAGAAAAAACAAAACACACTTCTCCATTTACTTGTACTGGATTACAGGAGAGTTTTGCCAGGTCCAATATGGCGGCGACGAGGTCTCACCTGGATTTCTGCAGCTGCAGGACCTTCTCTTTCATGGTGTCGTCTAATTGGTCCTGCCAGGGGGTGATGTCGGCAGGTTCCTCTATCACGGCCTCTTTGATTGGATGGAACCTGAACTCCCGTTTCTTTCCTGCACAGTGATTGGTTGACAAAGGTCAGACAACAGAGTGATGTCATGGACAGAAAGATAGAAGTTTTCAACTGGTTTAAACTGGCTTTTAACAGGAAAACTGGTTTAAAATGAAAAACCTGATAAACGGTTAAACTTACTTAACCCGTTTAAACTGTCTTTTAACATTATAACTGGTCTAACAGTCTTATAACAGTGAAACTGCTTAAAACCGTTTTATAACAGTGAATCTGGTTGATCTGATTTTCTTGCCATCACCTTTATTGTTGACCTCCTCCTCGTCATCGCTGAAGGCGGCCTCTGTGTTGTCATAGCAACCCTCCTCCTTGTCCAACACATGGTTGTCCATCTCCAAGGAAACGGCCTCCTCCATTTTGACTGCAGGACACAGTTCATGTGGACATATTTATAGTTTCCCTCCAGACATCTTTTAAGATATACAGTGAATAATAATGTAGATGATATATATTTTTAAAACTAAAAAAGTTAAATCATCTCCTCCTTTCTCAAGAATCTATAAATATGCAAATTAATTTTAGAAATTGAACTGCTGGACTAAAGATGGCTCCTCCTTCACTGTAACGTCAGTGTTTGGTCTCTGGCAGCTACATTCAGCAGATGAATGTGAAAATGAACTCTGCACATACATCAATCTGCACAGTGAAGCTCAAACATTCAACTGCCTTATGGTACAGTGATGACCTGAATCTATTTTTTCCCCCCAACATTTAAATGTTTTTCATGAGCTATTTTTGGCTTAGTTATTATTTTTTGTACCTTATTTAAGAAGATTTGTATTGTGTCAGCATTAACTCTGTTGGTTCTAGTGCTAGAATGTGTACCTTCAGTAGGGGGAGAGGGCGAGCTGCAGAATTCAGGGAATCTCTCTCTGAGCATCGATCGAAGCTCTCGGTCCAATTTTGGATTATCAAACAGTGGAGCGAGATGACTGAAACACAAACAGAAACCGATGATCAATAATCAATCAATAAATAATACTTTGTAAAGTCATAGACGCTGTGTGTGTCTCTTACGCCAGCACTCTCTTCTCCATGATGAAAGTGAGCGAGTTGAAAACGCCCTGACGAACCTGAGACTCCAACGGAGGAAAGAAGTGAGGGATGATCTGAGGGAGGAAACAAGGGTTAAAAACAGAAAAGAAAGAATTTATTCATTATTTCATTCTGTGTTTTTGCTTGTCCAATCAGAGAAGGTGTGTGTTTTACCCTGCACATGAAGTCCAGTAGAGTGGCAGTGATGGCAGGATGAGGCTTCATGGAGTGATGCATCACCAGGATGGCCGGTTCTGAAACACAGAAGGACAAAACGGCACAAAATGAGGCCAAGGCTCCATGTTGGTGCTTAAATCTGGCGCATTAAATACTGAAGGGGGTCTCTGTGCCTAGACCTCTAATGTTTTCCAGAAAACTATTAAAAACCTGCCATTGACCGACACCACTGCACCGAGTGAAAAAAACATATGTAGATAAGGTATTGAAGCTGTAAATAAAACTGTTTGTTGTTTCACACATGCTCAGGGTTATTATATGATCAATGCTTTTGGAGTGTTTTAAAGGTCTACAGCACAGAGAAGTGCGCTATGTTGGAGCTCAGATACACGCTGATACTTGTTTGTAGATCTGTTCATTGTTGGTTTAGATCTAAACTTGAAATTTAGTGATGAAAAGAAAACTATAGAAAACCACTGAATAAAAACTTCAACAGTCTTGTGTAAAGTTCACTTTCTTCCAGTTGTTGCTCATCCTCAAGTTTATTAGACTCATAAATAAACACAGAAGCTGCAGTTTTACTGAGTTACTGAGAGCTGTTTCCACTTTTTAGGTTTATACTTATTCATATTAATGCATTATGTCATCTAAAGAAAGTGTGTGTTCGTGTGTCACCTATATTCATGATGCTGTCTTTCTCAGGGTTGAAGAAGAGCCAATCATAGAAGAGAGCCAGCTTGGCGTTGGAGGCAGCGACATTTGACTGGAGAGACAAATCAATTGATTGATTGGTTATTGATGTTATAGACGATGACCTGTAGACCTTTTGTCTGAAACCCGCCCCTTTACCGTGCAGGTGGTGAGCAGCCAGCCAATGATGGCCCAGCGAGGCAGGATGTCGGAGCTCAGCACCTCATTGGACGGATGGACCACGCCGCAGATGTAGCGAATCAGATCGCAGCGCAGGGACTGACTCTCTGCTGTGGACAGGTACTGCCTCTGGAACCAGTCCTGGTAACGCTTCTGCTGCCCGAAACGCACCTGAGCACAGGCGAGGAACACAAGAGTGAGGTCATCACCGGACACGTCTGAGCTGAACTCGGACAGAGAGAAACAACTACTGCCTTTACCCTGGAGGTCATGAACAGCAGCTTGGTCTCCATGTCGGGTGTGAGGCGGCACGCCAGGAACTTCCTGGAGGTCCGAGCCGTCAGGAGCTGAAGTAGACCTGAGACATGATCACATGATCAACATTTACCGCCCTGTCAGCGACCGCCTGTGATACAGAAGACGCTGCGCAGACACTGAACAGCTGCTGGTCGTGAAGTAAGGATTGTGGGTAGTGTAGTTTACCAGTGAACTGCGGACTGAGGACTTGTGGGTTGTGCAGCAGGTCTTTCCAAACCAGATCCATCTCTGGGATTCGAGCGACGTTCTGCAGAAGGCGAACCAGATCTCTGCCGATGGTCAGACAGTCCATAAACTACAGAGTCAGAGAGACAAGGGTGTAACCAGCAGGGTGATTAATAAACAAATATACTCAGAAACTGTTTGTTTTCATATCACTTGTAAAAAAATGTTTTTAAATGGTGTCTTTCCTTCCTCACCTTCTCTCTCAGCATGCTGATGCAGAAGTCAACCTCTTTTTGGCGCAGAATGAGCAGGTTCTGTGTTCCGTGGTCAACGATCAGGCGGAGGTAGGTGTAGACTGACATTGCAATCAGCATCCCACTCTTCAACACCCACTCCCTACAGACAGGAAAGATACCGTTGGTCCATAGTAAAAGTCCTAAAGCTGCTTCACATTAAAAAGCCTTAAATCTGCTTCACATTAAAAAGCCTTAAATCTGCTTAACAGTAAAAGACCTGAAGCTGCTTCTAGTTAAAGCAACAAAAGCTTTCACAATAAAAGCCATTCCCCTGCTGTTTGACCAAACCAGATTTTTTAAAAAATGGTTGTGACGTACTTTTGGTCCAGCAGGATGTCCAGGACGCTCTCAGCCAACCACAGGTTCTTAGTGGAGATATCGCCACCTGCGATCTGTTTCAGCAGCGTCATGACGACGCCGTCGGCTCCCATCACTCCGCTTTTCACCAGCTCTCTGACCAGCCACACTAACTGCACACACACGCGCAAACACTGATTAATACCACCGGTTCCTTTGTGATACAATTACAGGATACATTTAGGTTTAATCACCTGCGTTCTGGGGACGTCCTGCAGTTTGAGGAACTTCTCCATGAGGATCTGGTTGATCTTCACCAGGATCACGTTCATTCCGTCTCTATTGAGTAGCGTCAGGTCTCTGTAACACTGTCAGCAGACACAAAGACAGACAGATGTTACAGTGATGGCGTCACAGCGATGCTGGACGTTAGCGGTGGTGCAGTGTTGTCTCACCCGCTGGGCCTGGGACGCCTCTGTGAGGACCAGTGTGAACAGACCCAGACACACCTCCTCATGCTGCTGCTGACCTTTACATACCTACAGGGCAAATAAACAGAAAATTAAAAGACATCATGGAATGGCGAAAACTGGTGGTTGCCACGGTTACAGAGGGTGCAAAACATTCTGCAGATGGAACAAGATAATATCAGTCCCTCCACGAAATTGAGTTTTTTCGACTGCCAGAAAATTCATTGCAATATTTGCAGCAATTAACAAAACTTCTCATCAAGAAATGGTCAAATCAAAAGAATCTTTTTGAATTAGGGCAAATTATTTGCATTTTGTGACACTTTAACTTACAGTACACCACCGCAGTGCACAGGAAGTGGCTATATATTTAATTTTAAAAGTAGATGTGAAGCTTATATGAGGCTTCAGTAGTCTGAGTTGGTCACATCAAGTGGAAATCTGACACAGTTGCAGTCTTTGTAGCATCAAATTCCCATTTTGTGTTTCCTTGGACACAAAGAGCGATTTCCTGTCGAGCTGCTGTGAAAGAATAGTAACAAAAATAGGACATTTGGCACTAAAGACGCTGTAATGGGGAAACATTTCCACTTTACTTGAATCATTTGGACCCTGAAGCTACATATTAGCTTCAGATCAACTTTAAAACACATCTGCAGGAGTGTGGGTTTTGTCCCCCATCACTTACATTGTAAGAACATTATAAAGGGATCTCTTAAATCTAATGGTCAGTATGAACAGCAGCAATGATTACAGCAAAAAAAAACATGTTTCACAGTTCATTTTATATACAAGACAACTTAAGACACACTTTAACAACAATTGTGAACCCATCCTTTAAAAACTGACATGAACATACCTCTATGAAGGGATGAGTTTATTATACATGTGAGTAAATTTCAATAGAGTCAGTAACATAAGTAACTTAAATTAACTGCACAGCCCTGGCAGTAATGACAGGATCGATCATTGTAGTTGTTACTACTTGCTGTAGTACACAGAGTTCTCCTTACATTGGCAGTGAGCGCGTCATTGGCTTCTCTCTCTGACAGCCCATTGGTCAATGCCTGGACAATCCCAACACAACGCTCCAATCTCTGCACACAAACAACAAGAGAGGTCTGTTAGCGACACACACACACACACTGTAAAACAATACTATCACAGTTGATAAAGCAGCATGCACACATTCATAAAAAAACAATAAGTAGCAGAATACATTTAATTTGCACCACACTTTTGGTGGCAGCTGTAAACTGATTTTCTCTTCTGGATTTAATAAAACTATCATAGTGACACAAAAGAGATACAGCAATAAAATAGGAGCCAAGAGTTCATAAGAAACTGTAAAACAATACTAAAAGTATGTTGATATTCCAATGTATCATAATAATGAAAATTGGCCCAAGCCTATAGGGAGCAAGCTAAATCTGCTCAAACCATTTAGGCGCAAGTCTGACAGTCCAGTGGTCGCATGGAGACTTTTTAAAACCAACGTTTTCAAATATCTGATGCTCATGTTTAAGATTGTCCTGATGCTGAGAAGCAGCCACCTTCTCCAACACAGGAAGGGGGGTTGGAGAACTTCTGGGTCCAGGGTGGGATTCTTGATGAGAGGGCAGATGTCTACAACTTTGAGGGCAGATAGAACACTGCTGCTTTGAAGATTGACGTTTTGGCTGAAATGCCAATCTTCAAGTGGGCTGAGAATGAAGGTGTTTCATTTGAAGTCCAGGGTTTTATCCACAGCTGTATCCCTATCGCATACAATCCCGCTTTCATTTGCTTAATCAATTAACTAAGAACAATTATGAGAACACTTGGACTTTGTGCCACTGCAGTTTAACATTTTATGTTTAATTAATGTGTATTACAGACAACATTTGGTACTTTAAACGAGTCATTCCAGTTCAGATGATTGGGATAGTTTATGTTGTAAATAATGCTTTGGGTTTCCAGGTTTGTTATTAATTAATAAACACACTCACTCAAACACACACCACCAAGAAACACACACACGCTTCTTGACAAACACACGCATACATTTAAAGCACACATCACACTCTTTGACAAGTGAAACACAAACACTGCGCATGCGCTTGTCACTTTTCTTTCTCATCCATATGTTTACGAAGGATTAGCATGCTATGCTAATAGTCCATCAGCTGTGTGACTTTATATCCGTTGCCGTGACGTCTTTGAGAGCACGCGAAACCCCACAAACACACCTGTCACCTGCCCAGCGCGGTGCTGTTAAACCGGAAACACCGCGGCTACACACGGCTACGCTATGAGAATGCTGCTAGCCATGCTAACTAGCCGCTAGCAGCCGTGCAGCCTGGTAAAATGGATCCGCCGCTTCTCTTTGTATCCGCGGGTTGTTTTCAAAACACAAGCTGCTCTCAGACCGCTGGAGCCTGAAGCATCCCGGCCGCGTTCATCCGGGTTATCGGTGTGATCGGTGCCGTTAGCCCGGGTCAGCCTACCTCCTCCAGTTCATCTTTGGCGTCTAGCTGGGTGGACAGCAGCAGCCGGCCCTGCGGCTTCGCTTTGGCCGGCGCAGGCTCCATCTGCTCCCGCCGCGCCTCGCCGCGCCTCGACGGGCCCCGCGGAGCACAGAGGCGCCGAGACTCCGGCTTCAGCGGGGTTATAGATGTTTCTGCCGGTGCACCGGAGAGTTCGGTGCTCCTGTCAGTATCGGGGCCGCCGTGTGAGACGCTTTGGTCGGTAAATATGTGTTTTTAAAACTTATTTCGGGGCTGCGCTCACTCTCAGTCCCGCTCCGTGTCACTGTCCGACCGCAGCAGCATAACGGACATCCGCGGAGCAAGGGGGCGGACACTACCGGGCCGTCGGGCCAATCAGCTCCCCGAGACGGCCGAGTGACGCGAGTACGGGCCAATAGGAAGAGAGATAATCTGATCGGGCTGTAGCCAATCACCGGCCTGCTGTACTGAAACCCACCTGCATAGAAACTCATTAAGTTATAATAACAGATTTATAAAAGTCAGACATGTCAGTTTATATATTTTGTACTGTCTGTGATTCTTTATATGTTATTTATTGTCTGAAAATATGGTGGACAAAAAAGAATATAAATACATAACAAAATGAAGAAATGGAGAAACAGAAAAATAAAAGATGAATATAGAAATACAGAAATAACCTTAAATAAAAATATTAACTATAGAAATGTAGAAAAAAACAACCCAATGCATTATTTTATTTTAGTATTTTTATTAATAAAAATACAAATTATTATTAATATTTATTTTTATTTTATTGTTTTTATTAATATATTTAATTATTAACACTATTTAAGCATTTATACTTTATATATAAGCAAATGTTTTTTTTTATTTTACATGATTATATTGAATTTAAATTGACTTTTATTTTTGAATTTGAAATCATAATAAATGTTATTCTGTCTTTGACAAAGTCATATTACATATTTATAAATATGTATATTAGACCGTCTTCAATAAACCAAAACAAACCACAGAACAATAAATAATTATCTCACTGCTCTGATTTATTCTTTTATTGTGCTTTTAATGTGTTGTTTAAAGTCCATATCAACAAACTACCTTTTTGTAATTGTGACATTTTTGGTAATTGTTCATTCTAATACAATAACATGATAATATAATAACAAAATAATTTCTGCAGAAATCATGAAAACAAAACAGCACATTTTTATATATTGTAATAATAATCAGTATGTGCATGGATGCAAAACAAGTGTGAAGTTATTTTATCATCATAAATCTTTTTTTTTTTTTTTACAAATAAAGTTTTCTTGATTGTTAGATTTTTATTAAACCAGGTCCAAGTGACATTGCTTTGAGATGGCAGCATTAAAAGTTTCAGACAAATAAAATAATAAAATAAAAATCCCCAAGTGAGGGAGACGTCTGACCAATCACCAATCATCAAGTGATGGCTCAACAGCAGGAGAGAAAACCATAGAAACCATTAACCAACCCCTTCTTTACAATGAATAAATATTCAAACAATCTTTTTGATATCATGTTTTGGCGTGATCATTTTTACCATGTCGGTTTCTGTTTTGTCTCTATGATAAAATACTTTTGTTATGTCTCTTTGATTAAATAATTTGTATTTCTTTTATTTAAGTATTTTCTGTCATACATAATTATATATTTTCACAGAAATCATGTAAAACTGTCCAACAGTTGTTTAAAATGAGAGAAAGTACATGTGAATGTGAATATACAAAAACTCACTTTTCTTCTGTTAAGGTGAATTTACAGAGTCTCCTTTACCTAATGAATGAAAATAACATTAACACACAGATAATTAAACACACTCAGTTTATTTCTGTATTTACACACTAACTAAATTTTTGGTTTTCAGTTGTTTTATTTTACAGTAAAACATTCGTCTGTCTGTTTCTTAGTTCGAGCCCTGTAGAGTCTGAACCGACGTGATGAATGATGTCAGAGGTAACCGTCCAATCAGAGAGGAGGAGGAGGGGTTTGATAGCTGTCAGTCAGTCAATCAGTCTGTCTAATGTTCATGTGACCTTTGTCCGTCTATTTTTTGTCCTCCCTCCATCTCCTCATTGATGAATCTCTCTCTCTCGGTCACTTGTTGCTGTTGTTCTCTCCCAGCAGCCAGTATGTCCTCATAGATCCTTTGCCTTTCACTTCAATCTCTCCTCTGAGCTGCAGCTGGAAACAGCCAAACTCCTCCACAACAAGCCGAGTTGCCTCTGACACGTGAATATTCAGGGCTGCAGAGAGACGACGTCCACAGACTGAGAAAAATCACTTTAACATTTGCTGCGCAGTTTTAGTAGAAAGTAATTAAGCACATTTACTGAACTTAAATAACATTTTCAGATAGTATTCCTTAAATGCTGCTACTTTATAGTTCACTCCACTACATTTCATAGTAAATATTTCTGACAGCTTTAGTTATTTCATGTACATATTTGACACAATGGATAATATATCAAACTTTTAAAATACAACACTTATAATTAACAATGAAACCAGTTGTTGTTGTTAACAGCTCCACCAAATAGAGATTTTTCTATCTAAACTTCTCAGTCTCTCAGTTTCTTTTAGTGCCAAAAACCTTTGCACTGTACTGTATATGCAGTGTATGTGTGTGTGTGTGTGTGTGTGTATGTGTCACCTTCTCCGTTGGATTCCATGCGTGATGCTGTGTTGACCGTGTCTCCAAACAGACAGTACCTGGGCATCTTCAGTCCAACCACACCTGTACAAACTGGACCTACACATACACATGCAATTAGGAATAAAGTGTTAACACAACATAATATAATATTTATCATTGTACTCATGTTACCTCATCAGCTTTTTTATCCAATCAAAACCCTGTGCCGACATTACCCACAATGCACCTGGAGGTTGGGTGTGTTACGCTAGTAGTGGTTAACATTAGTGATGGGAATTTCGCCCTCTTTCGGCTCCAAAACAACTCTCAATTTACAGCTTATACCTTTTATAATTCAGCCACATTTACCGCTGTTTTGACTTGATTTGTTTTAAAACATTAAATCCTCTGGTTTCAAATTAAAACACTAAAACCACTGACTCAAAATTTAAATAAAAACACTAAAATCATTGATTCAAAATTTTAATACAAATTTAAACAAAAATTAAACCACTAAAACCTCTGATTCAAAATTAATATAAATTATTAAAACACTAAAACCTCTGATTCAAAATTAATATAAATTATTAAAACACTAAAACCACTGATTCGAAATTTAAATGGAAACACTAAAACCTCTGATTAAAAATGAAAATAAAAAATCACTTTCTAACTGATGCTGTTGCATCATCAGTGACGTCATCAGCTCTCTCTGGAGAAAGAACAGACTTCATACTACCTTCACACACACACACACACACACACACACACTGACCACTGTGTATGCCGATACGCAGTCGGAGCTGCTGGTCGGGTCGATGTCGGATCTTGAAGTTCTTGACAGCGTCCAGCAGGGCCAGTGACATGCGGGCTATCTCCCGGCCATGCAGCTTCCCGTTCCTCACCGGCAGACCGGACACCACCATGTAGGCGTCGCCAATTGTCTCGACCTGAGGGCGGCAACAAGCCGACAGCCGGGGTTACGACAGGTCAAACATGGGTCTGAGAAGGTCCATTAGTGACTTCTTTCTGTTTTATGTGTGCAAATAAAAAAAAATTAAACAAATAAAAATGCCTAGCTTAGCACAAGTTTTACCTTGTAAACATCAAAGTTGTCGATGATGGCGTCAAAACAGGTGTAGAGGTCATTCAACAAGGTCACAACCTGTAAAAAATAAACAAATAAAACCTCCAACTCTCAGGAAAATGCAATTATTAAATCTGCAACAAGTCAAAGATGTGATGTTTTAAAGAACCACATGAGAATAATAAGACATTTATTTTAATACATTTAAAACACACTTGGAATAAAAACATGATAGGATGAAGTTGAGGAAGACGTGTTCTACTGGGTTCTACTGACCTGTAGCTCAGTTCTCCTTGGTTCTGATAACCTGTAGCTGACTTCTACTGACCTGTAGGTGGGGTTTCCTGCCCTGTAGTTGAGTTCTAATGCTGACCTGTAGCTGAGTTGTACTGCATTCTACTGACCCATAGCTACGTTCTACTGAATTCTACTGAGCTGTAGCTAGGTTCTACTAAGTTCTACTGACCCATAGATAGGTTCTATTGAATTCTACTGACCTGTAGCTGGGTTCTACTTGGTTCTACTGACCTGTAGCTGGATTCTACTGAGTTATACTGACATGTAGCTGGGCTCGACTGCTTTCTACTAACCTTTAGCTGGGTTCTGTTTGGTTCTACTGACCTGCAGTGGTGTGCTCTCAGCAGACAGGGCTGTGAAGCCAACAATGTCACTGAAGTAGATCGTCACAGAGTCAAACGCTTCAGCCTGAACCGTCTCACCTCGTTTCAGCTGCTCGGCCACCGAACTGCAACACAGACAGCAACGGTACAGTATAATCCACCGGTATAATACTCATATGTTGTATTCACTGTGGTAGTAATGCAGGATATTTACTGCGGTAGTATCTGGTACAGCAGGGCTTCAGCTTTGCGTTTCTCCTCATGATAAGCCTGCGTCCGCTCCTCCACCAGCTCCTCCAGGTTGTTGGCGTACTGCTCCATACGCGACAGAAGGTTGTCCAGGATGTTCGAGCCGTAACCCCTGGCAACAGGTGGACGGATGGTTTTAGCTTTGCAGTAAAGTCTTGTGTGAAGTTGCTAAAGTTTTAATGTAGAACTGATGTATCTCCTTAACAGTACCTCCACCCGTCTCTCTGCCTACCTGTGCTGTTTCCTCAGCAGTATTTTTATGGTGTTGAAGTCCGGTCGGTCGCTCGGCTCTTCGCTCCAGCATCGCTGCACCAGGGCACCCAGCTCCTCGCTGTGACTGTGGAAGCAGAGGGAGGGACGGAGAGGGGGGACACCGCCCTGACGTACCAGCTGAATGATCTCTGAGGGGACAGAAACATCATATTCATTATTATCATCATTCATGGAAGGGAATCTGTTAGGAATTGATGGATTTTGAGAAAACAGAAGTTGCATATCAGCCTTTTTTGACCTCAAAGATTTAAAATGCACCACAACAGGTTGAAAAATGATGACTAAAAGACAAAATAACCACAGAGTAAATTACTATAAACAGATGATAAATGATGACAAAAGATGAAAAGGTCAGTATTCAGAGTAATGTAATCCAATCTCTGTGAAGAGTTTCTAACTGACACAATCTACCATCCAACCATATCATCGTGTTGATGGAAACTGTAAGAAATCCACAGTGTCCACTGGAGGGCACCATCTACCTATAGGTCATATAGCTACGTATCTATTCATCTATCCATCCATCGAGCTGTCCACCTGCGCTGCACCACAACAAATCCAAACTATATATGCAGGAAATCTACAAGATAGAATCAGATTTCGCTATTATAAACCTCACAATCTGGTTTTATATTGTTGTTTGGTTATTTTACTATTCCAATCACATTCCAATCATCATCAACTAACAAGATCTGAAAATGTTGTAAACAACATGTTAAAAATCCATCTAAAAAATGGCACTTAAACTTTGTGACTGTAAACACATTTTAAATAGGCCTATTAATATGATAATTCTTTAAAGCACAATGACATAGATTTACTATAGTGTTGTGAGGATATTCACAGTAAATTAAACTTGAAATATACATGAATTATATATTCAACAATATTGATCAGACCACAGAGATAAGCATACAGATCTGTGAGGAGATTAAACATATCACAACAGCACTTAACTGCATTATTATTTATTTAATGTGATTATTTTGAGTGAACGTGAGTGAACACTCAGACACCCTTCACGTTTCTCGGAATGTAACGCTGCTCTGAGAACGTGTGTGTGTGTGTGTGTGATGACGGCAGCATGTTATCGAGCTGTCATTGAGGAATGTAAATAAACAGATTCAACACTGTCATCACACACACACACTGAATACACTCTCTAACCCTCAAATCTCGAATCGTGGTGAGTTACACACAGGAATCGGCTCGGTCCCCACATGGTCAGTACAACATGAACACGGTGTCTCACCTTTGGGAGTGAGAGTGTGTGAGTCGAGGTAGAAAACTCCCTTCAGCAGAGCCACTTCCTGCAGGATGATGCCGAAACTGTAAACGTCTCCTTTCTGCGTCCCACAGGGAGGGGGACAGTCCGTCCTCAGCAGCTCGGGAGCTGTCCACAGCTTACCTGCGAGGACAGGCGAGTATGAATAAGACTTTATTTTAGAGTTTTCAACACCTGATATGACGTATGTATGTATAAACTGTTCATGAATGACGGAACACACATATTTAGAAATAGAGCAACTTGGTAGAAATAAGCAACACATCACAACCTTTGCAAGACACCTGTCTAACATGACACGTAATCCAGTGACAAACAGCTAAATTAAAATTAGTTTATGTGGTAGAAAACCATTAAACTGCACAAAAAAATGTGTGCAGTTTAATGTACTTAAATAACTTCACATTGTCAGGTTTGTTTTCTATTGCCTGCCTGCACATGTCTTGTACATGATCAGTATATATATATATATTATACATGTAATAAATGTGTGTGTGTGTGTGTGTGTGTGTGTGTGTGTATTGTGTGCATTACGGGCGTAGTAAGCATGCGTCTCCTCAGGGCAGCTGCTGGTCCGGAGACTCTCCAGGCCGTAGTCAGTGATCTTCAGGACAAAGCGACTGTCCACCACACAGTTTGATGACTTTAGGTTGCCGTGGGAAACAATGACGCTGTTGTGAAGGAAGGCCATGCCCTGTATAACAAAAAAACAAACTTTGGGATGAATTTGTTTACTCCCTTTTGTTTATTCATCATTTTAAAGGGACAGAGGATATTTTGTAAACTTCAGGGCCCCCTGGTGGCCACATGAAGAAGTAACGTCAGTCCCCTTAGCTGTAAGCCCCGCCCACACCACCCAACATCCCACTGTTACCTTGACAATGTCATTGATGAGGGAGTATCTAAACATCCAATCCAGTGTGATGCTGTCACTCTCCATCAGGTCCTGAACACACACACACACACACACACACACACACACACACACACACACACACACACACACACACACACACACACAATGTGATTATGATGTCAGTGTCTAGGTGTGTATCTGTGTAGGTGGATACACTCATCTTCTCTGTTTCTCTGTGTAATCTTTTCTGTCAATTTTCTGTACTGAAAAACATCTTTTCAACATCTGTGAACATTTCTTTCATCCACACTGTAGAAAAAAGGTTCTGAAGGTGCCTTTTGATATGACACATTGGAAATGAGGCTGAAATAAATAATTTAAAAGTTGAGTATTAGGCAACCTGGGAGATTATTTCCACACTGTAATTTCACCCAAATTAAAAGGGTAGAAAAAATACATGTGTTTGTAATAACGAGCATGAACTAAACCCTTAAAGATTTATAATTAGCCACGTTTTGGCCAGTGCTTCACCAGGCCCATAAAAAGGATGAATAAAATGCCAAATTCTTAGAAATAAATGTAAACATTAATTGTAATGGTATGAATAGGTGCTGTGTCCCCTTTGTGTGAAAATGAACAGCCTGACTCATGCAGAACTCCCTTGTTAAAATACACATTTTAAAACAGGCCTTGTTTGAGGAGTGTGAGAACAAACAACATGGATGATATGATGAACATTTAGGAGCACCTGTTTAATTCAACACCTATTTTCTCAGTAAATATGGACTTATTCTAATAAGTGTGACTGTGACTGCATTCTGTGAAATGCCTGAATGGTGATAATTAGAATTTGGATTAAAACTCAGTTCTAATATTTACTGTTATGTACATAAGATCCTAAATTGCACAATTAGGAGGCTGTTTTGGATTTGAATTTACACAAATTGATTAAAATTGACACCTGACCTTTGAAAATACTATTGTTAGCAATAAGAGTCGGAGTACATAGAATGATCCTCCTCAGGAGAAACATCCAAATAAAAATGTGAAGCTATATTAAGTGTAGTGGATCTAATGACTTTTATCAGCAGATAAAACAACATCAGCTTAGTGTAAAAATGAGACTGCCCTGTTTTACTGTCTTTCTTTATCCTCTCTGGTCTGCTGTGATGAAGTCTTACTCCTCTCAGTGCATAAAATAACTCAACGGTCATCTGGCAACAAGCCTAAATCCCACGCAGCTCACATCAACCTACAGCAGCCTGACATGTGTTGCTTAGTTACCGTGCCGGGAGGTTGCTAGGTTACAGTGCTGACAGATAACGAACTGAGAGGTGGAGAGACCGCCTGATGTATGAAGGAATGTTAGAGGATTGCTGCAAAGATACATGGAGCTGATAGATGGATGGTACTTTTTATATGTGTATTAATAATCAGTATATACAAATACATACATAAATGGTTGATAAAGAAATAAAGAGACTGATAAGGCAGTATGAAGGGTTAATAGAAAGGTAGAGGTGTGTATCAAAGATAGATATAGGAACAAAAGAGACAGCTGGGAGGGTACAAAAAGTAAACAGAAAGGTAAAGATATGTATAAAGTTTTGTTAGAGGGTATAGACATGATAGAAGGAATATAGACAGCTCTATTGTGCTGTACTAAGTACCTGTATTGGGGCTTGAAAAATCAGCATAGATTTGAATACTAATTTTGTTGCTTGATTACCATTGAGAATGAAGCCTTGAAGCATCCGGTACCACCCTATGGGTCTACAAAGTACTGATAGTCTAAGAAGGGTATAGAAGGGTATAGAGGGTACAAAGGTGGGATTGCTATACCTGCAAGCTGCCTCTAGGACAGTACTCCGTGATGATGCACATGTTTGATGGGTCTATGCAGGCACCGATGAAGCGGGTCAGGTGTTCATTCTGGACATCACGCATCTAGCACAGGGACACACAGGCTACAGGTTCAAAATCCGTCCAAAAACATCATTTACATCCTACAAGCAAGGCACCAAACCCTGACCAGCGATTCTCAGTGGTCAACTCAGGTAGGATAGGTTGGTCTGTAGGTCTGTTAGTAGCTAGGAGATGTAGATTGGTCAGTTATTAAGCATGCTGGTCAGTAGTTAAGATTACTATGTAGGCATATTGATCTGTTGGTAAGTATGTTGATTGGTAGATGTTTACCCTAAATTCTTGAATACAGACCGGGGTCTTTATTTACTCAAGCCCATTGCGGCCCAGAATACCAGAATGGTGGGTAGAGATCGGTATGTCTCAGTAGGTTTAGAATGGTTTAGAGGGTAGTTAGGTAGGTAAGGTTGGTTCATCGGTAGGTCATCAATGGGTAGATTTCTTACATGTTTTAGTTCAAACAGAACCTTCCTGGTCAGTTCAATGCGTTTCTTGTTGATATACTTGATGGCCGCCAGGTTTCCCTGCAGAAGACAAAACCAGAAAGATTAAAACTATAATGATATTTTCTATTACAGCACTATTAGCTGTAAAATCTGTCAGAGTAGTGTGTCAGAGGGCGGTCTCAGACCTTGTAGTATCCAGTTTTAGTGTACATCTGGTAGTTTCCTTCCATGGTCATCAGGGAGCCGTAGTTGGATCCTTTCTGCAGAGAATCCAAAGGAACATCTTTCTATAAGCAGTGAGTGGGAACCATGTTTAATATGTTTAAGAGTCAGTGTGATTGTTACCAGAGACATGGTGAGTCTGCTGCAGGCTCTTCGCAAGACTTTCTCAGGGTTCCTCATCTGGATGTCGTCCCAGGAAACCCTCCACAACTGAGCCGCCAGCTCACTCTCCAGCTTCAGTTTCCTGTTGGACAGACGGGAAGACGAGCGTGTGTGTGCGTATGTATGTGTGGTGGACAGTGGACATATTATCATGTGTGTATTTGTGTTGTGAGTCAGTGTGTGTGATGACAGAAGTGGGGAAGGGGAAACAGAGAGAGAGGTGAGGGAAAGGATAAACAAGAAACAGACGAGTGAGTTGAGTAGCGAGAGAAACAGAAACAGTTAGAGAGAGAGGGAGAGAGATATGAGGCTCAGAGAGGTTTGTCTTTGTCTTTCCCTGTTGCAAGAGATGGGAATGTGGTAGAAAACCCCTAAATAATTCATGGTCCTGGAACATACCGAGGATTATCAACCTCTCCAGGTAGATGACATGTAGGTGAACTTGTGTAATAACGGTGTAAAGGAATTTTTAAGGAATGTTTTAGCCGACATTTATCTGTCTGTCTGTTAACAAAATACCTCAAAAAGGTTTGGGCCAGATTTACGTGAAATTTTCAACGAAAGTTGGAAACAATACCATAAACGGATGTTTACTTGTTTTTATCATACAACACTGTCCCACAAACATCATGTGGTTGGTAGCTCTCTTCCTGTAGCTGTCACTTCCCCCCTTCCTGATCTGGATGGCAGCGCTGCAGACTTTAATATTGAAACAAAGGAATACGATGGGCCTGGATGAACTGATCAATTGGTACTCTGACCTTCAGAATCCAGTAACTCATGTCCTCCCTCATGAGGTTCCTCTTATACAGCCTGGAAGGAAATGTCTTCATTTAATAGACTAACAAGAGACAACACAGATTACTGAATTAAAAGTCATTCATGTTTTCTCTGCAGCTGTTTTTATTAATGTTTCATGAACAAATAAAGAATCAACAGATGATCTTAACACCAATTATCTTCAAATGACCAGTGTATCATTTAATAATTAATAATTAATTTATGATTCACATTCCAGAGTCAGAACATCTCACAGCTGATCTGTTACCTCTGGATTAACAGCGATCTGACCGTTCACACAGAACAAATCAATTCTACACACAATAAAATTCCCAAACTATTCAAATCATGCAGAAGTTACTTCTTCATTTACTTCTATGATAATACTATTAAATATAGTTGAGTGTATAAATGCACAGAGAGTCTGTTTATAGTAGCTGTAATTTCAGTCACCAAAACTAAAAAAGAAGTATATCATACATTTTTTAAATTAGATGCAGTTCAAAGTATCATAGTTTCATTACATCATCTGACAGACTCAGACCTGCTGTATTTAAATACATAATACATAATTTATTGGACACTAGGGTTTCAATCAAATTCATAACAAAAGATGGAGTTGACAACATCATGAAGTAGTGTGGGATCATGGGAGTGGCAACTACTCTTAGCTCAGCTTCTTTCTCTACAAATTTCCTGACCTTTAGGGGAAAAATTATTATCAGATGTCTCTTTCTCTCCAAAGTAAACAGGCCAGTGATTAAAACTAGTATAACACTGAAAAAAACAGTTTCACATTAAAAAACTTGCTCAATCTGTCTCTATTTCGTAAGATCCAGACATCCGATGACAAATATTGTTCATCTGGTTATAGAGAATTAAAAAATGACCAAGATCTAAAAAGTGTGTTTAAAATGTTGCTTAGCCATTGATAGGCAGCGATGTAAAGTCCCTTGTTTAGATTAAAACAAATTTTAAGATTAAGTACTGTATTTCTCTAGGTTTGTAAAAGCTGGAAACTAGTTGGATGATGTGAGCACACAACAAAATAATATTTAACATAGGTCTAATAATTTTAGATATCTTAATGTGCACAAGTTGGAAAAACTGACCTAAAGAAAAATACAATGTATGTGGAGTTCCACAAGGCTTCACTCTGGGCCCATTGTTATTTTATTTCATAATGGTCTTTTTGTGCAAAAAATGTGAACATTCTTAGTGAAGTCTGGACGTTTTTGAGAAGTGAGGAAAATTCTTAGAAAATGAGGACATTTTTGAGAAATGAGGACAACTTTTAAGAAGTGAAGACATTTTTGGAAAGTAAAGACATTTTTAGATCACATTATTATTACAGGAAAACTGGTGGAGTCAAGCAAAAACACAACAGAGTTTATATATATATATATATTTTGTACATCTGAAGTTTAAATGTTTTTTGTTGAAGTATCCTGCTTCATTTTAATCTACGCATTTATCCCATATGCCTTCTCTCTGGGCCTTGTGATCTCTCTGAGAGAATGTGTGAAAAGGGAAAGGCAGTGAGAGATACAGGTAGAGATGAGATAAAGAAGAAGAGAGGGGTGAGGAATAAATGATAGACAAGAGCAATGATAAGAGAAAACAGAAAAGAGAGAGAGAGAGAGAAGTGAGAGCTCAAATCCTCACAAAGTGTGTTTTGAATCTTTTACATCTGTCTTTGTGGGGACGCATTTGAGTGTTAGACCCCCGGAGTGAGGACATTTTGGTCTGTTCTCACTTTGGGCCAAACCTCGACAGAAAGGTTAAAAGTCGGCTTTAGAAATGGATTTAGTTTCAGTTAAGGGTTATGGGTTAGGGAAAGCATTATGTCCTCATGAGTATATAAGTACAAATGTGTGTTTATATGTGTGTGTGTCTCACCTGTAGATAAAAATGGTGATGGTTACGATGATAACAAAGACAAAGCAGATCACAATGGCAACCATCTGATGCATCGTAATTGTACCTGGAGAGAAGGAAGAAGAGAAAAGGTGTTACACAGTTGAGGTCATTGGGGAAAGGCATTTAGCCAGGTATAGGAAATGTGTGTGTGTGTGTGTGTGTGTGTGTGTGTGTGTGCGTGTGTGTGTGTGTGGGTGTGTGTGTGTGTGTGTGTGTGTGTCTCATACGTGTCAGGCAGGCTGGATTGTCATTCTTGAAACCACATATGGGGACATCTAAAGGTGGAGAACCACTGGGCCATTGGAAGCTTCTCCCATTCTGCATTACCAGCTGATTTATACTGCTGTTATACACAGACACCACCTATGTCCACACACACATACACAACACACACACACGTACATACACACACCAAGAGTGAACCTGTCATTTCTGCTTTTTCTACATGTATTTGCCACTGTTCAAGTAACTATCGTGCATTTACTGTAGAAATTCACAAATGATTTGTAGACAGGGAGATGTCTAATCTTCTGGTATCAAGACACTACCCTTAAAGGTTCAATGAAATATATGTAATATGTGTATTAATTATTCAAGTACCTCTTGAAATATGCCAAATACATGTCACACAAATCTACATTAAATGTATTTTTGTTTTTTCTTTCATTAAACAGTTTTAAATGTTTGATGACTTATCCTGCACATAGAAGCATTTACAAAATTTCATCCAATCAAAAAAGTTAAATCTGTAATGCTCCACTCAATTTCTTGCAATCCAATCAAATGTCAGGATTAAATTTAAATTTCTCTTGACCAATTCTGCTCTCCATGATTCAGATCATTCAGGCCAGTTATTCCAAAAATTTAATCTGGATTAAATTGATCTGGATTTGGAAATCTCATGTTTTGATATCCAGTATCAATCTTATTAAACAGTTTTACTTTTTTTCTAGTTTATTTTTTTTTTTAATACAACAATAATCCGTTTTTTGTTTTTTTTTTCCCTATCAGAGTTATCCAAACCCTACTGAAAAGTTTTGAACAATACAAACTGAAGGTTTGATCCAGATCAAAGCAAAGGATTGGATTACATGATCTAATCCAATTTCGGAATCTTTCTTTAATTTTAGCACACATTTTCATGATTTGATCCAACTTGATAATTGAAATCTGATCACTTTTGAAGAACTAGCCCCTCATGATCTTTCTGATTTAATTTCCCTTCTCACAGATTTTTAGTTTCACATTATTTACTTTCATTTAAAAATCATGCATCATTCGATAGATTCAATGTGTTTACCTGAAACTCTCCAGATTCCAAGTCTGTCATGTCCCACAGAGCAAAGTCCATCTGTCTGTCTCCTAACATGTCCATCTCCACCACTCCCATCACTCCTGCACACAAAAGCATCACACAAATATCTTCCTTTATCAGATGTTGTTTATATTTAGTCATACAGTCTGCTTTACGTAATGAAATATGTGTGTATTTATTTATAATTTATTTTCTTTCCTGATTTATCTGTTTTCTATTTATTCTGTGTGAGTTATTATAACTATTGTCTTGTTTTTGTTGACTGAAGTTGTCCAAAAAAATGACAACCAAGAATTTCACAAAAGAAATGGCACACACGCACGTACTCACACACACACGCGCACACAATCACACACACACACATAATACTGACCCTGTTCACCTCACATACCTCAGTGTCTGAGTGTGTGTAGATGAATGCAGTCATTGCTCTGGCAAGAAAAATACATTAAAAATCCCAAGAGACTAAGTGTGTGTGTGTGTGTGTGTGTGTGTGTGTGTGTGTGTGTGTGTGGTCACAGTAGCAGAATTTCATTCTCTGCATAAAGTTTCGTTACCTTTGACCATGCAGCCCCCAACATCCAACATCAGGATATAAATAACAGAAAAAACAATATGAACTCTCTAAAGTTCATTAATGGTCAGTTTTTATTTAGACTGAATATTCATTTGTCATGTAAACTCCTACAGAAACACGTCTCTTTTCTTTTTGTGGTTAACAATTTTTATTAGCATTGTAAGATAATCATTACAAGCATTCATTTAGTGACTATTCACTGAGAGTGCAGGCAGAATAATAATGTCTTGTGAATATGGACAACAAAAAAGACAACATGAAGGACAGGAAACTGGTGACAACCATACCAACAAAGTGGAAAGTGGTCAGGTGAAGTCATCTAGTTGTAATAGTGTCTCAGAACAGCAGGGTGTCAGAGAACATCTGAGTTAGACTTTTTAGAAAAGAGATTGATTGTTTTAAGCAGAAAGGCAAAAGAGCATTCCAGATCAGTTATATAAACTAAAGCATCATCTGCGTATAGCATCAGTTCGATGAGTTCTTGGTTGAGCATCAGGCATCTACCACTGTCTGTTTGATTACAAGGAAAATCAAGGGCTTCAATGGCAGCACAGAGAAGAGGGAACTCCTTGGCCAGCCTCATCTCATGCCTGTGAAACTAGAAATCTTCCACCAAAACTACAAAAGAAAAGTATTGCCACTCTAAAATGCACTATTATTATCATCATCATCACAGGGTCACAGACAGATTTATCAAGTCTACGTCTGCATTTGACTGGTTCTATCAATTATATTGTTTTTTTTAAAACCTATAAGGGAAGCAAATAATCAATCAATACATCTAGTATGGTTACTTTCTATATACTTCTCATACTGCAAACTGTTCTCTTATCTCTCTTTATAAAATGAATATCTTTGGGTTTTAGACAAAACAGATGGTGAGGCTGAACATGAAAACACGTCTGAACTTCCTCTCTCTTTCATCTGTTCATCAGCGTAACTGTCTTCATATGTTCTCCTTCTTCTCCCATTATGTTTTTCTACACCTGTCCTTTCCCTCATCACTCAAACTTGTTTACCGCCCTTCATCTCTTCATCCCTCCATCCATCCTTCCTCCTCCTGTGACGCACAGGCTCAGTGATTGATGAGCATGGACTGTGTTTCAGTGTGTGTTGGTGTATAAAAAAGCAGAACAATCTAATATAGAGCAGCCTGTTTATCAGCAGCATCAACAGACACACACACACGCACACACGCACACACACACACACACACACACACACGCACACACACACTTTATTGTCATCCCTTCTGACAAACTGGCCTCATACAAACCAGTCTGGTCTAGTCTGGGCTGATTGGCTCATTCCTTCCCAGGAAACTAAAATCATGAACAAGTTAACTTGTGTTTTTGGTAGATGTGTAAGAGTCAGTTTTTTTTCCTGCTAATATCCATACTAAAACATTTAATTTAGTCTTTATTTGGTTGAGAGCAGAATTCATTTCCACATAAAAAAGAAGTATTATAGGACCAGTTCTGCAGTGACATAATTTTAAGGGTTAATAAGAGTTACAAAAGGTTTATTACTGATGTCTTCATTGTTTTACTGCACTCTCTGACAGCGTCATATATTCATGTTTTTTTTATAGTCAACCTTTATTTAACCCAGTGAGTCAGCTTCTCACTCATAATTATGACCTGGGAACCAACTCCGGCCCCAGTGCCCGGGTCAGGGGCCCTGACAGGAGTAACTCTAACATACATGTCTTTTGGTGGTGGGAGGAAACCGGAGCAGCAGGCGGAAGAACAGCACAGGAAGAAAATGCAAACTCCACAATGACCAGGTCCATAAATACTTGGACATTGGCACAGTTTTCATCTTTTTGGCTCTGTACACCACCACAATGGACATCAAATGAAATGAACAAAATGTGCAGGCTTCTCCTTGTATATTGTGAGGGTCTAAGGACAGGGCATGTTGTGTTGTACAAATTGTGAAGCCCATTTAAGCAAATAAAACTGACTTGATTTGATTTGGCAGACATCACCAGGTGATGGGTTTCGTCCCTACGTTTCCATCCCCAAATCTAGTCTTGCTGTTTTTGAGGCTCCCCAATGGTTCACATCTTGTGGAGAACCCTCTGTATGTGAAGTCTTCTCTTGATTGCTGACTTTGATACAAAAACATCTCCCTCCTGCAGAGTGTTCTTGATCTGAGCCACTTTTGTGAAGGTGGTTTTCTTCACCAGGGAAAGAATTCTTCTGACATCCACCAGAGTTGTTTTCCGTGGTCTTGTGGGTCTTTTGGTGTTGCAGAGTTCACCAGTGTGTTCTTTCATTTTAAGAATGTTCCAAACGGTGAATTTGACCACACCTAATGTCTTTGATATCGCTTTTCCAGCCTAATGATGTTTTTCTTCGCATTATGGGAGCATTATGGTGCATCACTGTCCTGTGTATAGGGTACAAAGGCATAACGGGGGGTCAGGGTTGTTTCAGGGGAAGGGAGATGGATCGGTAGATCAACTGTGTTATGGCATCTGTGTATGAGAGGATCTGACAACATGCTGTGACCCTGGGACCCTCTTCTCTCCACTTTATCCTCCAATGTTTACTTTGAATCATAAACAAGCTGACACTCACGTCACTATGTCCGACATATAGATAACTGTTTATTGGGGCTTATAGAAGCTGTTGTAGTTCCTACACCAGTCACCTGATTTTAATGGAAATACCCTCAATTTAAAGCTGAAAGTCTGTGATTACAGAACGTCTAGTTTGTTCTATTTCAAATCCACTGTAGTTAGGTACAGAGCCAAAACATACATTTCCAAATATTTATTGACCTGACTATATTTTGCTGAAGATCTGCTTCATGCCAGAGATCGGTGAAAACGGTCAGATCTCCAGTTATAAATAAAGTTGTGTGAGTTTTGAAAAGTCAGTCCTTAAATATGGGCGATGCATCACAGTTAAAGAGGTTAAACTGCAGCAGCAATCGATATCAGTGGGTTCCTCAAGGACCATGAAGGTTACCAATGTCCACTCAGGCATCTCCCCTTTTAAACATGTATGTATGTGTTGTGTATGTGATTTTATTTTACAGTTTTATCAGATATCAACAAACAGGTGGTCAGAGGTCACATTTGTTGAGGTTTAAATTTAAGTTGAAGTTTAGGCTTCAACCTAAATTTAGTTAATCTTGGTTAAATTTAGTTTAAGTTTAAGCTTAGGTTGTTTTAGTCTGGTTTATGTGTATTTTAATTTGGCATAGTTGAGGTTTAGTTTAGTTTGTCTCTGATGTTTTTTTTCTCATCACTGCACTCTGACCTTTAACCTGCTGACAGGACGTCAGGAGTTTGACATTAGTTTCCTGCTGCAGGAAACAAAACGTTTTGCTTCACAATAAAATGTGACAGTTAGTGTCCACAGGAGAGACGATCTCCTGGAGGAGGTCAACAGACTAATGAAACACAGAGGTCACGTTACTGCACACAACTTATTGATCAATAAATATCGATCAAACACACACTCCTACACACACTGACTGACTGACAACTGAAACACCATATATTTTACTATTTTATGTTTTCCAAATCATGTTTATGGATTATGACATTAATGTATTTTTGTTGTGTCACCATTTGAACTGCAACCAACAATATTTGTATTCATTAATTTTCTGATTATTTTCTTGATGAGTTAATTGTTTTACATCTAAACTATACCAACAAGAATATTACATTTTTAATGTCACATGTTTTATCATTTTTGCTTAAAGATTTTCTCTCAATGAACTAATTGTTGAGACTATACAGTTTAATAATGTCTTTTGTTCTGAAAACCTATATATAAGAATGTAATTCATATAAATGTCATCTTGTATTTATGAAACATTACACACACACACACACACTCAGCTGTGTGTGTGATCACATTAGTCGGTCATCTGCAGCTGAGCCTCGTTGTCAGCATGTCACTTCCTGAGGACGTTTGTTTTCTGCACCTGAACACCCACAATACACACACACACATATGAACACATAGTCATGTTTCCATCACTTTAGAGGACATTACTTTGACTTATATTCATTTCCTGGAGACCAGAAGGGAGGCGGCTCCCTACATGTGACTGTGCAAACAGATTTATGTCCCCACAACACGAGGAACACCTGAACCACAGAGTTCATGTGAGCAGGTTGTCGTCTTTAAACGTGTGAAATGTAAGAAGGGGCAGGACGGAGGACGGAGGACAGATGAGGACAGGGATAATAAAAATGGGCATTTACCACGAGGTTATAAATAATTCTGCAGCTCCCTACCACTCCCATGTTCAACAAACCTTTAAACTATGCTGCTATACAGTACAGCTGCATGTCAACTATATAGAACTAACTATATGCTTTTATATTTAGTCAGAAAAACCTGTGAAATAACTTTTAAATATTGTTAAATAAATACATTTAGATTCATTTTATTCTTGGTTTAGTTTAGTAAATGGTTTGTTTTATTTTAGTTTAGTTGTGATTAGGTTTAAACTAAGGTTAAGTTAAGTTTTGTTTAGTTTTATTAGGTTTATTATATTTTAATTTGGTTGGGTTAAACTTAGGTTTATATAGTATATTATAGTAGTATATTAGTTTAGTTTAATTTTAGTTAAATTTAATTTAGTTTAATTTGGTTTATTTTATTTTATATTTCATTCTGGTTTGGTTCGATTTTGTTTACATTTAAGTTTAAAATTGAATTTAAAAAATCAATTTAGTTTGGTTTTATTTGAATTTGTTTAGGTTTAAATTTAAACGTACAATCATACAGTTTATCTGGTGTTTTTTTGTAATCTATTTATCTGTCTGCATCTACAGTGAGTTGAAATATGAAGTTGTGATTCATATGAATCTGTTTACAGGAACTTGCTGCAAATGCTGTGCCTCTTTTTGTCCTTCTTTACATTTGTCCCTTTCTTTCCTGTATTCTTTGTCCTTTTGTGTTTAAGCTTTTCCCATCTTCTTGTCCCTGCTTCCTCTTGTCTTGTCCCTTTCCTCTATTATCCCGATTTATCCTGTATTGTCTAAGTATATCTTCTTTTCTGATTTGTTGAAATATTTGCTCTTCATTTGGCAGCAGGAAGATGACGGGAAATAACCTGAATGTAATCGGACCAAAGCCTCAGCACCTCCAGGGCATCCATCCCCATCTTGTCTTATCCCGTCCTGTCTGGTATTTATTGTCTCATCCTCTTTCTCTGTGTCTCGGTGTTTGAGGACATTCAGTGAAGTGTCTCTAACAGTTTGACCTCATCAGAGTTTCTGGGTTTTTCCATCGACATGATGTGTGTTTTTAAATGTTTCACCAACTAAAGAAAGACATAGGGATTCTATTAAAAAACCTAATGAATGATTTAATGTTTAAAACAACACAGCGGCCAATGGAGCGAAACGGTTTGATAGAGTTTAAATCACAGGCTGTCGGCTTTATTTGTCTTTCTTTGTTTGGATGGAAACTCTTTGGTGATATAAGTCTCAGGCTCTTTCATCCAATCAGAAGCTGCTGTTTGACCGTTTAACTTTTGGTTGGTGGAGCCAGGTGAACTCTTTTAGATGTGACTTTAAAAGAATATTTACCCAAATATATGACCAATAAAATGCTTGTTTCATTGTAAATTTACACACACATACATACTCATTATTTCCATTTTCACTGTTTTTGCTATTTCTTTAAGCGCTTTTCTTTAACATTTCCTCTTTTTTGAACTTCATCTTTTTTTCTTATAGACCTTTTTACTATTATTACTTCTCTAAAAATATTTTCACTACTTTTAACCTTTTTTTTCAACTAAATGCTTTCTACAACTATTCTTTTAAGGAACTGAAACTATTTTCACTGTTTATTTATTGCAATCATACACTTAGTTTGATTTGCTCAAATGAGCCCTGACCAGCCAATCAGGGGCCAGCAATGACCAGTGAGGTCACCATGGGAACGAGAGGCTGATGGTTTCCCTTCTATTCTGTTGTTTATCTTTTTCTTACACACACACACACACACACACACACACACACACACACACATCACACACAAGTTCTCATGGCTCAGCAGGGAGTTAATGTGGTAGCATAGCATGGCTTTGTGATGCTAGGAGCATGAAGACAGGACGTCTGGGACTGAAACCAACAACCAGGATGGAGATAATTAGATAATTAGATACAAATATGTCTTCAATCAGCGGAGAGGGACTGATATTTCACACAAGATAAAAAGTAACTTTAATACTTTTTTGTCAATAAACCTGTATAAATGTATTTTCTGAGGGAAATACTCAACTTTTATCAAACTGAAACTTGTGATCACTTTATAAAACATATAACTATAAATATAATGTTATATGCAAAAGATAAACTCCCTTTTTTAAAAATAAGATATATATATATATATATAATATATAATGCAATATAATATAAGATAGATGCACTATAAATACAAGATAGATAAGCTACAGTGACACGCTACCTACATTTTAGCCTACAATAATGCATTGCATTTCTATTTTATGTTTTACAGGATGTGAAAATGTGTTCTCACTGCCTTCAGTATATTTCTGTTCTTTTTTGGTTTTCTGCTCAACAAAATTAGCCTGATCCAGATGTTTCCCATCCAGTAGCGTGCTCCCCTGTGACACTCCCAAATGTTTTCTGTGAGAAAATATGTTTCTGCTCTCACCTGGGAAGGTTCTGTTCCACATCCTTCTGGTCACTAAGTCTCCTCTGGGCCTCTGGACAGCTCCTCCTCCTCCTCTTCTCCACGCCTGCTCACTCAGTGTCTCGTTCAGGGCGTGAGCGTAAAGCATCACTCCGTCATGGAAGCCTCCGGCGATCAGGTTAAACTGACAGAAACAGTTTAAATTTTAACAAACCACTCAATGATCTCTCTGCTCTACTGGAGCATTTATAATTTCAATAACAAGAATAAACTTAGATAAGTTTAAGCTTACAAATAAAACTAATTTATTTATTTTATTTTATTATGTACATATACAGTTGCCTATGTTGTGTTATTTTATATTCATTCATGTACAAATATATAAGATATAAATATTTATTTAGATTTATTCTACTTTGGTTTGGTTCAAGTTTAAATTCAGTTTATTTTAAATTTAGTTTAATATAGTTACGTCTGGTTAATCTCACAATATTAATATAATAAAAATATGTTCTGTTAATTTGTGACTTTATTTTTTGTAATATGTTGTTTATTATTTTATGCAAATGTATGTACATAAAGCTAAGATATTCTTAAGATATAACATATCTGAGATTTTTAGTTTAATGCCATTTGGAAAGAAAGATTTTATATCAAACAGCTAATTAATAAATATATGATTCACAAATGTGTGTTTGGATTGAAGAGTACAAACTACAGCTGAACTTCAACTCTGCTGTTGTTCTTCTTTATTGTTACTGGCATTGAATCTGCTGAGTTCAGACTCAGTGTGTGTGTGTGTGTGTGTGTGTGTGTGTGTGTGTGTGTGTTTGTGCTACCAGAGAGTCTTTGATGGTGAAGTTGAACATATTCATTGCGTCTCTCTTCAGAGTTTCCACAAACTGAAAGTATTCTGGATTCTGTGGCTCCAGGTAGGTGAGCACCTTCACACTCTGAAAACACAGAATAAATATCAGGTTTCTTACCCACATGAGACAACATTAAACAGATGTTTTATTTTAAATCTGTTATTTTTCAACCACTGGAACCTCTCTACCTTCATCCATTACGGATCTTTTTGACTTGTAATGCAGTATTTCTTACAGAGCTTTACTGCTGTTTATACTTATGTCAATGGTCTGAAAGTGTCATCACTTGAATTTAAAGCAGCTTGTTGCTTTGAACCATCAGAACAACGTCTCACTCGGAAGGCGTGGCGAGCGGCGAAGTCGTCTGAGTCTCCACGGTGCCACGGCCTGACGGGGCCCCGGCGCTCCAAACCCTCGGCAAAAAGGTCGATGAAGAAGAACACGTAGTCGTCCAACTCCACCCCTTCCTTCCACAGCATGACCATCAGAGTCCTGAAGATATCCCAGGAGCAGCACAGGTACACCACTGAAGAAGAAGGAGAAGGAGAAGAAGAAGAAAAAGAAGAAGAAGAAGAAGAAGAAGGATTTTTATGAACCGATTTTAACAGTATATTCTTTATCTGACTGAAAATGAATGTTTGGCAAGATGAAACAACGTTTTAAATTAAAGTTCTAAATGTCTTTCTAAATGTGCATTTTGTATGTGTGTGTGTAGTTTATTAAGGTGTATTTTATATAACACACACACACATACGTGTTGGTAAAAGAACATGTGGATTTACTATGTTAACACACATATTTGGTTATGTTTTTATTTCCTGCAGAGTGACTGAAGATTTAATGGAACAAAACAAAACACAGGAACAATGATTAATGTAATAATACACATACACACACACTCTCTGACACATACACACACACACAGACACACACACACACACACAACAGTGGTAATTACTCTTAGTGCCAGCCAGCGTTGCCGGCGGCAACAGATGGCCTCAGTTAGAGGATGATGGGAACATTTAGTGTGAGTCTGTGTGTGTGTGCGTTTGTGCGTGTGTGTGATTTAATCTCTTCTGCATCATGTTCACTATGATGTCAGCTTCTGCAGATCACATCTCACACTTTATTTGGAAAGGTCCCGAACCTCCTCTAGCGCCACCAGCAGGACGGATCTCTCTCCAAATCAAACAGACTTGCCGATTAAAACCAATTGAATTCAATATATTAACTTAAATCTGTGTTTCTCCAACATTGTTCAGCGCTGTGCTAATGCTAATGTTTACTCAGTTTCCTTTTTTAAAGCTATAGTGAACATGGTGAACATACAACCTATCCAAGTTCTTGTTGCCAAACAAGTTCCCACAATTCATGTCAATGAAAATGTTTCACTTCTTCCTCCCCCTGCACTAAATTCCTCTAACTGATTATTTACAGGTGTGCACAACACACACACGCACGCACACACACACACACACACACACGCACACACACAGAGTTCTGTCAGATTCACTGAAGCGAAAAATCAAATAATAATTAATGTTTATTTTCAAGCGAGGAAGGAAGGAGGGAGACTATAGTAATAAAAGAAGGAAAGGGAGGAACGAACCACAAAAAGAGGAATGATCAAAGAGAGGAAGAGAACGGAAGCAAGAGAGGGAAAGAGAGTGAAAAAGAAAAGAAGAAGAGATAAGGAAGGACAACAGAGGGAGGAAATGGTTGGAATGATGAAGGAAGAAGTCGAAGAAAACAGTGGGAGAGGAGAAAAAGAAAAAGAAAAATTAAAGCTGCAAGCAGCATTGAAGGGCCCTCGCTCACCGGCACGCATTGGGGTGAATGCGTATGCGTCTGGTCACATTTCATTACAAAGGTCTAGACACAACTTTAAGTGGTTGGGAGGAATTCCCTAGGAGTCACGACCATGACTTCCTGTTGCCAGCAACACGTGACATCAATATGAACACGTCTTCAGAAACAAGATTAGAATTTGCAGCCTCACCAAGGCTACACCTACTAACTTTTCATCAACAAGGTCTCTAGATGGCACACCTGGTGGCTGCATGCAATTCCCTAGGACTAGTTTGTCAAGGTATAAAGTGCATTTGGTAGTTTTTGGCGGCGTTTGATTCAAAATGGCAGACTTCCTGTTGGAATTAAGCTATAGGTACAGGACTTTTTTGATTACTGTGTGTGCCGACTTTCGATCTTCTATGTGAAACTATATGGGGATGCTGTTCTTCTGAAAACTGTTCGGTGGTGCTATAGAAAAATTTTGTCACTCCCATATTCCAAACATAAAATACATACATTTTCATTAAACCCGATGCGTGCGCCAAATTTGCTTTGGGGTTCAGGCCCCCAAAAAGGCAAAGGAAAAATCCTTAAAAAAACAATAGGGCCGTCATTGACTGTTGCACAGTCACCGCTATTTCTAATCAGAAGAGTCACAAAAAGAAGAAGTAGAAGAAGATGAAGAAAATGAAGTAAAGGTCAAAGATGAAAAAGTCAAGGAAAGAAGAAAGAAGAAGAGGAAAACGGAGATGAACAAGTACAGAAAGTAAAAGCGTCTAACCTCGGCCGTTCTCACGGATCTCCTGGATCAACGACTTGTAGTCGATGTTATCAACCTGGATGGTGTAATCGCGGAGGGTGATGTTGGCAAACGACATGTAGAGCCCCTCCACCGCGAAGTAGCAGGGCCGGTCGTCGTTGGCGTCCTTGTTAATGCTGAAGATGAGCATGGCGCGCTGTCGCCAGCCGAACGTCTCTTGGATCTTGATGCCGAACTGGCCCAGCATCTTGTGGGTCGGGCCTGTGTTGGTGACCGAAGCGTACCTATCGAAGCCCATGGCCCGTGCACCTGCTGTCACCATGGGAACGTCCCAGTGAGTGGTGAAGCGGGCGACGGGTGAGGATGAGTAGTCGCAGCCGGGTCCGATGAAGGCCCAGGGATCATGGGACAGCTTGAGGTCGACGGCGACAAGCGGCGCATTGGAGTCGGAGCAGAAGCCCTCAGGGTTCTCCGAGCTGCCGTAAATTAGCCGCAGCTTCAGGCCTGGAAGCAGCCAGGGGTCAGAGTTCACCCGATTCACTGCCTGCTGCAGCGCCGGCGCCACTCGAAGCCCAGACCAGGCATATTCCGTGTTCGTCAGGGGCAAGATGGCCGCCAGAGTTACCTCCTGCAGCTCCTCTGTGACATTGTCGGTGGGCTGAAAGGACGCAGCTGATTGGATGAGCAGCAGGAGGAGGAGTGAGGGGCGGGGCCATGTGAACAACATGATGATGCACCTGTCAGACGAGCTGCAAGGAAAAAAAAACAAATGTGGAGTGGAACTTCGTGATTTGTTGTATGTATAGCATGGATGTAATATAAAACTGGGTACCGGCCTATCAACAATTCTACAGGCTTTACATTTACTATTGCAATCTGTGGGATTTTTTTGTTGCAGTACCACGAGTGGCCACTGGGGAAAATCTGCGTGCTGCTGAGAGGTGGTACCCTATCCAGGTTTTATAATACATCCGTGGTGTACAGTCGTAGCATCACTATGTCCCTTTAAACTTTACTCACAAAAGTGAAGACAAACATTTTCCACACTTGAAGCTTCACAAAAAAAATTTCCCTGCTGTGATTTCTAGGAACTCAGCCAGTGCCTCCACGTGGGGGAGTGTGGTCAGTCATGCGGAGCTAACAGATGCATAGCGGCTACACCTGGTTAAACATCAGAAACTTGTGAATATGAATAAGAATAAAATTTAACTGAGGAACAGAATCATTAGGATGGATCCAAAAGCTTTGACATTGATGAGCATCTGAACAGCCACAGGTCAATCACATTTTACTGGAACTTTACTTCACAGTAAAATTGTGCAATTAAAGATCTTTCAGACAGAGGTTCCCTGAATTAACTAATTCAATTATTATCATAGAGTAGACTGATGCAAGGCAGCAGACAGAGACAAGGTTCTGGAATATGTATTTTCAACTTTCTTACTGGGTAGACTTGAGTGATAACCAAACTTTTATATTGCAATATTGTCCAGCCCAAATATTTGTGAACAAAACATTTTTTTTGTATTTGTATGTATTAGTATTATTATTATTATGTGTTTTTATTGTCCCTCCCATTGTTGTCCTCTGTGTAACCTGCAGTTTCATCTGTCGGAGCAGAAAAGCGTCACTGTGACAAACACACTTGATATAGAGAGTGATATAACACACACACACACACATCTTTACACTTCCGAAAGGCTGACACTGACATAATGAAGGTGACACAACATGTTTTTATTTCAAACTCATTTTGATCACATGAGGTTTTCCTCTGTAATCATTCCTCCTGTTCATACTGGACACTTAGAGATCCTAAAAATGTGTTTTGAATGTTAGTAATGGAGGACAAAATCCAGTGTACGTCCACACAGTCAGTTAAAGTAGGTGTGAAGCTTATATTAAACTTCTCATACGCTCACTCCACAGACAACTTGAAGCCTGACTTGTCGTTCTTGGACCCTTCCATCCATCATTCTTTCAGCAGCATTCATCATATCGACTGGATATCTAGCATTTAACAGTGTTTTCAGCATTAAATGCAAGATTCTGTTGAGGTCTGGTAAAAGTATAGAAACAAAAAAAAAAACGTTGGCTCTAAAAACTCGAGTGATGTTGAAACGTTTATACTGGATCTGGTTCAATATGTTTCCTAGTGCATCTGGATTCCTGAATGTTGCTTTAAGATACACTTGAAAAATTATGAACCTCTAATGTCCTCATTCCCCAAGTCTAAAACTCACACTGGTCCCCTCAAAGACAGAAATATAAGTAAACACACACACACACACACGATAATCTGATTCCGCATGAACATCATGAAACCGAATAAAGCTCAGATGTCAGAGTGTCTTTAAACCCATCAGGTCATTACTCTGTACTGAATGAATGAACACATAAACACATCCCGACTCAAAACACTCAGAAAATATGTGTGTGCATGTGTGTGTGTGTGTGCGTGCATGTGTGCACGCACGTGAGCTATTGTTCTCCAGGAGTTTTCAGAATTACGTAACTGTTGCAAAACAGCAGCAGTCTCACAAATCACATACACACAAACATGTAATAAATATAAAGCATACACACACACACACACACACACACACACACACACAAACAGAAAGAAGTCCACACAGGAACACGGGAGGAAAACGGGAGATTATAGAAACATTACAAATAGATATGAAATATTAATATGTGAATATGATTGCAATATTATGGGGATATTAAATATTTTAATAATGTAAAGTAAATGTTGCAGGAATATTATAAGAATATTCTCTGTTTCTGTTTTTGAACTCAAAGTGTTTCTGCAAAGTTGTGATGTTTAAATGTTCCTGCAAAAACTCAGAGCTGCTTTAAGGTACTTAGATTTTATATTTCTGTATTTCAGGGGGATATATTGAACTTATTCATGAACTACATGTATTTATCAGCTGGAATTAGCTTTAACTTCAAAAACAAAACATAATCAGTTTATAAAACATGACTGATTATCAGAAATTAAACGTCTGTACATGATATGAAGTATTTTGAAAAGCTTTACTTCAAACAGCTCTATAATAACAGACACATTCTTTTAACTCTCTTTATCATCTACATTATGCTTATTATTATATTATAATGGTATTATTCTATTTTGAAATGCAATTTTGATATTGTATTAATTATTTGCTTTTCTCATTTTACTAATCTATAAATATATATTTTTATGAATGACTCAAGTAATGAATCAAATAATTGGATTACCGATTAGTTGTTGCATCTCTATATATTTATACATATATACACACATATTTATGCATATATGTATCTATACACACTGAGATCTCAGTTATTATATTGTGTTGTGTCGTGTTTTTAAATGTTCTCAAAAACACTTTACATAATCACATATTACAAGATTAAAAGTTGATTTGAAGCCAAAATAAAGCTTCAGCAGCTGAATGGATCATATCCAGCAAAAATGTTTTGATGTGCTTTCAGTTCAAATGTCTTTATATGTTTGATTATTTCACCACAGCAAAAACACAAAGAGGGAACGGATGTAATATTTATAAATATATATATATATATATATATATATATATATATATATATATATATATATATATATATATATATATATATATATATATATATATATATATATATATATATATATATATATATATAAAATAGCTCACCTGGCAATGAGTTTATCACAATTTACAGATGTTAACTCCTCATATTCCAGCTGTCTTCAACATCACTGCTGTTTCTCAGTCTATTTAAATAACTAAGTATTAATAGCACGTTATAGAATACAGTAATGGTTATATCCATATTCACTAGTTAATGTATTTCTTTTTAAATATAGAGGTGTTTATTTTTTATAATTTATCTTTTAATTATATTTTGGAATGAATAAAGTACTTTATCTATCTATCTATCTATCTATCATTGCATTCACATATAATTTTATTATTTGAATCCAATGTTTCACAGAACAAGCTTCAGTTGAAAAGTGTCACAGAGGTTTTGGTGAATTTGACAATTAATAGACAAGCAACTTATTAACAAACGTGTAAGTTTGAGAAGGAAACATTAAAGCATCTATAGTTAGTTTACTAATAAACAAACACCATTAATAGTGAGTGTTAGTTGTTCTTTACCTGCTCAGATCTTCGCTTCCTGCGGCTTCATGTTCCAGCAGCAGCTCAGAAACACAGAAGAAGAAGAAGCTGAAGTAGAAGAAGAAGAAGAAGAAGAAGATGTTTCCACAGCAACAAGAACAGAAAGAAAAAGAAGAAAATCCTGAAAGTGTCTGCTGTCCGTTTCCGGTTCTGCTCCCGGTGACTGCTGCGGACAAAACTGTTTTAAAACGACCCGGTAACGTCCCCGTAACGTCCCGGTAACGTCCCTGCTGCTCCGGTCTCCGCTGCTGTAGGTACTCCGCTGCTGTGTGTGTGTGTGTGTGTGTGTTTGAGTGTGCGCGCGCGCAGTGCGCGTGCAGAGGGAATATTCAGTCACACACGAAGAAGAGTTTAAATTATATGAAAATTTAAATAAATGTAAATAAAAACTGACTCAGTGTTTGCTGTTAAAGGGACAGACCCCCGTTTTAAATCCTGTCTATAAAACCCTCAGCAGAGGAGCTTTAGGTGGGATTTGGCGCCTCCTGGTGGCCCCAGTTTTATCATAAAAAATAATTATTGTATTATTTTTTATATTTTTAAATCTTTTACTTGAACTTTTTTTTTTTGGCCTTGCCAACTAATTTGATTGTCCGGGCAACTGTACAATGACAATAAAAGTCCTGAAGAAGTTGAAGTCTTTACGTTTTTTTTTTGTTTTTTTTTACAATAACTATATTTGCATGTTTCTCCTTATCTCATTGTATGTCTTACCCAATGTACAATTTGTCTATTAAGACCATTTAACAGTCCAAACATGAAAAATATACTTAAGCTTCCACTTTTCTCTAGGAATACATACTTCCTACAGGCACTGCAATAGTAATAATAATAATAATTTAAAAATATATTGGACTTATATAGTGCTTTTCTACATAAAGATGCTTTATATTGAGCATAGAGCTGAAAAAAATTGGAGCTCATAATATTTATGACATATTATAAAAAAATCTAATCTGCATTAAATACATTTGTCTATGTGAGGGCTTTTATTTTGAAAATAAACATTTTCTTCTAGTTTCACATCAATAAATTGACAGCAAACACAATCAGTGTTGTGAGTTTTCTTGTTGTCGACTTTTCTTCCTCTTCTATTGTTCTGTCAGTTTTTTCTTTCTTCCTCTGATTATAGCTGCTATTTCAGTCTGTGTGTGTGTGTGTGTGTGTGTGTGTGTGTGTGTGTGTTGTACTTGTGAGGACATCTTGGTTCAGCTGAACAATCATTGTTTTTCCTTTATGAAGTCAAGTGTAGATAAAGTTTGTCCTCACATGTTCAGATTGTTTTATTTTGTATTTGTGTATTTCCTGTTGATGAATTCCAGAGAAATTAATCTGATTTTATAACTAAAGTGCACACTTTAAAATTTTTTAATTTTTTAAAAATATCCAAACCATCACATGGTGTTAAACTGAGCAAGGGGAATTAAAGTTTTGAGTAACTAATAGAGAGATTATAAAGCTTAATTATAAAGGATAAATAAAAGAATAAATAAATAAAAAATAAACTTCAATTTGATTAGTTCTAGATCATAGATTTCATGAATTATTTGAATTTTTATCTTTTTCTGTGCGTCTTTCCATGTGATTACTATAGAAGAGGATTAGGGTGAAACTCTTGTTTGGAAAAAATTTAATTAATTTTATTGAATTTATAATAAAGTCAAAAAGTCTGATTTTATTCGGAGTTCAAAACGTGCATGTATCCCTGATCCTCATAAATTATGAATTAATAATTTGCATTTTTATCGCATCATTTCTCAATTTAATGATTTTATGAGCTGTTTGTTTTAATTGTGTTGTGTTTTAAATGAATCACTCTGTAACGCTCTATAATAAAGATCGCAATAGGAATATTATGTCTGTGATTTATGTTTACTGCCTCATTTTATTTCTGTGGAACAAACTGAGTCACCGACATGTCAACAGCTACAGAAAATCAATATATATATATTTAGTTAATTATTTCCTGCTGTCTTTCTTTATGAAGTTGCATCTAATACAGTACAAATTTCTCTAAAGGTGGACGGTAAAGTTGCTTTGTTTAGAATTTTCTCAAAACAAATAATCAAATATGAAAATCAATCAATGATCAATCATTGCACCTCTACAAAACATCCTCCGAAACACTTAGACCAAAAGAAAACAGACACAGTAATGAAGATGATGATGATGATGAAGTCACAGATGTGTTGGAGTCTCAGAAACAAAAGCTGAATCAGCTGTTAATGGTTGAATTGTTTATTGTTTCGGCTTCATTCTGACCTTTTGACCCCTTAGAACAAGCTGTAATCAAATCTGTTTTCTGAATATAGTTCCGAATGTTTTCATTCTGAGACATTAAATTAAGTTAATGAACAACACACACTCAGGGTTATGCGTGTTTTAACAGGATACACCCGGTGGACCAGGAAGTCACTTAGTAACACACACACACTCTCCCTCTCTGTACCTCTTCCTGGAAATGATCACCACCCACCCACCTCCACACACACACACACACACACACACACACACACACACACACACAACCTCTCCTCCTACATTTCTTTTTAATGAAAACACTCGTGTGTTTTTGTTTCTCTAGTCTGACAGTGAATGTTGCACTTGAACGCAACATGCAGGAAGTGAGCGGCTGACAGTAATATATCAAGACAAGCAACAGAACAGGAGCGAATTAAATAAACTGATCACACTAACACACTATTGAAAAACACTTAACAGTTATTAAATTGAAAAATTATTAAATAACACACTTAAATGGGTAAATAAAAGCAAAATTATAAACCAACCTTAAATGATCTGGAGATGGTTCATCTAAAGTTGTTGTGTTCTCTGCAGAAAGAATCACAGAAAGTCTGACGTTCAAATAAAACACCTTTTTGGCTTCGTGAATATGTCGTTTGCCCGAGACAAATCATCACCTTCGTTGTGCAACACTCTATATTCAAAAATGAAAGTCCAAAAGTTACTTGATTGAGTACAGACATAAAATAAATTGCCTCTGATTTGGCACATGAGGGGGAAACATCAGGTCGAAACATGTGAATGAATTTATTGCAGAGGAAAAATAAATGTTCAATTCAGTCCAAATATTCCGTCTGGACTGAAGTCCAAACGGAATGTTTGGAGTTTGGATGCAGACTTTGAATGGTAGCACAGACACTTTGTTCCTCCAGGTCCTTTCTACCAAGACAGTTTAGGAATCTTCCCTAAGAGGTTTGTTCTCAGGATTAAAGGCACAATATATCATTTTTTCTGGATGGATCACAGCTGTCGCTCAATATCTCTGAGTGCATGTAGCAGTGTTTTGATTGTCATAAATCTACTTTCAATCCAGATTTAAGCCACAATGCTTTTTTTTAAAATGCCTTTTTTAACTAGCTATAAACAGATGAAGGAATTTAGTAATCTAACAGCTGGATCTTAAGTTATCAGATCAAAGAAATGAGCTAACATTAGCATTAACTCAGTAGCAGCAATGACAATTGTAGGAGAAACAGACATTTCATTTTAAAACTGTTTTATTCAGCGATTTGACTTTTAATCAGTGTTTGCTGTAGAAAGGAAGAGAAGATGTGCAGATAATCAGTCCAGCTAAAGCCTCCTGGACGTCTGAATCTTGAGATATTAGAGACCCAAGTTGAGCTAAAGAATAAAATGAAATGCAAGCTGCATGTTGTGGATTTTAGCTGTTTATTTGTCCATCTGTTTAAAAAAAAAAACCTAAAAATTCACAGAAGTTTGATGAAGAAAAGCAAAAATCAACGGATTGAGAGGATAAATGATGAAGTACATGAAGCATGAAATAGAGCTGAAAACATTGGATGTGGAAAGTGATGAGGAGACTGAAACGTACCTTAAATAAACAAACATAATTGTCACGTCTCCATCATTTGAGCTTTGATTGACGCTCTTTTAATGACTTCTCTTGCTCTGATTGGCTGGAGGTGTGGCTCCCACCTTCACTCCCAGCCAATCAGAATTCTCTCTTATTAATATTGCAGCATGTTCACCTGCAGTAATGTCAGACAATCCAGAGTCTGATCCTGAATGAAGGAAGAACAACTGCTGCACAGTTGAGTGAAAGTTCAAAAGGTAGGTGGAGGTTCTTATTTAGCTAATTTAGCTTTAGCTCAAATATATTATCTTCTTTCAGCTAAGTGACAGAAAGAAACTGTGTTTTAAAACTTCATCCACAGATTGAAAAAAGTAGAAAATCCTGCGAGATTCTTTACAGTCGTCTGTGAAATGTGTTACATACACACAAAGTTCCATCCTCTGGACAGCTCTATTTTATCTGCTCCTCTTTAATATTTAATAAATAAGCTTCTGCTCAGCTAGTTTAAATTGTGACGTCACAGGTTTGATTCTGGCTCAGACATCAGGTCACACCTCTCTATGTGTCCACTAATAAAAATCAGCAATCTCCTAAATAAATTCCCGCCCTAGGCTCGGGCCCCGGTCTCTCCGGGTGGCTGGTTTTCTGGTGGTGGATCAGGTACGCCCTCCTGGTGAAGGTGCTCTTGCAGAGTCCACATCGGTGCGGCCTCTCACCGCTGTGGATGTTCAGGTGTCTCTCCAGACTCTCCTTCCTGCTGAAGTCGCGGCTGCAGAAGGCGCAGCGGTAGGGTTTCTCCCCCGTGTGAACCCGGCGGTGGATCTCCATCCTTCTGATGGAGCTGCACTTCCTGCCGCACACGTCGCAGGTGCTGCCCAGCTCCTTGTGGGACCGCAGGTGGTCCCTGAGGCTCTCGGTCGAGTCCAGACGCTCCCCGCAGGAGCCGCACTGGCTCTCCGGCTCCCTGCAGTGGGACTCGGCGTGCCGGATCAGAATCCCCCGCGTGTAGAAGGAAGTGCCGCAGATCTTGCAGCTGAAGGACTTTGGCGGACTCACGAAGGGGGCGTTCGGTCTGAGGCGGCTGCAGGACATCTGGCCCTGGTTCTGAGACGAGCTGCGTTGGATGTGTTTCCGAAGAGTCCTCTGAGAGCTGAACTCTCTGCCACAGCTGCCGCAGGCAGGAGGCCCCGCCCCCCTAGTCCGAAGAGGACCTGGATCCGACAGAGCTGCGTTGTGGTGGTCCGCAGCAGCCGCGTCCTCAGCAGACGAATCTGAATGGACGTCCCTGGCGGGCAGGAGCTCCTCCCCTCTGTGAAACGGGATCTGAGAAGAAGAACCTCCCTCGTCATCGTCGCCGGTCTCCATCAGCCAATCGAGACTCGGTGTGAACTTGGCGTACGAGTCCTCGAGATCAGCTGCAGCTTCACCCTCCTCCTGTTTAACATGGAGGGAATTCATAATGTGGCTCCGCCCACTCGCCTGCTGCTCATCTTCTGCAGTGAAAATCTGCGGAACACCTGTAGAAAAATAGAAGCTGAGATTAAATTCCAATTAAAAAATAAGAACTTTGTGGAACTGACTTGTTTGATTTGTGTTTCAGTAACAGTTTATAATAACAAAGTGAGAGACTCATTTTATAGATTTAATCTGCAGATCTCCACCAACCTTCCTGCTGGCAGCTGATCTCTGTTCCGACTGAAGCTCTCAGACCTGGGCTCTGACCCTCAACCACTTCCTGTTTGACATTGAACACTTCCTGTGTGTTGTCAGGCCCTGCCTCCACTGCGCAGAATTGGATGTGATTGGACGAACTGGTCAGGTTCTCCCCAGATTTCTCCGTCAGCCAATCAGGACACTGTGTTGGCCCTTTGGGTTGAGTTGCAGCTCCGCCTTCCCGTTTAACCTGCGAACTGAGGCTCCCACTGTGGTCTTCTTCTGTGGTAAAAATCTGCAGAACACCTGGAAAAGAAGAAACAGAGAGCGCTTCATGAGGTATACTGGGGTAACTTAGACCAGGGATCTGCTGCAGCTTACTTTTCTAGTGAGCCACTGCCTTGGTCTTTAATTAGTTAAGTACCACTGAATGTACTGACCCGCTATGACCAGTGTGTACAGACTGTACTTCCCTTTGGTTGGCATGGTAGAGAGAAGAGAAACGGCGCAGCAAGGAGCTCAGCTGGACCAAGATACCTTCTCTTGTTCGATCTGTGTTGATCTACTGAAGGAGCTGATGACTCTTCCCAGGGGACACAGCTACTGTATGAACTGTATTAAAGAACTCTGGTTTGGAAAGGATCAGATCTACAGCTGCCCTCAGTGCAGACAGGTCTTCACACTGAGGCCTATCCTGAGGAAAAACACCATGTTAGCGGCTGAAGCAGTTCTTCAGCTGCTGGTCACTGCTACGCTGGACCTGAAGATGTTTCCTGTGATGTCTGCACTGGGAAGAGGCTAAAAGGTCATGACACAGTCTCAGCTGCAGCAGAAAGGACCGAGAGGCAGAATAAGTCAACAAAACATCATCAGCAGGATGTGAGTGATTCTGTGATATTAGTTTAGTTGTGATATATTTTATGGGCAAAGAGAGGTGCACATGGCACTTTCGAGATGGAACCAGAGGCTCTCTCTGGGGGCAATGATCATTGTGCCATATGAGAGAGAAAGCATAATGGTAGAATGATAGGCTAGGTCTTCTCTGTCCACAGGCCTCCGCAGTTTTTTCAGGTTCATCCGAGGACGTCGGTTATCCCACAATAATTCATTGCCAAGTTGATCAAATTGTAGTGTGTAGGGATAGGGACCGGTAGAGCCTGTAGCAAGTAGTTACATGTGGGAGCACAAGTCACATTTTAATGATGTTTGGCTTATCCCAGATAGATAGATACAATGAAGACCATCGCTCTATGTCTGCCCGCAGTCTGTCCAAAATATTATAACCGAATTAGGCAACGGGAGGAAATCAAGATATTGGTTAAACCGTGCAACTGTGAAAAGCAGAGGGGAGAGAGGGTGACCCTGCCTGGTACCATTTGTGAGCATACATGCCCCGGGGAACTTCTTGCTGAAACCAAACCAGTCCAAGCAGATACTGCCTCTCCACCCTTTCAAATGGGATTTTCAGCGTTGAGCTAAATACCTTTGTTGGGACACATATTATCCACAGATCTCAAAATGTTGTCTGCCAAGAAGTGAAAGTGTACAATGCCAACCTGATCCGGATGAATGAGGGAAGTTATAACCCAGTCTAAATGTTGGTTAAAATTCTAGAAATCATTTTATTGTCACACAAGGTCAAACTAGTGGGTCTAAAACATTTGCAGCTTTTCCTTCATTCAGAATAAGGGTAATAATGGCCTCGGATGGGGAAGGGAGAGAGTTTTCTCTTCTTTAAGGCTTCATTAAATAGGTATCTAGAAGCAATGATTCTATGTCCACTGCAAATGCCTTATAAAACCCATCTGTAAAGATATTTAAGCCTGGTGCTTTACTTAAAAACAAGCGCTTAATGACGTCAATTAGCTCTTATCAAGTAATAGGTGACTCAAGATTTTCGAGCTGGGCCTCTGACAGTACTGGAGTTAACATAAAGGTAGTGATGTCTTTTTTTGTCCTATAAAAATGAATAGAAAATTGTATTACATTAGCTTTCTGCAGCAATGAGCTAACACATTGTACCATTAGAACAGTGATAAGAGTGATAGTTGCTGGAAAAGGGCCTCGATGCACCTATGTAGGCTATGATATTTGCAGCTAGAATAGTCATTTACCACATTAGCAATGTATAGAGTGTATTTCTGATTAGTTTAAAGTTATCTTCATTAAAAAAAACAGTGATTTTCTTTCAAAAATAAGGAAATTTCTAAGTGACCCCAAACTTTTGAATGGTAGTGTGTGTAATATATATACAGACATACCTTTACTGCAATCCTTTAACTAGGATTTTGTTATGCAGTACGTGTACTTGTAATGCAGTTTTATTTATTAGTTTATTAAATTACTGTCGTAGTATTTTTACTTCATTGTATTGGTACTCTTACTGCAGTTTACAGGATTTGTGTATTTGAAGAATTAAACTAACGGCAGCAGCGACATCTGGCGGGAAACAGACGTTACGTCACTTAACGGACATTGTCTTTTTCAAACACAACAAACACTTCAGAGGTGTGTGGTGTGTCCACCGACCTGCTGGTGTGTCCTCCGGTGTATCCCCCGGTGTGTCCTCCGGTGTGTCCTCCGATCTGTCCTCCGATTGTCCCGCCGCCTCCAGTAGCCTCCTCTGCCGGTCGATCTCCTGTTTTGACCGCAAAACTTGGTCTTCATACTCGGCGATCGTTCTGGCAAAAAGCCGAAAAATGTCGTCTGTAGCCGCCGTCAGCCGCTGATCCACACACAGCCGCAACACGTCGAGCGTCAGCATGTTCGACGGAAACACAGCCACACACAGACAGAGAGAGGGAAAAAAGAAAAAAGAAGAAGAAGGAGAATAGAAGCTGCAGGTTTAATGTCGGCTGAACAGGAAACAGTCAAGGTACATACTTTTACTCAAGCGGCTGCCTTCACAATAAAAGCATCTTTTACACATGCAAATAACAGCGTTGGTAGAAGTACCATTACAGCTATAGCTAAATAATACTTAAGCTCAAAGTATTATTTTTATTGTTCATATTGTTTTAATATTAGCATTATTGTACATACGTGTTATGAGCTTGATACTGTGCATCTACCCTACTCACTGTAGCATATCTATATTGTGCATATGGTGCATATATCCTTTATTATATTATATTATATTATATTATATTATATTATATTATATTATATATATATATATAGTCTGTGTGCAATCTTTTCTTTGTCTCTACTGTAAGTTTCATCTTGACAACACTCAATTGTCCATGCTAATATGTTAGCTACAGTTAAGCTACAAAATTTGTTAGCGGTTAAAGTTAGTGGCATAAAATAATTAATTGGCATTAATAAATAATTTATGAATGGCATGACCTACTTAGCACAATAATACAGTGGCTGATGTCACTTTCATCTATTATTATTATCATATTTTGATATTCCCCCATAATCTACCTTTAATTATTCTTATCTTATTAATAATTTAAGTTAAATATATTAGTTATTTCTAAAATACGTTCTTTAACTGTGTTTTATTTTCATTCTTGTATAATTTACTATTAATAAATGTATTAAATATATTAGTAGTTATTATCCAATATTGTGTTTTGATATGCAAACAAACACGTAGCAGATTTTTAATGTTTTGCACTGTCTCACACTGTATTTTGGTATGAAAAATATTTTTTATTTAGCCAATCTCTGTTGTATCTTAAATATACATCTGACATTTATAATTAACCAAATGGCTTGACAATCTGTTGAAAATTCAGTGAGATATGGTAATTTAAATCACTGAAAGACATCTGTTGAATAATGATATAATAATGAGTAGACATGGCACTTGCCCCAGATGGTGGCCGTGCTGACGCATCGTTCCACCATCAGACACGGCATCTACGCTACCATCCAATTTCTTTTTCTCTCCATCTCCCTCTGTCACTGGTTAACTGCTGCTTGCTTGTCTCTTGTTGGCGGTGTAGGCTACTGCAGTAAATTGTTTTGTCATTCTGACCATGACCACAAACTAATCTAAAAATAAACTACATAGAAGACACAGCATTCGTTGAAAATACACACAAAAAAGTGTGGGTAATGTAGATTCATCCACAGACCATTTTATAGCAAAAAATAAACTCCTTGGGGAGTTGGGATCAACACTCAGCTGAACATTTTTAGAGCATTTATTGCACATCATCACCATCAATGTCACTGTTGAAAATCACATCAGTATTTTGAAAAACCAGGTTGTTTGTAGTTCAGTTGGAACTGCTGAACTTCTCAGACAAAAGATTTTAAACAAATCAAAACTGCATGAAAAACTATAACCAGTATGCTGAATTTTCAATTGAAACTCTGTGAAGTGCTCCTTTAAATAAACAGTCATGTCTCTTCCTGTTTGTAAAAGTCAGTATGAACTCTACAGCTGTATGAAGTCTGGCTGCCCCACTCCATCCTGCCGCCTGATTGGCTCTTTGAGCCGGACGTCCAGGTGGACTTTCATGTGGACGTCTCTGGAGCGTTTCTCCTGGTAGCTCTTCCCGCAGACCCTGCAGCTGTACGGTTTCTCTCCGGTGTGCGTCAGCAGGTGTTTCTTCAGGTCGTTCTTGGTAACGAAGGCTTTCCAGCACAGGTGGCAGTTGAAGGCCCGCTCCTTCTTGTGGAAGCGGATGTGCGTCTCCAGGTAACCTTTGGTGCTGAAGCTCTTGCTGCAGAGGCTGCAGCTGAACGGTTTCTCCCCGGTGTGCGTCAGCATGTGGGCGTTCAGCCCCCCCACCTGCCTGAAGGCCTTCCCGCAGACGCGGCACTGGAACGGCTTCTCGCCCGTGTGGATTCTCTTGTGGACCTCCAGGACGTGGAGCGACGCCAGGCTCTTCCCACAGGTCTCGCACGAGACGCGGTTGGCCGGCTTGTCGCCGGTGTGGTTCCTGATGTGTGTCGTCAGGGCGCCATTGTCGATGAACGTCTTCCCGCAGAACTCGCAGATGTACGGCCGGTCCCCAGTGTGGATCCTCTTGTGGCGCCGCAGGGCGCCGGGGCGCGGGAAAGACTTGGCGCAGACGCTGCAGCTGTATGGTTTTACGCCCGTGTGACTCCTCATGTGAGTCTCGATGTTCTGGTACGTTTTACCGCAGATGTGACAGATTTTGCCGGCGTCTTTATGAGTCTGCAGGTGGTCCGCCAGCGTCTCTGATGGCGGCAAAGGTTCGCCGCAGACACCGCAGACAGACTCTTCCGAGTGGCTCTCGGCATGTTTCCTCAAACTGCTTTTATTCTGAAAGGATTCTCCACAGATTTTACAGCAATGAGACGCCATCTGAGTTGAGGTCTTGGCATTTTCAGGGTTTTTTTCTGTCTCTGAGTTCAATTCACAGTTCAACGATGGCTTGTCGCCTTTGTGGACCTCCCAGGCGTGACTCCTGCTGTGCGTCTTCAGCGCGCTGCTCTCGATGAACGTCTTCCCGCAGCGTTGGCACACATACGGTCTCTCCCCGGTGTGGATCTTCTTGTGGCGCCTCAGTGCCCCAGCTCGGGGGAAGCGTTTGCCACAGACAGCACAGCGGTACGGCTTGATCCCTGTGTGGCTCCTCATGTGAGTCTCCATGTTCTGGAAACCTTTGCCACAGATGCTGCATGTGCCGCCGGTCTCCCTGTGAGACTGCAGGTGAGTCAGCAGACTGTCACATGGGTCCACCTGCTGACCGCAGACGCCGCAGACTGTTGGAGACTCTCTGGAGTGTGTCTCTGCGTGTTTCCTCAGGAATCCCCGACTATGGAAGGAATCTCCACAAACCCTGCAGGAGAGCGAGACAGACTGAGAAGGCTTCAGACCGGAGGTTTGCCTTTCATCCCTTTTTGGTTTCAGTGTCTCTGACTGATCGTTGTCGTCGTCGTCCTCCTCCTCCTCTTCATCGTGAGTCTTCATGTGGTCCTGAAGCAGCTGGTTCTCGGTGAAGGTCTGTCCACAGACCTGGCAGACGTCCAGGGTCTTCCTGCTGTGGATCTTCTTGTGCCTCCTCAGGGCTCCGGGTCGTGGGAAGTTCTTGTTGCAGACGTCACAGCTGAACGGTTTGATTCCGGTATGACTCCTCATGTGCGTCTCCATGTTCTGAAACGTCTTCCCACAGATCTCGCACGTCCCACCACTGCCGGCCGCTTCTCTGTGGGATCTGAGGTGGTCGATTAAACCGTCCGAGGACTCGAAGCGTCCCCCACAGACTCCGCAGGGACACTCCGGGTCATCCGAGTGCTTCTCAGCATGTTTCACCAGGTTTCCTTTGTGGCAGAAGCTTTTTCCACAGACGACGCAGCGCTGAGCCGCCGGCCGTCTCTGGCTGCTGGAGCTCCGCCCCTCATCTTCTCCCGTCCTGTTTGCGTCTTTAGCGCTGGAGGAGTTGTCGCTGCCCTGCCAGTCCTCGTCGCTGTCGGCTGCCGACACGTCTGAGGAGATGGGGCTAGGCTGGGCCGCAGGTGGAGGGGCGGGGTCAACCTCTGACCTCTGTTGTCTTTCATTGGGGTCACCTGTCCTGACTACGGACGAGCTGATGGAGTCTAGAAGAAAGAGAGAAGTTTTTTAAAATAAATTCTTGGTGCTTCCATATCTCTTGCTTCATCATTGTGCATGTCTCACATGATATCACATTTTAATCAATTAACAGTCATTTTACACTACCGTTAAAAAAGTTTGGGGTCACAATTTTGTGTTTTCCATGAAAAGTCACACTTTTATTTACCAGCATGAGCTAATAGAAAATATAGTCAAGACATTGACAAGGTTAGAAATAATATTTTTTCAAACTTTGCTTTCATCAAAGGAAGGTCAGTTTTATAGCTTCTCTAACCAGCTATGGTGTTTTCAGCTGTGCTAACAGCTAATTTACCATATTACCAATGGTATTGAGTCGAAATTATGAGCTTCATGTAGTTGTATTGCAGTCAAAGTAGGTGAATATTATGAGTTGGTGTATTGAAGTAAAACCAAGTACTTATTATGAGCTTCATGTAGTTTTATTGCAGTAAATTTACGTTAATACATAAATCAAAACACGTTTCTAAACACTGGAGGTGTACTGAGACGCCTCTCGTTGCCAAGCAACAGTCGAACCGCTGATGTGGCTCCAACATGGCGGCCCGTGCGCTTCACCTGCTCGGTTCAGTCGGACCACCGGGCTCAGCACCGCCTCCAGCAGCCGCCTCTGCCGCTCCACCTGCCGCCTGTACTCCTCCACCTCCCGCTCGAGCAGCGCGACGACCCGCTCCGCCGCCGCCGCCAGCCGCTCGGTGAGCAGCAGGCGAAGCAGGCGGCCCCCGGTACCATGCCCGGACGCGCCGCTCCGCTTCTCCAGCAGCGCGAGGACCTCCTCCGCGACCCGAGTCAGCAGCTCCGACACGGACTCCGTCAGGCCCCGCAGCCCGCAGCGCGGCGGGGCCGCGGCCAGAAACATCCCGCAGCGCCGCTCTCCCGCCGGTACCGACGCTACGCTCCGAGAGGAGGACTCCACATTATACAGCTGAGATGAAACACGCGTGCGCGCGCACAAAACTGTGCGACTGCCTCTGACCTCGTGTGACGTAGCCAACGATAATCTCGCGAGATCCAGGCTACTAAAACAGCAGGGACTGTGCTCCATTGTTGAATTTATGTATTATTGTTGTTATATATTATATATAACAATATAGGTATTTACATAAGTAGATACCAGATATAAAATGGCGCACAGTTACTGTGCTCTCAGTTTAACTTTATTTAGTATCTAATGGACAATACATGTTCCCAATTTACATCCTCATTTATCTTTTAGTTTTTGCCAAATATGTGTGAAAAAAAATATTTTGAGCATTTTAACATCAAAATCTGTTTTTTTTTTCTCCTCTCAACTTTATTGTTATTTTTTAAAAAGACACTAAACACTAAGCGCTACCAACTTTCCTGTGGACCAATCAAAGGTGAGGATTTGAATTAAATCCCTCATGTAACCATTCAAAAGTAAATAATTAGTTTCAATGGGAAATACATCACAAAAGACTGATTTCCATTTCATGGGGTCTTTAAATGATTGTTATTCCTTCATGTGTGAATTTACATTTTTTAAAATATTTATAGGACTATTGTGACCTTGTTCAAATGAACTGGCACTTAAACATTGAATATTTATTGTTAATTTTGATTTATATAATGCATCTACTTTGAATAATAATTAGTCTGATGTCTTTGTTCAGGGAAATTATTGTTAAATCCGATTTAATTCAATCTTTTAGTGTACGGTTACTATCCTCCAAGAATTTTTAAAAAACAAATCTGATGTTATCTTTATTTCATTACGATGCATAGGTGTTTTATTTTCTTGATCTTACAGATGTTGTGATGGTTTCTTTAAATAAAGTGATGGGAAAGAAAGAAAAAATAAGATAAGGGTGTGCTTCTGAATCTGCCACAATATCTAAAATAGCTGTAGTGATCCATTTTAATAAAAGACTCTACAAATGAATTATCAGTTTATCCGATGACAACCAGACCCTTTTTTCAATGCATTTGTTTTATAGTGATTCAGTTTACATGATCCACTTCCAGCAGGAAGACAACAACCACATCAACAACAACGAGGCTGACACAGACAGAGAGCTGGTCTGCCCTCTGATGGACTGGAGGACTCAAAAAAAAAACCAAATAGTTCATGATCATTTACTTTTTAGGACGAATTCTGTTATAAATCAATACAAATAATTTTGTCCTGTTTAGTTCGTTGTTTCATGCTGTTTGTTACATTGTTTTAGCTGTAAACTACCAGTGAAATGAGCTTTAAAGGCGGAATGAGTAGGATGTTCTTAAAAAGATTATTAGAGGTCCATTAGAGGTCTGGTGGAGTCTGTACCTGTTGTCCTCTGCTTGGATTTTCTTATTCTGCTCGGTTTGGAAAGTTTCTTGGTGTAAACCTTTGGGCGGTGGGTGTGTAGCCTCCAGCCAATAACAGGGCACGGGATGTGAGCGTGGAACTCTATAAAAAGTGCACTTCAGGGCCATATTCAGCCCAGACAAAACACAGTAAAATGTTGGTTTAAATAAATGGTGGTGTTGTTAACATAGTTGCAGGCCCCTGCTTCCCAGTTTTTACTTTAGATGTTGTCAAACCCTGCTCATTCTGCCTTTAAACTAACTCTAGTACGTCAAATAGTAACATTTATATTCAATACAGTACATGGTCCCTTACAAGTAAGAATAATTCGACAAAAGCATGTAGGAAATACTACTTTGGCTGCAAAAAACACGAAAGTCCGTCTCTAGAGCCATTGTGTGGTTTGTCCATTGTGGGCTACTGTAGAATTCAATTCACAACAATTCTTATTTTGAATGAATTATATACGAATAAACAATACTTCTGCCATGTTTGTTCCACTAGATGTTGATGAATCATACACACCGTACCCTCAATAATATAAATAATCAGCTTAGAGATGAACCATAATCGTCATCATGAAACAAATTTTCTTTAAAAAAAAAAAAAAGCGTCTGTGAAGATTTGTTGCTTTATTCGACTCGCTGGGGCAGAAAATCAACCTGATAGTTCACATCTAGTATGTGCTCAGTAGGGTTGCGTATCGAGTATGGAATGATTGAGTCCAGTCTCCTGGAATCGTTCAAAACTTTCGACCAGTCCACTGACTGCAAGAAGAAACCGCAACAGCAACAAGCGTTTACAGAACCGCGCGATAATCAGGCGTCAGTGGCATTTTTAAGAAAATGTGGCTACATTTTTCTAAAAAGGCCTAAAGCTCGGCTTATTTTGTGCATAGGAGGGTGCACGACCAACATTAGGAAACACACCAGTTCTATTGTTGCATTTCAATTCAAAAACATTTACTCACTGAACAATATTTAGTGTTTTAAGCAGCAGGTGAAGTTATCTCCTGCCTTACCAACCATAACCGTAAATATTTCATCCCATGAGCCCTAAAAGATGCTCAAAGGAACTGGTCCATTTTTTTTAAATCACACTTTGTTCCAATGATCCGGATTGGACCCCAATTCTGACCACGGGCCGCATGTTTGAAACCACTGTTCTACGGAAATGTGTTCATCACAGCAGGAGACCCAATCTGTACAGAACACTCAGGCATTGTCTGAGAAGGCAGTTATGATAATTTTCCTATTATTATATTGTATTTATTATTTATAATATTTATATTCAAGTTCATTGATTTGCTATTTATATTCAGGTTTAAAAACAAATTCACAGTACAGTTTCTAAAAAGTAATAAGTTCACAGAATAAAAACTAATGGAGAAGTTCAAACGGTTTCATTTGGAAAGACCACTGGTCAGCAGCTCGTTTGAAATTTGTAAACTTTTCTTGACGCTGCCTCTTAAAAGAATCGCTAGGAATGGGAATTGAAACCAAGGAATCGGAACCTTTCAAATTCAAACGATACCCAACCCCAGTGCTCAGATTCAGAAATTTCTTCTTTGAGACAAACTTCTCGATGGATAGCTTTTGAACATTTAGGATCTTCTTTTCATTTCTGTTGTATTGATTAAAATCAGCACTAACATTATTGGTTTGAGTCCAGCTCTAGGATTTAGTCAGACAGGAAGAGTTCTACTTTGGGGTTGAGACGCATGCTACAGCTGGACGAAGTAGAACGTGTCGAGCCTCCTCTGCTCGGCGCCGCCGTCCGGGTCTGGGTCCGGGCCCGGCCCCTCCCCCGCCGCGTGGACTTTGAGGTGTCCGTTGAGCGAGCGCTTGGCCTGGAAGCTCTTCCCGCACACGGGGCAGCTGTACGGTTTCTCCCCGGTGTGGATCAGCATGTGTCTCTTCAGGTCCACGTCCTGGATGAAGCCCTTCCCGCACACCTGGCACAGGAAGCGCCGCTCCTTGTTGTGGAAGCGCACGTGCGTGTCCAGAGTCTGTTTCTGGGTGAAGCCCTTCCCGCAGAGGCTGCAGAAGAACGCCCGCTCGCCCGTGTGGATCTTCAGGTGCGTCTTCAGGTTGCCGCTCTGGTTGAAGGCCTTCCCGCAGAAGCTGCAGCTGTAGGGTTTCTCCCCAGTGTGGATCCTCATGTGCATCTCCAGAGCGCCGTGCGCAGGGAAGCTCTTCCCGCACACGTGGCAGGTGTTGCTGATCTCGCGGTGGGAGCGCAGGTGGGCGGCGAGGCTCTCGGCCGACTCATACTGGTGCCCGCAGAGGCCGCAGCAGCAGCTCGGGTCCTGCAGGTGCGTCTCCACGTGCTTCACCAGGAAGCTCTTCCTGTCGAAGGCGTCGCCGCACACCTTGCAATGGGACGGAGGCGTCGCGCCGCGGTACCGCTTGGGCTTGTCGCTCACCTCCTTCTGGTGGCTCGCCATGTGCTGGCGCAGCAGCCGCCTCTTGCCGAACCCCTGGCCGCACACGCTGCAGCTGAGCACGGCACCGCCACCGTGCTCCTGCATGTGACGCTCCAGGGACGCCATGTGGCAGAACGCCCGGCTGCACTCTTTGCACTGGAACGGCTTCTGCGTGATGTGGACGCGCATGTGCGACGTCATGT